>CM030851.1:5163827-5763827 GCA_018105865.1 Metaphire vulgaris | reverse complement strand
ATTTCGTTGCCGTTGTCTGGTCCGCCATGTTGTCCTCCGTAATGGCGGCGGCACCCAGTCCGATTGACGACTGCTCCAGAAACTTTCGCTGAAACTTTCCTCTCCGTCGGATCAGCCGAGTTCAGCGGCGGACTGTTCTCTCGCATAAGACCGCTTCCCGGGAATTCATCGCCTGATTTTGCGGCGATTTTTTGCCACGTACGCGAATAATTCCGATTGCCACCTTGCGCACCCTTACACCTCTTTTCCGCTCATCGCTGATGTGTCAATGCTGATAAAGCATTTTCTCAAAGAAGACCGCTTCTCAAGGATTCAGCACCAGATTTTTTTACGGCAGTGAACCCTGCGCTACCTGAGTAGATTTTCAAACTCGCCATTTTCCGATCTTCGTTGACATGTCAACGTAGTAAAAATCTTTGACTTTGACCCTTTTAGCTCTTTAACAGCGCTATAAGAGTTTTCGATGATGATGATGATGATGATGATGATGATGATAATAATAATAATAATAATAATAATAATAATAATAATAATAATAATAATAATAACAATAATAATAATAATAATAATAATAATAATAAAGGAATGTTCTAATACAGGACGAAGACAAACAAAACAAGAACTAGAAACGTGTGACATCAAAATAGGACCGATCAGTTTAGGAATTATGAATGGCACGATATAGACGTAAGGGCCTAATAGACTGACTGGCGTTATGGACGCTCTGAGTTTTAAAAGGTCAAAACTAAATTTCAAAGTTATGGAGCGACGTTGAAACTGAAAAGCTTTAGTGGCCGATGTATCAAAAACAGATTTGAGCGGCGTCTTGAACTATTTCATCACCACAATCCTCTTAGCCGGAACTACGAGGTATGGACCGACCTCTGGATTTCAACCACGAACCACTACGGGCAAGACTTTGGCTACTGAAGCGACCATCGACTGGTGCAGATGTACTACTACAATGATGATTCGATCATCACGTGGAACATGAGTAATGGCACATTGACCTATTACCCAACATAAGCCAATGACGAAATTAACGCTGAGGCTGGAATGATCGAGAAACCAAAGTGCTCAAAAGTCTCTTGTTCTTGAAGGATAAAAACAATAATAATAATAATAATAATAATAATAATTATTATTATTATTATTATTGCTATTATTATTAAAGAAAGGCCATTAAAGTAGGTGGGCGGCTGGCTTTTGCCCAGATCAGAGTCTCATCGCATGCGCAAGAAATGCCTGACGATTTGTGTTTTATGACCTCATGTTCGGTTAAATTATGGTCGGCTCATTTGATCAATTAAAATGCTGTCAGCTGAGTTCACTTGACGTCACATGATTGGCTGCTGCTGCTGCCGAAGCGGCGTTTAAAAGCGATTTTTCAGAAGCCGTCAATTGCATTTCGTTGTTTCTTCAAAACACGTTTAGCGTAAGGACAATCAGCGCTCCACTGAGGAAAGAACCGCAGGAGCGCCATGCCGTTAGAGAGGTCAAGAATCGAAGAAGTGGTCGGCGGCGGGAACCCTAAGCAGTCATCTAATTCAGTTGTCGTTAATCGAACAGCGAAGAAAAAGCAAGAAGCTGTGACAATTTGATCAAAAGTAAGTAAGTGAAAAGCCGTGAAACTAATTTATAATAATAATAATAATGTTTAAAGTGGTTCAGGAGGGTCGGCTCTGTGTGAGAACCACTATGTTTCGCCCATCCAATCTAGTATCCTATAGTACTTACTACTACTTAGCTTCATTTTTTAATTATTTACATTATAACCTTCCAAAAACTTCCATCAACAAATTACAATCAATTAAAAAATGCACTTGCCGAGCAGTAACTAAATCACCAAAGTTCTGCAATATCTCACCCATACTGAAGTCACTGCACTGGCTTAAAGTATCCGAACGCATCCAGTACAAGATAACAACGATTTAACGATTACATACAAACAGTTCACTTCATTCATCAAAACCGGTCTACCTGCGAAAACTCTTAACGCCTCAGCCTCCTGGACCTACACGATCGTCATCTCACACTCTCACGCCCGTTAAATCAGTCATCTCAAAATCTGCAACTGCGCTTTTTCATACGCCGCACCAGAACTTTGGAACTCAATTCCAGCTTTCCTCCGCAGCCTACGACTTGGCCAAACAACAGGTTCCCAATACTCATTTCCTTTATTTCCTTCATTACCTCCTCACGCCTTTAGGTCTAAAATTAAAGCCTTCCTATTCCAAAAGTCATTTCCTCCGTAGCTATACCCACCCAACCCACCCGACGCCTTATGGAAACACTGCCCTTTGCCCGGCTGACAATTCACCTCACCTATGGCTGTTTGAAAAAACTATGCACATAAGAATAAGCAACTACTACTGCACTACTTACAAAGCGTTATACAAATTTACCAGATTTTACTTACTTACACTTAGTAGCCATTGTAAATTTCGTCGGCGTTAAGTCAAAACTGCATGTCATCGAATTCAGGCGAAACTCTGCGCTCTCAAAATTCAATGAGACTGTTTCAAAAGCATCATTGGTCGAGTTTAAATTGCAACTGTATCATCGCATTTCTAGGCAATTTCTAGATCGAGCAATACATGAACGATTCCCAGAAATGTAATAAGATGTCGTTGAATCTCACACATATTGACAGACGAGACTGAGGTTCGTCTTTAGGTCTATTTAGCCTAAATTCCAACTTTAAAATTTCAAGAGGCGAAAGCTCTAACTCCGGCAACTACGATTCTAGGATCTTTTTCACATTATCAAATGTGTTGTGGCAACTTCTTTCAATTTCAATTTATTATCGCTTATTAGTCGATAGACGCCGAGTTTACTTAACGATCTGCAATGCTGTGTGTTTTGTTGAAGAATTTGACTTCACTGAACTGGTGACAGAGGACGTTTGGACGTGTGACAAGACGCTTCCAGTTCGAATAAGAACCATTGACTCAGCAGCATCTTTCCTGAAGCAAAAGCCCGTCTGCGTCATGAAGGTCTTCTTAGATTCCGTCGAAAAGTTTGGCAGTCACGCTGCTCTCGGTTGGTCACTTTGTCGGAATTATAACCCTTCCCCATCATTCTATCTCAGCCAGCGTTTAACTAACGATCGATCGTATCGCTAATAAAACCAGTCATTGAATCTGCATTTCAATTAGGCAACTTTTTGGCACATTTGCCATTCATGTCGCCAAGAACTCTCGTCGTTTTGTGGTATCGACTGGATGGTGGCTGCCAGTTGATCGTAGAAGCTGTCCTTTTCCAGAGCCTCACTGACCTCTGTTGCGACGTAGGCTGACCAACTTTGGGTGTCCATGGCGATGGAGAAGTCTGGTGCACAGAAGTCAGAGGGAGATAGGGTGTCGTGTTGTCATTGATTTACTGAGTGGAATGCACAGAACCAGTGCGACTCCTCTGGTGTGGTCGGTGACTCCTGAGTGGAGTATGACGGCGGCGGCGGCCATTCGCTGACCATGATCAGGTAGTCTGTGATGAGCTAAGATAGTGTGAAGACCTGGTTCTATCTTTGCAAAAAGTTGATGAACCATTGCCTCAAGAAAGAGGTTGAGGTCAGTTTGTCAAAGTCATGTATAGAGAGAAGTGGCAACGCTGAATTATGAATCCTGACTCTGAACAGAGCACCAGAGGAATTATTTTTATTATTATTATTATTATTATTATTATTATTATTATTATTATTATTATTTCTGACACTCTGGTAACTGGCATCACTCTGCTGATGGTAATTGTCAGGGTGAAGACGGAGAGGAGAGTTACACTTCGTATCAAACAACGACACGAAAGAGCACCATTTGTTTTCATTTTCTATTAAACTAATAAATTCGACATCACACGACCAGCTCGAGGACGGAAGACAGAACGGAAGACAAAATGTAAGAGAGAATGGAAGACAGAATGGAAGACAGAATGTAAGAGAGAACGGAAGACAGAATGAAAGACAGAACGGAAGACAGAATGGAAGACAAAATGTAAGACAGAATGTAAGAGAGAATGGAAGACAGAATGGAAGACAGAATGGAAGACAGAACGGAAGACAGAACGGAAGATGACTATTCCTCTTCAGTGGCGTGCAGAGTGGTGGACGCCCAGGGTCAAGTCGATCAGTCTGACGAGCGAAAAAAGTCGCTGAGTCAATTTTGGCGTCCCCCATCTGGTCGGCGCCCGGGGACACCGCACCACAGCCCCCTCTGCACGCTACTGCCTCCTCTCACTTTCTTTCATGCACTTTCCCGAAATCTAAATTATATTGCTCAGTTATTTCAATATTAATTTTAATAAAACGCCCTGTTATGGTTATTAGGTTCCATGCTTACACCTTATGCAAATGCTCATGAGAATGAGCACAAGTTTGTTTTATTATATTTGAAAACTTGCAGCCGCAAAAATTGACGGAAAATGGAAAACGTGGACGTATGAAGAATATTACGAAGATGTGCTGAAGGCAGCCAAAGCTCTAATAGCCGTGAGTTCCTTGCTGCAGTTTGCATTTGTAGCTGTTAATGACGCCGTTTTAAATCTAATTTTCCTCTGGAATTTATGTCAATCGCCTAATCAATTATGAAAATTTTATGCGAGTGACGCGTAAGTTCTCGGAGAGATTCAATTCGGTTGGATATCCGATAGAAACCGTTACTTTACTTTCCTCCCAGGGACACACCCTGAATGACCACAGTTATCTTAAGTCAGAATCTTATGAACCCGGATTTATCTGAGAAATACGGCTTTTCACGCGAGCCTTGATTATGTTGACATAATACTTTCAATAATACTTTCAATGCAGAATAAGTGAATCACGGCTAGACAAAGAGCGTCGAGAGAGCAAGCACAGGCTTCCGCCTACAACATACACTCATCTAATTAGAATGCTGACGAATTAACAATCCACAGAACGATCACAGTCATGCTTCATCTCACGAACCATAATTTTAATTTCTCGTATGTTGTATACACAACAAACATTACATAGGCCGATAACCACTGTGGGTCACTTTGTTATTCCGTAGAAAAATGGCGAACAGGCCTATAGGCTACAGTAGAACGAACCCGGGCGCTAATTAGTTAATGACCATTAACTAATTAACGAATGACTAATTAGTTAATGACCATTAACTAATTAGTGAATGATTGTCTGGAAACGATCTCAATTATCGCGAAAGAGCGTTCTCTAGATTCGTTCGTTGTCGTCTCTACGAGTTGCCAATTCCGATATCTCTACTAAAACCAGGAGTTAATGTTAGCTTTTTCCCAACTACGCAAGTAACCAGAGTCTTAATGAGCTCCATGTCATATTTATATATCTGTATTAGATTTTCAATATTGAAGACAATCATCTGTATTTGGCTGAAAAGGAATTTTCGATGAGAATAAAGATCCCAGAGCACAGAATGGCCATTTGAGGAAGTTAGAATTATATTCAAAATATTCGCCATTTCACAGCTGCCGTTAACTGATTCTACTTGCAGCTTGGTCTGCAGCGATTCGATGGCGTTGGAATAATCGGATTCAATTCACCGGAATGGGTAATCGCGGACCTCGCCACGATTTTTGCCGGGTATGTATTTATGTAGCCAAAGAAATGCAATAATACACGATCAATCATATATATTGTATCACATTTTTTCTGAAAGTATCCTGTTATCCTGAAAATATTCTGTTATTGACATGCATCTTTCATTTCACAAAATCTACAAAATCTACAAAATGAAAAATGCAAAGTGAAATTGAAGTACAGAAGAAAAAAGAACGAGTCAAAGAAGCGCAGACCAATTGTTCGGAGGCAGAGAGAATGCAGACATTTGGCACATACCACAATCCGTCCATTATAACGTTGACCGCTTGAAGCAGAAGGTTGCAAGTGGACCTCACAAAGGTGAAATTTATCAAATCATATCTACCAGGGGATCACCTAAGACGAACCAAAGTGATCAGTCATCGACACGAATTTATTTCACAAATCTTAAAGTGAAGATTATTCTAATGAAGTGAAGAGAACTCCTGAAGATCAATATAAATGGAGAGGAATCGTCGCTACCAATCTTTGAGGTGAAGACAAAATCCCACGGAGACGAAATGTAGGCCTAATATTTTCATAACTAAGTCAATAACAACGTCCAAATGTAACAGGCTCTCGATCGAACTCGGCAGAACTTTCATTTGCTGTTCCTCATTTTCGTGGCACTAGTTGTTTCTCTCTGTGTGGCTCCAGGCTCTGGAATTCAATGCCATCATCGCTTGAAAAAACCAGCACATTTTATCATCGTTTAGATCTAGTCTTAATAAGTAGGCCTACCTGTTTGGCTTGGCATATTCTCCTTAGATTGCTCCACCACTGATCTGACTAATCTTTCCAGCTTGACCCGGCTCTAATTCGGAATGGATTTGGTCGCCATTGGTTGATACCATAAGTATTATTATGATATCGGCTCCATAGAAGTTGATTGATTGCCTGTGAATAGATATGTTTCCGTCGCGGCTGAGAAGACAACTTGTGCTACGGCGCTTTGCTATTTGTCTAGCCTTACTAGCCTACAATTCTCGGCCAAGTGATGTGACAAGAGAGTCAGATAGAAATCGTGGCGGAAATTTATAAAAATTCTGAAAAATTTGACCAATGACCAATTTCTGCTTGTTTGGAATTACTTAAAAACTGTAAAAGACTTTAACCGAAGTAGTCATGCGATTCGCCCATTTGCCGTCACATGCTCTTCTGAGTATCAGAAGAATGACAACTTAGATTTCAACAGTGATTGAACTGTATTGTTCTTCATCTCTCTCACACACATAGTTTCAAACTTTAATTTATGCATCAGAAACACAATCGGAGTTAATAATAAAACTCGTACTCTGGTACTCGCGCGATGGTCCCATACATCATACGGCAGCACACGTGCTTCCTGAAAAACCTAGGGGAAGAAATTCCCCTGAGTTTAAGGATCACGTCGTAGCCTAGTATATTTTCGATAGGTCCTCAATGACTGCACAATTACTGGTTTTAATGCAGATTTGTAACATCATACAAGTAACCGGTACTCAAGCAAGTTCAGTTTATTATTATCATTCATTCATAAAATAAATTTTATTTCACTTTTACACAGGACTATTCTAATTGAAAGTTCAAATTTCTGATGAAATATAAATCAACAAAGTAGGAACAAATGAAGTTTACATTCCAAATTAGTACTGTAATTTTAACCTTCCAAAGAATCAACAAATTACAATCCATTCAAAACTGTTAAAGGCAATTAGATACTGTTAATAAAAAATTATAATTTGCTTGTTTCAATTAGGTCTTAAGTTCAGTTAAATTTGCAAACAAAAGGTTAATCGCCTCTTTCTATTAAATTAATGGAGTTGTTGAGGAGAAATCTAATTTTTAAAATAAATACTAAAATAACATTTATTTTATTTATTTTATGGTCAGTTCCAATAGATAATTTGCAGGTAATTTTGAAAACCGAGCAATTACTGTGATACCAAAGTTTCAAAGAAAATATTTGTTCAATTCCATTTTACAGAATATGTTTGTTCACACGAGACCTATCCTGGTGCTTGCAAATAGTCGACTTAATGTCCAAAACGCTTTGAAACTCACCGACGGCATCTATTGATTTCAAAAATTTTCCGGGGTTATACAGAAGGCTTTTTCCCAGGAATTTGGGGGGATGAGGGTTGTCAATGTTATTTATAGAAGAGTCTTTAGCGGCTACTTTTTCGTATAATATTATACAGATGATGATGAGCAGATGATGAATTTTAGAATGATTTGTTGATGATGATAGCAGAATAATAATAATTTAATAATAATAATAATAATAATAATAATAAATAATAATAATAATAATAATAATAATGTGATGTAGATAAAAACAAGAAACCTTCAGGGCCACTTTAAAGGACAGGATGGGGCCACTGCTTCCATTGAAAGGGGATGGAAACGTCCACGGAGTTAATAAAATCGTCGTACGGGCCACCAGATGGCATCATACGGCCACGGGGTTGTGGGCCCCAATGGCTGCAGGCCTAAGACTTGGCAGATTCCACTAATAATTTCTACGGCTTCAACGCGTGATCGGTTAATTTCGACGGCAGCTGCATAACAGTGCACGATGCCAGAAATACAAATTCCACGGGCCATAACTGAGTAACTAGAGAGGATCGGTAATTAACTTATCTACGCTTTGCGGATATTTTGAGCATTGGAGAAATAAGACATGTGATTAATTTGTGTTTTATTTCTCTTTCGTTAAAGAGTTTATTGCTGAGACTATCCTCGTTAAAATGATGACATTTAGGATTTTTATATTTATGGCGCAAATTTTAGAGTCAATCACGTGAACGGTAGATTAGAGCAAAATTACAATCATACAGTAGCCTACTTGACTATCATCCTGATTAAAGAGCTTAAGCAACTCTAACTTTGAGATACAGTTCAACAGCATACAGTACTTTCCTGTCTGCGATATTATTACTCTTCAAATAATTACACTGCACAACACTTTTGCTTCTTTAACCATGTTGGCTGCTTCTTATAGAATTTAGTACGCTGATAATGAATTTCAATTCAGAATTTGCCAATCACGTACCGTTTTGCAAAATATCCATCTCCAGGGCTTTTTAAAGTCTCTTTTAAAGTCAAAGCGTTATGTATTCGTAAGTTGCGTAACAACAATACTTCTTTGCAAACTGGGCTTGTCCAGGCATGATCAGGTCAAAATGAAAGGCGTTCTGTGAAAATTTTCTGCACACACATGCCTTGGCATGTCTGGACAATTTGGAAAAAGTTAAAATTTCAAAAACATCAGCAGTCAATTTAAAAGTTTTATGCGTCTAATAAAGATGTTGTTCATTAAAATAAAAATTGTTTTAGCGTTTATAATAATAAGAATTTAACTGGGCAAAAGTATTCAATACTTAGTTTAAAATCCATTGTTCGTTTGTTTTTAGCCATCATGTAAATTACTGTTTTGAGTATGATGTATAAATCATTTATCAATAAAAATGTCTGTTTAAATTAAATTGTATTTCTAATTTATTTTTTCTTTTTATTATTTCTAATAATTTTATCCTTTCTGAAATGACATTAAAAGCTATCAAATATGGACTCACCATTGATTAGTTGGTTCCAGTAGCGTCATTTCACGCTTTTCTTGGGGCCAGATAATTTTTCATAAATATTTTTGCTCAGGATTTGGCAAATTTTAGCAATTTTTGCAAATCTAACGGGGGCAACCATTTTTTTTAAAAAATTTTAGCAAATTTGGTATAAATTTTAGGGCCAATGTTGGCAAAGAAACAATTTTTATATTTTTGGCAATTGCAATGCCAAACTGGTTTCAGATTAATGATTATAAATGAATTTTTCATTTCAAGAGCATATCCACATTTATTGGACCAGTGATAAAATGACGCCACTGATTACGTCACGATCGGTGTTATTTTGAATCAATATCAGTGTCAAGTTCAGTTCAGATAAAAAAGGTAGCATCATTTAGATTATTAATAGTTTATATAATGGTGTTGAAACAAAATGCAATTCCCCTTTTTTTTTGGTGTACACACAGCCTGTGACTGCAGATAGGAGAACAGAAGCCCCAGCCATTGACTTTGGTTGATATGTCTCATCAATGAGAAAATAGTAGCGATACGTTCTGCTACATTTCTGGCGATTATACGACTGTGTCTCAGAGACAGCTCAGTGTCGTTTGTCTCAGAAGAACTCGGAAGGCGATGCCATTTGCAAAGCCGATGATTTGACGCAAACAAAAATGGAGCTATCAAAGACTGCTATCATTGTTTGATGAGTGTGTCTGGTTAGTTTCTTCCAAACACGCGAAGTCAATCGAATACTGCAGCAATGAGACCCGTGGCAAGTACTATTCTGACATCATTTCAACAAATAGCTCTAATCCACGAAAGCTCTGATGAAAACTGTAAATGATCTTTTCCATCGCAAAGACTCAAAACCTCTCACTCAATCCATTGATGAAGAAGAACTTGCTGAATCTTTTGCTAATTTCTTCTCTGATAAACTTCAAGATTATGCAGTGTGCTTAAGAATCAAATATATTTTCGGTGAAAGAAGAACATTATTACTCAAACCATCTCTCCTCATTTTTACCCTCCTCCCCAAAACCTCCATGCAATATATCCAGCTTGATGGACAACTGAAGAAAATGGTATCTGATAAAACACTTCTACTATCCTTTCCTTCCCAAACAATGTGACCTAGATCCGTCACTTCCTGGACCGTCCTCTTTACTCAAACAGTGTGCCAGGTAGGTAGGTAGGTAGGTTGGAGGCTGTCCATATCATAACTAGAATCATCAACCCCTCTCTTACCTCAGGCAAAAAATAACCCATCCTCATTCAAAATTCAAAATTTGAATAGTTCTCCTCTCCTCAAAAAAGCCTGGTCTTGACAGAGAAGATCTTAATAAGCTATTGCACCATCTCAAATTTTTATCTTCTATCACTTGTTTACTGAGAAAATTGAACATTCCAGACTGACCAAAGTCGGTCCAAACACCTTTCAAATAAAGTGACGGGACATAATGCTCATCAGTCTGCCTACACTAAACATCACTCAACTGAAACCGTTCTCGCCTACATTCATGACAGACTCTTAACTGCAATTGGTCTCCGACAAGTTACTGGCCTTTGTCTCATTGATTTCTCTGCAGCATTTGATGCCATAGATCACAAAATTCTGCTCTCTCTCTCTCTCTCTCGCTCTCTTTGGTTTGGAATATCTGAAAAAGCTCACAACTGGTTTTCATCTTACCTTAAAGCCCGGTCTTTTTAAGTGTCCTGTCTTAGCCAAATTTCTCTATCTCACAGTGTAGATTTTGGAGTGCCTCAAGGATCTGTTCCTGGGCCTGTACTGTTCAGCCTTTACACCACACCGCTCTCATCTTTAATTAATTCCCTTAATTTAAATCACCAACTCTATGCCGATGACACTCAGCTATTCCTGTCCTTCTCACCTCCTTCATTTAATGCATCTATCGTTAAGCTTGAAACTGTATTCTCCTCAATCTCTGCATGGATGTCATCTAATCTCCTCGCTCTCAAGTCTCAACCCATCTAAGACAGAGTTTCTTTTAATTGGACTACCTCAACAGCTAAACAATTGACAATCCTAAACTAGTTTTGGCTCCTGACACCACAATAACCCCTGTTCCAACTGCAAGAAATCTCGGATTCAAATTTGATTCTTTTCTAAAAATCGAATCACAAATTTCCCAACTTTCAAAAGCCTGCTTTGTTCATATTCGTGACCTTCGTCGCCCACGTCCTTGCCTCGATATCAAAACTGCCTCCACAATCGCCACCTCAATAGTCCACTCCAAATTAGATTACTGTAACTCCCTCTTCTATAACCTTCCCAAAGCCTCCATCAACAAATTGCAATCAATACAAAATGCATTGCTCGCGCTGTTACTAAGTCACCTAAATTATCCCATATTTCACCATACTAAAATCATTACATTGGCTTAAAATAACAGAACGTATCCAATATAAGATAATAACACTTACATATAGCTCACTTCAGTCATCAAAACCTGTCTACCTTAGATTACTATTAACCTCTCAGCCTCCTCGACCCACACGTTCGTCATCTCATCTCACTTTCACGCCCGCTGTATCAGTCATCCCTGAAAATTTGCAACCGTAACTTCTCATACGCTGCACGCTGGAACTCGATCCTAGCTTCCCTCCGCACACTTGAACTGTACAGGGGCGGATTTACCATATAAGCAACGTAAGCAATTGCTTATAGGGCCTCCGCCGGTCAGGGGCCTCCAGTCTCCAGAGTCCTAAACTTTGTACAGGCTCCTAAATCTTTGTAAAGGTTAAACAGACATCTAAGTCAAGCTGTAGCAAATACGAAATACCACATCATGATTCGTGATCGTGGTATTGAATGTGTGTGTGTGTGTGTGTGTGTGCGAGCGTTATTACCCGTCGGCCTGTCCACAGGCCACAGCGCACAGCGTTAGCCAGCAACGAGTGTAACAGGCGATTCCCATCCAGGATACTTTGTCGCTACATTTGAAAGAAAGAGCTGCAATCTACAAGAAAATAGCCGGTGATTTTGGTTTTCTGACGGAAGTAAGCATGCCTGAGGACAAACGAAGGATAGCTGCTGAAAAGCTTATCAGCGCCTATTCCGAGGACATCGACAATAAACCTTATTGGTGAGCTGAGCCAATTTGACCTTTACGTGAAATCCAGAAACTCAGGTAATGAGGACAATCTTAATATGACTCACCAAGACCTCAACACCATCATCACAGAGGGTGGTGTTCAGAGCGTCATCCCAAACATGGAAGTCATTCTTCGCATATTTCTAACCCTGATACCCAACACCTCAGGGGAGAGATCTTTCTCTTACCTCAAGCGAATAAAGAATAAACTGAGAAACTCTATGACCGAGGACAGATTGTCCTCACTCAGCCTTCTCTGCATCGAGTGTGAAAAACTTTGCGAGCTAGACTTCGAGGACGTCATCAATGATTTCGGCCTTCGTAAATCAAGAAAGCAGTTCTTTTAAACATGTGATAAAACATTATATATGAATGCCTTTCACGTGATTTACTTCGATATATAGTTTTTTGTTCAGTATAAGTAGTTTCTTGATTGTCATTTATTGCATTATCGGTTTACTTGAGTCTTGAGGGTAAATGAGGTGAAATCTGGAAAATTGCTTCATATAGCAAAAGGCCCTCAATGACTGTTCTGCTTAGGGCCTCGAGCGACCTTAATCCGCCCCTGCTTGAACACTTTCAAACATTAAAATCTGAGTCCCCATTTCCTATAATTCCTGCATTATCTCAAGTCTTCAGGTCTAAGCTTAAATCCTTCCTTTTCCTTAAATCATTTCCTCCATAGCTGTAACAACCTAGCCTCACTGCCCTTCGGATGTTGACTATTGCCTGGCTGATCTCATACCTTTCCTATGGCTATTTTAAGAGAGGCTGAGTGCCTAAGAATAAGCAGCTACTGTTGTGCTGCTCTCCAGGGCGCTATATAAATACACGAGATTTTACTTACTTTACATTACGACAGTCTTCCAATTTGAAAACCACCATATGACTGGATCTTGAATGAACCAGATAAAGACAATTCAGTGCTAGCAATTGGCAGTGACAACGATCCGGATTGTGATCCGTCTTCATCAGGTTCTCCACATCATCTCATAGTGCAATCTGAATTAAATGATCTGGTCAGATATTTGTGTTTGTCAAATAGAAAAGCAGAATTGTTGGGTTCAAGACTGTAAGAATGGTGTTTGCTGTTACCAAGTATGAAAATTTCTCTGCTTCGAAGGCGCCAAAGTGATATAACCAAATTCTTTGAACAAACTGACGATGTTATTTTCTGTGTCGACACAAAAAGATTGTTCTCTGTTTTGGGTTGTGACCATCAGTGGCGTAGCCAAGGGGGTTTGGGAGTTAAAACCCTCCTTGGGCGCGAACGAACAATTTTTTTAACGTGTTTCCATGAATTTTTATTTTCGGACGTGGTTTTGAGGGTCAAAACCTCTCTTGGCGCTGTCGACCAAGCGCCATAGTAGGTGGAGGACGTTATTTTTGCTTGTCAAGTGTTTTTCTAAAGTTGGTTACGATCAAAAGTCAAAACTGAACCCCTCTTCCGGAAATCCTGGCTACGCCACTGGTGACCATGACTTGCAAGAGTGGCGTGTCTTTATTGATTCGTCAGCTTTAAGCCTCAAAGCTGCTGTTATACATAGATTTCGCAGTTAACGCTATTAATTATATAATTTTTGTCTATATCTCATAGTTACTACGTAATGCAGCAAAACCAAAACTATATTTTTGCACACACAATCCAAATGGCTATTTATACGCCTAATCAACAATCAGCCAATTAACATCTTCTTATAGCAATTAAAAATCATCCAATCACAATCATCCAAAAACATGTTTGTGCAAAAGTGTCATTGATTAAACGAATCAGATAAAACGAAAAATCAGGTTCAACGATAAAAATGTCGGAAAATTTATTATTCTAGGTTCAATTATTATTATTGTCAGACAATTTGAAAGAGCTGAGAATGGGCGGTTCCAGAGCTTAATTTCGTTTTGTTGGTAATAAACGTCGCGGCAGAGTTCGCATTGGTCACACTGTCCGGAAGGAGTTGAAAAGAGAGGGAGTCGAAGATCAATAAAGCTGACCTTGCCTGAAAAAGAAAAAGGCTGACGAAGGTGAAAAGCGCTTAAACAGGCAATTTTCTCTCAGCAATTTTACCAGACTTTTAGGTTGAAAAATAGTTTGACAAGCAAATCGATCCTGGTTAGAATCAGCGGCGCTTGCTGTTATGTAACGTGGGGATCGACTTGATTCTACGCACGGATCAGACCGCCACGTGCACACCGAAGGACACTCATCCCCGATTGATCGACCCGCTCCGCCTGGGCGTGGAGATGTGAACTGTCACTGGAAGGAGCTGCATTTAAGTCTTGAAAACTTTCTCTGTTAGGTAATAAACTTCGTGAAGTCATTCCCAGTTATATTTGATGTCAGAAATTCAGAATGATTTTTCTCATTTTAAATTGCTCGTGCAATTATAGGTGTTTCAACCAGCATGGTCGCATGATCTTTAAGATCACGATCAAACAATTCCCTGCTAATGACATCATTTGACAAACAGAATTGAGAAGCTAAAAACAACTCAGGAACGAAAATCTCTTAGTCATCTGCATCGAGACCAGACTTTTACTGAAAAATTTTTGATGCGTTCTCACCATCCCCACGTGGAACCGTCACTGGAAGGAGCTGCATTTAAGTCTTGTCTATCTCGGATATCAAACTAAAGAGCGAATTTTATGGAAATATAATGCAAAGAAACTTTACAGTAAATAAAGCCTAAAATCCTCATTTTCGACAAATAGACAGCTAGAGATAAGAGTAAGAATGCATGAAAGACACTAACTATGGGCACCGTACACTTTGAACTGAAGCATTTCTTTGCACTAAGAGTCTAAATGCATCGCGTCCAGCGCTTTTTCAGTGGGAACGCATGTGAACGTAGTTCCCACACGTTGTTTTTGCCAGATTCTGGAAGTTGATGTAAAGCCCAATGCCAGTATTCTGCATAACTTTCAGTATGGACAGTTTTAGTGATATGTTAACTCATTCTCTTTCAGTTTATTCTAAAAGACATCGATTTTTAAAATATCCTGTAAATTATAGTGTTCAGTGAGCAAATTCAAGTTATAATTTCTTACGACAAAACATGTGAAATGAGTTCCCAAACCTTTTTTCCTAGAAAAGAAGCATTGATCGCGTCTAATTGTTTTTGTTGAAACAGAGGTCTGGCGACCGGCATCTACGCCACGAGTACGCCGGATGCGTGTAAGTACGTTATTTCGAGCGCCGAATGTTCTATCGTGATCGTCGAAAACGACGTTCAACTGCAGAAGATCCTGAGCATTCGGTCGCAACTGCCGAGGCTGAAGGCCGTCGTCCAGTACAAGGGAGAGTTAAGCGCCCACTGCGAAGACGACGTCTATACGGTATACGTCGTTCTGTAATATTTGCTGCCGTTCCTTCGGTGACTCCACCGTCGTCTCCAGACACATCTGTGTGTCGGATGTTCATTCATTTTAGAACTATGATCTTGTGCTCAAAGGAAAGCGATTAATCAATTTCTCCCACAAATTTCAGATTATTTTAAGCCTTATATATAAGCCTACGCAGGTATCAACTATGTGATTCTCGGGTACATGCTCTCACAATATTTTGGTTGTCAGAGGTCTATTGTTGTTTGACCAACACAAACTTATATAACAAAAATTAGTATTAACAGCAAGTGATTATGGTTACTGCTCAAAGTCTGGATTGAAATTTTTGAGCTCGATTTATGCTTCAAGATTTAAGTGCACTAAATATTAAAAACTCACCTTTTCAGGAAGGAAATTCTACAGCGAAAACCTTGAATCGTAGAATCTACGTTCTACGTTCTACCCAACTCAAATCTCTTTTAGCATGCTCCATAGAAGTAGGCCTACTTTCCGCTACTCCCTACCTGGATCTTCAACATTGACAAATACAGATAAAGATTACGGGTTATGAATTTGACCCAGATTGAGCGCTCGCGGTGAATAAGTTGGCGCACTGCGCCATATCTTCGAGTAGCGCTGTAGAAATTTAGCTTACTTACATATACTTACCATACAAGGACATGCAGGAACTACTAACTAAATTAGCTTTAGAAAGCGAGAGAAAAGGCTTAAAGATTAACATAAAAAGACTTTATGCATGGTAATTACTAAGAGCAAAGTAACACCCACATGCAGAATAAGACTAGATGGCAATGAAATCAAACAAGTGGTACAGCTCAAATACTTAGGCAGTATGATAACCAGTGATGGGAAATGTGAAAAGACATAACATCAAGAATAGGAATGGCCAAGACAGTATTCTGGGAACTCAAAACGATACTTAGAAATAGGCATATCTCTTACGAGACACGATTAAGAGTGCTCAGAAGCTATGTTTGGTCAGTCCTCTTGTATGGAGCAGAGACATGGATAGAGTTATCCATGGCCATTGAGAAGAAATGTGGTTTTTACGAAGGATGCTGAAGATTGCCATGGACGGAAAAGAAAACCAATGAAGAGATTTTGAATGAAATGGAGATAGAAAGAAGTCTAATGGTAACCATAAAAAGGCAGCTTCCCTTCTTCGGACTCATGCATAATGAGGAAGGAAGGCCTGGAGGCTGGAGCATTTGGCAATAACCGGAAAAGTGGAGGGGAAAAGAGCAAGAGGAAGGCAGAGAAGCACCTATGTCAGAGCCGGCGCGTGACTTTCGGGGGCCCAATGCAACAATTTTTACGAGCGCAACGTTTTTGAAATGTATTGACGAGCAAAAAAAGGTCACCCGTATATATTTTTGCCTCTTCAAATGGCCTGACGAGCAAAAAACAAAAAAATAAAAACAAAACAAATACTACTTAAGAATAAGAAAAATGAAAACTCTTAAATATCCGAGGCCGGCGGGGCCCCTGCGGCCGCAGGCTTTGCAGGCCCCACGCGCCGGCTCTGACCTATGTAGACTGCCTACTAGAAGGAAGTGAGGGAGTAAAGAACAACATCGAATTAATGAGAGGATGTCAAGATCGAACAAAGTGGAAATCCATGGTCGCTAACGTAGAAATACACAGCACCTAAAGAAGAAAGAAGACTTATACCTAATGTCAGCGCTAACAGCTAATATAAACGCAACAAAGCTGTTCTTCTGATTCTTTGCTGAATTTGTATGAAGAGGATCATTAGGCATAATAGGCAATTGCATCTTCGGAACTTTCATTAAATATTTTTTGCTGCTTGTAGTGGAAGACTTTCATGAGAATGGGTGAAAATATTGCTGATGATATCCTGAGCAGTCGCATCAAAGGCCAACATTGCAACCAGTGCTGCACTATCATCTACACAGTTTGTATCTGAAGATATTAATGGGAAACTTTAATACTGGAGCTTAAATTTTCACTCGGAGGAGTTTCTTAAAAATCAGTTACCAAGACTCTTTAAAATGTACTAAAACTAGATTTCAAAACAGCATATTTTAAACCTATATGATAGCCTCAAAACTCCAAGAGGTAGATCCGCATTTAACCTGTGTTGACTTTATCAGCAGCCTCTAAAAACATTATAATATGCATGCGTGCGTGTGTTGAGTGCACATAAGCCTACGCGCTTCCGTCATAATGCGTTGAACGTTGCCATCTGCATAGATGCATAGATGTAATTTCTAATGTTTTATTCCAGTGGTTGGCAATTCTTTGAAATAGATGTCACATTCCGGATGTGTCAGTTTTTTGGCCTCCTACATTTTATTATCGAACCATGAAACTTTTCAAGATGCCTTTTGGTAAAAGCTATGCAGAAAAAGGCGTAATATATAAATATCAGAAGCAACTATTTGTAATAGAAATACTGAAGTTTAACATAAAAATAAATGCTATTACAACTTCTGTTTTAATTGCGGGTCTTTAAGCAAATTTCAGTTACCTGTGTTGATCCTCATTTTTGCATTCTACTAATAACCCGAGGCGGATTAAGGCTCCGCGCTGGTGTCCTAAGCCCATTGACATATCGTTGGGCCCCTCCTTTCCACGCTGATTCAGTCCAATTTAGCTGTTGACCCGTGTGACCAGATCTGCAATGCAGGTTTCAGCAGTACAAATATTTATTCATATGATAACACTATATACTGTGCAAACTAAGCTAACTTAGACAAGATTCGGCTCCATGAAGTTTTACAAAAATGTAAGACATCATCTTTTAATATTAATTAATAATTAATTAATTAATTAACGAACTTTATCATTTTTCATTCTAGTAAGCCATTACCTAATGATAGTGATAATTCAAATTAATAATATCCAAATAATTCAAAAAACATCTCAAAGAATTATAATACAATTTTGAAAATAAACTGGCTAAAAAGTCAAAATTAGTTTTAAACCTGATCATTAGGCAGTTTATGAACAAAAATGCTTTACTAAATCTCTACTACACTTTGATACAAATTTAACGTAAAATTATATGGAGTAACAACTATAAATGTACTACGGACAAAATACAAAAATTCAAAATAAAACCATTAGGCTAATAAGAAATCCACACCAATACTGCAGTACCTCAAATTTTTCTTGAATTTGAATATACTCAACATTGCTAATATTACAAACAACAAACAGCTATTTTCATGTTTAAATATGCCAATAATCTATTGCCTTTAACTTTCTATAAGGATGAATTCTTTACATTTACTAACAAAGCACAATATAAGAAATCATATTAAATTTATCATTCCTTATGTCCCACAAATACTAGAATCTTCACTATTAAATGTTCTGGACCCTGAATTAGAATAGCCTTCCCACTGCACTAAAAATGATTAATTTAAACTATTTAAAGAAAAGATTAATAAATTTATCTTATCAGGTGAATGTTAAATCAAACTCGGTACTCCCTAAGATACTTTTGGTATCTTTTTTTATTTTTCTATGATTTATTTTGGACTGTTTTCTTTTCTCTCAATATATACCATTTAATTAAAATGATTTCATTATCTTTAACTTTTTTGTTAACTTGATTTATATGTAATTTTTGTTCATGACTTTTCTTAAATTTTTGGATGTCAAATCAGTAATTTGTACTTTATTTCATTAATTGATATCATGACTTTTTTCATAGTTTTAATTTTGTTCAAAAGCTTATTTTTTGAAAATAATAATTCTTTGATTGATTATTGAATCTGATGTATCAAAGTTACAATTGTCTTTACCGGTACCTTTGACCCCGGTCAAACTAATTCGGTAAAGTGTCACTGTTCAAAATTTGTGATGTCAGACTGTTTCATAGTTTTAATTTTGCAAAGCTTATCGTTGATAGGAATTCAATCAGATTTAATTTAAAATTATTTAAGATTTAATAGAAAATATTTTCTTCATAGAAAATATTTTCAAAAACTCTCGAATGAGCTGATTACACAGTTTATGTCTCGGTAGTTAGGGCCAGTCCATTAATTGCGTCAACAAAATAGGGGAGGGTGTTTGAACAAGTTTGACAGTTGTTGACTGGGGAGGGGTCAAGAGAAGTTGGCGCTAACAATTTCATTTTTTAACAAATGATAAAAAAATAGGAAATTTCATGGAATACTATTTATTACAATGGAAAAAGCCTGACAAGCAAAAAACAAGGTCATCGTCACCACATTATGACACATGATAAACAAAAGAAAGGAAAATGGTCATCGACGCACAAATAATAACCTTCTAAACTTTTTAGGGAGACCCGTCACTGATCTTAGTTGGGGGTGGGTCAAAAGTTTTTGACATAATTATAGGGGGTCACTGAAAGTTGACGGTTGTTGACAAGAGAGGAGAGGTAAAATATTGCCCAAAAATCGTTGACATAATTAATGGACAGTCCCTTAATAGTTATGTTTGCATTGTGTTGTTTCGTGTTTGTTTTTGGTATTTGTTTCTTATATTTGGGTCTTGCTGCAGCAAGTGCCAACTAAATATTTCTATTAAAACTCATTTTTGGATTCTTTTGCGGATCACCACTTTAGGAACCACTGCCCTACTGTTCTCTAATCGGTAACTGTTCGTTTCTATTTATAGTCTGGCACTATCGGGAACCCAAAGGGAGTCATGCTCAGCCACGACAACGTCAGTAGATATCAATTTTTACAAAAACTCAATAGAGCTTCGCTTATATACTGTTATATAGACTCTATCCGGAAAATATAATCCTTTGATAATTATGAAAACCATCATAATCATCATCATCATCATAATTGTCATCGCCAACTCGTCATCGTTGCGGTCGTGGGAGGATTCGAAACTAAAAGCGTTAATAATTGCGGTCTCTCTACGTCTCCAGTTCATTAATGGCCCAACCAAATAGCTAGTCAGAAAACATGAGCCAATAATTGGCATTCCAATTTTTGTTGAATGAATAGTGTGACATTGGGACGGTTTTGCTTCCTTCAACAATTGAAAACATTTCAGGCTTTTTTGTTGAATGTCTTTCTTTTCAAAATATTCTTTATTTTTATGTTGTCTATCCATTTTTTCTGCCTCTTCCTTTTATTACCTTTCTTGTATTTGTAGAGTGCTTTTTGGAAAGTCTTGAGCCTTCCATCTTGTTTACGTGTCCATACCATGTTAGCCTCCTTTTTCTGAATTTGTCCATGATGGTGGTTAGAGTTGGGTTCCTAAACCACTTTAAATATTATTATATTTATTATTATTATTAAATTGTTATTATTATTAAATATTATTATTATTATTATTATTATTATTATTATTATTATTATTATTATTATTATTATTATTATGGTATTCTTTAGCCTAATCCACTGCCGTATATCTTCATTTCTAAGTTTTAGAAGCCTGCTAACTCCAAGAATTCTTCTTAGGCAGCTCATTTCTGCAACGAGTAGTCTTTTTTCGTCTTCTCTTTTTGGGACCCAGAATTCAGATCCATATACATTGTAGTATTTGTGGAATGACAACGATGTTGTAGATTTGGGTTTTGGTACTTATTTTGATTTCTTTAGAGTTCTAGATGCGTTTCAGTCTTCCCATTGTTTGTAATCCTTTTGCTATTTTCTGTTTGACGTCTTCTTGGTGGCTTCCATTGCTTGCTTTGCCCTCCTACAAATATCAACCCCCTAACCCTAAATAAAAATAGTATAGAATTTATTGGACCATAGTGTACAGTGTGCTTTTCCAATGCAGTGACGCTCTTGTCTCCACTGACAAGGGTCTAATTCCATTGTTAATATAGGAAGAAGCTTCCAACGTTTATTGCATGTGTACAGTATAAGCCGTAAGACGACAGATCAGAACCAGCAAATGGAAATTTCAGCGCCAAGCTATCCAGCAAAGGCATCGTGTGCGTTGCCATCATACTTTGCGAATCTTAATCGTGTTGATATTGTATTTGATTCGTGTCGGGGTTCGATTTCTACTTCTTACAGTTTGGATCCAGTTAACCAGTTGCACCTATAAAATCTTTTATTTTTAAAAACTGTTACCAGCTTATGATTTAGCTGCTGCTCACAGACAATTGTAGGAATCTGTTCACCGGTTCTGCAGTAGCGTTATAAAAATGATTTTCGAGACGCGTGATGCACTTTGTATGTAAACACTTTGAAATTAACGTTTAAGGTGTGATCTTATATGAACACTCCTTCGCCGTCCACTTTTAAGCTTGCGATTAATTAATTCATATAATTGTAGCTCCTCGCTAAATATGTATATTTAGCGAGGAGCTCATTGTGGAGAGGTTTTAAATTTCCAATCGTTATAATTGCACGTATTCTAATTCTACTCTGGAGTGTGACATTTTTCCTTCAAACCAAATCTAATGAACCCCAGTTTCCAAACCCAACGATTTTCAAAGTTCTTCCTCTCATTTAGAAGACTTATTGCATTTGATTGTTTCTGTTCTTTAAGTGCATTAAGGAAACTGAATGACCTGCACGATGATAAGCTAACAATTCTTAACGACTCATTGAATGCCGGAACGATCTACACTGAATGTAACCGTTTATTCGAAAGTATTACTCAAAGGCTTTGCATTTAACAGCATTGGTGCTTAAATTAAGCGCAGATGATATTTATTGTATTAATTATTGCAGTTGATATTTGCGGCACGGACGGGTGGCGATGGGTTGAACGTAAAAGAGGGTTCAGAGGTCATTGTCAGTTATCTGCCACTAAGTCATGTTGCCGCTCAGATTGTCGACATCTACTTTGCAATTGTTAACGGCATCACCATCTACTTCGCTCAACCAGATGCTCAGAAGGTCAGCTCAGACTCGATGCCGACTTCTGTAGAGCCTACTTTCATTTAAATAAATGAAATGATCCGAAAAATTCCGTCTTTATTGCCCAAAAGAACTTGAAACCACCATCACCCGTCTGTCAGAAACTAAAAAATTCTTAGCTGTGAAGTGCTTGTTAGAACGAAAAGCAAGTTTTACCAGTAAATTTCAAATTAGATCAGATTGCAGAGTGTACATATGTTAATGGATCTGGTGCTTAGAATTTTGTCCACTGAAAAACGATTCTTTCATTAAAGTGGTGTTGAAAGAAGTAGAGAAGAGAGTAAATTGAGCGATAGAGCTTTGAGCATCTCCATGCAGAATTTAAACTACCAACAATAAATGGTACTAGAAACATCGAAATAGACTATCATTGGCGCCCATCTATAACGTCTTTCTGTCATTCGGTCACTGTAATGCTAGCGGCGTCTTTTATTCGGAAACTACCCGTGAAGCACAGATGTTCTCCACAGTGACTTGGTTATCGATCGTCACTGCTGTAATTCCAGTGACACTGCACTCATGTGCGATTTCATCGTTCATTGAGAACAGAATGTCATAAGTTTCGGCCTGACTTGCTTTAGAAAGAAAAGCTCGAGTTTAATGGTAAAGTTGTACGGTAAGATTAGGAGCGAAGACTTCAAAAATGCCCACGACGACAGAAATGATGACGATAACGATGTTGCTGATAGCGATGATGATCACTGTGTTAATAAATTAAGATTAGAGACTGAATTGATCGCACAATCGCAAATGGCAGAGTATCATTGATTAATTCAAACGAAGAGATAATTTCTCTGGTTTTCTTTAGGGAACGTTAATTGAGACGCTCAAAGAGGTTCGTCCCACCATCTTCTTTGGAGTACCGAGAGTCTATGAAAAGATGGCGGAAAAGATGGCGGCAACGTTTAAGGCCAACAGTCGACTAAAGCAGAAACTAATTCAATGGTCAAGGAACGTTGGGCTAAGAGGAAACATATAGCAATGCTGAATGGGTATCTTCTATTTTCTATTGAAATCGATTAGACGTTAGGCCTACTTTGCATCTTCAACTGTAATTAATAAACAAATACAATAGAATAACATTAACGATCTTGTGTTAGAATTCGAATTGATGATTCTCGATAGAATGGATGTTCTAACAAGAATCCGAAGCATTATATTTATAGGTTAATTGAATATATAATAGCAATCTGTCCTTAATATTAATTAGTTGTCATTTAACAGAATAATTAAATGATCCGCAATAGCTGATATTATCATATTTTCTTCATCTTTAATTACGGGGAAATAGAGAGATTCCATTCTTGCCATTTATTAATTCTATCTTTTGAAATGCTAGACTGCTAGGATCGAGAATGACAATTGTCTTGGTTTATTTGCTATTAGAGTACACTTACATATAGCTCACTTCAGTCATCAAAACCTGTCTACCTTAGATCACTATTAACCCCTCAGCCTCCTCGACCCTGTGACACGTTTATCGTCTCACCTCACTCTGTCACGCCCGCTGAATCAGCCATCTCTGAAAATTTGCAACCGTGCCTTCTCATACGCCGCACCTGAACTTTGGAGCTCATTAGGAGTTCAGCTTCCCTCCGCAGACTTGGACACTTTCAAACAATAAAATCTGAATCTTCATTTCCTATCATTCCCGCATTATCTCCTCAAGTCTTCAGGTCTAAGCTTTAATCCTTCCTTTTTCTAAAATCATTTCCTACGTAGTTCTAACAACATAGCCTCACCGACCTTCAGGTGTTGACTATTGCCTGGCTTATCATTTACCTTTCCCATAGCTATTTTAAGAAAGGCTGAGCGCCTAAGAATAAGCAGCTACTGTTGTGCTAATTTCCAAAGCGTTATATAAATTCACGAGATTTTACTCACTTACCTACATACTTTGAAGATCAACCTAGCGTAGGCGTTGAGAATCGGCTGGAGCCGGGCGAGCATGTTTGCGTTTTAGCGCGGATGTGGCGATGCGGCGCTTAAAAGGTGCAGTTGAAATAATTGAATTTCTTGCTAGGCTTGATACCTAAATAATGAAATTATGACTCTCTCTCTCTCTCTCTCTCTCTCTCTCTCTCTCTCTCTCTATATATATATATATATATATATATATATATATATATATATATATATAACCTATATTTGTCATGTATACTCATAAAGGCTTTGAAAACCCAAAAAAAAATCAATCGATGCCATTAAGACGTCATTCGAAACAGCTTAATTCAACTGCCGACGAACAGGTGGCGCTTTTTAAAAGCATTTTTTAAACCCGGGTTTTTAGCCCGCGTTTTAAAGCGTATGAGCACGCTCGTATTCGAATGGAAGTTAGTGTAAAAGTTTCAGTCAATCGGCGAAGAACTTTCGTAGATTTGTGACGACAAAAAACGCATTTACATTTTCATATAGATTACGCATAATGAGTCGATTGATTATAAAATAGAATAGATCGAAATGCTATAGGCCTATAATATATTGTTACTCTATCAGTCTATCTCTATGCCACGGAGTGGCATGGGCTCTATTACCATAGGGTCTATGGAGCAGGAATGAAGTAGCAGGAATGAAGTAATGAAATCTAAGGAAATAGAGAGATTTCAATTGATAAATGAAGTAATGTAGGATTTTCCACAATGTCCTCTCAAGCTACTTCCGATGACCTAGTTTCTAAACTACCAGAGCATCGGACATACGTAAGAATATACGAAGAGTGCGATCTACGAGTTATTACTTAGAACCTCGGTTTGTTTCTGCAAATAAAACTCCTGCTTGCTGATAATATTTGAGAAATACTGATCCGAACGAAATATTTAGGCTATTTTAGAAAATAATAGGACGTTTATTCTGTCACTGACTTGTAAACAATATTTATCTAATATTAAGATAATGTCCTGTTTATGCTATTGCCACGTTGACTGTCGCTTCAACGACGTCACTCCTCTTCTTAGAGATCGACTCCACTGGCTCCGTGTTCCACAGCGCATTATCTACAAGCGCTGTTGGCTTACGTCTCGGGCTTTACACGATCCACTCTGTCCTGATTATCTAACTGTGCTTGTACGAAGATCGACTGTGATCGAGAGGAGATCGGTTCTCAGGTCCAGTCGGAGAGTGCGGTTGTTGGTCCCCCCCCGTCCAAGACCCCTAAGTTTGGGGAAAGATCATTCGCGCGGGGGAATCCCGCCCTGTGGAACTCTCTTCCAAACAATGTGACTGGAGCAGTCTCAGCTGGATTATTCATTAGAAATTTGAAGGCACGTTTATTTAATATTGGATATGAACTGTGTTAAGCGCTCTTGTTGTAGGCCTTAGCCTTGTCTACTGCGCTATATAAATTGTCAATAAATAATAATAATAATAATAATAATAATAAGTCGAGAGATTATAAATTAGAACACTAGAATTTACAAGCGTTCTGACAGAAATAATCTGAACTAAATTGCACGGAGTACAGTCAAATCCTGATTTATTGCAAGATATAACGAGTCTGCCTTGCAATGTAAGTCTGCCTGGCAATGTAACATTATTTGATACTTAGGCCTATTGTCGGCATTCATCACATATTAAATGTGATAGAAATTTGTGATTGTGTCACTGAATGTGAACTAGTTTGACTACAGTTGATTCTAATCTAATGGCTTGAAAATCAGCAATAGAAGTGGTTGCACTATCTCACGCTCTCTATTGCGCACGTTAGAGCAGCGACTGTCGCATTCCAACTAGTGACCTTCACACTTCCAGTCTCTTAGATTAATAGGTATTATAGGCTAACACTCTCAGGGCCGCCGAGAAGGGTGTGGGGCAAATGCACAGGGGCCCGGCGGCCTGGAGGGGGCCCGGGCCGATGATGCAGATATATTATCAACAATAATAACACCAAAAAGGTCAACATAGTATGTGTACAGAGGCCCGGCGAGCAAAAGGGGGGCCCGGGCGGTGAGATACACCATAAACAGCGCGAAAAAGCAAAAAAGAGCGATAAGCAAAAAAAGGTAATCACCACTCTTTCGAGAGTTGCACCAGTCACCACCGTATTGCCGTATTGTTCATTCGTTCGTTAAATTTTGCCAGATTTGTGACTTGTTAGGGGCCCGCCGGCCCATCTGCACAGGGGCCCGGAATTTCTCTCGGTGGGCCTGAACAGTGAACACTCTTAATATTTTAGTAGTTTTATTAAAATCACAACGTGGAGCACGTTTTATGGCGTTTACATATTGGCTACTTGACCTATGCACGATAGCTCTATCTATCTATCATACCTTGACATGCCAATAATATAATTTAACTCAAACCCAAATTTATCATTATGGTCCAAAGATCACAAATTATTTACAAACACCAAAAACACACTGACAGTGACATGAACATTTCCTCCCAATTGTTGCTCACTTTAGATCAGTGACACCGACATTTTCTCCTAACTACACAGAAGTTTCAGTTTAAGCACACTATTTTAATATATAACCATCTTCATCGACGTAAATTTAGAATGAGTGAATAGTATAACGTGTTCATGTTCGCAGAAAACAGTTTAAATAAAGATCCTGCTTAAATCTTTGACTTATTCGTCAATTTTGAAGTTTACTAATAACGGGCAAATGGGCAATAGTAGTTTAGCTGGAGTGAGTCTGATTTCGCTAGAATTTCACTCATAAACCTTTGCCTACCCTCTCATTTGATGCCCTTTGCAGTTTGGAGTTTCCTTCGAGCGAAAACTCTCCAGAAGGTTAAATTCACCTACTGTAACTTCTGACCTAGCATGAGGCATTGCTCCTAATACTTTCGTAATCGTTTGAGAATTTTGACTAATGAAATTATCCGATTCATTTGAATAATTGTATCAAGCGAATTGGACGGTGTTGCTGTTAAATGTTTTCAGCGGCAGCACTCCATTTGGATGGACGATTGCCAAGCGCTTGATTTTCTCGAAGATTCGAAAGGCGCTCGGCTTCGATCGCTGCATCTTCAGTTGCAGTGGAGCTGCTCCAATCTCAAGGGAGGCGCTGGAATTCTTCGCCAGCATCAACATACCTGTGTTTGAAGCCCTGGGATTGAGCGAATCTTCAGGTACTTTCAGACGAAGCATCGTTAAAAGTGTTTGACAATTCGTTACATTAAAATGCCACCGCAAAACCCAGCCCAATGGCGCTATAGGAGTCTCCATAGTCTCCATATTGGTACTAGTTCAAAATTTAGCAGGGATTTGGGCAATGCTAAACTATTATTTCGAACGTATACAGTACAAGATATCTGTACCCTAACCCAAAAACTCTAACCCTAACGCCTAACTCCCCTAACCCTAACTCTAACCCTAACCCTATTAGCACTACGTCGACGAATTATATTCACTATGGTTTTAGGATAATACATTGCCCAATGCCCACCCTAAAGTGAACTAGCACCTCCATATTTTCTAAGTGGAATAAAGGTCAATGACTAGTGGCCACCATGTCTCTCCTCAACCGGTCGCAAAATGCTAAGCAGGCTGATTTAGGCCCTAAGAACAATGCTAAACGTCACTTTCACTGTGATAAGTCTATTTCTGCCTCCTGATATACAAAACACTTTATTACAAGAAACCTAGCTGCTTCCTTTCAAGATTTTCTATAAAGACAAACAAATACTCGACTAGATCCTCATCTGCATTAGTTCCTTCCATTTCTCATACTCGGACAGTTCTTGGTACTTGTGCTTTCTCAGTGATCGTCTAAGCCTCATGTGCGCATTGCAAATTCCTTACAAATGTTTAGAATAAGATTAAACTCCATCGTTTTGACGTGGCTTCAAGGTGGCAAGCAAGATTAGACCGTACCATCATACGAATTTTATTTTTATGATGAAATGCGTAGGCCTATAAAATCGCGTACGTTAAAAGTTCCGTACGTTAGAAATACGTTGTCTAAAATAATTGAACCGAAATGTTAAAATTTAGTTGGAAACATTTACTTGTTATGCTATCATTTAAATCTAATTCGACGTTGGGAGGGTGTCAATGTACTTTACACCAGACGTCAGTTGGCTCCCTTCGGCTCTTAATGACCGACATCTTAATGACCTGGGGTGACAATCTTGATCTTCCCAAGTCAGTCTGCCATTAAAGATTCGAGACAGCCCAGGACTTGCAGTGATAGCGGGGGGGGGTCCGAATGAAATTAAGTGTCGAGAGCTGGCCGATAACTGGGCCAACGAAGTTGGGGGTGGCAGAAACACGGTGGACAGCAACGGGGAAAATGATATCAGATGGCATGACGGTTATTTACTCAGGCGGGGGAAAACACGAAGCAGGCGTGGCAATCATTTTAGAAGATAAAGTAGCGAAATGCATGATAGGATTCAGAACAATACCAGAAAGAGCAATAATTCTAAAACTGCATGCAAAACCGTTTAATATAAACATTGTACAAGTGCATGCACCGACAACAGATCATGATGAAAACCAATTTTCCGGTTTTGGCGCCGTCATGGCGGCCAGCACGCGTTTGTGCGTGCCACCGATTCGCCGCCGTTTTCGGAATCTACCGACGTTTGGCGCTTGAATTTTGCGCCAATTGCGAGGACTGCGGTCTACTCGTCGGTTTTTCGAAGAGATTCTTGCCGTCATCCACTTTTCCGCGTCGTTCTGAAAGTCGGTCGCCACCGCCGTTGAGAAGTCCGCCAATGTCGACCAAAATGGCCACCGCGAGAATTTTCAACGTGACTGCGTGTGACTGTCGTTCCGGACTTCGCCGGAACTTCCATCTTCGTCGGATTTGCCGATTTCGGCGACGAACTATTCTAACCGAAGACCGCTTCTTGGATTTCACCGTTGGATGTTACCGTGCGGAGAACTCCCGCTACCAACTCGCGGCACCCTAACATCATCTTCCGTTCCTCGTTGACCTGTCAATGAGGCTACAATTTTCTTGCGAAGGACCGCTTCTAAAGGACTTAGCACCGCATTTCTACACGGCAGCGAGGCGAGTCCTTTCTATCATCCGAGCGGATTTTAACATCGCCACCTTCGGACCTTCATTGGCATGTCAGCGTTGTTAAAGCGCTTTTGATTTTGGTATTTACTATGTTACAGCGCTATAGAAATTGTCCTGGAATAATAATAATAAATAATAATAATAATAATAATAATAATAATAATAATAATAATAATAAGTAGAACAGTTTTACGAAGAGCTAGATGAAGCCATGGAAATGTGTAAATCAAATGAAGTGAAAATTGTTATGGGGGACTTGAACGCTAAGGTTGGTAAAGGAAGGGAAGCACGGTGGTGAGACCACATGAGTTAGGGAATCGAAATGATCGAGGAGATAGGTGGGTGGATCACTGAGAAAAAACTAATCATAGCCAATACATGCTTCGCCAACCATAACAGAAGACTGTGGACCCGGAAGAGCCCAGGTGACAGAAATCAGAACCAAATTGATTATATTGCAGTGAGCCAGAGATTCAGAAATGCGGTAACTCAAACGGGGGCAGATACTGATAGTGAGCATGTGCCAGTTATAGCAGATATTAACACAAAACTGAAAATGTTAAAAAGAAAGGCAAAAGTAGACAAATACGACTGGAAAGAAGTGGAACAAAACCAAAACATAATGAAGGAGTATCAAATAAAGATTCAAAAACAGAGTCCAGGTACTGAGGGAGACACACGATCACTTTCGGATCACCGACCATCGACTGTCAACAATTACGAGAAATTATCGAGTTTCGGGTTTGGCGCCTACGCCGCTGCCAGTCTGTGTTATGTGCGTGCCACGGATCGTCGCCTTTCTCGGCATTTTCCGATGTTCTGCGCTTGGATTTTTCGCCAATCGCGAGGATTGCGTTCCACTCGTCGTCTTTCCGAATAGTCTCTTGCCGTCCTTGACTTTTCCACGTCGTTCTGGAATGTTTCAAGTCTGTCGCCACCACCGTTGAGTGGTCCGCCAATGTCTGCCATTAAAATGGCCGCCGCGTGGCAATTCAACGTGACCGAGGTTGACTGTTGTTCCAGACTTCGCTGGAACCTCCATCCAGTGTTTAATCTAGACTCATGGACTCCGGAGAGAAACTGACAAAGCCGGGGGGACTGACAAAGTCGAGGGAATTCTGATAGGGGTCTGCTGTTAGTCCATGTAGTATGCCAAAATTTCCGGGGGATTTGAAATTTCCGAGGGGGAAAGGGCAATTTCCCCCGGAAACGGCCTAGATTAAACACTGCCTCCATCTTTGTCGGAAGTGTCGATTTCGATGACGAAAGACCGCTACTTGTGCATGGATTCACCGCCGGATCTTACCGTACGGAGAACTCTACTACCTACTCGCGGACCCTTAACATCATCTTCCGTTCATCGTTGACGTGTTAATGTGGATATAGTTTTCTTACAAAAGACCGCTTCTTAATGACTCAGCACTGGATTTCTTCACGGCAGCGAGTTCTTTCTATCATCCGAGTGGATTTTTGACATCGCCACCTTCTGACCTTCATTGACATGTCAGCGCTGTCAAAGTGCTTTTGATTTTGGTTTTTAGCCCTGCTACAGCGGTATATAAATTGTCCTGCTACAATACAATGCAATTAGTACATTACATTTTTGACATACACGCGTCACTAGACAAATAATGATATTCTAAGACATGTCAGGCTCAAGTCTATAATGCGGATGCTATTACTTTTCTGTAGCTAATAATATGATGATGATGATGATGATGATGATGATGATGATGATGATAATAATAATAATAATAATAATAATAATAATAATAATAATAATAACAATAATAATAATAATAACATCAACAACAACAACAACAATAGGGAATAGAGTGGCTCAGTATGATCTGCCCTGTGTGAGAACCAATATGGTCCACTTTTATACTTACCAGGTGTCAAACATGAGGCTGGCTGGCTGGCTGAGGCAATGAGTTCCAGAGTTTTGGGGCAACCATCTGGGCCGCAAGAGATGACAAGGCTGATTATTTTGCCAATAGATTTCAGCACTATCTATCGATTTATCTATTCGCGACAATTTATGCAGCGCAGTAGCATAGCGAAGTTCAAAGTCAAGAGCGCTTTACATTTAAAGGGCGGAAGCTAAATCGTTCAAAGTTCTAAATAAATGCGTCTTAAGGTTGTTATCGAAAATCTCAGAGGAAGTGAACTTAGTCACCGAGTCTGTGAGCGAGTTACACAGGAAAGGGTTCAGGGTTGCCTCGCGACATGGATCTCTCTCCGAACTCCGCCGTCTTCGACGGGGTAGGAGTGTGCAATAGAGACCGATTGCTGGATCGAAGCTGTAGGTGTCAGTCAGTCAATGCCCGTCTGCGCACCAAGGTCGAGGGGGGAGGTTGGCAGAGTGGGTTACGTGCTGGAGCGTCAGGCTGGCGGAGCGGGTTCAAGCCCCGTTAGTGGCTTGAACCTAGTGGCTTTCACACAATCAGTAATGCCTTCTAAGCCACCTTAAATCATGCTAAGTAAGTTTAAGTTAAGTAATCCGGACAGGAGGTGTCGTACAGGGAGCGGAATGTGAGCCAACATCGTTTGTAGACGATGAGCTCCGGGACCTTGAGCCAGTGAAACTTGTTCCTCAGTAGTGGGAGTTACATGGTCATGCCCTCTGGTCCCTGAGATCATGCGAGCGAACTATGCTACTGATATTTCTGCTTAGGCCCTATAAGAACTGGCGCTCTGTAACTGCATGACGATTGATGACGACGTAAATCAAATGAATGCGATTGTTCTTAAAAGGTCCACACGTGGTTTCTCTGCCGTCCAAAGGAAGATTAACGAGCGTTGGAGCAATCAAAGACTATTGTCCTGTCTTCTTAGACAAAACGAACGCAGAGGGCGAGGGAGAGGTGAGCGAAATAGTCATGACGTTTTTAATCATATAACACGCAGATGCTTAAAATTTCGTAATCAAGAATAAACCATATATTTCATAAATGACAACGGCAATATGCTACTTGCTAATTGTACACCGTAGTCTTCAGATTAAGTATAAGAAAAGAAACGAGCATATACAGTATATATATACATACATACATACATACATCGAACCGGACGAGAGTTAGTCACACAATTTCTTAATGTCTCCGGGCAGTTTTTTATAAGTCCTTTGGGAACTAAGTACTCATTATATATACTAGAAAGATGCTCGCTTCGCTCGCGCTCGCTTCGCTCGCAGTGCAGGATAATACTAAAACCCAATAATTGAATTCATGCTGAACAACGCTTCAATGATGTACATACGCCACCTAGCCAAGCTCTGCGCCACGTAACATGCGTCTTTAGGCTCTTGATGAAGTGCTCAGCAGCGTCAGACATGGTGACGTCATCGGGAAGAGAGTTCCACAAGATAGGATTACCCCGAGTGAAGAATCTCTCTCCAAACTTAGCAGTCTTGGACGGAGGAGGAACATAAAAATTAACCCCACGACTCGAGCGGAGCTACGATCTCCTGTCATTACACTGCGGTCTCTTTACAAGAGAGGCAAGGTACTCCGGACAGCACGGGTCATGCAGCGCTCTGTACGTCAGCCAGCATCTCTTGAACACAATCCGCTCAGAGACTCGAAGCCAATGAAGGCGATTCCTGAGAAGTGGTGTAACGTGTTCACGCCAGCGACATCCGAACACAATCCTCGCCGAAAGGTTAAGAACAGACTGCAGGCGATCCAGTTTGTTGACCGGGAGGCCCCACAAGATACTATTACAATAGTCAATCCTCGTTAGCACCAAGGCCTGGACCAAGTGAACCACTTTGGATACAGGCAGATATCGCCAGACTGATCGGATTCTTCTCAATTTATAGTGACATCGCCTGATCACATCATTTAAGTATGGCTCAAATGATGCAAATGCATCAAATGCATCAAAGAGTACGCCCAACAACCGCACACACTCAGAAGGGACAATGGTAACGCCACCCATCATGAACGATTTGCAACTCACGAGCGTTCTTCGCCGAGGGGTGCTAACCCATAGAAATTCGATTTTTCCAACATTAAGAGCCAACCGATTTTCCTCCGCCCACTTCGAGACAGCGGCTAAACACTCGATGAACCGTTCCCGCAGCGCCTCCACCTCGCAAGGGAGGCAGGACGAGTAAATCTGGCTATCATCAGCATAACTATGGGGCGCCAGTCCAAAGGCCGCGATAATGGATTTCAGGTCAGCCGTACAGTATACAGAATGAAAAGTAATGGGCCAAGTACTGACCCTTCAGGAACTCCACAGCCAACGTTCCGCTCTACAGAGAGTTTCCCGGGTACAGAACATTCTCCCCCTGGACATAATACTCCCGGACATTATCCCCCGGTACACCCTTTGAAATGACACTGCCGGACATAATCCCCCTCTATGGGCTTTGGCGAAAAGCAGTGTATTGCACCCGTACGGGGTCATATAATCATTACCCACACCAAAAACCAGACACGAAACACTAACCCTAAACGATACTGACGGCAAAATTAAGATCAATGATATTGATTTACATTGTTCATTACATCTTTGCCGGGAGGGGAATATGTCCGGGGGATAATGTCTGGGGGATTATGTCCAGGAGGAGAATGTCTGCGCTTCGAGTTTCCCACCGCACGTTACCGATTGCACTCTGTCGGAGAGATAACTGGCTATCCACGGTCCACCGCAAGGAGGAACCACCCACACCGAACGATTTCTCAAGCCTGCGAATGAGGATATGATGATCGACGGAATCAAATGCCGACAAAAGATCAAGAAGGCATAGAAGTGCAAGCCTCCCAATCATTTGAAAAGTTAGTCACTGCATAAAATGACTGGTTATTTGCAGAGATGTAGCGATAATGACCAGATAATGACCAGATAATGACCAGATACGAAACACTAACCCTAAACGATACTGAAGGCAAAATTAAGATCTATTAGATTGATTTACATTGTTCATTACTTCTTTGCCGGGAGGGGAATATGTCCGGGGGGATAATGTCCGGAGGGATAATGTCCGGGGGATAATGTCCAGGGGAGAATGTCTGCGCCCCCTTGTACTTGTACTTGTACTCGAAGTTTTTGGAAGGCATGTACTTGTACTTGTACATGGAGGCCAGGTACTTGTACTTGGAGGCCAGGTAATTGTACTTGAAGTATTATGTATACTTGCTACATCTCCGCTTGCTTCATCCCTGCCACTAAGCACTAAGCAGGCAGCTGCTAGGTTGCTGAAGAGTTTTGTGGTCTTGTCCGTTGATTAGGCAGAGCAATGAAATTAAACACAGCCTATTAATATACAGGTATTCTGCAGCATAGGCAATCAATAACAAGATAAACATGACAAGATAAACCATTTGAGTGCAAAGTAGAGGTGTGCACGGGGACTGACTTGTCCCCATCCTCTCCCGTCCCCGCAAAGCTTTTCTCCATCCACACCCCGTCCCCATTGAGTTAAATTCAATCCCCGCCCGATCCTTCATCTCTTTCCCCATCCCCGTCCCCGCATTTCGATGCCCATCCCCGTCCCCGTACCCCTTCCGATGCAGTTGAAACGGCTCTGATAACTCTGATTCTTACCTACTGTGCTTATCAAGTACGCTCAGGTTCTCAAATGGCTTTCTAGTCTCTACTGCATTCTCGGTCTTAGTTCAACACACAGCCCTTATTGTCTACCAACTGTATACTAACAATGGAAGCCAAGTGATTTAATTTCAATCTTACTTGACCTAACAGTTCAATTTCATGGCCTTTGAATTTGAAACTGAAAGGCAGGGACTGCTATAGTAGTCTTCTTCTTTAGGTGCCTTGTTTTACAACGTTGGCGACCATGGACTTCCACTCCTCTCTGTCGTATGTCGCTTGTAGCAGTTCTACTTCTGATATTTTGTCTTTCACGTCGCATAGCAGGTTTTCGATGAATGTCAATCTTTGTCTCCCTCTTGCTCTTTTCCCCATCACTTTACCTGTTGTGACTAAGTTTTCCAGGCCTTTTTTCTCATTATGTGTCCGAAAAATTCTAGTTGTCTTTTCTTTATAGTTTTTAACAATTTCCTTCTTGAGTTTGCCTTTTCCAAAATTTTCTCGTTTGATGTTTTCTCTGTCCAAGAAACCTTCATCATTCTCCTTAAAAACCACATTTCCACTGCCTCTAATTTTTTCTTCATCTGTTTGGAAATTGTCCACGTTTCTGCGCCGTATAGCAATACCGACCATACATAAGTTTCCAAGACCCTTATCCTTGTTTCCATTGATATTCTCTTATTTGTTAAGATGTGTTTTAATTCCACAAATGCTGATTTTGCCATGGCAATCCTTGTTGTTATATCCTTTTCACATTTCCCATTGCTGGATATCCAACTTCCTAAATATTTGAAGTCATTTACTTGTTCTATTAGTTGTCCATTTATGTATTATTATTATTATTATTTCTAGACAATTTCTCCAGCGCAGTAAACAAGGCTAAGGCCTACGACAAAAGCACTTTGACATAATTCTATCAATAAAATCCGATATTAAATAAGTATGTTTTTAAGTTCCTAAGAAAGGATTCCGCAGAGACAGCTTCCGACACAACGTCAGGTAACGAATTCCAAAGTAACGGATTCCCTTTGGAGAATGACCTTTCTCCAAACTTGGAGGTCTTTGACGGAGGAGGGACAAGCAGCAGGACTCGACGACTCGACCGAAGCTTCATTCTCGACTCATTTGACGTCGTTCGCTGCACCAGCGCACTCAGATATTCTGGGCAGTGTGGATCATAAAGGGCTCGGAAAGTGAGCCAACAACGCTTGAAAACAATACGCTGTTGAACGCGTAACCAGTGCAGGCGATCTCTCAGCAGTGGCGTGATGTGGTCATTCCAGCGACAACCGAAGACCACTCGTGCAGCCAGATTCAGTACGGACTGAAGTCGATTTAGCTTGTTTTCTGGTAGGCCTAGCAAGACACTGTTACAGTAGTCCATTCTTGACAAGACGAAGGCCCGGACAAGCTGAACGGCCGCACTCACAGTTAGGTAGCGCCGAACCAGCTTGACCCTCCGTATCTGGTAGTGACAGCATCGGATAACGTTGTTGGTGTGTGCATCAAACGATAGCGTTTCGTCCAAAAGCACACCTAAGAGACGCACACTCGCCACAGGAACAATAGTGGCATCACCCACAGTGAAAGGGACTCGACTCAACAACTTCCTTCTTCCTGGAGTGCTGATCCAGAGGAATTCCGTCTTGTCCGGATTCAATGCCAGACGATTTTCTTCTGTCCATCTGATGATTGCAGATATGCAATTCGTGAAGGACATCCGAAGTCGCTCAGTATCCGACGGCATGCACGAGGAATAAATTTGCCCATCGTCAGCATAGGAGTGCGATGACAAGCCAAAAGCCTTGACGATTGAGCTAATGTCCGCAACGTATAAGATGAAAAGTAAGGGACCCAGGACTGATCCTTGCGGAACTCCATGGTGGACTTGGCTCTTCTGGGACATTAGACCATTACACCATACAGCTTGTGTTCTTCCGATGAGGTAGCTCCTCATCCACTGAAGTGACTGGCCTTCCAGTCCATACGATGTTTCAAGCCGACGGATGAGAATCTGATGATCGACTGTGTCAAAAGCAGCCGAAAGATCGAGCAGGCAGAGAAGTGCAACTCGCCCATTTGCAGTCGCGTCCACCAGGTCACTGAATATTTTCAGAATGGCTGTTTCAGTGGAGTGTCCACGACGATAGGCTGATTGTTGTTGCGGCATTAGTCCATTCACACTCAGAAAACTGACCATCCGCTTGTTAACAATCCTCTCTAGTAGCTTGGCTAGAAAAGGGAGGTTGGAGACCGGTCTATAATTGGAGACATCAGACTGATCAAGTCCCGACCGTTTCAGGTGCGGAGTAACGATCGCATGCTTCCAAGTTGTTGGAAATTCTCCTGATTCCAGAGAGACAGCCATAAGCGTCGTCAGGAATGGCGCCAGTACAACAATGGACTCCTTCAAGAGCCACATAGGCAGCGGGTCAGAGGCACACTGCTTATTCGGTGACGAACGCACGGAGACAATTACTTCTTCCAGCGTCGGGTTGGAGAAAGCAGTGAGACGCGGACCATTATAGTTAGAGAAAGATGCCGATCCGCACTCGCAGTCTTTTCTCGTATTCCTCTGATCTTGTCATCCATGTAGCGGTGATAATCCTCAGCACTGAATTCGGGGCATAGAGCTGAGCCCTCTCTACTCTCACCAAGGAGCGAATTGAGAGCCTTCCAAGTTCCGCTCGTATCGTCATGTGCTGACTGCAGCAACCCCTTCCAATATCTCCGACCTTTTTGTTTCACCAGGCACCTTCTTGATTTAAGAGTGGAGGTCAGAGATTTTCGCGCTTCATCTTCCATAGCAGTACCTTTGGATCTTCTATAAGCCCGCTCTGCTCGCCGCACTGTTCTGCGCGCCTGTCTGCACTCCTCATCATAGAACGGGCAGTGAGGGCGAACACGAACCCTCATCTCGGTCACTGGGGCTAATTCATCGAGTATCTGCACTATAACAGAGTGATAAAGTTCCGCCAGCTCCGATGCCGTCTTCTCATGTCCAATCGATAAACAGAGCTCAGATTCTTTAAGCCGCAATATGAAGAGGTTCTGATCGAAATTCTTCCAGTTCCTCCGCTTGACTACTTTAAACTCCGGGGGAGGCTGTACAGCACGTGCTGACCAACATACAAGCTTATGATCAGATAAGCCCGTTTCCTCAACTACAGCCTTGAGCGGCGCCAAGTCACACGGTCCAATCACAACATCCAGCAGTCCACCAAGTTCGTGAGTAGGTTCATCAACGTATTGCCGCAGGTTGAATTCTCCCAAGATCTGGTTTAATCTTTGACAGGCACTGTCCGCAGGCTTCTCCAAATGTATATTAAGATCCCCGGCGACATAAAACACACAATTATACGTCGCAAGAGACTCGAGAAGTAGCGTAAATTCCTCATAAAATCGCTCACAGACACGTTGAGACCCTGGTCTGTAGATTGCAACCATGACTACAGTCGCCTTTGTGCTACCGACCCGGCAGCACAAATACTCAAACGTTGTCGGCTTGAGTGTAGTCCTCAGTTTTGTGATGTTAATTCCATGTTTCGAAATCACAGCTAATCCACCATGGTTTGTCCAGTTCGCATCAGTCTGTCGAGCATCTGCAGCAATGGGTCGGGCTGCTTCAATAACGTTCAGACCCATTCCCCGTAACCTCTTGATGGGGACAGCGTCTGAGTCTTCGTGCCAGGTCTCTGATAAGATAAGTAGGTCAAGACGAAAATCCTCCATAAGGTCAACTACATTGTCCACCTTGCTACCTACAGAACGGATGTTCTGAAGTCCAAAGCCAAGTTCTCGAATTTGATAATTAAGGTGGCGCTCAATTTTAGGATACAATAACAACGGACGAACTCTTGGACTTTCAAGGTCGGACAGCACGTGTGTCTCCTTGCTGGAAAATCGATTACCGATAACAATCGGTATCAGCTGATGATCGCAAGATCGGCGATTGCGACTGTTGTCACAGATGCAGGCAACCTGCGCCTGTGGATAGGCATAGCTGGGTCTGCGTCTACAATTTTTTCCCGCACGGCAGCCACGCCTAGCTAATCGCAGCTGCGCGATGACATGTCGTACCGATGCATCGAGGGTGACTCTAGACGACTTCAAGCACAACAACAGATCTCGTGTCAGCATGTTTGGCCAGTGTCTGGTCAGATTCCGAATTCTTTATACCCGCCGATACAGTTAAAAACACCAGACTTCAACGTGCAACAGAGTGAACCTCTCTGACCTCCAACTAGAAAAATTCTGCGTGAAAAACGAACGGTTGACAAGAAAAGGAATTAAACGTACGTTCAGGAACCACAAAAATCCAGCTGAGAAACGTAGCGGCAGCCATCATGAATTAACGGTATTTTTCAAAATGTTAACGGTGTTGAAGATAAGATAGAACAGTTCTTCCAAAATTCCGCCAAAGTCACTCAAATAAATATTAAATTGTTACCATTTCCAGATGCACTGTCGAAAATTACGAATTTTAGCAAATCATGAGGAGCCAAACGAGAAAATAACTCGAAAAGAAAGCATTAAATCACTCGGTCGGAATTCTATGCAGCCACACGCGGCGCCACCTACCGACTACAATATACAATGTATAGTTGGCATCTTGGTGTATCTTTTTGTTTGGAGATCACCATGCAGTATGTTTTCTTTGTATTTATTTTTAGACCCTTTCTTTCGCCTTCCTTAACTACTTCGTCCACTAATTCCTGTAGCTTCTTTTGTGTGTACGCCATTAATGCTGCGTCGTCCGCGAATCTCAGGTTGTTAATGTTCTGCCCTCCAATTATGATTCCTTCCATGTTCTCTATTTTTTCCATGATTTCCTCTCCATAAGCATTGAAGAATTCTGGTGATAAACCGCAACCTTGTCTTGCTCCTTTCTGTATTTTGATCCAGTTTCCCTCTTTCCCTTTTATTCTGATTGTTGCTGTCTGTTTCCCATAAATTTCCGAGAATATTTTCATGTCCTTTCCATCTAATCCCGCTTTGTCCAGACAGTCGAATAGCTCTTTGTGCATGAAGTTATCAAAAGCTTTTTCGTAGTCTATGAAACAGATATATACATCCTTCTGCATTTCTATGCATCTCTCACTGATTCTTCTTAGATTGTATATTGCATTTCTGCACCCGCAATTTTCCTTAAAGCCATATTGCTGTTCTGATGCTTTGTGTCTGATTTTATTCTTCGTCCTTTTGAGCAGTATTTTTAGTAATAACTTTTCAAAATGGCTTATTAGGCTGATAGTTCGGAATGCTTCGCACTCAGTTGCATTTTGTTTCTTTGGTATTGGTATTATTATTGATTTTCCAAGGTCTTCAGGTATTGTATCCGTTTCATAAATTGTATTTATCATTTCTGTAGTTCTTTTCAGTCCTTCTTCCCCCGCCGCAAGAATCATTTCACTTACTATCTTGTCCTTTCCCGCCGCCTTCTTCTTTTTCATGTCTTTTAACGCGGCTCTTACTTCATCTTGTATAATCTTGGGGCCTTCTGTTTCATTTTTTATTATCGGCAATAGTATTCTTTCCTCATCTTCGTAGAGTTCTTTTATGTATTCTTCCCATCTTCCTCTGATTTCTTCTTCCTCTGTCAGCATTTTTCCCTCTTTGTTTTTTTATGCAGTTGGTGCCCGTTCCTCTGTTTTTCTTTCCTGCCAACTCTCTTATTTTATCGTGAATGTTCTCTTTGTGTTTGTTTTTCTCCATCCAGTCGCATTGCTTGTTTAACCACATTTCTTTTGCTGCTTTGCATTCTTTCCTTATTAAATTATTAAGCAGTTGATATTTCTCTTTGTCTGTTGTTTTCACCTTCCTTCTTTCTTCCATTAAGTCCAGGATTTTTTGAGTCACCCACTGTTGTTTGGCTTTTGCTTTGGTCTTTGGTACTAGACTTTCTGATGTGTTGATTAGTGCCTCTTTGTAAATTTTCCATGTTGTGTTTACCTCTTCTCTTTGAATCTATTTGTTATTTGTTGTTTGTATTCTTCTGCATTTTGTTCAATCTTCTCCAGTTCTTTCCAGTCATACCTTTCTTGTCCTGACCTTTTCTTCATCTTCTTCATTTTTACTTTCATGTTTGCCACGACTGGTACATGGTCGCTGTCGCAATCTGCCCCTGGGTAGTTTTTTGACTGCGTGACCGAATTTCTGTATCTCTGATTGATAGTTATATAATCTATCTGGTTCCTGCTCTTGTCTCCCGGACTTTTCCATGTCCACGTCCTTCTTGGGTGGTTGCAGAACCATGTGTTTGTTATTACCATTTCATTTCCCTCACACCACTCTACCCATCTTTCCCCTCTTTCGTTTCTTGTTCCTAAACCGTGAGGGCCTGTTGTTTTCCCACTTTTTTGTTTGCCGACTTTTGCGTTTAAGTCCCCCATTATTATTGTAACCTCCTGTGATTTGCATATTTCTTTTGCCTTTTCCAGTTGTTCATAGAATAGGTCTATTTCCTCTTCTGGGTGATCTTGTGTTGGTGCATAGACCTGTATGATGTTTGTATTCACCGGTTTTGTTTGCAGCGTAACCAGTAAAACCCTTGATGATGCTGGCCAGTATTCTTTGAAACTTTTTGTTGCTTCTTCATCGAGTATGACTGCCACTCCTCCTATATGTTTTGTTTGCTCCCCGGAATATATTATTGTCATTTTGTCCGAAACTATTTTCCCGTTTCTCGTCCATCTTGCCTCCGATATTCCCATGATGTTTACTTTTAATCTTTTTGTCTCTTTTATAACGTTGCATAGTTTCCCTGCTTGGTACAGTGTATTGACGTTCCAAGTTCCTATTCGAAACTTCTGCCTCCATCTCCCTCCGTTGTTAGCTTTTGTCTTGTAAGCAGTCGCTGGATTGTGGTCGGGTGACACCTGCTTTGCATGTCTCTCCCTACCAGGCGAGAGGCCTCTTGGATTTTTCCTCGAGGTCTCCTTTACGCTCTTCTCTAAATACTCAGTGTACTTGTCCATGGTTTTTCTTGGCAACTTACAACAGTGGTTTGCCATTGCCTACTGTCGAATTTTCTTTCAGGGTTGTCTCCCTTAGCCTCGTCCATGTCGTTTGGTATCCACCGGGCAGTGGAGGTGCTTTCAGTCGTCAATGTTTCCATTGACTGTCCGGTGCACCAAACCCGCCGCTTGCGTTGGCCAGTCTTTTCGGGGTTCCTGCTAGGCCTGCCCACCTCGCGTGACGCCCTAGGTGATACTTCAGCCTTGCGGCCTTCTTCACTGATGGTATAGCCCTAGCAGACGCTCCCTTACTCAACTGTTCACCACTCCACCACGTTGAGGTGCAAGTCGGTCTTTGGAGTGGGCTATAGTAGTAGCTACGCTGAAATCGGCAGAACGCATAATAATTGTTCTACGAAATTGATCGTCCCCATTTTCGCGGTATTTACAGCATTTTTTTCATTCCGCATTCGAGTTACTACCGTCAGCTCTGTTCCCGTTACCGCGGTACTATCATAATATTTTGACCGTCCCCATTAAATTTCGGTAAAATTGCAGGTTTTGACCCCGTTACCGCGGTAAGTCCGCGGAATCCCGCGGTTTCATCGCGGTAGCCATTACTTGTACTTGTACTCGAGTTGTACTCGAGTACAAATTTTCAGCACTTGTACTTGTACTTGGAGGCCAGATACTTGTACTTGTACTTGTACTCGGAGTTTTTAGAATGCATGTGCTTGTACTTGTACTTGGAGGCCAGGTACTTGTACTTGAAGCATTGTGTACTTGCTACATCTCTGGTTATTTGAGCCATTGCATGAAATGACTGCAATGACTGAAACTTTCAGCCATTTCGTATAATGACTAACTACAGGGTGGTGCAAAAAATCCGGATTATATTAAATCCAAACCTAACTGTGACTAGTCTGATTGGTCCAAGTTAAGAAGCGTCAGTATAAAAAGGGGTGTGCGACCATTCATATTTGGCTTCTTCGCTTCTTCGGCTGCTGAGTGCTGACTGCTTGCTCTGCTGCCTGTCTTTTTGGCAGGGCCTTGGGGCAGCTCATTTTGGGGCGGTATGGCTGTTTAGAGAAGCGCTGTTCGAATATTATTTGATTATTGCTATCTAGCCGCTGATTGGAGTTAATATTGTCTGAAATAATAGGCTCATATTGAAAATCTACGTTAGAGTTGGCGTTCCTTTTCTAACTTCATCGGCGTACTTTGGACTCAAGTCCTTCTCAGACGAGGCTGAACCAGAGTTACCAGACGCGGGGCATCTTTCGCCATCCTGGCAGTGTTTAATCTAGACTCCTGGACTCCGGGGGAAAACTGAAAAAGCCGGGAGGAACTGACAACGCGGGTGGGAGGGGGGAATTCTGCTAGGGGCCGCTGTTAGTCCATGTAGTATTCAAAAATTTCCGGGGAAAATTTGAAATTTCCGGAGGGAAAGGGCAATTTCCCCCCGGAAACGGCCTAGATTAAACACTGCATCCTGGGTGGGGTCCTTTTCCTTCTCTTTCTTTTATAAATATATATATATATATATATATATATATATATATATATATATATATATTATCAGCACACTCTTATGACTCAGCAAAAGACATAATTGTAAGTTTATAACTGACATGATGTGTTGCCGGATCATTTCAATGGTCTGAACCTATTTCCCTATTGAATTCTTCCTTTTCCCGTCTGTTATTTAAACTTCTCAAAGTTAAATAATAATCTAATAGTGTACATGCGCAATCTTATTGTTGACATATCCATTTTGGTTTCCATTATACTTTATCACCTGCCACACTGAAGGCTTTCGACTGAAAACTTCCGTAACTCAAGGCAAATTCCGTGTCGCTGAAAAATGTGCTGTTCTCTTCAACAGATATGTTTTGACGGAAGAAATATTTTTATGGGTTACTTAAACGATCCAGAAAAGACGAGAGAAACATTCGATGAGAAGTTTAGGTTGCGGACTGGAGATCTTGGGAAGATTGATAAAGACGGATTTGTCTACGTAACAGGACGAATTAAAGGTAGCTGATCATTGCAATCAGCAAATTCAAGATAAGAAACGTGTATTTTTATGTTTTACGCATTTTTCGCCCAAAGTGTTTGCTTTTTATCATTGAAATTGGTTTATTTCCAACAGAACATCATACCAGTTAGGCCTACAAGTTACAAGCATAAGTAGGCTACATCAAATTCGTACATTATAGGCTATATTCATTAGAGCACAGAGATGTAGAACAAAGAGAATTAATCCAACGATAAATTAGGAATAAGTGATTGATAGAAATTAAAATCATTATAATCCGTTAAGATAATTATAATCGTTATAACGTTGTAGAAAAGCAGATACCATTATGAGAACTTAGTACCCGTTTCTAGGTATCTTTAAGTAAAGTATGTCTATAAATATAGCAAATTACAGTATGTATTAACATATTGACATAATCAAGTCAGTATGTTAATTAATCCATTAGTTTAAGCATTCACTTCAGAGATTATTTCTTTAGCACCTACAGTATTAAATAGGATATAATTTTTAAGTAAATTTTAAACATATAGGCCTATGCAGTTATCGCTCAAAGTGTGTTTGATCGAATGCTGGTCAATGAATTTTGTAATGTAATGCTTATAATGTAATTAGGCGGATTGCAATATTAATAAGTCGAAAAGTAGTAGATTATGGACGTTTCGCAGAAAATGTAGAGACCTCAAGTCAGCAACGTAGAGCACAAAAAGAAGGGGTCCCAGGACGGATCCCTGAGGAACCCCACGGGCTACACAAGTCGGCAGCGTTGTGGAATTGGCGCAGCGTACGTACTGTATTCGATCCTCTGTGACCGCAGCTACGGTTATCGTGGACTGGTAGTGAGCGCAGCTACAGTAATGTTGTGTTTTGTCAGTTTGTTAACGAGGGCGAATTGATAGTCAGTGTCGTTTATGGTGAGGACGTTCCATGTTGCAATCCTCAGTGTGGTATTCATATTGGCTGAGACTGCCCGCTGTTCAAGCAAAACAAGAGGGGATGTCCCGGGATGGGCTTGAGGGTTCTCGTGTAAGCGTGTGGACACGCTTGTCGGGCGCGGATACTGTGATTGTCAAGGGCTTTAACCTAAGTGCTGATTGTTGTGCTTTTCATGTTGTGATAAAGATTGGGTGTCCCTGTAGGTCTGTGCTTCACTTTCTTGGCACACGTGAGACGTGAAGCGCAATAGCGCAGACCTGGAAAAGTGACATAGTGGTTCTCACACAGGGCAGACCATCCTGAACCACCTTAAGCCTTATTATTATTATTATTATTATTATTATTATTATTATTATTATTATTATTATTATTATTATTATTATATGTTCGGGGATGCCCTGCCTGCGGTGTAATATTGTTCATCCGCTGGCGCATAGTTAGGCCTATATAACTTTCGTTGGGACCACTAATATCACGTTGCTGAATGCAGTTGAACACTGATGCTAGTTTCATTTATTTGTAATGTACCCAGCTGCCTCGTTACCGAACTGTGGAAACTACCGTAGAAATACACGATATGTTCATTTTACTTGAAACGCGGTGCACTTATATTGTATTCCAATTTCTGACCTCATTAAATTCAAACAATTAATTATTATTTCTGCAGCACTTCGAGGTCAGGCACCGTCTTACATTACTGAGCTTTTCAAATCACCCTCTTCAACTGCTCATCGCCTGCTCCGCTCCACTGATCAGAAGAATGTTTATTTCCACAGATCACGCACTGCTCTTACTCAGCGTCGGACTTTTGAAGTGACTGGACCCTCCCTCTGGAATGCCTTGAACCCATCCATTCGGGAATCACTTCTTACTCCCTCGCTCTGCTCAATGCGAAAGCTAAAGTCTCACTACTTTACCCTGCAACTCCAATGCCAGGAGCGCCTCTGAGTAGAAATAGAAGAGGCGCTATACAAATTCCACATTACATTACATTCAAATTATGTGACATAGTAATGATTTCGCTTATTTTTTGGTGTTTTTGCCATTAGAGCTAATAATAACAGCTGGAGGCGAGAACGTGCCTCCGGTTCCAATCGAAGACGCTGTTAAAGAGTCTCTGTCTCAGTGTATTAGCAACTGCATGCTGATTGGCGACAAAAGAAAGTTCTTGTCTCTTCTCATCACTCTGAAGGTTTCTCTGCTGTTTATTTAAAGCTGTTGATCGCTTTAGAATTGCTGATATTCGTCCAAAAATCGTTCTTCTAAAGTAAAATCGGGCGGAAGAACATAACTCTCGGTGATTATAAAACAATTATTTCGAAATCCATGCAAAAATCCGATTTAATGACGCGCTTCTGATTAGCGGGTGATTATACTTTGTTTATTATCATCAATTCCTTTGATTGTGTCACATTAGAATATCTGAAACTGCTGTGTAGAAAACATCAATGCAATTCATCTGAATGATAACAGCAAACTGTCAGGGCTTGATTCAAGGACCAAATCAGAGTCCAAACTACTTTTAAACTCATACTACACTGGAAGGCGTGTATTAAAACTGATCTACGAATTCTTAATCGGTTTTATTTGGCTTGAAGAATTTGAATCAGAATTGCTAATATTTGGCGTTAATCTGCTTGTTGGTAAATAGACAGAAATAGACGCAGAAACAAGCGAACCAAAGGATGAGCTGACGTCAGATGTTGTAGAGTGGTTTCTTTCTCTCGGCAGTCGGGTCAAAACAGTCTCCGAACTCTTAGCAAGAGCAAAAACTAACGCCGATCCTGTTTTCGCTGCAATTCAAGCAGGTATCGACAGAGCAAATCAGAAAGCAGTTTCTAGAGCTCAACAGATACAGAAATGGTCGATTCTTCCTCGAGACTTCTCTATTCCGGGCGGAGAATTGGGTAAGTCTCCGATCTCATGACAGTAGACAGTTATGTACTGCGTGATAAAAACATGATGGCTGGTTAATGATACGGTGACGCGCAATCAGTGATATCAGCATTAACTTGCTGCTGCCTAACCTCCTTTGGGGTTAAAGAAAAGGCAAATTACGTTTAAGTCCTCTCCTGTCAGTCATTGCCGATCCCGTATAAGGCTGGCACTCCGCCTTCAACCTGTAGTCTAACATGGGTCCTGCGACCCGTGACAGAGTCTGTGTGTGTGCGTGTGTTTGTGTGTGGCCTACTCATGAGTACTTGGCCGAAACATGGGGACACCTTTTGCCATCTCATGCATGCAACGCGAGATTAATGACATCAGCGGAGAATATGCCAGTTGACGTCACGGTAACCTCTGCATCATTGTCATCTACGCTCCAACTGAAGCAGTAGCAGACCTTGACAAAGATCAGTTCAACCAGCAACTAGACTCATTCAGGCCATCTGCCCGCGTGACGATCTATTCATCTTTGGCGATTTCAACGCTGTCACAAGATGCAACAGACAAGGCTTCGAGTTCGAGGATGCACTAGACCCATATGGATCTGGGTGTCCAACTGACAACGCCAACATACTGCTTAGTCTCTGCGCCGCCCACAAACTCGCAGTGGTTGGCTACTGGTTCAAAAGATACCAAATCCGCACCTGGGTCTCTTCTGATTAGGTTGACCAGATTTCTTTGACGCCATTCCGGGACGCCATGATAGTAGTAGTCATAGTACTGTCAAGGCCTAAGTCAAATACAATAATAATAATAGCAATTGGACATATTGGTAAAGTATCATACATGCGCAAATTGTGCAGTTCTTCAACTTGAAACTTCCCTCAAGTGAAATATATTTGGAATGCTTTAGATCAAAATTATCCTCTTGTTATCGCAATCATAGTTATGCCATTTTTTAATTGTAAAAAATGAGCCAAAAATTGCAACTTTGTCAAATCTATTGCTAACACTCATTATAAAATTACTTCGAATTAAGCAGTACTGATGGTAAAATACTGTTAATTTGATACAATAACGATATACAAATTGGTTGCAATTAATATTAATAATTAACATATGTATTTTAATAACATTCCAAAGCCATACTCACGGTAGTCTGCCATTTTAAGCTTTGCATTGTCATAGCCACCCGCTCAAAAGGAACCAATCATCGTCAACCAAGTGAATAGAATTTGCATAAATAAATTTACTTATATAGCGCATGTATACCAAATTTATAAAAGATACAGTGGCGCTGTATATTTGTTGGCTTTCATATTAAGTCCTGATGGTTGCAAAGAAATAGCAAAAATATAGGTAGACCCTATTTAATTATGGAAAAATCCATTCCGGGGCGTCTCATTGTCCCGGAAAGGACCTGTCCGGGACGCAGGACATTTTATTCCATTCATGGACTGTCCCGGCCAATCCGGGACACCTGGTCATCCTACTTCTGATGGAAAAAACGGACAAGGAAATTGATGCCAAAAATTGATGCGAAAAGATGCCAAATCCACACCTGGGTCTCTTCTGATGGAAAAACGGACAAGGAAATTGATCACATGCTAGCCAATAAAAAAGCGTCTTCCAACCATACAGTGTCTACAGAGGTGCTGCCAGCACTGATCATTACGCTATCATAGCCGACCACCGAAGAAACGTCATTTTACTCCTATATAAGACGCGCTGTGTAAATGCTACATTACATGATATGCCTAACTGTTTATTGAAACATTTTCAATTTGATTAGTGTCTGTTCTAGGGCCTACAATGAAGTTGCGCAGATTCGCTGTCGCCCAATTATACTCAGAGACAATCGAATCTTTCTACAGAATTTAGAAGAAACTTGAACTCGAAGCAGCAACGAGATACAGAGATTTCAAAGCCTATTTTATTTAACGTCAAACTAAGCCAATGGCTTCCCCTTTAATTTTCATTCTTACACGTAATGTTGTTTGTTTTCGAGTACTGCTGATTCACAATGGCGTCTATTGTGCTTTGTTCAATGGCTCATTGGTCTTCTTCCCTACCATAGGCGTCGACTTTTTGGGGAGGGGAGTGGGCATTAATTCCTATACAGTAGTATACACATTTCATTGCGAGGATAGAGAATAGCCCTTCCGTAACAGGATCAAGTTGTCAAGAATATTTCCATGCCATATCATCCCATATGGCATATATCAATACATCATTCATTGGAAATTTTACAATTGCCGGGTAGATTGTAAAATTTAATAGAACAGAAAGGAGACGCGAGGGTAACAGCGAACTATCAAAGACATTTATAAGTCGGCGCCTTTGTTGAACATTTATTATCCCTTCGGTTTAGAATCCTTAGAATTAAGGCTTAGATGGATGAGCTGCTATTAACGCGGGGCCACGCTTTGTCCGCTATATTATTATTGCGCTTTAATAGTAATTTTCAAAGTTAATTTCGCTCTTTCTCTCTATGTTTACACGTGAAAAATAAAAATTGAGGTAGTTTAAACACAACTAATTTGTGTTGACTGTGCTTATACTGTAAGTTGCCCAAGTGGATGCATTTTCATGACCATGATTATCTGCCCATTTATCCTGTTTACAAGACACTCGACTATATCTTTATAATAACTATTTACAAAGTATAAATTTCTTTTTGGTTCTAGCGAAATTAAAATGTCCGCTTTACCTTTGCAGCTAACGTGTTCGTCATTTCCTTAACGTGCCTTTCATAAATCATTTCATTATGCAAGTCTTAAGATAAATAATCAGTGACTTTATCTTTTAACATATTTAAAGGATGAATGCGATAATGGGGCATAATTAGGCCTACAAACAGGGCCATAACAAGGCGGGGGCTGAGGGGACTGTAGCCCCCCGGCCCATCATGAAAATAGGCCCACCGATTTTCGAGATAACCTTATTTTTGCTTGTCGGCACGATTTGGAAGGGAGATAATTTTTTTTGCTTGTCAGCACGATTTGGAAGAAGGGAGATAACCTTTTTTTGCTTGTCAGAGATTTTCAGTAGGCCCTATAGGCGACGGTCTTTTTTTCTCAGCCCCCCGGCCCACTCGGACCTTAATCCGGCCCTGCCTACAAACGGGTTAACGCCCATTTAATAGACCTTAATAGGAACATGTCTTTGATCTTAACTTAATTAGGCGTTTCCTCAACTTTCGGCTTTGTTACCAAATAAATGGGAAATAAAGGTTTCTTATGCTTATTAATTTCGTAAGTTCAAGTTGAAATACTGGTAATATAAATTATATAATGTGTGTATATATATATATATATATATATATATATATATATATAATTGCAAATGATAAATTTACTTTTTAAAAAATAAATAAATATATATATATATATGTATATATATATATATATCACGACACAGGTTTTTAAAAGAAAACTTTTGTGACGACTGAAGGAGGGGCGTCACACAGACAGAAACCATGCATGACTTTCCCGACTTTCACGTCCAGCGGGTGGCAGCGGTCATTAGCAGGCTCAAGGGAGTAAAGAATAAGGATGCAGCGCGATGTTCGCTGTAAACTTAAGAGCGGCGCGGGAAGATGTTATTAGCCTAATGCGTAAAAACAAACTGCCCGTCCATTCGTCGACCAAAATGAAATATTTACATTATAAGCCAGTTAAATTGAAGTTCAAGGCACCGTGTTATTGTAACTTTATATATTTATATATATATATATCAGACATGGGTCAATTACGTTTTAAGCAATTACAATTACATTACAATTATACGGATTTTTGTCAATTACAATTACAATTACAATTACAATTACAGCCAATTACATTGGGACCAATTACTATTACAATTACAAACGTGTCAATTACAATTACAATTACAATTACTTTTCATTCCTTTCTGCTTCTTTTTAAAAACTTAAGTGTCTAAAATAATTAACATAAATTAGTTCAACAAATTCATATGCTACGGCCTATTTAAAAAACCGTAACACAAAGTTTCACAAACCCGCAAATGAGTCAACAAATTCGAAGTAGCCTTTTTCGAGCATGACACAAATTCACCACACAACCGGCACTTCACTTTAATTAGCATTTGCATTGGAAACAGCATTGTTAAAGTCATCAGACTTTTCAAATAATTCCATATTACTCCTGCTTGATTTACGCTCATCTTTACTGGAAGCTGGCATTAAACTTTTATTCACAAAAAAGCGCAGCCGCAGAACACAGGAAGTAGACATATGATAAGCTGGTTCCCTTCCAATTTGAAAGGCAGTAAAAAGTAAATGCCGGTAAGTAAATGTTTCAATGTTTGCATGGCAACTGACCAGAGCAGTGAGTCCATTTACCAATAACCGTTGTGCTTTGACAATTCACTAACCATCCAATGTGTTCACTGCCATACATTCATAGACTGACAAGACTTCGGCTCATACATGCTAATACGCTATTAGAACTTATAAAACTCATATTCCTGTAATTGGGTAAATCAATTACAATAGCTCAATTACAATTACAATTACACACATGACAATTACAATTACATGTAATTGAACTTTCCACATATCAATTACAATTACAATTACATTGGCAAAATGTAATTAATTACAATTGAATTACAATTATAATTGTAATTGACCCATGTCTTATATATATATATATATGTGTGTGTGTGTGTGTGTGTGTGTGTGTGTGTGTGTGTGTCCGACGGGTTCTGATCGAAACGGACTGACAGACAGCTTAGATAACTTCTGTTGGGACTTGGATAAGTTGGGACTCGGTAGGGAGTAGGGACCTAGTCGTACCTTGGACAACTTGGCTCCGGGCGTCAGTAACCATCTACACGCCACTGACGTAATCGGCTAATCGAATTCGAATCGTGAAGAACGGTAGGCCTACGAACACGTCTGTCGGCTTATTAAAAACTATTAGTACACGAGCACCCAGGCTCAGCAAACAGCCACGCTGGAATATTTTGTTCGAACGACAAAACCTACTAACGGAAATTAAGGTAAGAGACTTTTTAAAAAATCAGGTAGAACCTCTGCTGGGAGTCAGTATATATATAGGCCTATATATATATGAATAATATTTGTATAATATATAATCTGATATATTATACATATATACATATATAATATGGAACTGCTAGAGACACTGTCAGAAGATGGGAATCAGTCAAATGAAACTAGAACGGACGCAGAGCGGTTGCTGGTGAATATTCTGGATTTCAATTTCCGTGTGTTCCTCTATTTCTGGAAAGAAATTCTACGAAGAATAGATCGAGTTCAAAAACGTCTTCAGGACCCCACCATGAATTTTAAGGACGCAGCGTCTGATCTTGAGGCATTGGGAATACAAATTAATTCAACATGCGATGATTTGTGTAAATGCGCAGTTCAGAGTGCAAAGGTCAGATGTGCAGAATGGGGAATTGAAGTTCAAAGGCGAACCAGGAGAAGAAAACGAATGGCTGGAGAATTGGCACGAGACGCCGGGCTCTCTGCAGAAGAAGAGATTGGGCGTGTCCTGAAGAGTGTGTTGGATAAGTTTCAACAGGACTTAACAACTAGATTTAATCGTCTCATGTTCGTAATCTTGTTGAGAATGAGGATTTAACTGCTCTTCGTGCTAACTGTTTCAATCTAGCAATTTTTTATGACACTGATGTTGATGGCAGTGACTTTTTCGACGAGATTTGTGACTGTAAAATGATGCTTATCACGAGAGGTGATGCTTTACCATCGACGCCTTTAGAACTTCTTTCTTTCATCGTGTCAAACCAAGGTGTTTTAAAGGAAAAACTACTAGGGGGGCCGATGAAAAACTTTTAAAATTCCGGACGAAAACTAATTTTGGCACTTCCCGATTTTAGCCTATTAATTGATTGATTGATTGAAATTTGTTTATTTCAACTCAACTTATAGCATACATTCATTTTCCGTTAGTCAAACAACCAGACTACTGAGCTCCAGTGAAGTAGAAGACCGGGGGGCGAACCGCTTTTACCCTCTTTTCACTGTTATTACTAGGTTTTCCAATCCTTCCTTTCTAATTAGATGTCCGAAAAATTCCAACTGTCGCGTCTTTGTTGGTTTGTAGCAATTTTCTTTTTACACCAAAGTTCGTAAAAATTTAATACTTTCTCATTGATTATTTTTTCTGTTCATGAATTTTTTGCATACGTCCGAGAAACCATTTTCTGCAGCTTCCAGTTTCCTTTCTGTCCTTGACAAACAGTCTAATAGCTTTGTCAGCGCTTGTCCATGGTGGCGTGCAGTGCTTCAACGCGAGCGTTTGAGAGTGTTTGCGTCAGTTCCAAAGAACACTGCTTCTCTTAAAACATTGATTTCGAAACTTTCCTGGTTCGGGACCGACTTTAAAATATCTTGGCCAGCTCGCGACCCACTGAATAAATAAAAAGCATTTGCCTAATAAAAACTGGTCCATAAATATATGGCCAAGATATATATATAATATTTGTATGGCTAATCTGATATATTATACAGAGAGCAATTGAATGAACAGTAGAAAACGTGTTAAACTAATCTTGGCAAAGAATTGAAATAGTATAACGAAACGTACAAAAATTTTTAACTGGTGAATATTCAAGATCCGTGCGACGGATGGGCCTGCATTTCAGGAAAGAAACTCGACTAACATCATTATATTTACGCTTCAGGACTTGCATGTCTTCTTCGCACTCGAAGGTCTATTAACAAGAGATCTTGAGGCATCGTCGTCCGACTGAACTATGTTCATTCGATGATTTGTGTAAATGCGCAGTTTATCCAATTTACACCTTATTTGCACAAAAATCCTGAAATTTAAATAAGGCTTTTTGTACCAGAAGAAGAAAACGATATTAGTGCACTCGATCACCATTCAGATACAACATACTTGCACAAAAAGAAGCAAATGGATAAACGCGCCTCAGATATGTTGCCCATCATGCCTACCAGCTACCCTCACCTGGATTTAATCGTTCTAGCAGAGGCACGGTAGATACTTGATTTTGAGAATGGCAATCGCCAATCATCATTCCAATGTTTAACGCGAAGATCATTACCGGTTGACAATGGCCTTGCGTTGGCCGGTTTGGGACGTAATGACTAGATTTTTGAAACGGGCCACACCCACTGCTAACATCTCCCTCTACCAGAGAGATCAGGTGATCCTCGGTTAATCCGCAGACTAACCACGGTCTGTGCTTGGCACCCCACAACGACCATACCTAGTTTTCTTTCATCTGCATCAAACCAAGTGTTTTAAAGGAAAACTACTAGGTCATGATGACCGCTAGTTAAAATTCCGGACGAAAAATTTTGCACTATCCGTTTTAGCCTAAATTGATTGATTGATTGATTTGTTTATTTCAACTCAACTTATAGCATCGTTTCATTTTGGGTTGCGAGTAACAGTTCCAGAAACGATGCTAAAAGTGCCCAACGCCCAAGGAGAAAAACTAGGAATAACCTCTAGGGGCCTTTTTTCACTGTTATTATTAGCAGGGGCCAATCCTTCCTTTCTAATTAGATGTCAAAAAATTAAAAACACCGTGTGTCAAATGGAGATGACGTTTTTCCTAATTTGCGCATTGCTCTTCAAATTCTTTTAACAATTGCAATATCATTAGAGCTTTTTCGATTCGATGACGATTATTTTGATTATTTTTCCACGAAACGATTTCGATTACGATTACGGTTTTTATATAATCGCGATTACGATTTGATTATTTCACAGTACCTTTAGAAACTGGCTTTGCCATATTTTACAGTATTCGGCAATCCGCTCGTGTATCGATGTTCGTTGGTCTTCAACAGGGATATTTCTTCTCTTAAAACATTGATTCCGAAACACCCCTGGTTTGGGGTCGACTTTAAAAAATTTGGTAATGTGACAATGAATAAAATTAAAGATTTGCATATTGATTAGTCCATAAACACCCTCAAACAGGCCCATTCATCGATGGGCCAGGAGGGCCATTCAGAGAGCAATCCATCATTTGGGGGCCTCCCTTTAATCTTGGCAAAGAATTGAAGAGAGCTAGAAAGCAAGATAGCTAACTACTAGAAAGGGGCCTCGACAATTTGGTAATGACCTTTTTGCCCTTGTCGACTAAATTTTGGGATTTTGGGAAAGCTTGAAGGTATTCTGCGGTCCTCAAAATTAACAATGACCTTTTTGCTTGTCGACAATTTTAGGATTTTGGGAAAGCTAAGGAGGTTTTCGGTCTTCAAAGAAATTTATCTTTTTCGCTTATTGTCAAAATTTAAATGTTGGGAAGGCTTTTTGATAGCCTCGAAATTTCAACTGGCCTGGGCCTCCTTCAGCTATTCAGGGGCCAACATAAATGGAGAAATACGGCAAATCTTTTATCCTCGGATGACTTTTTGCTTGTCAGACATTTTGTGAGTCTCTATACCCTTTTTGCTTGTCAGCCTTTTCTAGTAGAGACTTTCAGATTTTCCGACACCCCCAAATTCACAATTCTACAATCGCTAGAAATAAATCACCCCAGATGGAGTGACACGCGAAGATCATTACCGGTTGAAATGGCCTGGTCTTGGCCGGTGTAAAGGATCGAGCCTGGGTGGCAAGACCGATATCAAACGCGTATCCAAACTTCCTCATGGTATCCCCTCTACCAGAGAGATCAGGCCTATAAGCCTCAAATTGACTAAACATAGGTGCTAGAACTGAACACCCACAACGACCGTTTCGCTCAGTTGGCTATCTCCAGGAGCTGACATCTCCCAAGTGAGATAAGAACCGTCTGTCAGAGATGAGTAATTCCACAAGTTGTCAGAACCAGGGTTAAAAATTGAGAGAGAGTTTGCGACATTAAACCCGCATGCCACATCGCATCGAAAGCTGCTGTCAAATCCAGAAAGATGGTGCAATGTCTTTATACGCAGTTGAATCCATTTTCAATGAAAATCTGATAATCAACGGTAAATTGATCTTTCTTTGAATCGGAAATATTTTATAATATAACTTACGGGAATAATCGAAAAATAATCGCGATTTCGATTATTTTTTGACAATTATCGATTATTTCGATTTATTTAATAATCGTCTCGATTTCGATTTCGGTTTTTCCAAAAATCGCGATTTCGATTACGATTTCGATTAATCGACCCACCTCTAGTATCAATAGCCAGTTTTGCGAGCGATCATTCAGCAAGCTTAAGCTAATTCTTTCACATCTAAGGGCGTCGATGGGACAAGATCGTCTCTGCAATAGTGCACTTCTCAGTGTAGAGAAGGAAACGTTTGAAAAATAGATTTTGATGACGTCATTAACACATTTGCAGGCATTAAGGCGAGGAGAATCAATTTAGCATGATGACTTTTGGAATGGGTGGTTTATATAGCTTTAACATGTTTATTGTACCAGTTGAATAAAACTTGCTTACTTAAATTATTTTTTATGCTGATAAATAATAATATTATTATGAGTATTGATCACTGTACACATTCTCCTATGCTTCAGTGACACTAGGGGCAGCGCCGTAACTAGGGGCGGAGGGGGCAAGCCGTCCCGGGCGCCGAGCCATTAGCGTCGCCACGGGGGGGGCAAATGGGGGCAACTGCCCCCCCAACCTGCCCCAGACCACCGACCAGATTCGCGCAAATCCGGTGAGAAAGTTTTTTGTGAAGGGGAGGGGGTAGGGGTGGGTAAGGAATCTGACTCGCCAGACCCCTTTTGTCCCCCAACCAAAAATTCCTGGCGACGCCACTGCGCCGATCCGTCGGGGGACGCATTTTTGAGGTGGATGTGAATAAAAAAATAGCAAAAAAGGTCATCACCAAATTTAGGGCGCAAAATAGAAATCTTGCCCCGGGCGCCGAAAACCTTATAGTTACGGCTCTGTTCAAATCCAATTATAATGTGACGGATTTGCTCTCTGAAAAGAAAACTGAGTTGTGAAGATTTGTCGCTTCTCTGAATTTCTTTCCCATTCAATTCGATCTCTTAATATTATTCTGCTAGTTGGATAATCGTGAAAAAGTCGATCGACGTCCGTCTGTTGTGGAAATATGTCAAATTGCCAAACGAGGACAATGACGACGTCTCTGCGGACGTAATTGCCGGTGACGCATTCATTTTCAGCACCTTAATAGGTAAGTTGAAGTCTTATAAATTCTTTGCAGACACATGTAGGCCTATTTACCGTTTTTTAGTACTTGTTCGATAATCAATTCTAAACAAAAGTTTGCTTAATATTTTTATTTGTCAAAACATGATGATTGATTCCATATGAATTTATTGCAGAAAAGGTATTTGAAATTCGGTTTACATTTGCCCTAAGCATAGATGATCTAATTATGCCATCCCAACGGCCCCCACTTGCCAAATCCTAGAGCCGCCACTTATAACATTTACATCTACATTTTGTGGTGAGACATAAAAGTTAGTAGAGTTAATAAATTTTGTCGTTTTACGTCTTGATGATATGAAGTGGCGCGAACTTATCAGCTAAACTCGTCAAGGTTGTAAAGTAGATTTCGTCTAGCTCATCATCACTACGGTTAAGTTGCTTTGCACCAAGCGGACTAACCTCTATGGCCATAGTGAAGAGCTTCCGATCGACTTAACTCCACGTACGAACAGCTTTGTAGAATGTCGGTGCGGTTATCTGAAGTATATGATGAACAGAACCAATACAAGAATGATCAGATATCATCCCATAAGTATCGACACAATTTCCACCCCTATCCTGTCGCTGTTAAAAGTCATCACCAAATCGAGTGTATTATGTGCACGATGAGTCTCAATTTCAACGTGCTGTTTTAGATAAAATAAAACACATCTATAATATTAAAATCCTTCCTCTGTATGTCTGTTACCTTCAAGCGTTCTGATTGGTTGGCTGTGTGAACGTTCTGATTGGTTACCTTCAAGCGTTCGAGCGTTCTGATTGGTTGGCTGTGTGAGCGTTCTGATTGGTTGGCTGTGTGATTTTCTCATTGGTTACCTTTAAGCGTTCTGATTGGTTGGTTGGGTGAGCGTTCTGATTGGTCGTTCTGGAATATTCGTTGCCTCGAGCGAAGCGAAGCGAGCCTGCACTGCGAACAAAGTGAGCGAAGCGAGCATTGCGCGTTGTGGATAGATATTAGTATTATCCTGCACTGCGAGCGAAGCGAGCGCGAGCGAAACGAGCATCTTTCTAGTAATTCATGAAACCGTGTCGCGTCTGGATCATCTTCCTTCTGCACATGAATATTAAAATCACCGCCATAAACACGGGATGAGGCTGAAGGACAAGTATCTCAAGAATCTCCGCCAGTTCATCGTAAAACTTGCTGCAAGGTCTTTCTGATCCAGGTCTGTAGATCGCCAGCATCACAAAGGAGTTCGATCCAATGATAAACCGATAACAGATGTACTCAAAAGACGATACTGGCGGTTATGTGATCAGGATGAGTTTGTAAAATGACCTGAAAAAGACGGCAAGACCGCCACCCCTACCAGTGTCACGAGAGCGTTCGACGACTGAATAATCCTGTCCGCAGATTCTCTTTAGGCTGACATCACTGGATTCACGGTGCCAAGTCTCTGATGCAACGAACACATCGAACCTGTGATCATCTATAAGTTCTCGAATTGACGCTGATTTGTTGGTGATAGATTGGACATTAAGCCAACCAATAGAAACCCCTTTATCCGAAGCCGTCGTACGCTTCTTCGGTTCCTCTTCGCTTACTATGAGTGGCTGTGCTGCAAGCGATGGCCTCCTCCACTTAGGCCACCATAAGCCGTAATGAAATAGCACTTTCCTAGTTGCATGCAGCGGTGGTCTATCATGTTTGAGCGAAAGAAGACACTCCTTTCCCTATACAACCTTAGCATTCGATGGCATGTGAACGAACAAAAATCAGTCAAACAGCACTGTTATCCAAAATTAAGAATAAACAAGACGCTGTTCCGATATCCAGACGCTAACTCCTGATGAGATACCGAAGTTTAGAGCCGACGATCGTCTAGAAACGAACTAAACGCAGTATTTGAAAGATCAATACTGGTTAAAAAGAATCAAAAATGATGGTCACTCTAGTGCACGTCTCTGGCGTTCTATGAAACATCTTCTTGGAGAAAATATAAGCATGGAGCAACCAGACGGGAGTCTGATTGCAGAAGCTTTTGCAGACTTTTTCCAGGGAAAAGTCGAGGGAATTAAGAGTCAATTTGGCGACCTTCCCACCACCGACGATCAAAGAGACCTTCTTAGGAGATGCGCTTTGCTGCTTTGAACCAGTAACCGCAAGTGAAATCAGAAGGATTATTCTTGAATCTCCGGAGAAAACATCCCAAAATGACCCGATCCCAGCTTTTCTGCTTAAAGAGTTAGTAGATGTCCTGCTAGTGTATACAACCACGATGATAAATACATCTCTGCAGCAAGCGCACCTACCAACTGCAGAAAAGGAGTCCATAATTCTGCCGCGATTGAAGAAGCAAAGTCTTGACCCAGGAGTCGCCTCCAACTACAGACCAATTTCTAACCTTACGTTTATCTCGACGACCATTGAGCGTGTAGTGGTGGGTCAAATCTGTTGAGATTAGAGATGGGAAAGAACCCGAACCAGTTCTTCGAACCTGAATCTGTTCAAGGTAAACAAAGAACTGAACCGCGTTGGCTAGAACCCGAACCCGAACTAGAACCCAAATCTTCTTCCATTTAAGTCAAATTAAAATTTTATTTCAATCTTTGGATATATCAATTATGTCCATTGTCTGTTTTAAAATAATCACTCAACAAGTTATATGAAAACAGGCTAGTTCTAAATGTTAACAACCAGCTGCTATTAAATGCAACGATGTACAATTTCTATAACACAAAAATTTGATAAAATTATTCTAAGAAGTTAGTAAGAACTCTGATGAATTGAACACGACTTTTTGCGGCGAACTCAAAACTTCAAGGTAAACAAAAACAAAAAGTGAACTAGAACAAAGTCTGGTTCTTTCCCATCTCTATTGAGATACGATCTTCTTCCAAGAACTCAATCGGCATATCGTCAATATTGTCGGCTCTATTGCGTATTTTCGATGTATTCGATGCGGTGGACAAAGGGAAAGTGACTACACTGGATTACTCGATTTGTCGGCCGCTTTCGATACAGTGGACCATGGAAACAAAGGGTCAAAGGGTCGGGGTGCGGGGAGTTGCGCTCGAATGGTTAAAATCCTACTTAACAGACAGGACTATGCGTGTGCACTATGGTGGATCAGTATCTGGTCTCAGGAAAGTTGCCTATGGAGTTCCGCAAGGATCGATCCTTGGACCTCTGTTGTTCGCTATCTTCGTTAGTGAGCTCGATGACATAGTAATGCTACACAAGCTCAATACGCACTACTACGCAGATGACATCCAACTGTATCTCAGCCACCACCCCACTGAAGTAAAGGATGCAGCGGAAGCACTGCGAGCCTGCATAAAAGACGTAGAAGGGTGGTTAAGCAGGAATAGGCTCAAACTCAATCCACAAAAAACTGAACTAATCTGCCTAGGGCATAGGAAACAGATAGATAAAGTAATACTGGATAAAATCAGTATTGGATCGATTGAAATCTTCCGTTCTAAAGTTGTACGAAATCTAGGTGTTATGTTGGATGAAAATCTGACAATGGTTCAGCATGTCAACAAGGTTGTTGCAAGCAGTTTCGGCGAACTACGGAAATTGAGATCGATAATACCTACTTTGACACAAGAAGCGGAAAAGGTGTTAGTTCACGCACTTGTAAGTACAAGACTGGACTACTGTAATAGCTTGTTGGTACAAATCAGCAAAACACAAATTCAGCGCCTTCAGGTGGCGCAGAATGCTGCAGCCCGCCTTTTAACAGACACAATGAGGAACCAGCATATCACACCGGTTCTACGCGAATTGCATTGAATTCCGATCAAGCAAAGACTGATTTTTAAGATCATTTCCATCGTCGATAGGTGTCTCCGAGGAGAGGCACCGGAATACCTTTCCTGTGAATGTAAGCAGTTGAGGTCGATGCACAGACCGTTCGGGTTCAGATCAGATAACACAAGAACTTTGGTCACTACTCGAACCAGCACAAAGATTGGCGATCGTTCATTTAGGACGCTAGGGCCTTACTACTGGAATGCTCTCCCAGCGGAGCTACGGGACAATACTACCTCTCGAGACGTTTTCCTTTCAAGACTTAAAACATTATTCTTTGACCAATCAGCAGCGGCGCATTTGTGCTAAAGTGCGCCTATTAATGAACTATCTAATCTAATCTAATCTAATTTGCTCGCAATAGCTACTACACACGTGTACCAAGCACGTACACACAACAACCCATGCTCCAGTAGTCTTAAGGCAAGTATGGCATCAATGGTTGACCTGCCCGGAGTAAAACCAGATTGCTGTAGCCTACGAGTCGCCAGCAGCAGCACCTGATCTTACGCAAAGTTTGATCTTACGTTCGTTCGAGTGCGGGACTACTTTTACCTTTATAGAAGGGTGAGGTGATGGGATATTTATAGATGATTTTGAGTGTTTTGAAGTGCATCGAAATGTTTTAATGAAATGGATTATAATGAATATAATTTTTTAATGAAATGAATTATAATGGAATCCCATGGGACGATGGGATGGGACAGGCATAAATTGCAATGGGATGGGAACGGGACAGAAAAATCTGTCCCATGGACAAGCCTATTAATCGCGCAATTAATCAATGGCTCTTAAATTGCGCAATGTCATTTACAGTAGATTATACGCTAGTTCGAAATCTGGGGATCCTGTTGGACGAAAACTTAACCATGACACATCATGTCTCTCACCTGGTCTCGACATGTTTCTTTGAATTGCGAAACTTAAGAGCGATTGCCTCATCAATGTCAAGTGATACCGCTGAAGCACTGGTCCATGCCTGGATTAGTACGAGGCTGGACTATTGTAATAGTCTCCTGTTCCAAATCACTGAAGCCCAAATAAAGCGTCTCCAGGCGGTGCAGACTCGGCGGTGAGACTGATCACAGGTACCAGACGAAATGAACACATTACACCAATCTTGCGAAAACTGCACTGGCTTCCGGTTAGAAAGAGGATAAACTACAAACTGACCTCTCTTGTCGACAAGTGTTTGCGACGAGAATCTCCGGATTATCTAATCCAGGATTGTCAACTTCTTCGCTCAACAAATCGGAGCACACGCCTGCGGTCTGATGACACAAGGAAGCTTGTCTCCCACAGGACTTCCACCAAAATGGGAGACAGGTCGTTTAGGATCGCAGGACCAAACGTGTGGAACTCTCTTCCTCCAGACCTTCGTGATGCGTCTCCATCCCGTGCTGTCTTTCTATCTCAGCTAAATATATATATATATATATATATATATACTTGAAAGATGTTCGCTTCGCTCGCGCTCGCTTCGCTCGCAGTGCAGGATAATACTAATCCAATACCTATACCTAATACCCAATCATTGAATTCATGCTGAACAACATTTCAATGATCGCCACCTAGCCAAGCTCTGCGCCACGTAATAATTAGGCCTATGTACGTTAAAATCACGCAACTGTGCCATTTGTGACGCCGTACACGTATTTTTTGTGTACGTTAAAATGTACGTTAAAATTGCGCAACTACCTCAGGCTGCGAACAATTGTTACCAATAGCAACGTCGTCGCACGCCCAGCCCTCTGGCGCTGCAATGACTCGACTAAACCGGTTCTACGAACAATTGTTACCAATAGCAACGTCGTCTTCGAACATCGTCCACCAACGCATCGCGACGTAAGGACTAAACCGTCTACCAATAGTCAACGCTCGCCCACCAACGCATCGCGACGTAAGGACTAAACGGTCTAAAACCGTCTACCAATAGTCAACAATCAGTGGCGGCTCAGAACGCTATTGAAGCCCCAGTAACTTAAGACACATTAAACAACTAATGGTTGGCCCCCATGATTAGAAGTTGCCCCCAACGGCCCCCACTTGCCAAATCCTAGATCTGCAACCAATCAGAACGCTTGAAGGTAATAGACAGACATACAGATAAGGATCTTAATATTATATATATATAATATGTTTGAGAGTTTTATTTGACTGCAGCGGCGCTTTTGTGCCACAAAGGGCCTAGAAGTTTATCTAATCTAATCTAATCTAATCTAATCTAATCTAATCTAATCTAATCTAATCTAATCTAATCTAATCTAATCTAATCTAATCTAATCTAGATCCTCGTCATAACCAACAGCGAAGAATCTAGAAAGAAATTCGTTACGTCGAGTATTTGTAGTATAGGTAAGACTCACTGAATCAGCATAAGGCTACAAAAGACGAAGCAGCCATTTCATTAAAAAATTTCGATGCACTTCAAAACACTCAAAAGCATCTATAAATATCCCATCACCTCACCCTTTTATAAAGGTAAAAGTAATCACGTACTCGAACGAACGTAAGATCATGTGCTACTGCTGGCGACTCGTAGACTACAGCAATCTGGTTTTACTCCGGGCAGGTCAACCATTGATGCCATACTTGCCTTGAGACTATTTTCTGAGTTACACCGAGAATTTGACCGCCCACTGAATGTCGCATTCTTCGATATAAAATCTGTCTTCGACTCCGTTGATCGCTCAGCCTTATGTAAAGCATTACGCTCCAAAGGCATTACCTGACACCCTACTTAATTTAATAGAAGATCTGCATCAGAACACTGGAGCATGTGTACACGTCGGCGGAAAGCTCTCGACAAAACTAAAGACGACGTCAGGCGTGAGGCAAGGCTGCGTCCTGGCCCCAGCACTATTCTGTGTTGTAATAGATTGGATTCTAGACCACATGACCACAAAGCCAGTCATTGAAGTCGGCTCCCACCGTTTATCAGAACTGGTGTATGCCGATGACACCTCACTTCTTTGTCCTCCGAGGACAGACATTGAAAATGTGCTGACAGGCTTTAATCAATCTGCTGTCCCTTGGTCTGAAAGCCTCGTGGTCTAAGACCAAGTTGCAGAATCTAGAAACAGGCCTTCCGCCTACTCCAGTGTCCATAGACGGCGTAACGGTCGAACCGATGGATGAGTTCACTTACCTGGGCAGTATACAATCAACCAGCGGCTACTGCCGACCAGACCTGAAGAGGCACGTCAGTATTGCCTCCTCAGCAATGTACTCACCTCGCAAAGTCTGGAAAGACAAGCGCCTTCCATTGACTCTTAAAATTCACATCTACCAATCGCTCGTTCTATCAGTACTCCTCTATGTATCCGAGACCTGGACCATGTTGTCAGCAGATGAGAAAACCTTGGAGGCTTTCCACATGAAAAACCTGCGTCTCATCCTTGGAATCCGCTGGCATCACCATGTTACCAACGCTGGCATCCTCCTACAAAGTGGAGTCCCGTCGCTCTTGGACTCCATTCGTAGACGTCGTCTAGCACTCTTCGGGCACGGAAGCCACCACTCCAGCTAACCAGATCCTGCGATGTTGTTGGCCTGTTGCGACCTATCGTCAGGTGTTCCGCCTAACGCCACCTGGAGACGCAAGCCCGGACGTCCGAGAAAGAGATGGCTCGACCAACTTCAGCAACAAAGCGGCTCTACTTCCACTTCTCTGTGGGAACAAGACATCGCGCATGGACATGGCATAGTGGCGAACCAACGGTCCTTGCTGGCTACGCGTTGATGATGATGATGATGATGATGATGATGATGATATAATTAGAAACATCTTTATTATCCGTTTTTCCTTAAACGCAGGCAATAATCGCTGCATTTGTTTATTAAATGTTTGAAAAAATTGCAAAGAAAGACATGAATAGGTCAATTTTAATTAAATTGAAGTGTTAATTTTAAAGTTTTGCTGCTTGATATCTACCCATAGACCCGGGAACGCTAAACTTGCGGATAAATGGACAGACTGTTATTGGCATGATCAATGTTCTTGTTAGAAATGGTCGCCTTTTCAAATAAGCAATAATCTCTCCTGCTACCTCGCCTCAGCCTCCTGGATCCCCACGATCGTCATCTCATCTCACTCTTTCACGTCCGCTGAATCAGTCATCCCTGAAAATCTTGTAATCTGCACCCGTGCCTTTTCATATTGTGGCGAAATTGAAAAATAGTAACACGCCTCAGTTAATGTTAAGTCAGAAGTAGTTAAGATTAAGCTTTCCTTGTAAGCAATATCTTAGATATATAATTAATGGACAGCCCCAATAATAATAATAAATGGTAATAAACATTTTCGGAATTTTTCAGGAAAAGTACCGCTATTTTCCCGGAAATTTCCGAAAAATTTCTCAGGAAATTTCAGGAAATTTTCGAGCTCGCAACCCTACTTAGGATATGTGAACATAGTATATTATTATTCATATCTATGACTGAACAACTGAACATCGCATATCCGATGCTCAAAGTCTTATGAAGATACCTTACTGTTAAACACCACTCGGTTCCAGGTCATTTGCAGTGTCAGGGCCAAAGACATGGAACGATCTACCGATAATTGCGAAATCATCCTGTTCTCTGACATCCTTTAAGAAAAATCTTAAGACTTATTTGTTTAGAAAATCTTATTCTCTTCTGCCTTAGATTTGATAGAAACATACAAAATAATGACTGGGAAAGTAGATGTGCCATATGATCGATTCTTTACATCGGCACACTATAGCAGCACAAGAGGCCACAAGTGCAAATTGTTTAAGCAGAGGGTTGGTCCAAGAAAGAAAAACTTTTTTAGTGCAAGGGTTGTGGACAAATGGAACAGTTTGGACGAGGTGGGAGTGACAGTTGAAACAGTGAACGGATTCAAAGGCTATCTAGATAAACTAGGTTATTGAATGCAGATGGTTACATCAGTGGTTTTCACACAGGCTTACTTAGCCTCCTAAACCACTTAAAATCACATTATTATTATTATTATTATTATTATTATTATTATTATTATTATTATTATTATTATTATTATTATTATTATTATTATTATTATTATTATTATTATTACTTATTATTATTAGAAAGATTATTATGCAGGATAAATTATTATTATCCCTTATCAATCATTGAATTATTGAACAACATTTCAATTATTATTATTAATTATTACGTTAAAATCACGCAATTGACCATTTGTGACGCTGTACACGTATTTTTTGTGTACGTTAAAATGTACGTTGCAACTACTCAGGCTGCGAACAATTGTTACCAATAGCAAAGCCCAGCCCTCTGACGCTGCGTGTTAAACTACGATTCTACGAACAATTGTTACCAATAGCAACGTCGTCTTCGAACATCGTCCACCAACGCATCGCGCGACGTAAGGACTAAACCGTCTACCAATAGTCAACGCTCGCCCACCAACGCATCGCGACGTAAGGACTAAACGGTCTAAACGGTCTAAACCGTCTACCAATAGTCAACCAATCAGAACGCTTGAAGGTAACAGACAGAGAGACATACAGATAAGGATCTTAATATTATAGATTATAGATTGTTTTCTATTCATATTTTTGCTGAAGACTGTTATTTTATTTTTTATTGGGCTCTGTAATGTGCTCTTGCTCCTGACATTTTGGTAATATGGCGCACAAGAAATTGTCAGTTTAATAATAATAATAATAATAATAATAATAATAATTTGATTTAAAGTTGTTTAAGAGGCCAAGTAAGCCTGTGATTAATTATTGGATAATCCGGTGCTTTTGATAATAAATGACAATTTTATTGTTTATAGCACTTCAGCAATGGATACAGTTCTGGGTCGTGGAGTGCTCAGGGGAGACCCTATATTTGTTAAGTCTGAGGTGGTATCTAGTGGTAAAGTTAGGCTGATCTGCTGTAAAGAGCGGTTTATTGTACTCAAATTGGGAGATACCCTGTTGATTAATGTTTATATGCCTTGTAATGATTACTTTGAATTTATCGATGTTTTGTCCATGATTGCCAATTGTATTGATGAAGTCAAGCATGAGTCTGTAATAATGGGTGGAGACTTTAATATGGAATTTAATGGTGAAAACAAATTATGGGATGTCTTTTCAGAATTTTTGAATCAGGCAGATCTGGCTATTACGGATAGTTGGCTTCCTAAAGATGTTGAATATACGTTTTGTAATGGCAATATGTCAGCTTTTCTATGATTGATCACTTTGTTATTAGTAAGGGTCTGTGTGCAAATACTTAATGTTATTGATTCGGGAATGAATCTCTCTGATCACATCCCGTCTGTCTACAGCTTAAATTGCAGTTTGCGGAGAAGGGGCAACTACCTACTGAGGGACTGGGACTGGTGCAAAATTATATAAACTCAGATGGGATAAAATTGACCATAATCTTTATTATGATCAGATACTTTTTGAGCCTATTTGGAATGTGACACAGCATCTTAACAGGGAGGGTCTTAAATCTAAAACAGAAATCGAGACTGTGTATAGCAATGTCATTCATTTGTTGCAGGTTGCTTCTAGAAGTATTCCAAGCTACCAGTGAATTTTTTCAAATATTGGTGGGATTCACAGCTGGATGACCTCAAAGCAAAATCAATGGAGGCACATGAATTGTGGGCGTCGATGGGTAAACCGAGGCATGGGGCTGTTTTTCATAAAATGAGAAGTGCTAAGGCAGAGTATAAGTCTGCTATAAAGCAGAAAGAGAGGGACAATAAAAATTATTTTAGTGATACATTGAAACATGCAAAAAGATTTTACTACCTTTTGGAAGTCCTGGAAAATAAATTTTGGGGAAGGAGTAATAGTTGTGCTAAAACTGTGGATGGGTCCTGTACGAACCTGAAATTGCCAATGCATTTGCAGATTTCTTTCGCTCTGTCAATGACAGTAACGATAAACTCAAGCTGCAGTTTGAGGGCTGTTACTCAGGCGCGGAGTCAGAGTATAGAGTGTCCTGTGATCTCAATTGAAGAAGTGGGCATAGCAGTTAGTAAAATTAAGCTGGGCAAAGCAGCCGGTTTGACAGGATAACTATAGAACATTTACTGTATGCACACCCAATTGTATTATCTTGTATAACTCATTTGTTTAATCTAATGTTGAAAGCAGGATATGTGCCAGAAGGTTTTGGTAATGGTATCATGATCCCTCTGCTAAAAATTGCACAGCAGACCCTACAAGGTGTGACAATTATAGGGGCATAACCTTGAGTCCAGTAGTGTCTAAGATTTTTGAGCATGTATTACTGGGGAAATTTGGGGGTTTTTTTTGGGAGCTCTGACCTGCAGTTTGGGTTCAAAACTGGGGTAGGATGCTCAGATGCCTTATACACAGTTATCTCAATAGAAATTCATGCACAGCTGTCATTTCTCCATTGACAAAAAAGCTTTTGACAAAATTAGTCACTATGGGCTGTTTTTGAAGCTGATACAAAGGAAAATTTGGTATTTCATTGAAGTTTTACTCAACTGGTATTCCAAATGTAATGTTTTGGTTAGATGGGGTAATGCCTTATCAGAATCTTTTACTGTAGTGGCTGGGGTACGACAAGGAGGGGTTCTGTCGCTTTGCTATTTGCTGTTTATATTGATGATGTAATTTTAAAGTTGCAAAATTCTGGATATGGCTGCTATATCAATGATTTGTTTGTTGGATGTTTATTGTATGCTGATGATATCTTATTGGTGTCACACTCTATATAATGCTGGATATTTTTGCACCAATGACTTTGTGGATTTGGATTTGAAATTTAATGTGAAGAAATCTATGGTGATGAGGGTTGGGACACGTTGCAATATCGCATGTGCTGTATTGGTCCTGGATGGTGTTGCCTTGCCATTTGTGGAGGAAATTAGGTATCTCGGGGTGACACTGAAAAGGGCAGGCACTTCGGGTTATCTATTTCTGAAGCTAAATTAAAATTTTTCCGCACGTTTAATTGCTTGTATAGTCGCAGCAGAGCTGCCGCTTCAGAATTAATATGCGTTAACCTGGTAAAGAGCTATTGTCTACCTATTGTATTGTATGGTATGAAGCCACATTTCCAAACAAAAGTATTCTTAAATGCTCTTGACAGAAAGTTGTGTGCAAAATTTTTAAAACATGTGAGGCAGATAATGTCGAGTATATCAGAGTCCTGACGGGTTTGGATAGTATGCATGCTATTGTAGAAAAGCGAAAAGCATCCTTTGTTAATAGATATGAGAAGAAGCCACTGTACTTTGCTCAGTGCATTACTAGAATTTGTCTGAGGGCAGAGGCTGTACTGTGTAAAGTTTGTTCTTAGTTTATTTGTGTATTATTAGGTTTATTTCTATTATTATTATTATTTTTTTATTATTATTATTTAGTTTTGTTCAGTTGATTTGTGTTTTCCTTGGTTGTGTACTACTGGTTGTGTACTACTTTTTTATGCTGTGCTTGTCACGAATAAAGATGATTATTTATAATAATAATTTAAATTTTCAAAAACAAAAGCGGCAACATTAAGACGTTCGACGTTTGTGTATTGGATTAAAACATTCCATGTGCGTTCAAAACAAATATATTTACTCTCTGTTCGAAATACTGATAATAATACTGATAATAATACTGATAATAATAATACTAACAACAACAACAATAGTTGTAGTAATAATAACATTCAAGTAAGTAAAATCTCGCGAATTTCGTATAGCGCTTTAAAAATCAGCACCGCAAATAAATAAGGCTGTGTCTATTGACCATTGCCTGGCTGATCCCACACCTTTCTTATAGCAAAATAATTAGAGCTGTTTGCGGTTTCAGGCGCTATAGAAATCCACGAGATTTTACACTTTACTTTTTATCGGGTGTCCGCAAAATAATTTTTAACTCGCAAAAACGGGTTCGGTTTTAACCGAAAAACCGCGGTTTCGGTTCGGTTTTTTTAACATAACTAGGATGCACAACTTTTAAGCGTTAAAAATAGAGAAAGCGTCGATTTTGTGTCATGTCTATGATGAGTCAGCAGCACTGCCTATGAGAAAGTGATGTAGATTTTATGTAGATTTACTTTTATGTAACAATTATTGGCAATTGCATTAACTGAGCAGAGAAGGTGACTTAAAGTCGCGCTTAGTCATGCATTGTATTTGCTATTTTCTACGAAAAATAACCGTCCAAATTTGTGTGGTCAAAACCACGGTTCGGTTTGGTTTTAACCGAAAAACGGCGGGTTCGGTTTGGTTAACCGTAACAGCACTAAAAATAATATAATTAAACCGCTGATTGGTCAAACGAACCTAACCCTAACGCTAACCCTAACCACGTGATTCATTAGACCAATCAGCAGTTTAATTATTTTGCGGGCAACTCGCAAAATAGACACTTTCAATAAATAATTATGCATATGGTTGCCAGACGTCCGGCAAAAGGAGGACATGTCCTTCTTTTGGGCCTCGTGTCCTCCGTCCTGCTGGTGTCGTAAAAATTTTGTTCCGCAATAAATGCGGTTCCGGGGCGGAGATAGCTGTTGCTGCGGGAACCAAAATTATGCTTATACGTACTATTTGAGTTCCTCTTATAAAATATAGACCTATGAAGCCAAGTATTGTCGTAAATATCCTATGGGTCATAAATTTATAACCTATAGGTTATAAATTTATGACCCGCCTCCATAGGGATTATATATTTAAACGAGGAACAGGCTATAAATTTACGACTATTATATAAATTTACGACTGGTAGCATATCCTATCGGTCGGCGCATACTTGCCTTCTTTAACATACTTTTAAATTTTTCTCATTCTATCGTCTTGGCTTTTCTCCTTTTTCTTCTTTTTATTCGGCATTTTCAACAATAAACAATTTCAAACCTTTTTACTACAAGCTTTTAACATTAATGCGAAACACTTGCGAAAATGGTCTGTACGTATTCAGGCCCGCCGAGAGAAATTCCGGGTTCCTGTGCAGATAAAAATTTCTTCACAACCTTTTTTGCCTGTCAACCTCTTTTACTTTACATCTTAACCCGTTCCCGGGCAACACCGTCTTAAGACGGCGCCAGAAAATCATATTCAGACGGGTAAAGCCGTTTTAAAACGTTGCTCACGGCGCGCCACATAAGGATGTGTGTACTCCGGACATTGAAGTTTTAAACCGCAAAAAACGACTATTCGATTTATTTACTAGCCATTCGATAGATGGCAGCACTTTCTTCGCTGTTGTTGACTATAATATAAGCCAGAAAACTTGCAGAAGATCGTCCAACTTACCATTGACTTTGCATTGAAATGCCTTGAAAAAGACTCAAGTCTGGAGTTTGAAAAATCATAGCTCTGTCAATTTTGGCCCGATCTTCAAAATTTTTGCATTATTCTGTTCCAATTACATCCGTTTACAATGTTCTCGCTCACAGTTTGAGGGTTACCGCGGAAAATTTTTTGCTATTGGGCTTGGAACAAAATTTGACGAAAATGTTGGGGAGGGTCCTATTTTGGGCTGTCGGGTGGACCCTACCCCCAAAATTTTCTTTTTTGGCACACATGGTTCGAAAGAGCAATAAAAATGCTAAACAACGGTGCAAACCGCATCTTTCTAGCTTCTATACAGCCTGAAATATACAGAGTTGTTCGGTTTTTCAGATTGAAAATCTGTTCGCAAAATTGTCATTTCTTCGAGCAATGAGTAATATTGTTTGAAAAAGCATAACTGATCCAAATTTTGTCCAATCTTCAAAATTTTTGCATTATTCTGTTCCAATTACACCCGTTTACAATGTTCTCGCTTACAGTTTGGGGGTTACCGCAGAAAAAGTTTTGCTATTGGGCTTGGAACAAAATTTGACCAAAATGTTGGGGAGGGTCCTATTTTGGGCTGTAGGGTGGACCCTACCCCCAAAAATTTTCTTTTTTGGCACGCATGGTTCGAAAGAGCAATAAAAATGCTAAACAGCGGTGCAAACCGCATCTTTATAGCTTATATATAGCCTGAAATATAGTAAGTTTAAAACTTGTATGTTCACATTTTCACATGAACGCCTTTTTCCCAAATTAAATACCCCGATTGGGGACGACTTGAAAAAATTAAATCCCCCTGCAACGGGTTAAAATTAGCTGACGACCTTTTTTGCTTATCAACTTTTTCACGTGGGGCCCCCCTCTTTTTCTTGCCGGGCCCCCTCTACTTTAGTGTTATTATCCATATTATTTTTAATTATACGTATTCATCATGGGCCTGGGCCCCCCAGACCGCCGGGCCTCTGTGCAGTTGCCCCCCTACCCCTCCTCTCGGCAGCCCTGTACGTATTTTACGGTAATCGTTGCTATGGGTAGGCAGAGCTTCTAAGTAATTGACAAATACAAAGGAACCAATCAGAATTTGATACGGTCCTTATTTTATACTGGAACTTTATTTATACGACACCGGCATTGGTCTGAAATGGAAAATGTCTGGCATTTTGCTCTTATCATCTGCTGACTTGAATTTCGGTCTACTTGGCCGTGTTGTTGGTAATTGCACACCATCGTGGAAGATCAATGCTCAAGGGACAAAGAAGAGAACCTGATTGCAAGGACCTTTCTTGCTTGTAAATATTTTTTATCTGATTGATGTTGTAAGTTAAGAATTGTCAGGGACAGGGTGCCTTTCACCCCGGGCACTGGGGCATCCCTCTCTAAGCCATTGAATGTGAGCTTTGTGAATTTTAGGACCTATTTCCTTTGTCCGGCTTTGTCCTTTTTTGTGACCTCTGGTGTCTTCCTTTGGACATAGAGGTATCTGGCAACCCTAATTATGCACTTCTATTGCACCATTTCTAATACAGTGAAACCCGCTTAATTGCATAGGTGCAGTGCAAGCCTTGCTTATGTGATTAACTGGGCTATGCGAATAGCTGGGACGTCTGATAATTAATTGTACGCACAAAACACTGGTTCAGGTTTTTATGGTGTTATGCGATTATGCAGGTTATGCAATTAAGCGGTATGCGATTAAGTGGGATCCACTGTACCAAAAATTTTGGTACTTCAGAGCTATCCCATCTTTTCAGTCATCTGTTAAATGTCATAAATTGTTATCTCTTAATCATAGACTTGACTGGTTTGCTGCACACTATTTTCAATATTTTTTATAGCTTGTTTACAGGGTAGTTTGACACCTCTGGAGGTGTTTAGATGGTGCTAAGTTCATATGATGAAACCCTGCTGATACAAATGATGCAATGATGGACATGACACTGAATCAGTGGTGCAGTGAATGTGAAGCTTTGAGAGAGGTTAGTTTCACATTGAAATGAGGTTTGATATTTGCCAAAGCAAAATCAATTTTAGTAAGAGTTATTGATGTGGCAATTTACTGGTGAAAATGAGAACGAGCCCTTGGTGAATTCTTATGATAAACACAGCACTCAAAACGTTGATTTCTTTTTCATTACTTCTTGTTTGCTTGCTGTTCCTAAGTTGCACTTACTGTATATACTGCCTATACAGTAAGTCAATTATGCAGATAAGTTGGTCACCTGTTTCTGGCCAAAATGTAAGAATCTTGCTATGACCCATGTATAAGCCAACAATAAGTTTTAGGAGCTTACACATTTCTTTTAACTTCATAATTATGCCTGATATGCGCTTAAATTGGGTTAACAGGTGGCCACTTTTTCTACCAATCAATGATCATCAACAATGCTATAACCCATAATGCTTTGTGTGACATGGGCCACAGGCCTAAAACAGCATTGTGGGATATGATTAATCTGGACCATAGGCCGATTGTTGCTAGACCAGAATGCTTTGTGCCACATAATTGTTGCCTAGAGCTGGGTCTGGGCTAAGGTTATTAAAACCTCTAATATTTAAAGACCGTTAACCGTTCAAAAAATAACTGGTTAACTGGTCATTAGCGGTAGCTAGGCATCTTTCTCACGACTAGCCTTGAAGTAGGCCTACAACTCTAGTAACTCTACACTCGCTGGTATCTTGCGCTGCCTACATCAAAGTGCTTTGATGTTGACGGCGCTTGAGTTAGCATCATTTATAGGCTGAATTGAAATTACAGTTAGCTGGTCAAGGTTAAAAGGACCGAGCCATGCTATTAGGACCGGTTTACCAGTTACCGTAGGTACTCGCGGTAAAGTTGACCCCACAGATAGGTCGACCCGTTTTTTTGGTCAAAAATTATGTAATTTGCTATGACCCACGTATAAGTCAACAAGGAAATTTAGGGGCTTACAGATATGTTGAATTGTCTAATAATAGCCGACCTGCACTGCAATTGAGTCAAACAGACGGTCGGACAGGTCAAAAGTAGGCCTATTTGCGGTACACAGAGGTCGCCTGTGCATTCAAACAGACAGCTGCTCTCCTCACCTCCCCCTCCCAACGTCTTCATGCTGTTTACAGTCAAAAGTATTTGTGTTACACAGAGGCCAAGGTCGCACGCGCGGTCAAACAGACCGCCGCTCTCCTCACCTCCCCTCCCAACGTCTCCAGGCTGTTTACAGGTCAAAAGTATTTGTGTTACACAGAGGCCAAGGTCGCACACGCGGTCAAACAGACCGCCGCTCTCCTCACCTCCCCTCCCAACGTCTCCAGGCTGTTTACAGGTCAAAAGTATTTGTGTTACACAGAGGCCAAGGTCACATGCGCGGTCAAACAGACCGACGTTCCCCTTCCCTACCCCTCCCAACGTCTCCAATCTGTTTACAGGCCAACAGTCATTGGTTTGAGGTATCTGTTGTCCACAATGGCTGTTATACTCTGAACGGAATCTGATTGGTCCAATCTATCACTGCTTAGCTGTGCTCAGTTGAGAAAGGAGGAGCTAGACGCCTACCCCCATTTGACTGACGCGTCTTTAAATAGACACAACAGGGCTTGGCACAGTGATGCATTAAGAATTGTGTTTCTTCACAAAAATTCTTTGGAAAATTGCATTGACTCGCAGATAAGTCGACTTGGCGGTTTTTTGTGAATTTTAAGGCATAAATTTCTCGACTTATCCGCGAGTATATACGGTAATTGCTAGCAACCTTAGTCTGGGCCATAGGCCATGAACTAATGGATGACTGACTTTTGATCTGGCAATCTGATTCCACCGGATAGTTTGAAGTCCTGATTAATCAGAGTCGGACAAAGCAAGATCGACTGATTCGGATAATAATAAGATAGGCCTGTTTCTAACAAACCGACCCAATTCAAATTTTTAATACTTACCTGTCTTCATGCACCCACAAGTATTAATTTAATGTATACAGTGTGAAACTATTACCAGTGTTGCCACTCTCACAGTCCAGGAAAAACCCAGGTTTGAACAACATGTGAAAAGTTCTATTGTTACGTCATTATGATCTGTGAAGCAGTGTGTTTGATGGTTTTAAAAATTACTTTGTCAAACCTTAAAATGAAACTGTTCTGATTATTCGGATCGTATCTGGAATCGGAAAAAATTGCAGGCCTATAATCCGGAATCGGAAATCGGTAGAAAGTTGTTAATCGGTTGATCCCTACCATGAATTTGGGCCATTATTTGATAGACAAAAGGAGACAAAAGAAAATTGCCTCTGCATGACAGTGCCCAGTTGAGAAAGGAGGAGCCAGACGCCCATCATCTTTTGGCGGACGAGTATTTGAATAGATACAGCATGACTTAATGATTTAATGCATTAAACAATGTGTTTCCTTACAAACATTATAAGAAAAATTACATTGGCTCACAGATAAGTTGACTTTGTGTTTTATAGTGAAGTTTAACCCCCTTTCCTGCCATAGCGCTTATGTGCATCTATTTTGCATTACGTTACAAATGATTGCATGGTAAAGGGGTTAAGGCAAAAATTGTTTGACTTATACACGAGTATATATGGTATACAGACCAATCTGTTTAGATCAGGGGTCTCCAGTGGGGTATTTCACGTCAAATCAACAGAGTGATCGGTTCATCCCCTTGAGTAAAGTTGAAAACTATAATATTAGAGTTTTGGGTCAACCCATGTCCATGGTTCCCTCTAAGCTGCGCTAGTGTGCGCTGGCGCACAGATTTTTGGCTCGTAGCGCACAGATTTTCTGCCCAGCGCACGAAAAATGAAAAAGAATTTAAGCACTCAAATTGAGCTGTTGCTCTAACTTTTAAAACTAGTGCTGCAACAACGCGCGACTATTCATGCGGAAACCTGCAAAAGCTTTCCGCTATTTACTAATCGGAGTTAATTTTCGTAAACCGGCAGAAGGGTATGAATATTTATGAATCGCGTGACTGCGCCCCTGTCACACGTGACCTGACTACATTAATGAATATTCATATTAACGTCACTTATGCCAAAGCCTTCTATATATATATATATATATATATATATATGTATTTATATAGGCCTATAGAGGCTTTGCTTATGCGTGATACTTGAGCGCAAAGACTCAAGAGCCACGGCCAGCAAGATGGCCGTCAATGAGAGCGGTAGGTCTTTGCGAACTAAGTTAGAATATTTTGTTCAAATCTACGCAACCCTTTGATAAATTGAGATGGATACATTGCATTTGTGCTGTTTTGTCTATAAGAAGACAAACACATTTTGCATTATATAATGCCAAAACAGCTTACATATCTTGAGTTTATGTTATTGGTCAATTTTAGAATATAGGTTGATCAGTCTATCAAGAGACTGATAAATCAATCTAGAAGACTTATCTATATCTGCTGAGTATAATGTTCCAGTTAACTTAAGCATCGATCTTTTAACCCTTTACAGGGGATCGTCGTATATATACGGCGGAGGAAAAGCATATCCAAACGGGGATCGCCGTATATAAACGGCGCACCAGATAAGTATGTGTGTACCCCGGACATAACATTTTTACATCAATCCAATGCAGCGATCGATTTAGTTACCATCCATTCGATAGATGGCAGCACCATTTTCGATACTGTTGAATATAATATATGCAAGGGATATTGGCTGTAGAGTGACCAAGGCTGGGAAATGCATAGGAAAAATCTCCAGTCGAAGGCTAGAAAAATCATAACTATGCCAAATATGGTCCGATCTTCAAAATTTTTGCACTATTCTGTTCCAGTTACACTCCTCTAAAACTCTCTCGCTCACAGTTGGGGGGTCACTGCTGAAAATTTTTTGTTATTGAGCTTTGAAATTTTTTTGTCAGAGATGGTCTGATTTCAGGGTGTAGAGTGGACCCTACCCCCCAAATTTTTTTTGCATGGATGGTTCGAAAGACCAATAAAAATGCTCAACAACGGTGCAAACCGCATCTTTCTAGCTGCTTCTATATAGCCTGAAATATACTGAGTTGTTCAGTTTTTCGGATTGAAAATCTGTTCGCGTAATTGTCATTTCAGCGAGCAATGGGTACTAGGGTATGAAAAGTCATAACTACCACAAATTGGCTCCGATCTTCAATATTTTTGCACTATTCTGTTCCAATTACACCTCCCTATAACTTTCTCGCTCACATTTGGGGGGGTTACCGCTGAAGACGTTTTGCTATTGAGCTTTGAACAAAATTTGAGCAAAATGTTGGGGAGGGGTCCGATTTTAGGGTGTAGAGTGGTCCCTACCCCCAATTTTTTTCTTTTGGCACGGATGGATAGAAAGAGCAATAAAAATGCTCAACAACGGTGCAAACCGCATCTTTATAGCTTCTATATAGCCTGAAATATAGTAAGTTTATAACGTATATGTTCACATTTTCATATGAATGCCTTTTCCCCAAATTAATTACCCTGTGGGGGGATGACTTTAAAAATTTAATTACCCCTTTAAATGGTTAACTGCACTATCATACTATCTGAGCTTTGAGCAGTGAAAGAAAAGAAATTGTATCAAACAGTCAAACTGGAAAGAAATCACCTTGAGAACTTGATGAGAATTAAATTTTACATGTCTACTGAAAACATTAATATTGATAATGTTTATCAATTTTGGAAAACAGAAAAAGGAAGGAGAGAAAAGTAAACTAGAATATTTTCTGCATCTAAATGAAACTCGATTTTGTTTGGGTTATCAATATCATACCATTCTTAAAACATAGCTGTAATCGACCTATTGTGGCGTGTGTGTGTGTTTATGAATATTAATTATAGTTTCTTTATTTAAGATTGTAAAAGTTTTACATTTAAATAATGTAATTACCGTGGGTATGTCGACTCTTAATATTATGCACAAAAAAATTGTTGCTGCAAAAACTTGCACACAAGTTTTTTATTTTGCATACGAACTAGGAAACCTTAGAGGGAACATTGCCCATGTCCAAATTATGGGTCACGAAAGTTTGGTTGATCTGCGCCAACTTGCGACAGTAAAACTGTAATATCTCCACTTCTGTGATGGCTAGAGACATGATCTTTGCACCAAACTTTAGCTTTTTGAAAGCTCTATCTGGGCCAATCAACAGATACAAGAGTTTGAAAACCAAAATAACACATAATTTTACATTTAGACCAATGTGTATTCAACAATATTTATGATTTTATGTGGATAGGTCTTTTATTGTGAGGAATTAATGATAAAATTTCTAAGTGGGCACTCTTATAGTTTTTATGCAGTGATTAAAAGAATATCCGCCTGACACTTAGACACATCTGTGACAGTTGCCTTACGTTTAACTATTTTTATTTGAACTTTCTGTTCATTATGTATTAGTGATATTTTGCAAAGTACTGTATTAAGTACAGTTTATTAAATTGAAAACACAAATAAAAATACAGTTTAATGTAAGGCAAACTGTCACAGATTTGTCTTAATGTCAGATGTCACTGGCATACTAAATTAGCTCAGTCATTTAGCGAATGCAATGTCCAACAGGAATATTTTAATTGCGATTTTGCATTGGGGCGGATATACTTTTGGTTTTCAAACTCTTGGTCTACCTGTTGATTGGCCCAGATAGAGCCTTCAGAAAACTAAAGTTTGGTGCAAAGATCATGTTTCTGAGATGGTAACGTACGATTTTATTCAACAGTGTTGATTTGATGTGGAATGACCTCAATGGTTTTTTTAGCCAAGGCCATGTTGCATTTATATAAAAAACCACACCAAATGAAGTGAAATATGGAAGGGTTTCTACTTTATAGTTATATACATAATATACACTATACACTATGGTCCAATAAATCCCACATCATTTTTATTTTAGCTATAACTTTGTCTACTTTTGGCCAATCTTGATAAAATTTGGTAGGAAAGTAAATGAAAGAACCTCCAGCATACTTATGTTGTGGTTTTTGGCATTGTGTTTTATTTGTAGCAACTCTATGTTATGAAACAAAGCACATCTTAATTATTTGTTTACATGGTATCAGTTGGCAGCAGTAACCATAGTGAACGGGTGGCAGGAAGCATCTCCTGCAGCAGCAGGTCATGTGATGACCTGAACCCTTGTCAGTTAAGAAGATAAAGTCAACTTCTGCTAGTAAGAAATTGTGCAAAAACTGTTGGGATTGCGTGAAATGAGCTAGGCAATTGACTGCAGTCAACTCCTGTGCATGGCGCTTCTTCAGGCACCTCAAATGCAGGTCATCGTGAATAATATAATGCATGGGCAGAATTCTTCACTGTGGCACCACCAGTTAGCATACAAACTGACCAAATTTACGCTCTGATTGCAGTTAAGAGATGTGATATTACAGATGAGAGACTGCTTTGCAAAAGCCCAACGTTCAGAGAGTCAGCATTGTTTTACATTGTTGTACCAAACAGGGCTGCATCAGTATCATCCTCATTGAGCTGGATGTCAAGGTGAATGACGTCTACTACCATGACGTGCCGCTGCAGGACATGTTTTCTGCCATTCACTCACTACTTTTTCTGTCTGTGCATATTTGCCACTAACACGATTTGCTACAAATAAAACATTGATTAGCAACCTGTACACCTAATTATGGGGGTTCTTTCCGCTACATTTCTATCAAGTTTTATCATGATTGGTCAGAGTTTGACAAAGTTATAGCCAAAATAATTAGGGTGTGGGATTAACGGACCACAGTGTATAATTATTAATCTAGATCAGGGGTGGCCAACCTGTGACCTGCGGGCCGCATGCGGACCCGGGCTGCCAATTGGTGGCGCCAGGGCGTCTTTCTAAATAAATTTTATTGCCCTATTTATGTGCGCAGTATTGACCGTGATGTCCATATAACTTCAAGTGTCACCATGAATATCGTCATAAAGATGAATTTGGCAAGTTTGAAGGGAAAATGAGGGAAGACAAATTAGCATCTGTCAAAAAGAAAGTCAACAATGAAATTTTATCTGGTATTAACATTTGATCTGGTATTAAAAAGTAAAGTTTCACGGCAATCGGAAGCAGCCGTGAAGTAGCAGCAGCTATTGCTAAGCAAGGAAAACCATATACCGTATTTTTGCGCATATAACACGCACCTGCGTATAAGACGCACCCGCGTATAAGACGCGGGTTTTGTTGATTTGTGTTAAAATAATTGTGGATAAGACGCACCCACATATAAGACGCACCAAAAGGCGCTCCCGGCGACCCGTCAGCGCTCTCGGCGACCCGTCGGCGCTCCCGGCAACCCGTCGACGCTCCCGGCAACTCGTCAGCGTTCTAGGCGACCCCTCGGCGACCTGTCGGCGCTCTAGGCGCCCCATTAGCGTCCCAGCAACCAGTCGGCGCTCCTGGCGTCCCGTCGGCGCTCCCGGCGACCCGTCGGCGCTCTCGGCGACCCGTCAGCACTCCCGGCGCCCCGTCGGGCGCCGGCGTCGGCGCCCCGTCGGCGCTCCTAGCAACCCGTCAGTGTTCTAGGCGACCCGTCGGCGACCCATCAACGCTCTAGGCGCCCCATCAGCGCCCCAGCGACCAGTCGGCGCTCGGCGTCCCGTCGGCGCTCGGCGACCCGTCAGCACTCCGGCAACCGCCGGGCGCTCTAGACGACCGTCGGCGCTCCCGGCGACCGCCCGGCGCTCTAGGTGACCCGTCGGCGCCCGGCGTCCCGTCGGTGCCCCCGTCGGCGCGCTCGGCGACCCGTCGGCGCTCGGCGACCCGTCGGCGCTCCCGGCGTCCCGTCGGCGCTCCCAGCGACTCGTCGGCGCTCTAGGTGACCTGTCGGTGCTCCCGGCAACCCGTCGGCGCTCCCGGCGAGCCGTCGGGCGCTCTAGGCGACCTGTCGGGCGCTCTCGGCGACCGCCGGCGCTCCCGGCAACCCGTCGGCGCTCCCGGCGACCGTCCGCGCGCTCGGCGACTCGTCGGCGCTCCTGGCAACCCGTCGGCGTTCTAGGCGACCCGTCGGCGACCTGTTGGCACTCCCGGCGACCTGTCGGCACTCCCGGCGACCTGTCGGCGCCCCGGCGCCCCATCGGCGCCCCATCGGCGTCCCAGCGACCCGTCGGCGCTCTCGGCCGGCGCCCTGTCGGCGCTCCCTACACCCCGTCGGCGCTCCCTACACCCCGTCGGCGCTCCCTACACCCGTCGGCGCTCCCTACACCCGTCGGCGCTCCCGGCGCCCCATCGGCGCTCTAGGCGACCCGCCGGCGCTCTAGGCGACCCGTTGGCGCAGTTATTCATGTTCCAAAAAATTTAGATAAGACGCACCGAGTATAAGACGCACCAAGGGGACTAATTGTGTAAAAATTCATATAAGCCGCGGCTTATATGCGCGAAAATACGGTACAGATGATGAATTTGGTGAAAAGCTGATGATGATGACGAAAAGCTGCATGATAAAAGTGGTTGGACACGTATACCTGGAGAAGGAGCTATTTAGCGCAGTTAGTTTATTGAAACAGACAGTAACATGTCGTGTTGAAGAAATAGCAAGCAATCTCCATCAACAGCTTGTAACAGCTTCAAAAATTTTATCTGGTATTCTGTTGCTCTTGATGAGAGCACTGACATATCAGACATGGCACAATTGCTGATATTTAAAAGAGGGGTGACTGAAAAATAGAAGACCTTGACAGTCTCTCTGGCATGCACAACACAACTAAAAGACATTTCTGATGAACTAAAGAAGGTTTTTGACAGCTTTCAGCTACTATGAGATAAGCTTTTAAATTGCTGTTAGAATTCAAATGCCAACAATTATGACTGTTATTTGAATGCATTGATTGCCACTAATGCTGAAAACAATGTAGAAAAGGCAAAAAACATGCGGCCCTCCGCATGGTTATCAGAGTTTACAGTGGCCTCCGAGTCACAAGAGGTTGGCCACCCTTGATCTAGATGCTGCTCTCAGTTTCGTGTAGTAACATTATATCAGTGCCGTAAGATGGCCGTAAGACATAATAAGATATATATATATTGCATGAGTTCTTATTCGCTTGACCTACAGGCTAGAGCACTGAATTATTAGTCAAAGTGGAAGGTTTTCATCTGGACACAGGTGGTTGCCTGGAAGATGGTGGCCAATAAAATAGTTACAATGATTTTTTACATTATTCAGTCACTATCAGAGTTGAAGTCAGCATTTGCTCATCAAATGAACATCATCTGTGGTCTGAAGGAGAAAATTATTCCAACAGAGTGAGTTATCTGTTTTGCTCTTTTTTGACTACTTAATTTTGTTGGGATTTGCTGTAATTGGTAGTTTATTTGTAGGTAACATTCCAGTCAGCATTACCTAGGGCATTGCCTCACTTCTTCACAGATTCTTTGTTATAAATTTTTTGATCATGTACCCAAATTATATAAGCTTTGTATAAATGTTATTGTTCTTTACACACGGTGCTTAACTTCTCACCATCATCATCATCATCATCATCATCATCATCATCATCATCATCATCATCATCATCATCATCATCATCATCATCATCATCATCATCATCATGTGCCATCTTTGAGTCAAAGGTTGGTAGTCACAAGTTGTCGCCACTTTTCTCGATCCTCAGCAATTCTTTTTAGTTCTCCATAGTTTTCAATGCTGTCCAGTCCTTGATGTCCTCCTGCCAAGTTCATTGAGGTCGCCCTTTTGCTCCTTTCCCTTTATATTTCCCATCCAAGAGATTTATTGCTTGGTCTGAAAAAAGCCTTTCATTAGATGTCCATTGTATTGTGTTTTCCTTTTGACAATCTCTTCTAAATATACTAAACTTTTCAAGTAGTATTATTTGTTACTGTCCATACGAGTTATCTGTTGATCCCTGACTGCCTTAGTTTTGGAAGTTATCATTGTTATTACCGTATTTGCACGATTATTATCCGCGGGTAATACAAGAAATTACAAACCGCAACCCTCCTTGCGGGGTATATTCGTATGCGGGTTATATTGGAAACTTGAAACCTCGCCAACGCTGTCGGTGCCCCTTCAGCATTGTCGGCACCCCGTCAGCGCTGTCAGCACTCTCGGTGCCCCGTCAGCGCTCTTGGTGCCTCGTCAGTGCTCTTGGTACCCCATCAGCGCTCTCGATGCCCCATCAGCGCTCTGGGCATCGACACCTCCAAATACCTGAAGACTAGCATACACAGGTTATATTTGTGTGCGGCTTATGCTGGGACGTTGGAACATAATTCATAATTTTCCACAGGTTATACACGTATGCGGGTTATATACGTGTGCGGGTAATAATCTTGCAAATACGGTATATCCTGATAAAAAGTAATGGGTTTGTATTTTGATTTCAAATGACTTATGTGTAATCTTTCATTTTCTCTGCATTTCTTCTTCAGTTGCTCTGTCCAGAGACAGGTCCCACACTCCAGTGTCGCTACTCCTCTCTATCTTGAGCTTTAATTTTCAGGGCTGAATACTTGTTTTTTTCCTATAGTGTCGAACATCCACTCCAGCATCAATGTCCTTGGTTGCCCTTTCTGTGAATTCCCATTTATCTTTCCTTCTAGTACTTCTCTTAGTAGGCATGATTCTTCTCTCAGAACATGGCCTATCCACTTCTTTTGTCTTGCACATATAATATTTATTAGGCCTTTCTTCTCTTCTATCCTCTTCCAGACTTCTTCGTTGGTTAATTTTTCCGTCCAGCTGATTTTTTCCATTCTTCGCCATATCCTTTCGAATGTCTCTAGTCTCTTTATTAGTCCTTACTGAGCGTCCAAGTTTCTTACCCATAGAGTGTCATTGGCCAGATCAGTGTTTTGACCAATCGTTTTTTTCAGATTTCGGTTAAAATTCCTTTCTCATTAGTTCTCTTCTGTTTGTATAAGCTTCTTTCCTCATGGCAATTCTTATTTCTTTATGACGCTTGGCATTTGTATCAAGCAGGCTTCCAAGATAGCAGAATTCTTCTACCTGTTCTATTTCCACTCCATAAATAATTATTTTCATTTCTTCACCATGTCTGCTGATTTTCATTGCCTTTGTCTTCTTTAAATTGATTTTCATTCTGTAATCCTTTGATGTTGCATTAAGAGAGTCCATCAGCCTCTGCAATCCATGGTTGGTGTTTGCCATAATTGTCTGGTCATCAGCAAATCTTATGTCACTTATCCTTTTTCCACCCACCACTACATCTTCTATGTTCTCAAAAGCTTCTCTTATGAGTTCTTCTGTGCAGATATTGAATAGCAACCATGATAATGGCCTTCCTTGTCTTACCCCTTCCCAGCGTTCCTGGTTCAGAGTCTTTTTCATTCACACAGATAGATATTGATTGATTCATGTACAGGTTTCAGATGAGTTTTCTGTCTCTGTAGTCTATTTCCATCAGTTGCTTTCTAAGTGCCCTCATCAGTTTTGTCCAGTTCACTCAATCAAATGCTTTTTCATAGTCCACAAAGCAGATTTAGATTTCAAGGTCCATTTCTATGCTTCTTTCTCCCAGCTCCATAAAAATTCCTATTGCATCTCTGGTACTTTTGTCTTTCCTGAATCCGTACTGTTCTTCACTGATACTCTTCACTGCTTCTGACTTTGTTTCTACTCGTTTTGTGAGTATCTTCAAAACTATCTTTGAAGCATGACAAAGCAGGCTTGACACAGCCTCACTAATTCTCTTGTTACCCCTTCACCAAGATTCTTCAGCATCTCTGCAGGCATATTGTCAATTCCTTCAGCCTTGTTGTTCTTTAGGTCTTGGATTGCTGCAATTCTTGATATTTTAAACTGTTGTACCTGAAATGTAACCAATTTGTTTTCTACAGCCATTGGTTATATGGTTTTTGTTTGCTTACCGTACATACTCGTGATAAAGTCGATCCGAGTATAAGTCGACCCCTAGATTTTGGGGATTTGAAGGTGTCTAAAGTCATTGACCTGGGTATAAGTCGAAGTGACGTCACCGTGGCGAACCCTCTTGAGGTGATAGTGAGAGTCGGAACAATGGCGGACGCGAAGTGGGCATGTGGCGGCAGCAGCGCCATTGTTTTGATTGAAAAACTGCGTTTTAGCAGATTGATTCCTGACGATTAAGAAAATTTTGAACCTGCTATTCGCTCATTCTTGACAATATAAAAATCTTAATTACTGGTAATCTTGAATTTTTTCTATTTATGTAGCGCCAATAATTAATATTTATGTGGCGCCTATAAATTACCAATCTTAAAATCGCTGATGTCAACTTTTATTTAGATGCCGTAGCGTATGTTGAAAATAATTAATTATGCAAAGAGTTAGCTAAATTAATTATTTTCGACATCCTATGTATGGAAACTTTACCCAACAGTTAGTGCCTCGTGTATAAGTCGAGGTCAGGATATATAACCTGTGAATTGGCCTTAAATTTCTTGACTTTATCGCGAATATATACGGTATTATCTGTTGACTCTAAGATGCCTCTATGTCAAAACATGTTACAGCTTTCTCCTCTCAACATAATAATAATAATAAAAATAATCATCATCATCACCACCATTACCATCACCATCATGTGCCATCCATTGGTGACAGGTAGGTGGCTTGATGGACATTCTACAGTGCCTCCAAACTTCTGTCTCTTGCATTTTGGCAACCACGTTGATGTTTAATCTTAGCCAGTCTTTTATGACTTGAATCCATCATCTCCTTGGTCACCCTTTGTCTCTGGTTCCATGTACACTGTACAGCTACCACCATTATAGGGTTTTCTCAGTTGATATCTTCAATGTGCATTGTGTGTCCATAGATGACCATCTTCATCTGATTCAGAAGCCTCCACTGACTCCATCAAGTGTTTCTCAGAGTATGAACAAAATACAGCAGTAGTAGTACTAGAGTTGACCAAGTAATGAAATTAATGATTTAATTGATTTACTGGATTTGCTGCTAACTGAAATTAGTTTTTTAAATTAAATTAATGAAGTTGTTGCTAAGTGATTATTCACCTGGCATATACATTTTGTGCTGATGTTCCACTGCTTAATACATATGTTTTCTTATTTAGTCAACTTATTATTGACGTCTACACTAAACAGGAAGAGGTAAGAATTTTTAAAATTTACAATTTTTTTAAAATCTCAGTTTAATATTTAATTCTAGTAGATTGCACTAGAGTAGTTTCAGTTTCTTTTAGAGACTCATCAGGGCTGCCAAGAGAAATTCCAGGCCCCTGGGCAGAACAGTCATGGGGCCCCTAAAGTGGTGACGACCTTTTTTTACTTGTCAGTCTTTTCAGGAGGCAGTTAAAATTTAAAGCCTGTCTTGTGCCTTTATGGCGGGCGTCCCAAGCCCCAGATGCTCCTGCGTATTCTACCCTAACCTAACCCTAACTGCAGACCACCCCGGGACCCCTACAGATCACTGGGCCCTGAACATTTGCTCCCCTGACCAGTGGCATAGCGAGGGGGGACAGTGGGGGAGAACCGTCCCAGGCGGCACTTGCTCGGGTCGACTGAAAATGCCGGACGGGAAAATGCAGGACTGGAAAATGACGGACCAAGTGGCATGGCCTGAAAATGCAGGACGGGAAAATGACGGACCAAGTGGCATGGCTTGAAAATGCAGGACGGGAAAATGACGGACCAAGTGGCAGGGCATGAAAATGCAGGACTGGAAAATGAAGGACCAAGTGGCAGGGCATGAAAATGCAGGACGGGAAAATGACGGACCAAGTGGCAGGGCATGAAAATGCAGGACTAGAAAACGACGGACCAAGTGGCATGGCCTGAAAATGCAGGACTGGAAAATGACGGACTAAGTGGCAGGCCACTTCGATACATGATGACATAACAATGATAGAAGGGACGTTTTTAAATGGTCAGCAAATTGCAAATATAAAATTTTACAGAAGTGAGCGACAAAACGCCACGTAATAAGAAAACTAATAAGTCGCCTTTTTGTGTTAATTGGCGCCATTTGGATTTTTAAATATGGCTATGTAGAACATTTTCGCATATCTGACTTATCTCTCCACACAAACACAAACAAACACACACAGCGTGCTGGCGTTGTGCTTGTTCCCCGCGGACAATTCGATTCTGCACAACTTGTGCTGACACTGTAGCTGCTATGTAGCTGTATTTATAACACTGTAGCTGCTATGTCAGGGCATTGCCCAATTTGTCGTGGACATATTGACATGGTTTTGCATATGTATGTTTAATTAGTTTTTTCCGTTCACTGTGTTACAGTTAGTTTATCCTAGAATTTCCGCTCATTTCCTTTTTGACAGATATTTAGTAGCTTTCCTTACTCATAGTTACCTGAGTGTGTTTTTTTTTATGCTATTGCTATAGTCTTTACATGTCTAGGGTTAGAACTTTTTTTAGTATATGTTTTCTAGTTGCTGATGTGTTAGTTGCGCTGCAATAGGTAGCTAGTTTGTTGATTATTCAGCAGGAAAGTTTTTGCTGCTATCATGCTGCTGTCACGACAATAGGATTAATTATGTGGATTAGTTCTAACAATAATTTTAAATGGATTAGTTTTAATGCAATACTTTAAATGTTAGGTCTGCCTTTGACTTATCGTTTTTATATGTAGGCCTATGCGTTTTTTTATTCAAATGTTTTTTTAAAATTAAATTTCTTGAGGATGCTTATGTGTTAATTGCCTTCTTATATGTAGCATTTTTATTGATTATTCGGCATCGCAGTTTTTCACTTTGGATACATCTATCGCTTAAGACATCTACTCCCTAAGCCTATCTTTAGTCATTGACACTAGTTTTTCGGCTTAGTATATAATTAATTTGCTCCAGTCCTGCATTTTCAGGCCATGCCACTTGGTCCGTCATTTTCCCGTCCTGCATTTTCAAGCCATGCCACTTGGTCGGTTATTTTCCCGTCCTGCATTTTCAGGCCATGCCACTTGGTCCGTCATTTTCCCGTCCTGCATTTTCAGGCCATGCCACTTGGTCCGTCATTTCTCCTGCATTTTCAAGCCATGCCACTTGGTCCGTCATTTTCCCGTCCTGCATTTTCAGGCCATGCCACTTGGTCCGTCATTTTCCCGTCCTGCATTTTCACGTTATTGTTATTTTTGCGTCCGTCATTTTCCCGTCCTGCATTTTCAGCGCTCCCACTTGCTCTAGGGGTGGCATTTTCGAGAAGTTTTTTTTTCAGGAGGAATTTGGGATAACATTTTATTTGCTTGTCAGGAATTTTAGGAAGTGGCAATAAAGTTTTTTTTGGTTGTCAAGAATTTTTTTAGGAAGTGCTTTTCAGAGATGGCACTTTTTTCACTTGGCATATAGTAGGCCCAGGTTCTTTCTGGGATACTGGACTACTTACTGGTTGGTGGTTTTATTATTATTAAACAAGCCGATTTATATAGTGCTGTACACATGAATAAAGTTCAAAATCAAAAGCGCTTTACAGTCCAAATGATTTTTGAAAAAAGAATGTTTTGAGTTTCCACAGGAACTGTTCAGAGTCAATCTCTGTGGTAAGATCACTCGGTAGCATGTTCCACAGAATAGGGTTCCCATGTGTCATTGATCTCTCACTGAATACTGCAGCACGTGACGGTGGAGGTACAGCCAGCCTGAGTACCTGAGTTGATCTCAGTTGCATCCACGAGTCAGGGAGCTGCCGTCTGCTAACCAGGACTGCAAGGTTGGCTGGGAACCCTGGGTCGTGTAGAGCACGAAATGTCAGGACACATCTCTTGTACGCGACACACTCAGGCATTCGCAACCAGTGTAGTTTCTCCTTGAGGAGGGGAGAAATGTGATCTGTGTGTCCCGCTTCGAAGATCATCCGTGCTGTGGCATTTAGAATGCTTTGAAGGCGGTCGAGTTGGTGCACTGGAAGACCCGAGAGAAGACTATTACAGTAGTCCACTCTGGTGAGGATGAAGGTACGGGCTAAGAGGATCCACGACGAGGTAGGAAGGTAGTGTCGTATCTCTCTGATACATCTCAGGTGGAAGTAGCAGATCCTGGCTACTGCGCCGATATGGTGATCAAACGTCAGCGCTCCGTCCAAGAGGACTCTTAGGAGGCGGGCCTCTGTGGAGGGGCGACAGACAAACCGTTGATCAGCAGTGGCGTGGAGTTTAGTTGTTTGATCCTCCTCGGAGTCGCAAACCACAATAGCTCAGTCTTCTACGAGTTTAGAGCCAGGTGGTTGGCATCTGTCCACTTTTTGATCTTGCTAATGCATCCAAAGACCCGGGCCTGCAGATCCTCCACCGCCGTTGGGCTGCAGGACGAGTATAGCTGAACGTCGTCAGTGTAGGAATGCTCCTCCAACCCACAGGGTCTGATGATTTCGCCGATATCTGCAACACAGAGCACGAACAGCAGGGGTCCGAGAACGGACCCCTGCGGTACTCCGCACAGGACTGGAAGTGGCTTTGACATTTGTCCACCTTTGCAGACAGACTGCGTTCTCCAAGCCAGGTAGCTAGTGAGCCAGGTAAGTACCCTACCCACTATTCCATATGAGTGCTGCAGCCGCCCGACCATTATTCCATGATTGACCATGTCGAAAGCTGATGACAAGTTGAGCAGGCTGAGCAGGGTGTAATTGCCATCCACAGTCGAGTCAACTATGTAGTTAAAGATGCGAAGGAGGGCTGTTTCTGTGGAATTGCCGCGCCTATATGCTGACTGATTTGCTGGGAAGAGTCCATTTCGTACGAAGTTATTAACAAGTTGCTTGTTAGCTGCCTTCTCCAAGATTTTGGACAAAAAGGATAAGTTGGCCACCAGACGATAGTTGGCTGCCTCGGCAGGGTCCAGATCCGAGTGCTTGAAATGCGGATGAACATACGCAATCTTCCAAGCCTGCAGGAAATCGCCTGTGGCAAGGGAGGTGTTGAGTAGTTTGGTTATGAAGGGGGCAAGGACATAGACAGCTTCCTTGAGCAGCCAGACTGTAAGTGGATCCATTGAGCACTGCTTGTTCAGCGCTGACTGTATAAGCGACACCACCTCGGCCTGAGAGAGCTCTTGGAACTTCTCAAGCGAGGCAGATTCATACGAAGTAAACAGGGCAGGTCGAACCAACGGTACGATCGCGTACGGTCGCTATCTTTCAGTCTAGATGTCGATGAAACTTCTTTGCTGAAAATGGAAGAGGAGGTTGGGGACCAGAAGCCGATTCCCCAAGGAGCAAATTTATATTTCGCCAGGTCGCTTGCAAATTGGCCGTCACCGACTCAAGAGTTTCCCTCCAGAATGCGCGTCCTTTGGTTCGAACCAAGCGTCTGCTCTTCCGCAGAGCTGATCTCCAGGCAGCACAGGCTTCCGCCTCTTCAGCGAGGCCTTTCCGTTTTGCCTTACGGAAGACTCTTTCAAGCCGATGGGTTGAACGTTGAGCTTGCCTGCACTCGTGATCGTAGTATAATTGATGGGGCGAAGACGCACAGTCGACGTCGTCGATGGGGCCAAGTCATCCAGGATATTTGAGATCACCTGTGGTAGGTCGCTGCCATGTCCAACGCTGTAAATCCCGCGCCAAGATCGTTCACCCGAAGGCATAGTTCGGAGTTCAAAAGTCTCTCTATAAAAAGATCCTTATTGAGAGACGCCCAGCGCCTCCGAGTTATCGTCCTGTATTCCAGTTGTGCTTTGGTAGATGCAATCACCCAGTGAACCAGGCTGTGGTCTGATAGGCCCACTTCACTGACTTCAGCCGTACACTGCTGCTTGTTAGCGGGTCCGATGACCCAGTCCAGAAGCCCTCCTCGGTCGTGAGTGGGGTCATGCACTATATGCATGAGATCGAAGCTATCTAACATCTGGGTAATTCTCCGGCACACATTGTCAGTGTCACGTTCAAATCGAATATTGAAGTCTCCAGCAAGCCAAACCGGACTGTTGTAGGCAGATAGCTTTTCGAGCAGCATCACTAGTTCCGAAAGGAACCACTCAGTGATGTATTGAGAGCCTGGTCTGTAGACTGATGCGATGACGAACGATGTACATTTCCCAGTCATTCGACAGCAGAGTTGAACATGGTTAACGTCAGCTTCAGACCAAGTTTCGCAATGTTCACTCCGGGTGTAGCGACAATTGCCAGACCTCCATGATTTGTGTAATGCGGGCCATCAGCCACGGTTGGGTCTAGAATCTCCCGCGATTTCTCGATGACTCTGAGCCCAGCACCTCGAAGTCTGTTCAGCGCAACGCTATTGGGGCCTTCATGCCAGGTCTCAGTCATCACGAGCAGGTCGAGATGATATTTGGCAAAAAGTTCACAAACATTTTCAGTCTTGTTGGTGACAGACCGGATATTGACGTGACTCGGGCGTGCTACTCGGAGCTACGGAAAATCCGAGAAATTCGATGCTACATCCCAAAGGCAACGGCGATTCTCCTCGCACATGCACTCATTGTCACCAGACTGGACTATTGTAATGGTCTCCTGTTGGGTCTACCGGACAGCCAACTCAAACGGATGCGGGCCGTCCTCAACACTACAGCAAGGACGATCTTCGGATGTAAATGGCATGATCACGTGACGCCATATCTCCGGGACAAACTCCACTGGCTCAGGGTGCCGGAACGCATCGTTTTTAAGCGATGTTGCGTGACCTACCGGGCTCTCCATGATCCCACATGTCCGGAATATATTTCCGCTCTACTACGGACCCCGCAGATGACGGATGAGCGCCGACAACTTCGCTCCAGTACTCGATTACTGTTGTATGTCCCTCCTGCGCTCAAGACTGCAAAGCTAGGCGAAAGATTCATCAGTCGAGGGAACCCGCATCTCTGGAACTCTCTCCCTGAATATGTCACCAAGGACACCTCCTACGAAGTCTTCTCTAAGACCCTCAAGACGCACTCATTTAGTTTTTCGTATGCATGTTGATGTAAAGCGCTCTTGTTTTTGACTGTTAGCCATGCTACTGCGCTGCATAAATTGTCCGGGATAGAATAGAATAGAATAGAATTGAGAAGCCATGCCCTGAGATAAGCAGGAGTCATGGCATGACGCATCAGTCTCGAGTAGACTAGCGCTGAGCCGGTAGTCCTCGTTTGAGCTGAAGGGGGCTGGGCTCTACGTGGAGGCTTCGGATGGTCGCAGGACGATATGACCAGGATTGGTCTTGGATGCTTCCTTCCAGCGCGTTGACCACGTCTCCTCTTCCATTTGTAGAGAGGGCGAAGGGCCCAGAGCGAGCATCGGATGGGTGACTCTGGACTGTTCATTGTTTCCGTCGCAAGCTCCAGTATCTCAGTGAACGAATAGGTAAGAGTTCCCGCTCGCATCGTCTTGGCAGTGTACCGACGAACAGTACAAGCAGAAGGACAGAAACGAAATCGAATGCACGCAGTTCAGGAACACGCAGAGTCTGCCACTCCCTAGCGAGTACGAAGAAGATTAAACGAAAGGCACCACCCCTTCGAGCAGCGAGGTTGACGGTGTGAAAGTCGACTAATTCCAACAAAATCCTGGCGATAACTAGTCCGAGTATAACCGAGATCAATGCACAACACGCTTATAAAGCTCCGTGTTCGAGTGTAATGTTAGAAATCGCATTGAAACTCAAAAAACATTCAATAATAGCGACAGGTACGCGCACCTGTAGGCAGCTGAGACCAGCGACATCTATCTCGTAATGTAATGTTGTGTAATACAGCTAGTCAGCTAGCCTAAGCCTACATGAATGTCCGACATGGACTAGAAGACTTGATGGGCCTGTTTAAAATATTTAGTAGATATAGTTTAGCTATGAGCAAGCATTAGAGCTGGAGTTAAACAACAAAACGATTTGCCAAAGGAACATTATCACTGCAGGATGCCATTACAATATTTTACGTTTGATTACCGGTATGTTTGCTACCTTACTGATGACATCAGATAACGTCATTTGTATTTCCTTTATGCTTTCAGTAAGTAAGATGCATGCAGTGGCATATAACTGTATGACAAACCAAATGCGATATACAAGTTACACTAATACACTTTACTCAATAATATTTTTTCTGTTACTGCGTTGATAATTTGCTATAGTAGTAAGAAAAGAAAATATCATGTTTTCACGGGTAAAAACTGGAGTAGCCATACCCGTAGCACTATACCCGTACCCAACCTGTACCCGTAAAATGTGTACCCACGGGTATGGGTACGGGTAGGGTATACCCGCGGGTATGGGTATACCCGCACATCTCTACTCTGCATTAGATTAGAATGCATTAAAATTGCATTTAGTATTTTAAGAAGTATTTTTGTTCCAATAGTTGCTGTTAGCTTGAAGCTTATTTTATCAACAACTGATGTAAATGTGTTCCAAGGATGTGTCAGTGATTTTGTAACTTAATATAACTTATAGCATTTTTCAAATTAGCTTGTGAAATGCTTCAAGTACTCTTCATTCAGAAATGTATTTCTTAAACTAAATCAAGGGTGTGCACTTTCCAGCAGTATAGTTGCATTAGGTGTAGAGGGGTAAATTGGAGGCCATGTTGGTGTAGAGAGCTACGGTTAGATAGAAAAATATTAGAGTAAAAATCAATAATTAAAAAAAGTTCTATTAGTTGGGCTCTATAATTGGACATGGTAGTGAGGTGTGTAGGAAACTTGCCTTAGCTTACCATATATACTCGCGTTAGAGTCGAATAATTTAAGGTCAATTCACAGGTTTTATATCCTGACCTCGACTTATATGCAAGGCACTAACTGTTGGATAAAGTTTCCATACATAGGATGTCGAAAATAATTAATTTAGCTAAAACTTTGTGTAATTAATTACTTTCAATATACGCTATGGCATCTAAATAAAAGTTGGCATCAGCGATTTTAAGATTTGTAATTCATAGGCGCCACATAAGTATTATTTGTAATTATTGGCATACATAAATATTAAAATAATTTTTTAAGATTAATTAAATTGTTCATATTATCAAGAATGAGTGAATAGCAGGCTTAAAGTTTTCTTAATCGTCGGGAATCAATCTGTGAATGTCAAAACCGTTCAGTTTCTCGATAGTTCAAAGCTAAAACGCAGTTTTTCAATCAACACAATAGTGCTGCGTGCCCCGCTCGCGTCCTCCATTGTTCCAACTCTCACAATCACCTAAAGATGGTGCGCAGCGGTGACGTCACTTCGACTTATACCCGGGTCAATGATTTTAGACACCTTCAATTCCAACAAATTTAAGGGTCAACTTTTACTCGGATTGACTTTATCGTGAGTATACACAGTAAGTATAGAATGATCTATAGATAAGTAGCACCCCACTTAGGGAGCTATAAGAGATATCTTAGTTGGTAGAAAGGCAAACCTTTTTAGCACTGCTAAAAAGACCATGGAAGTTGGAAAGCAATTGAGCATGGCAGTGGACTTGCTAAAACTTTAGTAGGTTCACAAGTTGCCAAAGGGTGAGTGTAAGTATGTTTAGAATATGTTAGATTTTCTTTTTGATATGACCATCATATGATAGCCAGGTCTAGTGGTAAACATTGAGGCACTGAAACCAGGAGCCAAGGATTTGGAGCTTGCATGTTGCAGAGAGATAAGGCAGGAATTTGACTGTTGGTCTCAAGTGAATCATCCAATGTCTCTAACCTATCTGTGAATAAGCAAGAACAAGTGAGTCATTAACTTTATATCTGCGGTTGGCTTTGACTTTGGTAAATACAGGGAAAAGTTCACGGCCTTTGAATTATGGTGTTACAGAAGAATCTTGAGAATCAACTGGATGGACAAGGAAACAGACTACGGAGTCCTAGAAAAAAACAAAACAACAGCAACGTGGGAACGGGAAATAATATGAATAAAAATGTCATAAGCTGGTCACATCATGAGAAGTTCGGCCGGAGACCTACTGCTGATAATAATATGGAAGGTAGAATAGCAGGAACAAGGGGAAGGGCGACCGAGAAGAAGATGGAAGGACGACATCTTTGACTGGACAGGCACAAAAGAACATGGAGCCCTAAAAAGAGCAGCATAAGATAGAGAGAACAGGAGGAAAATGACTGTCAACCCTTTGATACAGGGATTTTCCTACATCCCCAGTGGGGGGTTACACCCCCTGGTTTGTGGCAGACACCACTGCCCCTGCACCCCTTCCCAGGGGTGGTGTTGTTTATCACCAAAACAGACTGATGTTAAAACTATTCATTTAAAATTCTAAAGGGGGGAATTCAGTCCTGGAAATTGAAACTTGAGCCACTATAACTGATGCCACACAAATTAGAATGGACCATATGAAAATGGAAGAGATGACAATGGAAATCATATTTTTGACTTGTATTTTCATTTTTTTCCAGGGCCAAGCATCAAACCCCGCCACCTCTCCCACCCAATTCTATTCCCCTTGGATTCCAAGGAGTCTAGATGAAACACTGGACATTGACCCCCCTGCAATTAAGGGACACCCAACAAATTCCTGGGAGATAACCTACTCTGATAGAGGATGACATGTAAAGAAGAGAAGAAATACTCTGAAATGTTACACTGTTGAGTTTTAAACTTTTTGTACATTCACTTGATCTTCATAGTGGAGATGGCAAGGCCACAAAGGAGACCAAATATAAGACATTGGCACCATCACAATTATTATGCTTCATAATTAATTAGAAATTTTTCTTATGTGCAGCTGAGGTGAGCATTCACAAATATGATGTGACTGAATTTCAAATAAAGGTTGTACACCCATGCTCTAATTCTAACTTGTAATTTGTGCAGTAGAATTTATGTTATATATCAAGTGTATCCATTATTGCCTTTTTATGTTAAAGATTGTGATTGATGTTGGTTTGTATGGAATTTGTGATATGCAGAAAATTATGAGATTTAAATCATGAAATTGGATGAATACTTATAATCTGTTGTAAAAATTAGCTTCTTTTGAATTTATATGTCTGATTTGTGTTTAAAAAATTATCTTTGATAGAATCAGGCACTGATTAGGAACCTGGAGATATCCAAGAGGTTTGTTCTATTTATAATTTCTAGTAAAAATTCTGTGTGATTAGTACACTTTTGTGACTTATAGGGGTACTTAATAGAAATCAGTTGTTGCAGTGGTGAATGGTTTTTGTTCAAGCCATTTGCTAATAGGACTGTACTGAATTCTGGCTCCAGCAAAGCCAATGTCCAGCCATTTTCACAAATCCGGCCCCAGCCAAAATCCGGCTGGTTCCTGTTAGAAGTAGTTTATAAGTTTTGAAATGACACTGAATGAAGTTGCAAGTTAACCTTCTAACACCGGGGTACCCTTAAACAGAAAACTCCATGCAACCGAGAGAATCCGTTTTGGAAAAGTGTTGGATGCAAGGACTTTTGGTAATTTTTCAGGCAAAACTATTTTTTTCAACTTATGACTGCTTGGGCTATATGAAAGCTATACAAAACTGAGGCATACTTCATTTTATAGGACTTTCATTTCTCTTTATAACCATTTGTGAAAAATGGTAAGCAAATTTTTGGGGTCCCCTGCATACTCAAAAATAGGCCACCCATCCAAAAATATTTATTCTAAGCTCAGTAGCCAAATTTTTTTAGTATGTTAGGCTATCTAAGTTGAGCAGCAAAGTTGTCAGGAAATCAAAACAGAACAAAATGTTACAAGAATTGTGTTAATCGGATCAAGTATGGCAGAGATATCTGAGCACCCTTCATCTAAATCAGGGCTGTCCAACCTTTTTTCCCAAAGGACCACATGAGCAGGTTTACATGATTTGGAGGGCCAGATTATCGACAAATGACAGTCATTAAATGTATAACTAATGCTCAATATCAACAACTCATTGTACAAAATTCATAAAATCTGAAAATTGTGAATAGTTGTATATTGTAAAAGTAAATATTTATGATACAAAATCTTTTATACTTGAATCTCAAATTTAGTGGGAAATCTGGCACTGCTTTTGTTTGTACAAGTAGTCAGTTTCTGTCTGATATTGCTCCGATGTTGTAAGTCGCATTTCATAGCATTGCTCCAAAATGTCCATCTGTGAGCATGGTTTTGAATTTTTCATTTTTGAAAACAACTGCTCACAGCAGTAGGTGCTTCCAAACAAAGCAATGACCTTCCTAACATCTTGTGGCAAATTTGGATAATTATCTGCTAAAACATAACAACTGCTAAAGGTAATAAGGTCATTCTATTGTATTCTACATGACGATTTATATAGCACTGTAACATAGCAAGGGCCAAAGTAAAGAGCGCTTTACATGGAACAATCGTACGATAAATTGAAAAGGTGCATCTTAAGTTTAGTAGCGAATGACTCAAAGGAGGTGCCTGTGGTCACTGAATCGGAGAGCGAATTCCATAACAGAGGGTTGCCTCGTGTGACGGAACTCTCCAAATTTCGTGGTCTTCAACAGAGGGGGGGACATAATGCTCAGAGACAACATTTTCAGGTCACTGTCATTTTGAATTTCAATGAGTTGCATTTGATATTCAATAGCAGCAGTTGATGGAGCAACTGTAAATGAATTGCTCAAAAAACTCACAAAATCACGTTTTCTAAAATCCTCAAACCTTAGCTTAAAATTTTCAATAAGTTTCAAAATTAATTCAGAATACCTATCATGCTGCACTCTGCCGGTAGGCCTTGTGGAAAGAATTGAAAAATGTAAGTTTTTTTCTGCACAGGCTTCTTTTGCAAATTTCTCCAGCAATATTTGACAAACTCACCATCTGAAAACGTCTTTTCTCTCTTAGCTATTGCTTCTGCTACTAAGAAGCTGATCTTTGCCGCTGCCTCTGAATTCTTTCTTGCTATTCTGAAGACAGATTGCTGTCTGACAATGCCTTATTTCAAAGAATTTATCCGATCCGTTTGGAGTTGACCAACTACGCCATTGAACTTACTGGCATGCTTTGTTTTGTAATGTTGCTTAATGTTATATTCCTTATTGACAGTGTTAGTTTCTTTGCAAATCAGGCATAAAATAGAGCCAAAATGTTCCACGAAGAAAAAATTCTGTGTCCACCAACTTTTGAAAGAACTATTTTCAGAGATCTTATGGTTTTTAATTTTCCCATTTTCACTCCAGCACAGTCGGGGAGCAACTGAGCCATGCCTGCTTTCTTGAAAACTGGCTAACTGCCTAGCTGTGATGCTGGTCAAAAGCAGTGTGTTATGGCAGTGTGTTATGCTAGTATCTGAGTCAGAGTATTTGTAGTGAGTGCTGAATAGGCCCTAAGAGAGAGGCCTTATATATTTCATTTATTTGCATACTTGCTATAAAGAACTGACGTTGAAACGTAAAGCTAATGATAAGACTGGAATAAACGTTGTACCCTAGAAAAAGTGCAGCTTGAGTTTTAAACCAGAATGGTTGAGAGTGTTAGTAGAGACTGAATTGCCAACTTCGATGTCTAGAAAACAGTTAACAAAACTGGCGACATCTTCACTTATCGCGAAGTAGTGACTAACGTCATTTGCTAATTATGCCAAGAAGCTTGTACAGGCGGCGCATTCACCACTGGAAAACGATGGAATGATTGGAAAATCAATTATTTGAAGTGTCATATCAATCAGAAGATTCGCCTGGATTTGGTCACTAAACTACGATGCCAGAAATCTGGAGGGCTGTATCGGTCTCCAAAATGTTGATATTGTATGTGAAATTCCTCCCGTCTAATGCCACGATTTATAAGACCGTGTTTGTAGGAATTTTATAGTTGCCAACATTGCACAACAATCATAGCAGCCACAATAGAGTTCTGTGCTACGAACTACAGTGACATTCAAAAGATGGTCATGTTTACGTGGTACATTACTGTAAGCACTATACAAGTATTTTATTATTGCAGACTTGCAGTATTAACGTATTTTTGCATGTACTGCCAGCGGGCTATGCAATTTTTTTACAAACAAAAATGCCAGGTGCGGGCAATGCGGAGGTGCAGGCAATCTGAATCGACTTCTACAGAAATTGTGTCAACAGACCGCAGCTCTTTCCACTGCATCTCATCATACCCTTCCCACCCATTTCCTTACCCTACTCCCAATGACCCCTGGCACACAGATTTGGGCCTTTGTTCTCAGAGAATGCCATGAAGGTATCAGCTTATCTGATGTCAACTGTATCAAGTTATGTTGGTTGCCACAGCTGTCAGGAATGTTTGCAGCTGTCCACAGCCTTGTACCAGCATGACCCAGTGGCGTAGCATGGGTTGGTGCCGACCAGGGCGGAAGAGCCATGTGAGGAGCAAGACAAAAGGTCATCGGCACTAGCTTTTCTTCTTCATACCTTTGCTTTGTCAACGCTAGGAAGGGACTATTTCTCTTTCTTTAACTTAGAATCTGACCAATACAAATTTTTATCCCTCAAAAATGCCACCCTTAGGGATGTGCCGCCTGAGTTCCCGACTCCACACCCCGTCCTACGCCACTGGCATGGCCCTGTTCAAACTCTACAGGTAATGGGGTAACATTTTCAGCACCATAGTCACACACTGGCATAATTACTGGCAGAGTCAATGAGGAGCCCGGGCAGATGACCAAGCCCGGGCAGCTGATGCCCGTCTACAGTACTCTTACGGCATTATGGCATAGAAAGAAAGTAGCTGGTACACTTAAGGCTACCATGACTGGTAGTAGAGGTCTGCACGGGGATAAGAGTCGTGCCCCGCCCCGTCCTGGTCACCCTCTCTCCTGCCCCATGACAGCCGACCCCTCCCCACCCCAATACTTTTGTCTTCAAATCTCCCCGTCACCATGAATGGGAGGGTGCGGACAATGCGAGGGTGCAGGCTTTCTGATTCAAATTTTACAAGATATATATTTTTTGCGGGTTATTGGTGGGTGCGAACTATCCGCAGGGTGCGGGCAGTACGTGCAAAATATGGTATTAGTGACACTTATATATGACGCTTTTAATTAAGTGGGTACATTGAATAAACATAGCCTTGAGTTTTATAAACACTGATTTCGTTGTTGTCTTGGGTGACATCTATAGAAAATATTTAGGTGCTCAGGCATGAAAATGTGCTGCTAAAACACAATATACTTTTCCACACACACTGAGAAAAAGAGGGAACATTGCTCCAAAATCCGTTATTCATCTACTCAGTGTCCTTGTTGATGAAGTACTATCCTTTGATAGCCACATTACCGATAGTCACCTAACCATGAATTTGTATGCGAAATTCCTCCCATCTAATGCGACTGCATTGTTGTGATGCTTCATTCCAACATCTGTTGCCATTCAGCTTGTTTGTGCTCTAGTTCTGCCTTGGATTGACTACTGCAATGTTGTGCTGCTTGGCCTTTTGGGCAGCCAGTTAAACTGACTACAATCAGTTTTGAACATTTCTGTTTGTCTGATTTTCGGTCGCCACTGGAACAAACATGTGCCACCTTTTCTCAGAGACAAGCTTCACTGGCTATGAATTCCTGAGCACTTCATCTTCAAGCGATGCCTGCTCGCCTATCAGGCCTTGAACGATCCATTCTTTCCTGATTACTTCTCCTTGCTTGTCTCCAGAACTACCCTGAATGATAGCTGTTTGAGACTTTGCTCAAGCAGTCACACACAGCTGCTTGTATCACAGCCAAGTTCAGTGAATTATTGGCTTTGCGAGAGAATCCACTCATTTGGAACTCTGCCCATGAGCATCACGATTTCCAACTCAATCATCTAATTCTGGAAAAATGCAAAGACTGACTTGTTTAACAGGTCATTCAAGTGACACCTGTGAAAGCACCCGTGACTTTTACCTTTGTTAAGCCACTGCACTATGTAAGTTGTCTTGCTGATAATTAATAGTAATAACATCGTTTCTATTGGTTAGTCCTCCATGATATATTTCTCATTGGTTTTGCCCAAATCACATAACTGGTCCAACCTGATGGGGGGGGAATTGCCTGTGCCCCCCTGTAGCTACGCTAATGACAGATGTTCATGGCTTTCGGTTAATGCTTTTCATTGTATTGTTATTTAAGGCTGTGTGAGGATCTTGGCCAGCAGCTTCGCTCCACTCTAGCACAACTGGAGCCACTTAGAGAGGTTGGTTTTTGTTGATAGCATTATTTCAATAACATATTGGCAATTCATGCAAGTACTTATTAAGTAGAGCATTTTCGTGCTGTTGTATAAGTTTCTTGAAAATTTCTTATGCATTATTGTTTGGCAAACTCATTGCCATTTTGCCCTGCATATAGTCATTATCACTTAACTGATGCAACAAACGATGTTCTGGAAGAATTGGTCCATTCGGCCACTTGCAAACCCACAGCAGTTCACTCCTGTTATCGTTGAACTTGACGGGCTGCTTTTAGTTAGTTTAGTTTAGTTAGTCCGTTAGTTTAGTTTAACTGAAGAAAGCTTCTCCAAAAATTGTTACAATATTTTATATGTTTAAAATTCAGGCAAAGGTCAAGTTGGGCAGACATGTGCAGCGCTGTGAGAAGGACATAGAACGGTTGAAGGCAGATGTTGATGCCTACAAGGTAAGTTTATTGTGCTCCTAAAATGATATTCTTAGAATGTAATATAATTTTTAAACGATGAGGAGAATCATTTTATTCTGTTTGCTTGTTTTAGTTTTTTCTCTATGCCATTATACCGAAGAAAAGAGAATTATTATTATTATTATTATTATTATTATTATTATTAACCTTCACACAGCTAGGGACTTTAGTTTATTCAAGGTTTGTCTAAGAACTGACAGAATTTTTCAAGCACTTTTATGTATATATAGGGGATTCATTTGCCGTATTTTTGCGCAGATTGCCCGCACCCCGCGGATGGTCTGCCTCCATGGATAGCCCACAAAAAATATATATCCTGTAAACAGTGATGGATAATTGAATATCTAATTCTAATTAATTAGCTAATGAATTAGCTATCTGTCCAATTCTAATTCTAATCAATTACTTCCAAAATTTTGCTAATTCTAATTCTAATGAATAGCTTGCTAATTGTAATTGAAAATAACAATTAGTTTCCTAATTAGTACACTTGCTTAAGTCAAGTGCTTTGGACCCACGATCCAAACTTAAGTTATAGAGAGTGCTGAGGAAGGATGTTTTGTTCAAGGACAAAATTAAACTTCAAGTAAATTCAGTCTCAAAGCAGATAAACAATACACCAGCTATGGACAATGACAAATCAGTCACACCTCAAATTAAGTCCCACAACGACCTATTTTGACACATGGAAGAAACTTTACTGAAATCAACAGAAACTGAAGTGCTCCAAAGTTACTTAGATACTCCAACCAATATGAACACTAATTGTATTTCTTTATGGGAGGACCATAAATTGAACTTTTCCTGTTTATACCAGCTGCATTTGCAACATCATATTATACCGGCCATCTGCTGCTATTGAAAGATCATTTAGTGAAGCTGGATTTATTCTTAATGATAGGAGATATAGATTAGATCATTAGATGATACTTTGTTTGAGTCACTGTTACTTGCAAAATGCAATTCCGATATAATTTAGATTACAGAGGATGAAATTAGTTTTTGTTGTTACATTGAAATGCATCGCAATTTTTATTACTGCACTTCTAATTGCTAATTCTAATTAAACTAGAGGTATCTAATTCTAATTAATTAGTTGTGTAATTTTGCTAATTCTAATTCTAATTGTAAAATTCTAACTAATTCTAATTCTAATTAATTAGATAAAAAAGGCAATTACTCATCACTGCCTGTAAAATTTGAATTGGAAAGTCTGCACCCTTGCATTGCCCGCACCCTCCCATTGCCCGCACTCTACCATTCACGGTGATGCGTGAGGTTTGGAGACAAAAGCATTGGGACGGGGACGGGATCGGCCATCATGGGGCGGGAGAGGGTTAACCAGGGCGGGGGAGCAGTCTTGTCCCCTTGCAGACCTTTAATACCAATCATGGTAGCCTTAAGTGCCTCCGTCATTTCTGTACCCGGTACTTTCTTTGTATACCGTAATGCCATCAGAGTACCTGTAGACGGGTGTCAGCTGCCCGGGGTTGGTCATCTGCTCGGGCTCCTTGTTGACTCTGCCCGGTAGTTATGTCTCTGCATGTCTGTGGTGCTGGAGATGTTACCCCATTACCGGTAGAGTCTGAGCAGGGTCATGCCAGTGGTGTAGGAAGGGGTGGGGAGGGTCATGCTCCCCAGGCGGCACATTCCTAATCTGCCCCAGGTGGCGCCAATCCACACTCTACCACTGGGTCATGCTGGTACAAGGCCGTGGACAGCTGAAAACATTCCTGACAGCTGCGGTAGCCAATGTAACATGATACAGCTGGCATCAGATTAGCCGATACCTTTGTAGCGTTCTCTGAGAACAAAGGCCCAAATCTGTGTTCTGCAGTCTGTTGACACAATTTCTGTAGAATTTGAATCAGATTGCCTGCACCTCTGCATAGTCCACACCTGACATTATTTTTTTTAAAAAAATTGCATAGCCCGCGGGCAGTCTGTGCGAAAATACAGTACACGGATTTTGAAATATTTGGTGATTTGTTTGTTCCAGAGGTTAATAAGTTACAACTATTTTACTGAAATAACTGGGGTGGGTACCACCCCTGAATTTTTCCTATTTTGAAAATTTCTTAATTATGGTCAATGTCTTTAAACTTAACCATAGCTCTTGGATAATGGAACATCCAATATGAACAGTTTTGTGTAATTTAAGTGCAGTGACAGTCAAGATCTATAAAGCACTGATCACAAAACTGAATGCCCAAATTACCAGCTATTACCCAGTTTATTATATCATCCATTGCACAGCAAAAGAGAGCTGATGCCAGAACACACCCTTATCTAACACCCGAGGAGGTATGAAATCTTGTATAGAGCTGGTTACCAAGACGGAAGACGGACTCTACTAGTTGTGACATGGTGTAGTTTCTGGGCTAAATCGAGTTCTAAGTATGTTTGGCACTCTGATGCCAGTTAGTGCCTTCCACAGAGCTTCCTTGTCAACAGAGTCGAATGCTGCTTTAAGATCTATATATACAATGTTCAGTGGTTTGCAATACTCTCGATGAATTTCTGAAAAAAGTCACAGAGCGAGGATGGCATCAAGTGTGGATCGACTGTTTGTAAAGTCAGACTGCTGTGGTTGATGAACTTTGTCTAAGAGCGATTGTAATCTTGCTAATAAAACATGACCAAATACCTTTCCAGTCACTGAGAGCAGTGTAATGGGACGGTAGTTTTTATACTCATTATGAGCACCTTTGCCTATGCAGTGAAATAATTTATGCCATCTTTTCAGGGTGATGGTATTTTGCCAGATCGCCAAATTCGTTGAATGATGGAATGCAATGATATAGTAGCAAGTTCAATTGCTCATTTCAGTAGCTCATCTGGAATACCATCAGCACCTGGAGCTTTTCTATTTTTAAGATGGTTAATGGCATTTCTACGCAACTGTGCAAAATTAATTATTTTTTATGCAGTGCAAGGATTGATACGAATGACTTTCACCTAAGCTGCCTTATTGTAAATGATGGCCAGAAAAAATTTATAAGTAAGCCAAAGGGAAAAAAATCATGATTTTTATCAACCCTGGTTTTGGTACTAGAAACAATTGCAGAGTATTTAGATTTGTCAGATATGATAATGTGTACCAGGTACTAAAAATAATAACCAAGAACTGTGAACAGAACTGAGTGGTGATGTTTGAAGAACCTTTTTGCAGTCATTTATGTACACACTAGAAAGAGGCTCGCGCTCGCTTCGCTCGCAGTGCAGGATAATACTAATCCAATACCTATACCTAATACCCAATCATTGAATTCATGCTGAACAACATTTCAATGATCGCCACCTAGCCAAGCTGTGCGCCACGTAATAATTAGGCCTATGTACGTTAAAATCACGCAACTGTGGCCATGTGTGACGCTGTACACGTATTTTTTTGTGTACGCACAACTACCTGAGGCTGCGAACAATTGTTACCAATAGCAACGTCGTCGCACGCCCAGCCGACCGTGTTAAACTACGATTCTACGAACAATTGTTACCAATAGCAACGTCGTCTTGAACATCGCCCACCAACACATCGTCAACGTAAGGACTAAGGACTAAACGGTCTAAACCGTCTACCAATAGTCAACGCCGCCGCCCTTAACGCATCGCGACGTAAGGACTAAACGGTCTAAACCGTCTACCAATAGTCAACCAATCAGAACGCTTGAAGGTAACAGACATACAGAAAACGATCTTAATATTATAGATAGGCGGCGTTCGGTGTGCGTACATACGTTATGAGAGGTGTTTGATATACATCAGGCACATGCTATTGGAGTGATTATTATATTAAAATGGAATATTAGTGATAACCAGTGACTGTTAACCTCTTCCAAGGGTTAGCCGTTTAAAGACGGCGGCGGAAAACCATAACGAAACGGTGTTCGCTGTCTATAAACGGTGTGCTATATAAGCGACTGTGTACTGCGGACCTGCACTATTTTCAAAAATCCAACGCAGCAACCGAGTTAGCTCACATCCATTCGATAGGCGGCAGCACCGTTTTCGATAATGCTGACTATATATGCAAGAGATATTGGCTGTGTAATAACCAAGGCTGGAAAATGTATAGGAAAAATCTTCAGCCGGAGGCTAGAAAGGCCATAACTACGCCAAATATGGTCCGATCTTCAAAATTTTTGCACTATTCTGTTCCAATTACACATCCCTACAACTTTCTCGCTCACAGTTGGGGGGGTCACCGCTGAAAATTTTTTTATATTGAGCTTTTAAAATTTTTTGTTGGACATGGTCTGATTTTGGGGTGTAGAGGGGACCTCCTCCCCCCCACCAATTTTTTTTGGCACGGATGGTTCGAAAGACCAATAAAAATGCTCAACAATGGTGCAAACCGCATCTTTCTAGCTTCTATATAGCCTGAAATATACTGAGTTCGGTTTTTCACATTGAAAATCTGTTCGCGTAATTGTCATTTCAACCAACAATTGACACTTGGGTATGAAACTTCATAGCTACCCCAAATATGGTCCGATCTTCAAAATTTTTGCATCATTCTGTTCCAATTACACTCTTCTAGAACTCTATCGCTCACATTTGGGGGTTTACCGCTGAAGACGTTTTGCTATTGACCTTTGATCAAAATTTGAACAAAATGTTGGGGAGGGTCCGATTTTAGGGTGTAGACTGTAGAGTGGTCCCTACCCCCAACTTTTTTCTTTTGGCACGGATGGATAGAAAGAGCAATAAAAATGCTCAACAACGGTGCAAACCGCATCTTTCTAGCTTCTATATAGCCTGAAATATAGTAAGTTTATAATGTATATGTTCACGTTTTCATACGAATGCCTTTTCCAAAAATTAATTCCCCCGTCGGGGGATGACTTAAAAAATTTAATTCCCCCTTTAAAAGGTTAATGACATTTCTTACACATTTTATTACTGACTCCAGTCGGTACAATACATTAGATGGAGAGGGGTAGATGGGGAACAGGTTCGCAGAGGAATGGAGTTTTTTCTGTAGATACATAGGTAATAATATCAATAATAATAATTATTAAGCAGAAAATCGCCAAAGGATTGGAAATGATGGGAGATTATGAAAGATCTGAAGCATCAAGGGCATAAATGTAAACACTAAGGTCAAAATATACAACACCGTGGTAGTCCCACAAATAATTGATATATGTATAATAGTGCAGAAACATGGAGCATATAAGAAACAGATGTACATTGTACATAGACAGCTAATGACCAAAATGACCTGCTTAGGGAGAATCCTTGGAGTAACCCAATTGCAGAAGATCAAAAACGAAGACAGACAGCGTATCAGCCCAAAGGATACAATTATCAAAAAAATTAGAATGAAAAGATTCAACTGGTATGTACACGTCAACAGAATGAATGAAAAACTATCATGCAAGGCACTCTTACACTCAAATAGAAGGAAATAAAGGAACAGGAATTCCCAGGAAAAAGTAAATGGACAACATCAGAGAAGATATGAACATGAGAGGAATCTCAATCACAGAAGAAAGATGATTAACAGAAGACAGAACTTCTTGGAAACATTTTGTGTTTAGCTATTGCTGCCAAAGAGTTGGCAAAGAACATGATGACGATGATTGCGATGGCAATGGCGACGATTGATGATGATGATGATGATGACGACGATGATGACAGCAACACTTGTTCCACGATGAAAACTGAGCTCGAAATAATTCAGAGGTGTGATTTGTTGTTGCAATGTTGACTTTTGCCAAGGAAGCTCTGAGTACTGAAGGCAATGCCACTGTGATTACGGTAGTTGTGAGATGCTTGTGGCAACTGAGCATGCCAAATGTCACACAAACTAAGCATAATGATTTAGCTGGCAGGCTTCTAGCGGGTTGCCACTTTTATTGGCCAGTGAACAAATGTTGGTTAAGCCAAACTAAATTTGCCATCATATGTAATGGCATGTCAATCATAATGAACTGGTAACACAGGTTGTGAATGATGAGTGATAGCTTCAGTGAGTTGCAACTTGAAAAATTATCAATTATGGTGGCACCATTGTCAGACATCATGATGGCAGCAGAAAGAACTGCAATGACCAAACTGTAATGTTTAAAATGATTGAAGCCCAGTGGAACCTAAACTTCAGCTTCGTTCTCTCTAAACATTTTTACATTTTTGGTGGTAGTGGTGATATTCGATGCAGAGCGGTCTTCCTTTCATGTCTTCGGAAGGGCCATGTTAGGGTAGACCTGTGTGCTGATGCTCTGAGGGTCAGCGGCGGCGTTTGACCGCTCTTTCACCGGCGGCGGCGCGCCGAACCAATTTTATTGGCGGCGGCGTGGACTTCATTGACGGTGGCGGCGTACAAACGGTTAATACAGTACAATACGTGTGACTACGAAGGATACCATATGATATCGTCATTTTTGTTCAATTCTCATGGTCTTTTGTCACCCGGTTCATTTGAAAACAATGTTACGAACTTATAATACACATTAAAAATAAAATTATACAATTTAAGAAGTGCATAAAAATAAAAAATGGTAAATTTCTCATCAGATTATATTGCTTCATTATATATCTGAAATTGACCACAAATGAAAACTTTTAAGTTTATGTGCGAACTTAGAAAACAGACTAGGAAGATTTAAACTAGAGTAACCGAACTGCTCCAGCAGAGAATCACACTGCTTGACAGAGTTGTCCAAGTGGCTGAAGTCGCATCGGTTACAGCTCAATGCTGCTAAGACTGAGGTCCTTTGGTTGGCTGCTGTAAGGCAGAAACATTTGATACCGTCTACCTGCATAGGTATCGACGGAATTGATGTGTTGCGGAACCTCGGGATATTCCTGCTTGTTCACACTGCTTGACAGAGTTGTCCAAGTGGCTGAAGTCGCATCGGTTACAGCTCAATGCTGCTAAGACTGAGGTCCTTTGGTTGGCTGCTGTAAGGCAGAAACATTTGATACCGTCTACCTGCATAGGTATCGACGGAATTGATGTGCAGCCGGTGTCGTCGGTGCGGAACCTCGGGATATTCCTGGATAGCACCATATCAATGAAGACACATGTTTCGAAGACTGTGGCTGGATGCTTCAATGCCCTCAGGCTGATTAGAAGTATTCGTCGCTCAGTGTCAGCCACTGCACTCAGAACACTGGTCTCCACTCTGGTGTTGACCAAATTAGATTATGGCAATGCTACTCTTGCCGGAATACGGAAATACCTTCTCAACCGTCTTCAGTCCGTTCTGAACGCTGCTGCTCGTATGATCTGCCATATTCCTCCAGGTGAACATATAACTCCATTGCTTCGTGATTTGCACTGGCTATCAGCGCCAGAAAGAATCCACTTCAAGCTCGCGTTATTAGCCTACCGATGCCTGAACGGTGTCGGCCCTGCATACCTGGCGACTGAACTTGTACGAGTAGCTAACTTGGAAGGTCGGCAACGCCTGAGATCTGCCCGTTCCACCTCACTGGTCGTCCCAAGGATGCGCCTTCGAACTGTCGGTGACCGTGCATTCCCTGTGGCCGCGTCGAGAGCGTGGAACTGTCTGCCTCCATTTGTGCAGCTCTCTCCTTCTCTCAACACCTTCAAAGAGAAGCTTAAAACCTGGCTATTCCACAGGAGCTACTTGTGATTTCTTGTGTTTTTGTATGTGTTCATGCAGTTCTTTTAGGACGAGTTACCACATTAATCAGTACGTTGTAATAATAATAATAATAATAATAAGAGGATTTAAACAAAAAACGCTCTCAGTTACGAAGCATAAGTTCACTGCTCATGTAATTAACTGTGCACAGTTAATTTTAGCATAATTTTAGTATCTTTTTTGGTCCGTGTAATTTTCATCGAAAGCGCTTTTCTTTAGCCATTTTGCAGAATGTAAACAATACAGGGCGTCCTTCAATAGACGAATGAAGCGAAGTAAACAAGTAACGTGTGTTTTGAGTTAGCTAGTGTTGCCTATATGGTGAAGACATTTTTATCCACATATTACAACAGTGCAACAACAACAAAAAATATCTATATATGCTTCGTGGATTACGAAAAAGCGTTTGACAGAGTAGACTGGAGGATTTTGATGAGAGCACTGAAAAGGGTGGGAGTGGATTGGAGAGACAGGAGACTGATAGCAAACCTATACCTTGGACAGTCAGTGAAGGTGAGAATAGAGGGAGAACTGAGCGAATCGTGTATGATTGGCAGAGGAGTAAGGCAGGGATGTCCACTGTCACCGCTGCTGTTTAACATATACATCGAAGAATTAGTACAAGAGGCGATGGAGAATACAGATAAGGGAGTTAAAGTTGGAGGAGTACTACTAAAGCGCGCTGCGCTCGAGACGATCAGGCCATGCTAGCAAGCAATCAAAAAGGGCTTCAGGAAGTAATGGATAAACTGATACAAGTGTCAGAAAATTATGGAATGAGAATCAATACAAAAAAGACTAAAGTTATGGTAATAAGTAAAAAAGAAGGAATGAGAGTGGAAATAAAGGTTTATGGACAGATCATAGAGCAAGTGAAGGAATTTAGCTATCTAGGAAGTCTGATAACAACTGATGCCAGATGCAATAAAGAGATAAGAAGACGTATAGCAATAGCAAAAGAAGCTTTTTACAAGAGAAAGGAGCTGATGCAAAGTAAACTAAAACTAAACCTAAAAAAGAGATTGGTAAAAACATTGATATGGAGTGTGGCGTTGTATGGGGCGGAGACGTGGACAATGAGAAAGGAAGATATAAAACGATTAGAGGCTTTTGAAATGTGGATTTGGAGGAAAATGCTAAAAGTAAAATACACAGAGCATAAGACAAATGAGGAAGTCATGAAGGAGATAGAAGAAGAAAGAAGCCTGATAGATACAATCCGGAAAAGGCAGAGAAATTGGATGGGACATGTCCTCCGGCATGACTCTTTACTAAGAACAATAATCGAAGGAAAAATGGAGGGAAAGAGAGTGAGAGGTAGACCGAGAAAGATGATGTTGGAGTGGATGATGAATAAAGGATATCAGGAACTCAAAGAAGAAGCAAGCAATCGATCGGAGTGGAATAACTGGACACCTGGACCTGTCGAGAGACAGAAACACTGATGATGATTAACAACAGTGTTGGTGTACTCTGATTGCATAAGAGAAATAATTTCACCATAGGGATGCCGGCGTCACGCCGATATCCTCTCGGCGGCGGCGCGCCAATCCTGTATCACTGGCAGTGGCGTCATGCAAAATGTCGGCGGTGGCGGCGCACAGGTTTACGTTAGGGTTCATGTACGTAATTTGCCAACGCGTTGTCCACTTGGATTTTACACGATATCATTATGACGAAACAAACATTTACACGATCGAATGTACAGACGCAGGCATTCTACGATCTTCTTGCAGAAAGTTCTCAACAAATCTTATTCATCCGAAACTTTCTAATTTCCTGACTCCCCTCTGCCTGGCCTGTTTGCGTTACGTCTGCCAGTGTTTTCAAGTGAGAGTCCCTCTCACTTGCCAGGCTCTCCTTTATCATCACTGGCTACCTGTCAGTCAATTCCCACGAGTTCTCATTGGTCAGTGTGGTTTAAGTTGCCGTATTATCTTGGGTATAATACGCACCTATCTATAATACAGAACCTTAGTTTCTAGAGTTATCATAATGTAAAAATGTTAATACCTATGTATAATATGTACCCAAAATTTCCTATGAGAATGTCTATTAATTAACCTGGATAATCACAATTGCCTTTTAAATTCTGCTTAAAATTTGAATCTTAGACATTTTCTCCCGCCGGCAGCCGTCATTAAGCCATAAAACAATAAGCCTACATCATATTTTTAGCTATCAATGACAGATTGTTTATTGAGTAACCTAGACAATCACAATTTTCTTCCAAATTCTTTTTGAAAATTGATGTGCAAACAACGTTTTTCTCCACCACCAACTGCGTAGGTAAAAACCCATATAATGCGCGTGTTATATGTGTAGAAATACGGCTAAATTAAAATTATGTTTGTTATGTACATAAAATTGTATGTACATAAAATTTATTCCTATGTATAATACGCACCCACGCCTTGAACCAATTTCTTAAGGGAAAAAGTGTGTCTTATACGCGAGATAATACGGTAACTGTAACTGAAAAATAGCAAATCAATTAACTGTAACTATAACTGAAAAATACCAATAGCTGTAACTAAAAAATAAATTACTGAAATAGTTAAAGTAACAAAAAATAACACTTAAAAAGTCAAACACCACACAAAAAGATCTTTGATTGAACACGTTGAAACTCTCGATCTTCCTAAATTATTTATGCATGTTTTGGTTGAAATGCATGTGAAAATATGGACATATAAGTAGATTTTTAATCAATTGGAGAGAATAGAGTTATTGCTTATTAAGAAAAACCATCAAAATTTCATTAATGTGTTCAATGATGATTAACTGAAAATAACTGAAAAATAATTAACTGAAACTCTAACTGAAAAATGACAATAACTTTAACTGTTACTATAACTGAAAAATAATTTCAATGACTTTAACTGTAACTGTAACTGAAAAATAATCAATAGCTGAAACTACAGTGTCATTGGTTTGCTGACTGCAGATAGCCTTTGACTTCCTTCCATATGTCCTGCCTTATATCACTCTAACCTCTTTAACAAGGTAATAGCTAGCACCTATCTAATATAGTCATCACACAATTTATGCTAAATATAAGAGTTACTTTTTATGTTATACAATGCATTAATTGATCTCTCTGTTAGAAATGCTTCATATTTTTGATATATATAGTTCATGATTTTTGTCGCTTCTCAATATGGCCCATCATTTCAGTTTATTACACAAACCATTGTAATCATTGTACCATTGTAACCATTGTAATGTAACTGTTCAAAGGCCAATCTCATGAATATGATCAACTGCCAACATTGTTGGTTAAGAAGGCATGGAAACATATGCCAGTAGATTATCACATGTATATGTATCTGTGTGACACAACACTGACATGTAGGCATCTGCCTAACAGCATATTGGTTTAAAAAGTAACCAGAAACCATTCTAGATGATGTTTGAAAGGTTGAAATGCAAGTATTGTAATGTAGGCAAATGGAGACCATTTTGGATGGCAGTGGCAGTTCAAAATTTAATAACATCAAAATGGTATCAGTTTCTGCTTTATTTTATGGAAAATAACTCAGTAATTGATTATATTTTTATGGATTACAGATAAATTGGTGACTATTCTGAATTTCAGTGCATCTCAAGACACTGCTGTAGTCAGATACAAGTGGCATAAATATTGCACAAATAATTTATCTGGCAGCTGCAAACAGCACCACATATCACCTTCAAGACTAACAATCACTTAAAGATGTTTCTTAGGCAAGCCATCTTCAAATGTTCTTGAAGAAGCCTTTTATAGGATCTATATAGACTAGTCACTTAACACACTGTGCGATGGCAAATGAGCATGCCACGCTTAATTGTGATTTTCACCAGTTTTTCACAAACTGTAGGAACCAGACCTGGACTGAATTGGCTTCATCATGCCCCTAACAAAAATTATACATTTATATATGGTTGGCATCATTTTTTTATAGAATTGTATCTTCTGAAAAAACTTACTGAAGCATCACTATTTTTGCTGTAGTAATTGTAATGACTGTTGCTGCTGCCGTTGTATTACACAGTTGTGTCGTTTCTTGCTGTCCCCACAGTACCTCCGTAATGCTGTTCCAAACGCTGTTGTAAGTAATTGCATAATTCCTTTCAGTTACTGTGTTCCATGTTACAATGTCATCCTGTAATTTATAGTTTATCATGATCTTTCCAGCAACGCCATTTTGGCTGCTTGCACGTGTTTGTATGTGCTTTGGAATATCACTGTTCTTGGCAGTTTTACTGATGTCTTGCACTTAATTTTTGCACTAATCACGTGGATTGTCGCCTACTTGTCGTCTTCGAAGAGGTCAGTGCTGAACGGATCGGATTAATGTCTCTCATTGTTGGCATGGGTGGTCCATCATTTTATCTAAGCCAACATAGTTTTCACTAGCCACATTGGCAGTGACTGTTACGGTCCTCGCGCTGAGTTCCATCTCTGGTCGGTTCCATCTAGTTCAGTGACGGATCACTGTCTGGCGAAAGACTGCCTCAGGAATTCGCCGTCTCATTTCGACACACGTTGATTCCGTAGAATTTCTCTCAGCATCTTTGCGGTCCTTCAACATCCTTTCTTCTGTGTTTCAATAGAACCAGTGGCGGTTCCACGTGGGAGATGAGTGAGGATACATCCCCCCACCGGACTTCCGGACTTACTTTTTTTGCTTGTGAAACCTATTTTTTGGGCAAAAGTCTAGTAAAACTAACTGTGAATTACCTTTTTTTGCTTGTCTACCTATTTTTCGGTAAAAGTGTAGTAAAATTAAGGATACAAGTCTTTTTTCAGCCTTTTTTGGCAAAGGCTGTTTATCTGTTTTTTCAGCCTTTTTTGGCAAAGTTTATTGAATTTCCTCTTCTATTTTCATCCCCCCACCAACTTTCTATGAATTCATTCATCCCCCCACCAAGAAATTCTGGAACTGCCACTGAATAGAATGTCTTCTTGCAGAAGACTGCCTTCTTAAGGGTTCACTGCCTGATTTCTCCATGGCAGCGAACTCTTTCGTACCATCTCAGCGGTTTTTTCTAAGACCAAGATCTTCCGTTCCTCATTGTTTTGTCAGTGATGTAATGCGCTTGAAAAAGTTATTTGCACAGGTGCAATACAAATAATCATTTGTATTGGATTGGATCCCTCATTGTAATAATTAATGAGTGCAGGCAAGTACAAGTGTTAATTGAGTCACATGCCATCTAATCTGTTCAATATTGTATTTCATTATCGGGAGATGAATGCCTGATGTTTATAGTGAATAAGATTGGTCACATTTACAGGCTATGACTTATCTGAATGGAATTTGTGTTTACCTAGATATCCCAGGAGCAGTTGAAAGCAGCTCATGACTCAGTTCATGAAAAACTGAAGAAATCTGAAGACGAAAAGAAGGAAGCACTGAACAGGTTTGTAGATTTAAAGCTCTATCATGATACCTGGATGTAACAAAGCATTCTACCTAGAATTAAGGGAAAGTTATTTGAAGGACTAGTAATATATTAATAGCAAGCTTCTGATGTGATGTTATTTTTTATTTGTGAATTTAAAATCCTTTTAAGCCCAGATGCAGTTATTAGCATTTTGATTAATTTTGAGTTGCCATCACTTTAAATTTAAAAGTCGGCATTCTTTTGTTTCACAATATTCAACTGACCTTATTTGTATATGAGATATTGATTGGTAAAGAAAGGGTTCTTGAAGAATAACATAATTTATTGCCTTTAAGAGTGCTTTCTTGCACCATTGGTTTCTGATTGCATTCAGAGGTTCTGGTTATCAGTGTCAGTTTAAGTTTAATCGTGGATTCTATTGTTATTTTTGAAATATTTAGAATGCTTCTTACTTTCATATTATCTGCCAAAGATGGCACAGTTAATGAACATTGTTCATGAACTGAACTGACATCATTAAGTCTGGAGTTCAAATCTTGGCTCCAGTACAAACTTTATTTTGGTTGTTCTGTATGCTACATACATTCACCCCATTTATTTATCTGTGAATTGATGTGTCAGCAGCTTATTTTGGTGTGGGAGAAAAATTCTGTGAAAGAAACAAAACCATTCATACTACTGATGCTTTGTAAAATTGAAGTTATTATTCTTTTGCTCTTCTTTGGGTTTTAGCCCTTTGAGCCTGATGGGCCAGTATACTGGCCCCTTATCATCTGACAATGACCCAGCAGGCCTGTATACTCGTGCTACTCTTATGGCTCCACAGGTATGCTGAGTGGCTGAGATTGGTGCACACCTCTAGTGGCCTACATTAGCATCTACGACTATATTTACTGCCTACTGAATGTGTGTGTGTACAGTGGCATAGCCAAGGGGGGGTTTGGGGGTTAAAACTCCCCTTGGTTGGCCGACCAAAAATTAATTTTATTGTCGCGTATTACTGGTATTATTCTGTGCTTTGAGTGTGCTCTAATAGCTACAGACATAAAGTGTCATTGTATTGAATTCTCTAGAGATTGATGTTTTGTAAAATGTTTAACACATGGAATACTATACATATATAGCTACACATGAAAATTATTGCATAGTAGACCAAACTATGATCTAATTAAGAAAACCTTTCAATTCACTGCATTGTCTGCATGTCACAAGCTTCTATTTTAGCTTGTAGGGTTCTTTTTTTCTTCAATGTTAATATGCACTTTAGAAGCTCTTCGTCTTAATGATTAACAAATAAGCAATGCACTGAGCAATAAATGAATTCCTTTTCTTCAACACAAACACAATTATATTCACACTTGTTTCTCCAACATAGAACATATCACTCATATCAATGCATTTCCATAGTTTCTCAAACGTTTCTAATACTGTTCATTTATACACACATAAATCTTTTCTATATTGTCCGTTTGAACATCTTCAAAACCGCATACAATATCACATAAACGTTTTCTATAAATTTCTATATCTCAATCATTTCTCAAGTATTTCTTAATTCCTCTCAATTCTCTCATTATCACACTTCTTGACAATGCCCCCTTTCATATTTCATTTCTCTTCACCATCACTCACAACCGCGACCACTCCCGACAGCGACCTCCGCTCGACTGTACCTGTCTTTCACCTTTTCCTCTATTCATTCACTCATGCCACCATACAGCACACAGACACCACCAATGCGCACACCAGCTCACCCCTCACACACACCCAGCCAACCCAAATACACACAAACATTTACAAACAATCAACCCAAATATCACCTTGTGACACTGCCTAGTCAACAAATTCCATCAAGATGCTGGATGCACAGACAATGTTGAGACCGGGTTGGTTATGGGCACATGCATGATCATGATCACGAGCTGACAAAAACATGGGAAAACAAATAATCAGTATTGTGACTAAGCTGTATCGTATTTGCACGATTATTATTTATTTATTTATTTCAAGACAATTTCTATAGCGCCGTGCACTAGGTTAAGGCCTACAACAAGGGCGCTGCACACACGTAGTCAACCATAACCTAAACTAAAAAGGTGCGTCTTTAGTTCTCTCAGGAACAGTCCAGCAGAGTTGGCCTCAGTCACTGCAGTCGGCAAGGCATTCCAAAGCAATGGGTTCCCGCGAGAGAAGGACCTGTCTCCAAACTTTGGAGTCTGTGATGGAGGCGGAACGAGCAGTAGGACACGATGGCCGGAGCGAAGTGCCGACCTCCGTGCGTTCAACGTTGATCTTAGGACCAGCTCAGCCAGGTACTGTGGACAGTGCGGGTCATTTAACGCTCGGAAGGTGAGCCAGCAGCGCTTATGGATAATGCGCTCCTGGGCTCGAAGCCAGTGCACGGGTAATACAAGAAATTACAAACCGCAGCTCCCCCTTGCGGGGTATATTCGTATGCAGGTTATACTGGAAACTCGATACCTTGTAAACGCTGTCGGCGCCCCATCGACGCTGTCAGCGCCCTCGGTGCCCCGTCAGCGCTCTCGGCGCCCCGTACATCATAGCATCGACACCTCCAACTACCTGAAGACTAGCATATGCAGGTTATATTCGTGTGCGGCTTATGCTGGGACGTTGGAACATAATTTGTAATTTTCAGTGGGTTATTCACGTATGCGGGTTATATACGTGTGCGGGTAATAATCATGCAAATACGGTATTGTATGAAAGCTTTCATATGGCCTGTTGCAACATTTGGTTGCGAAGCTTGGACCCTAAAGAAAGAATAAGACATCCAAACATTTGAAAATGAGTGTATCAGGAAACTGCTGCAAGTTCCATCTACTGGAAAGGTCACAAACAAAGATCTTCAGGAAGGCAAATATCAGTTGTGGATGACTGTTCTGCAATATTTTAACCATGTAATAAGAAATAGCACAAGAAAATGTGGTAGGTCAAAAATATCGTGGTTAGATAGCATCATACTAAGGAGTGGACCTTCTGGATCCAACCTTCAATGAGAAGTTCAAAACAGAAAGCACTAAAAGTCACCCATTTTCACAGCAGCCACCACGTGGTGTCAATGGCATATGGTATGTCTTGATATAACTGGAGTACAGGGAAGGCACATGTTTCCTCTTTGTTGGTTCTTTTCTGGCATTTGATAAATTCTCAGTTCTTGGCTAGGTCCAGCATGTGGCTAGGTCCAGCATGTGGATAATTTGTAGGTTTCTTTCCAAGTGCAGGATTAAAATTATCTCTGCAGGAGTGGATGACAGAGTTGTACCAATTTGAAGCCTGGTGGCACCATACCATATTTATCTGTGATCTGGAAATAATTTCTTATACAATTGTATGCCTTTGGATTTGTTTTAGAAAATTTCCTATGCTGGATTTCATTTTTTGTTTCCTTCTTGCTTTAAACCTGTAACTTGATATAATGTGGCGTAATTCTGAAATAACCCGGGGATTAATCAGAATTAGGTCGTCACATAAAACGGACCCCCATCCGGTCTGGCATGGCCTGCTTGTGAGAAGACAACGCACAATTCATATTTTTATCTCTTTATTAATCATGTAACATTTATCAACAGCTTATACTGAAACCACTAAAGTGTCTCTTCTTATAATAGTTTACGCTGAATCAACTAATGTGACACTTCCTATAATTATATAACAGTCTGTGCTGCAATAACTAATGTGACACTTCTTATAATTATTCAACAATTTATTGAATGAACTTCAACAGTTCGACAACTTCAATATAACCTTATTTAGAAGAACGAGTTCAGACTTCTCTTTAGTGCAACGAATTTGACCAAAGACCTCGTATCAATGTCTACAACATTATAATGTTCGATATGAACAGTCATAAACGCAAAGCATGAGCAATTTGCAACAACCTTAATGGTCATAATCACCAAGCTAATGGGAGAGACAATTCAATCAATCCTCGCACTAGTGGAGCAAAAGAACCAATTCAGGTTCTAATAGTTAGCCGAAGCTAGAGTTTTTAAGCCACTGCCGGCTTACTCAATGGTATGAAGAGGGCTCCTGCGAGAAGCTTTGGTAATCCCTCCGCGCAACCAAAGAGGTTGGCCCATTCAGACCAAGTCATCAACAACAACTGGAAGGCGACGAAAGTCAAGCCAACAACCAGCTGAGGCTGAAGAATAAGGTAGGCCAAATTCAGGTACCAGTCACTGGGTGAACCAGAGCAATGCCAATTCAGGCATTAAGAAACTGTGAAACCACAGGAGTTCAATTCAGAACTGAAAACTAAGGCGAGCTCTCGCATTTATATAGCCTCTGCAGCGGAGCAGCAGAGGAAGGGGAGGCTTTAACCAATCACAATCAAGTTAAATGACATAATAGTGGTCCAAACCAATAGCAAAGATCAAATTTATCATGTGACCTTCCCATATTCTTACACAGTAAAACTTCTAAAGCGCATAACTAATTAATTAAATGTCAACTCTTTCTAACAAATACGCCTTCCGATGCACAGAGAAATTAGCTTTAATTAAAGACAAAACGGCTTTTCTAGCGCTTCTAACTGCTGAGATCTGTATCGATAAATAGGCCTAATAATTTAACATTGTGTCTATCGGCGCAGACGCATAAATTAACACTGCACAAAGCTGTTCTAAACTCAACTATTAGTCGAACTAAAAATCTAATTTTACGATACGATCATAGTATTAATATCCAGGAATCGATAGGCATGGAAAAGAATTGATGAAAAGAAGATTAAGTGCAAAACAGAACATTTTAAAGTTGGCAATGATAAACTATTATCTACCAGGTGACATGGCTTAAATCTCAGAAGACGCTGCATATAAATAATCGTAGATTCTTGTAGCCATGCACGCTTTTCACTGCTTACTAAATCTAATGTAAACTCTCTTATTCTAATGCTATACTTCCTTATTCTAATATTATACACGAGGCAATACAATAATAATATACATTTAAGTACTACTGCATCTCTTCTCATATTTTTCATACACAAATCGCTCAATTTACATACTCTAACAACATGTACTTGCCATGGATATTCGGATAACTTTACTCTTAGTTCATACGCAAAGAATTCATATTAATTTTAGCAATGTAATATTTAACTATCTTTTATTCAAATGAAATTATCAGTATTAATAATTATACTTCAACACACGCCAATAACAAGCGCTTCTCTGTAACTCCAGCGGATACTACGTCACATCCATTCAGAGTCCATATTGCGCGGGAAATCTAACTCAGCACTTCCACAGAAATTCCCCACAATAGAATATTGCTCTCTGATGAATTTCTGCTGTGACAGCTTTTAAAAAAATCTTTGTGTATTAATCATTTGTGTGTTCTTTAGCTTTAGGAAAACTGAGTCACGCCTGAAGAGGTGTCAAGGTTAGTAATCTTTGTTTTTTCTGATTTAAAATTGTTAAGTTTTGGGCTACTTTATGGAAGCATTTTGTCGTAATATATTTGTCTGTGAAATACATAATTGTTTATTTCATTTTGGCAGTTACTACGAATTTATAACAACAACAACAACAACAACAATAATAATAATAATAATAATGGAATAATAATCTCAGCCAAAAGAAAGAGTAGGACATTGGAATGTATGAACACTGTACAGCACTGAGAAGTCATTTTGTCTCACAAAAGAACTCAAGAGACTAAAACATCAAGATATGTTGAATAAGTGAGACCCATTGGGTAGGCTGTGAGAGAATGATGATTAATGAATACACAATGTGGTACAGTGGAGCTGAGACAGGAGTTCACAAACACAGAGTGGCAATTGCCCTGGGGTCAGGTTTTACAAAAGTCTGTTTGTGATGTGGTGTTCCATAGTGACCAACTAATTAAAATCCGAATAAGGTGCAAGAATGTTGACTTCACAATAATCGAGGCATATGCACCCACAGAAGGAGGCTCGGTTGAGAAGTTCTACAACAACTTATTACATCTGATAGACAAAACACCAAGACATGACCTTATCTTACTCCTAGGAGATTTCAATGCAAAAGTTGGCAATAATGCTGGAGTATGGGGGAAAATTATATGAAAGCATGGATTGCAAGGGGATGAAAATGATAATGACACCAGATTACTTGAATTATGTGGCAACAACAACTTGTGTATAACCAACACTCAATTTACATGTATATAAAAATGTGTTGGAAACTCACATGGACCTCTCCAGCTATCATAACAGAAAACATCATCAGATCGGGCTAATAGTAGTACGATTGGTTCATGCACCCACGCACCGGGCTCAGACAACCCTTGATGTGGTTGTCACTTACAGGCATATCCGTAAGGTTACACTAGAGGTCGACCCCCTGGCTATTATGTCTGACCATGCCTGTATCGCATCTACTTGCACAGAATACGATGCCAGAGCAAGACCATACTACTTTTACAGCTGACAGTTTCGCTGATTTCTTCCTGGCGAAGGTCGAGAAAGTCCATGGATTAGTCGATGAATCCCGTCCGCCACCTGAAGAAGATGAAGATGTTGCTGAAAATACATTACAAAAGTTCTCAGCTGTCTCCAGGGATGAAGTGAAACGAATTATCTTGGAGTCTCCTACTAAGTCCTCCGAGCTTGATCCTGTCCTATCATTCATCATTAAAGAGGGAATTGATGTATTTCTAGGACCTATGAGAGCGATAGTGAATGCATCATTGGCCCAGGAATTGGTCCCTAGAACTCTGAAACGTTCGATCATCTTGCCAAAATTAAAGAAATGTAATCTCGATGCTCAAGAAATATCACACTATCATCCTATATCAAATTTGTCCTTTATATCAAAGATCATCGAATGGATCATGGCAAATGAACTGAGATTTCATCTAGACAAGAACCATTCTCTGCCTATCGAACAATCAGCTTACAGATGTCATCATTCTACCAAAACTGCCCTGTTCAGCATCCTGTTAGAAGCGTTCAAAGCTGCCGATCAAGGACATGTGACTGCACTTGTCCTTCTGGATCTAACTGCAGTCTTCGATTGTGTCAACTACGACATTCTCCTTAGAAGACTAGAGCATTGTTTCGATATCAGTGGCGCTGCTCTCAGATGGATCAAATCGTATCTTACCGACCGTGAAATGCAGGTTCGTTTTGGAGGCCAGCTGTCCAGCCTTTGGCCAGTTAGCTGCGGAGTACCTCATGGCTCCATCCTCGGCCCGCTACTCTTCATAATGTTCATTGGCCGGTTAAAAGAAGTCATCAACTGCCACCAGTTGCTATTCTATGAATATGCTGATGACATCCAGCATTTTCGCAGCTGCAATCCAGCCGATCTCCAGAATGTCATCCCACTACTGGCCAACTGCATAGCCGATATAGAAAAGTGGCTTGAACGAAATCAGCTAAAACTCAATGCATCTAAAACCGAGTTCATTATACTAGGTCATAGTAGACAGCAAAAGCTAATATCGAAGAGCAAAATCTCGGAGGAGTTACCATCAAGCGTGAGAGATCTTGGAGTGATTCTGGACGAGAATCTGACTATGTCAGATCATATTAGCAAAGTATTCTTGAGCAGTTTTTATCAGCTGCATCAGCTACATGCTATCATCGACCCTCTATCTCCTGAAATAGCTCAAGCTCTCATTCATGCGTTCGTGTCTTCAAGTTCAGACTATTGCAGCAGCCTTTTAGCCCTTATCACACAACCAACTCAAAAGGCTTCAGGTTGCTAAAAATTCTGCCGCATGTCTGATTACTCGGACGACATCACGGCAGCACATCACTTCTGTACTCCAAGATCTTCACTGGCTACCTGTGATGCAGCGTATCAGGTTCAAGATCATTTCTCTGGTTGATAAATGTCTACGGGCAGAGGCACCAGAGTACCTGACTAGAGACTGTGTGCTGCCGCGTGACCGGAACCGAAATCGACCCATTAACACACAGTCCAACTCGACTCGGATCCTCTGGGCTCCTCGTACTCATACCAGAATGGAGATCGCTCATTCCGAGTGCTTGCCCCTGCATTCTGGAATGCTCTACCGCCATCATTACGTGATGAAACTCAATCGCGCTCTATGTTTCTTACTCGTCTAAAAGCATACTTGTTTTGTGAATCAGCTGAGACACATTAGTCTTTATTGTGCCCTTTAAAGAACTTGTGAATGAATGAATGGAGGATAAATTAATTGAAAGATCAAGCACCAAAAACGCAATGACCTTATTTTGCTCGTCAACTTTTTCGAGCATCAGAAAAAACTTTTTCACCCCCGCTGGGGCCCCTCATATATTGCGGGGCCCTTGCCTGTGCCTTAAAACGGCCCTGGATCCAACCCATCTGGGGTCCCACAGGTGCCAGGGGCCTCATATTGGTAAAAGAAGGCCTTGGTTTGAATTTTGCTCCCTCAGTGGCCTTTTTACTACCAAGGATGTTAAATAGTCAGGGCAGAGAGGATAATTTAGGGCACGGAAAATCATCCAGCAACACTTGAACTTGATGCGTTCTGGAATTTTCAGCCAATGCAGTCTGTCTCGTATTAACGGTGTTGCGTGTTCATACTTTCCTGTGCCAAATATCAAGCGACATGAAGCATTTATAACTGACTGTAACCTGTTCAATTGACAAGCCGGTAGGCCCAACAGGACACTGTTGCAATGGTCAAGTCTAGATATAACAAGGGTGCGAATCAGGTTGATGACCTCTGGCTCAGGAAGATATTGTCTTATATCTGGAATCCTTCGTAGATGATAATAGCACGTACGAATCACATCTCCAATATGTCCTTCATAGGAGAGATTCTCGTCAAGACGAACACCAAAAAGAAGCACGTTTGCACTCGGTACGATATCAACTCCACTTACATTGATAGGCATTCGATTTAAGAGGTACTTCTTCCTAGGAGTACTAAACCAAAGAAGTTGGAGCATTTTCCAGATTTAGTTCTAACCGATTTTCTGTCATTCATCTTAGTACTCGAGATGCATTCGCTAAATTGTGCAGAGCATCATTCAATCTCTGAGGGAAGGCAAGAGCCATATATTTGAATGTCATCAGCACATGCATGCATAAGGAGCTCTGTTTCTTTAATGATACGACCTATATCAGCTATTTATAGCGTAAACAGTAATGGACCAAGGACTGATTTTTGAGGGACTCCACACAGGACAGGATTCAAGGATGATTCCGAGCAACAATGCTGATATGGCTACTGAGTGACAGTGACTCGTCTAATAGGACTCTAAGAAGGCGGACCTCAGCCAATGGGACGACAGGGATCTGATCGATGATGAACGGACCATGACTGATTGGATGCGTCCTCCTTGGGATGGTAATCCAGAGGACTTCTGTCTTAGCTGGGTTCAAAGCCAGACGATTTGCCTCAGTCCAGAGTTTGATTTTGGTGATGCATGCTATGACATGGTCACATAGTTGTTCCATGTCCCTGGCAGGGCAAGAGGTGAGAATCTGAATGTCATCTGTGCACCATCTGCGTATGCATGAGGGGCCTGCCCCCACTCCTCGTCAATCCATCTGATGTCTGCCACATATGGATGAACAGGAGTGGGCTTAGCACAGACCCCTGCAGCATGCCACTGAGAATGGGGCGTTGTAAGGACAGCCCTGTTCCACCATGCCGACTGTGTTTGGTCAGTCTTGCAGCCACTTGAGGGCTCTACCCTTAATGCCGTAGGAAAGCGCCAGCCGTCGGAACATGATCTCGTGATCGACAGTATCGAAGGCAGTACCGCATCAACTATATCACTGAAGATGTGCAGGACGGCCGACTCGGTGGAATGACTAAGTCTGTATGCTGACTTATTCTTCGGCATTAGTCCGCTCACCGCTAGATATCTAACCATTTGCATGTTGACAAATCTCTCCAAGACTTTGGAGAGAAAGGTTAGGTTGGAAACTGGGCGATAATTGTCAACGTTGGTTGTAGTCACCTCCAGTCCGCTTCAGCCATGGATGCAGAATCACATGTCTCCAGCATGAGGGAAACTTGCCAGTACTCAGAGACGTTGTCATAGGCATCACGAGAAATGGCACAACATTTTTTTAAACATGCTTTTCCATACATTTTTCATTTCTGGATGAGATTTTTTTGGGGGGCGGTAAATTCCCTTGGCTGTCTGCTGACTAAAAAAATTTCCAAGTGCAATAGAAAATAGAAGGAATGTAAAGGTGTCTTGTTCATACTTTACGTGGCCGACATCTGTCGAGTCATTGAAGGGTGTGGGGTTACCCCTTTTGCCTATGCCGACGATGTGCAGGCGCTTACTTCATGTCTCCCATCTGAAATAGATGGGGCCATATTTCGCATCTCCACCTGCATCTCCTTGGTTCGGCGGTGGGCCGATGAAAACCGGCTAGCGCTAAACCCAACCAAAACGGAACTGCTTTGGTTTTAGCCATGCGGGGCCAACACCTGATTCGACGTGAGTTGGTCTGGGCTGATTGGCGTGGAAATAGTCCCCAAAACCGAAAGGCGGCTTCTTGGAGTACTGATCTCGGGGCATATCGCCAATGTCTCCAAGCTGGGATTCTTCCATCTGAGAAGGCTAAAAACCATCCGCCGATATCTCCCTATACCTGATACCATCAGTTTGGTCCGTGCACTGGTCCTGTCGCGCATTGACTATTGCAATAGTGTTTTATTGGGTCTGCCTACGACGAGACTGAACTCCTCCAATCTGTGATTAACACAGCCAAAGCTAATATTCGGTCTGAAATGGAATGCCCATGTTTCACAGCCACTGAAAGATCAACTCCATTGGCTGAAGATTCCGGAGCGCATTGTGTTGAAACGGTGCTGGCTCACGTTCGGGCACTTTATGATCCGCACTGTCCTACCTATCTTCGTGGCTTGATTCAACCTGCTCCGTCAGTACAATACCGTTTTTCGAGGAATCGCAATCCGCTGCTTGTCCCCCTCCGGCCAGGACTCCTGCCCTCGGGACAGATCCTTTCGGAGAGGCAACCCAATCCTGTGGAACACCCTGCCAAGGGTGGTCACCATGGAGACTTCGCCAGGAGCGTTTTTAAAGAACATGAAGACACACCTGTTTAAAGTTTCTTTTGGTTGTTAGACGCTTTGACTTTAGCCTTAGCTATGCGAGACTAGCGTCGAATAAATCGTCCTGAATAATAATAATAATAATAATAATAATAATAATAATAATAATGACCTTTTTTTGTTTGGCAGCTCCTAAAAAATAAAAAATTGGAGGAAGTTTTTTTTGCTTGTTAGTATTTTTTTCAAAGTTTGGTCATGATCGAAAGCAAATCCCCCTTCCGGAAATCCTGGCTACGCCACTGCTAAGGCCACCAGTTGATACTTGACCTTGAGTAGCTAGCTAATAAAATTCTTGCATGTTCATATTAACCTGAGAGATTGTAGTTTCCTGAATTGTGGCATTTGCATGAATTCCTTCAATTTTAAGCTCAAAAGTTGTCAGTGAATCCTATTCACACATTCATTGTTCATTACTGCTTTAAATAGAATTTTATTTGGGCCTTCTTTCTTTATGCTTTAGCAAAATTCAGTTTCAATTGCTTTTCATTTGATACAGAATTTGATTTTGAGAATATTTGATGATCATGTTGTGCTTGCAGATGAGCTTGCATCTCGAAAGAATGATGTCTCTGAGTTGAAAAAAGAAAATGTTGCACTTCACAATGAGATAAAGGAACTCAAGGTCAATTTCAATTGTAGGCTTACCACTTATCTGGTTATAATACGCACTTTTTCCGAAAATTTTTGGTGCAAATCTAAGTTTGCATTATGCACAGGAATCATTTGTTCTGCACTTTTCAACCAGACACTAGTCACTTGCACGGACCACTGCGTAGCACTATAGGCTAGTGCCCCATGCATTATTATCAAGGTACTGTACAAATTTATGAATTAAGAAATGTACTGGTAATTGCACCTAATTTACGAAAATAGCAGACATTAAGGGGTGATAATAGAAAAAAATTATTTTGAGATAAAATGAGAAAATAGAATATAGTAGGACTTTTTGTCTAGTAGGAGCTAGCAACCAGACTGATTTAAAATTAAACAGCTATGAAGTTGTAGGCCCTAAATAAAATTCGGCGAGAGGTCATTCAAGTGCGGAAACCCCATTCTTTGGAATGCATTACTTGGCCATGTGACTAGAGAGTCCAATTTTGATTCGTTTGCAAGGAAACTTAAAACTTATTTCTTTGAGACCTCATATTAGTGTAAAGTGCTCTAGCCTTTGACTCTTTGTTCATGTTTTTGCATTATATAAATTGACTTTTTAACCTAACCTAAATAAGTCTTCATCCTGCAACACCGGCGCTTGGCAATGACACAGGTTAACTGCCTCCACGAAGTCCTGTCTTGTGAGGCTCGATGTGCTTCTAGTTCTTTTATAAAGGCTAATTCTGTGATGTTATTCATCCAGGTTGTTCTTGATCTTCCTCTGCTTCTTTGTCCTTCTGTGATCCCTAGCAATATTTTCCTAAATAAATACAATACATTTAAATGCACAAGGTTTGAAAAGAAACAGTCAACAGATGCCTGTGGTCTGTCTCACTGTCCTCAAGATGCATGATATCAAGCAGCAAACTTGGTCGCTGGCTCTTTTATGCAGAGTAAAATTGCAAAAAGGTGCCAAAAGGAATTTGTTAGCGAATTCGTTATTTAGCGTCTAACTATTTAACACTTTCATTAGAGAGTTCATTATTTATCGTTCTTTCGTTAGTGAATTCTAGATATTTAGCGCTGCTTTTGTTAGCGAATTCGTTATTTAGTGTCTAACCACTTAAAGCTCTTTCGTTAGAAAATTCGTTATTTACCGCTCTTTGTTAGCGAATTCTAGTTATTTAGCTTTATTAGCAAATTCGTTATTTAGCGTTCTTTAGTTGGCGATCTTTCTTTAGCGAATTCCAACTGTTTAATGCTCTTTCATTAGTGAATTTATTATTTAGTGCTTTTGTTGCCAAATTCTACCTATTTAGTGCTTTCTCGTTAGAGAATTCGTTATTTAGCACTCTAGTTATTTACCGTATTTTCGCGCATATAAGACGCACCCGCGTATAAGAAGCACCCGCGTATAAGATGCGGGTTTTGATGATTTGTGTTAAAATAATTATGGATAAGACGCACCCATATATAAGACGCACCAAAAGGCGCCCCGTTGGCACTCCTGGTGTCCCGTCGGCGCTCCTGGCATCCCGTCGGCGCTCCCGGCAACCTGTCGGCGACCCATTGGCGCTCTAGGCGACCCACCGGCGCTCTCTGCACCCCGTCGGCGCTCTAGGCGACCCGTCGGCGCAGTTATTCATGTTCCAAAAAATTTAGATAAGACGCACCCGAGTATAAGACGCACCAGGGGGGCTAATTGTGTAAAAATTCGTATAAGCCGGGTCTTATATGCGCGAAAATACGGTACTGCTTTTCATGAGCGAATTCTAGCTATTTAATGCCCATTAGTGAATTCTATTTATTTAGAATTCTTTCGATAGCGAATTCCAGATATTTAGTGCTTTTACTAGCGATTTCGTTATTTGGCGTGTAGCTATTTAATGCTTTCTTTAGATAATTCTTTATTTAGCGTTCTTTCGTTAGAGAATTATAGCTATTTAGCTCTTTTCCATTAGTGAATTTTTGCTTAATGCGTTACAGATCAAATGGTAGTAAATAATGGATTATTTACAAATGGCATGCCTGTGATCTTAGTGAAAATTCAATAGATAAGCCGCCTCTTTGTATAAGACCTCGCCTAAAAATCTTATTTAAAAACGAGAGATTTATAACCCCATCTCTACGGAGAAAGAGCAGAGGACCACCAAAAACGAGAAGTCTGCACATTTAACGCTTAAACCAAGTGCAATATGCTGGCAAACTGCCAAGAACGACGATTTTCCGAGGCATGTGCATGCACGGCAAGGCAGCCGGAAAGCGCCATACCAAAAAATTACCATATATACTCGTGGTTAAGTCGATCTCACAGATAAGTCTCGCAGATAAGGGAAAAAACTTACAGAAGTTGCAACGGGTACAGAACTCACTGGCCAGGACTGTTTGTAAAGTGCGCCGAACAGAACATATTACACCGATCCTTGCTCGTCTCCATTGGCTACCAATACGATGTAATGTAATGTAATGTAACAAAATATTTGTATAGCGCCTCTTCTGAAAGATCACTCAGAAGCGCTCCCACAGCAAATTACTTACTGTATATTGACAAAGAGATAAGTTTTAAGTCGTTTCAAAAAAGGGCCATAGAATTAGGAGTTGCTAAGCCACGCATACTGGCGTCAAGAGCATTCAAAGGATAGGGCCAACTGATTCAAAACCTCGCTTCAGGAACATGGAAGTTCGTGCTTGGGGCACACAGAAGACCATTGGTTGTGGAAAGACATGGCCGACCAGGGATAGCTAAGGGGATGGAAGCTCTGAAAGGTAAGATGGAGTGGCACCATAAAGAGAAAGTGCAACCGCTCTCAACATCTGCTCGAGCAGGATAAGGCAGCCAGTGTAAAATAGGCGTCATATAATCACTAATGTACGTCTTGTGACACGAGCAATCACCCTGGCTGCTGAGCGAAGAACCATCTGGAGTTTATCAAGTCGCACGATGGAAGACCAGCGAAAAGTGAACCACAGTAGTCAAGCCTTGAGCAAATAAATGCATGAATCAAAGTAGAAGCAGATGGCATGTCTAGTGTACGTCGAATCACTCTAAGCTGGCGGAGATGATAGAAGCAACTGCGACAAAGTGAGTTAATATGATCCATAAAGGTTAACTCAGAGTCAAGAATTATACCAAGATCACGGACAGAGGAGAGAAAGAGAGGCCGGGGAAGGCAGACTGCACAGACATATGATCAATTTTTAGAGCTGACCTCAGTACCAAACCAGATGAGCTGAGTTTTAGCTGGATTAAGTAAAAAGACGATTTGAGTGCATCCATGAATGAAGTAAGTCAGAGGCTTCAACAAATTCACGAGTGATCTGCAGCGCATTAGTGGGGCTGGAATGTGAATAGGCCTGAATATCATCAGCGTACATATGTGTTTTAAAATTATATGGTGCAAACAAGCGTGCAACATCAGCAGTATAAAGTATATACAGAAGCGGCCCAAGGACCGAACCTGAGGGACTCCACAAGTGACTGGCACTTCACGGGAGTAGGAAGAACCAAGTGATGCAATCATGCGGCGTTCAGAGAGATAGGATTTTAACCAGGCCAGAGGAAGACCAGAGACCCCAAATGAGACAGAGAGGCGCTGTAGAAGAATATCGTGGTCAACGTGTCAAAGCAGCACTGACATCAAATAGGGCAAGAAGAGTGACTTCTGACCGATTGGCCCTATAGAGATCTGAGAGAAGATGCAAGAGAAGCGTTTCAGTGGAGTGTGAGGCACGGAAACCAGACTGGTATTTCGGCAGCAAATCATTAGCCTCAAGATATGGAAGCAGCTGAAGAGTGACAACCTTCTCAAGGACCTTAGATAAGAAACTGAGAAACGATATCGCATTCAGTACAAGATCGTGCTTATTACCTTCAAGACAATAACAATACAACAGCCCAGCTACTTGGCAGACGTCATTCAATTGCAGGGACAGTCTCGCCTACTTAGATCACGTGGTGCTAATAAACTGATAAAGTGGCGCACTCGCCTTTCTCTCACCGACCGTTCCTTCACAATTGCTGCTCCGTCTGTTTGGAACAATCTATTTAAATCTGTCACTTTGGACTTAACTGTTTCGTTGATTGTTTTTAAACGCCGACTGAAAACTGCACTCTGTAGTTTGGCCTACACTGTTTAGGTCATGTGACTCACCCCGCACTTATGATTCTTCACTTGTGAATGACTTAATGTGCATTAACAACCATGTAATAATAATAATAATAATAATAAGTCGACCCAGTTTTTAGGTATTAAATTAAGGAAATTTGCTGTGACCCGCGTATAAGTCGACAACGAAATTTTAGGAGCCTACAGACTTCTTGAATTGCATAATTACGCATGATCTACATTGAAATTGGGCAAACTGACGGCCACTCTATTCCCCAGGCCCAACGTCTTCAAATTGGTTGCAGGCCAAAGTGGTTGGAGTGTTTGTTGTTCACCGATTGCTTGATGGTCGGCGGCGCGAGGGAGGGGAGGGAAAGGCCAAGGAAGGTTCTTGGCCAAGGTATGCCTTAACTGCTCTGTGAATCCGACTCGCAAGCCGTACCTGAGCGGGCGTTAGTCACAGCTGCCTGAACTATGGCTTGCTAGACGGTGCAGCTTATGAATAGGTTGTCCTGGGAAAGGTATGATTTTCCGTAAACACTGTTGAGGACTCGCAGCGCGATGTTGTATTAAAGACAAGATTTTCGTTGATTTAGAATAAAATATAATTTCATAATGTCCATTAAGCTCAACATGAAACTGGAAAAGAAAGATAACAACCAAAGACTACAAATCCACATAACCAAGTAAGTAAGTAAATCAGTACAATCCTGAACCAAGAGAGCATCTCATAACACCAATAGTTGAAGGCATCTTTTTCTTTGTAGTACATGTCTTGCATCCACAGATAATTAGTGGCAAATGTATCCTTTGTATAAGCGAATTTTGGTATGCAAATAGATTGAGGAATGCCAGATATGATGATCAAGCGTCTTTATGCTGTTTCCAATCCCAATAAGATCGCCAACAATACTACAGTATATCCCATAATGCATTGCGAGGACAATGGGCGTCATGATTCAGCTGGACCGCCGGCACATTGTTTACTAGACCAGAATGCATTGCGCGTCGTGATTGTTGCCTAGAGTTGGGCCGCCGACCGTAAAACTTGGTCAAAGCGGGGCTTTTCAAAAACAACTTGTGTGGTCCCAGTTAAAGCTTGTAATGCTTTAAGGGCAAAAGCATTAGTTAGCAATAGTTTTGCTGGCATGTCATTAATTGTAGGGACCACTTGGAATTGCCACGGACATTTGCCATGGCCGAATATTAGTTTTTTGGAAGTATTTGCCTCGGCAAATAATACCAACACAATTAGTTATAAATGGAAAAATTAAATCAAACTTTTAATAGGTCTACATAATTCCATTTCATCTAAGTAGTTTGGTCTATGGTTTCCGCTGACCTCTGCCATTTCCGTTTGCGAATGTGGCCGCCATTCGAATTTGTGGAAAATAAAGTTAATAAATCGTAATACTCATTCTGGAATGTCTAATCCAAAATTAAGTAGCAAGATTTGGAAATTTTTAATTTCTCTCTGGGCTCGGAGATGCCGCTTCTAGTACTACTCGGTTTGTATACGGTTCCGGCAAATGGCACATATCGGATTCGGTACTCAGTGGAAATTGTTTACCTGGTTGGTCTCTAATTAATTGATAAACTAAGGCTAACTGTTGTAATGCGACAGTGCCTACTTAAGAAAAGGGCCAGACGTCCAGCGTCTTTTGATGGAAGAGTCTTTAAATATCTATATACACAACATGGCTTAACATTGTAATTCATTGGAAATGTGTTTCTTTACCAAAATTCTTTGGAAAATTGCATTGCCTCGCAGATAAGTCGACTCTGCATTTTTAAGCAAATATTTGGGCATAAATTTCTCGACTTATCCACGAGTATATACGATCAGAGACAAGACAGAGCAAACAGAAACGATAATTATAATTGAATCAATACAGAAACGAAGACTGAAATGGTTTGGTCATGTTGAAAGAATGAAGGAAGGAAGAATACCAAAGAAAGCACTATACAACTATGTTGAAGGGAAAATGAGAAAAATAAGACCAAGAAAAACATGGATAGAAAACTTAAAAGAGGATGCAGAAGAATTGCAAATGAACTTAATCCAATTGACCAGAGCAGCAAGAGACAGACAGAAGTGGAAGGAACTCATTCAGACCCATCGTCCAACCCAATATGGAAAGACGGAAGGAAAGAAAGAAGAAGAAGAATATACGGTAACTAAGGAACAACATGAACAATAAATCTTATTCTTTTATTCCACTAATTCGTTAAAATAAATCATAATCTAAAATTCATTCGATAAATCATTATTTAAATGGTGATTATACATTTCTTATTTGAATGTCAGTTCTTTTCCATAAGATCAAATATTACTTACATAGTCTTTGGATGGCTTAGCTATGCAATATATACCGGTATATCTTACCTGTATGATTTTATTCATTCCGTTCTACTTCCAGTGACGCTCTGTATACAAATATTTGCAAGGAACTGTAAAATTATTTTTATATAATGTGCACTTGAATATACAGCGCGGCCCCTGTGTGGTTTGCAAAATCGCGTATACCACACGCGGTATATGTGTGAAAATGTGGTACATTTAATAAATGAAAAAGTTAATTTCCACAACTCTTTTTTTATCATTAAAGCCAGCCATATAAAATATTTTTAGCTTATAAGGGAGGGTTTAAAAGTTTTTGACATAATTTCATTAGGGGTCACTGAAAGTTTGACAGTTGTTGACAAAGGGGGACTAAAAATTGCCTAAAATTTTTTGACATAATTAATGGATAACCCCTTGCAGGGGGTTCAAAGTTTTCGACATAATTTTACATGGGTCACCGAAAGTTTGACAGTTGTTGACAAGGGGAGGGGGGGTCAAAAATTGCCAAAAAAATTGATGAAATAATTAATGGACAGCCTTCATGAGGCTTCACTAGATGCTTCATACAGACCTGTGGGTGGACTTCCGCATTCCACACAATAGTATGAAGGTTATATTTTCAGGTGAAATTTTGCGTGCGTATTATATATAGGGTTTTTAATTTTTGCATGACGATGACTCGAAACTCAGGGTGCGTGTTATACGTGACTGTATATTGTATAATGTATATTATATCTCAGATATGATGTATGAAATGGTTCTAATTTCTAGATGTCTAGTTCTGACCTTATTTAGCTTTTGAGGACATTTAGATAGATTTATAATTTAAAATACATTTTTCTTAAGCTTATCTTGAATTTATTATAAATGTGATTGTATTGTTATAATTGTTGATCATTCAGTATAATAAAAAATTGGGTTGGCCTCTGTAATGAAAAGAAGTAATTAAAATGTAAGTAAAAGCAAGTAAAATCTCGTTAATTTCTATAGCTCTTTTAAAAGTACCGGTAACACCACAGTAGCTGCTTATTCTTAAGCTCTTGATCCTAATGTCACTATAGCCAAAAGGTGGGGGTCAGTCAGGCAGTCATTTTATCCAAGGGTCAAGGGTCATTGAGATTCTGAGACAGCATCGGACAACTGGCTGAATTGACCATGTGCCCTCATCTGTGCCATATTCGTCAGGTCTGCAGGGTAGCGGGTAAACAAGTCGCCTTGCAATTGGTCTCTACGACGGTACTGACTAGACTTGACTATTGTAACTCAATCCTAGCCGGGCTACCAAAGTCTACGCTCGCAATATTGCAGAGGGTGCAAAATGCCGCTGCTCGTCTAGCCCTAGACTTGAAACCTAAGGACCATGTTACACCTGCTTTGCAAGAACTTCACTGGTTCCCTATACAATTTTGGATTCAGTATGCACTGTGTGTGCTCATGTTTGAGGCACGAAATGGTCTGAGTCAGACGTACTTGTCAGACCTCATCAAACCACAAGCAGCAGCATGTGGAAGAAAAGGCCTATGATCGACAGATACCAGTTGATACAACTTGCCTTGCCTTCATACAACAATGGGAAGAAGAGCATTCTCTTAGTCAGGACCGCTTGCTTGGAATGCTCTACCACAGGAGATACAGAATCAAATGACAATCATGGCATTCCAGAAGCAGCTGAAGACTTACCTCTTCAACAGTGCCTACCACGATTGACTTGTGATGCACCTGCAAACATTATTTGGGACAGGCGCACTATAAATACCTAGGAATGAATGAATGTTTGGGACGTTAAAGTATGGAGGAAATGATTTTTTAAATAGAGTAATGATTTGAGTTTGGATAGAAAAACTTGAGGAGACATTGCAATTTTGACCATGGTGTAGACTGCAGAGGGATGCTGGAATTGAGTTCTAAGGTTCTGATGCGGCATATGCCAATGCAAGATTGCAAATTTTGAGAGATGATTGAATCAGAGGATGAGGGACAGTGACATGGGAAGAATATCGAGTGGATTGAGGATGTTGTGGCGATTCTAGGATAATGACCATAGGACGATTGAATATAGGATGATTGATTGACCATAGAACGTTTGACCATAGCAAAACACATTAAGAAAATAGTGTCCCTAGAGGGTGTGGATAGTGTCCCTAGAACAATAGACAGGCTTAACTCCTAGTCTTGACCATTGTACTTTGTGTATAACCATAACCTAAAATAATACCCTAACCTTTAACCTAACCCTATTTATGATAACATCCCATTTGGGTGCAGATAGTGTCCATAGTGGGTGCTGATAATGTCCCTAGAGATTGCGGGTAGTGTCCATAAAAGTCCGCTGAGAATAGCCAAAATCTCGTTAATGTGGTCAATCATCCTATGGTCAATCACCCTATGGTCAATCCTCCATGTACCGTTGTGGCATTATCAGATTTCTTAAGTAGACTGGTTTTGATGTGTGAAGTGAATTTATACGTCATTGATAGAATTTTATATTTAATGCATTCTGTTACTTTCAGCTTGTTTAGCGATTTAAGTAATGGTGAGATATGGCAGAATTTTAGTGATTTGGTAACTGCAGGAGCTAAAGCATTTTTAATTGATTGGAGCTTACAGATGGAAGTAGGGTTGCCAGGTCCCTGTCTCCAAAATACCGGACACCAGTGTAGGTGGCAAAAAATAATCCTAACCCCAGCCTAACCCTAACCCTAATCCAGCGATTAAAAATTCGAATAGTTCTAGTCTGCGTCACTGGTTCACTGCTTCCTCAAACCATTGTAAGTAAGTAAGTAAAATATATTGAATTTCTATATTATATATTCTAAGTAAGTAAAGTAAAATCTCGTATATTTATATAGTGCTTTGGAAAGCAGCACAACAGTAGCTGCTTATTCTTAGGCACTCAGCCTCTTAAAATAGCTATGGGAAAGGTGAAAGATCAGCCAGGCAATAGTCAATATCCAAAGGGCAGTGAGGCTAGGTTGTTACAGCTATGGAGGAAATGATTTCAGAAAAAGGAAGGATTTAAGTTTAGACCTGAAGACTTGAGGAGATAATGCAGGAATTATAAGAAATGAGGATTCAGAATTTATTGTTTGAACGTGTCCAAGCTCTACAGAGTACAGACAACAGTTTAAATAGCTATATCCGAATTTTAATGGTCAGTCGGGCAAAGTCAAATCCAGAAATCAGATTATACTAGACTGAGAGTGACTTATTTGCTGTAGTTTTGTAGTGTGCAAGAAAATACCGGACACATGCATGTCCGGTATTGCCTCCATTTTTTCACCGGACAAATTACCTAAATACCGGACACCTGGTGACGCTAGATGGAAGGTTTGTGGAGATTATGGAACAGTGAGTTGAAGTAGTCCAATTTAGAGTGAACTATTGAAGTGGCAATAGTGGAGGCAATTTTAATATTAAGGGACATAGGTGGCTTAGATCTCGAATGTGAGCATGACAGGTTTTTGTTAGTTATGATATGTGAGTTTCAAAATTTAAAGAATAGCACCAAAAGTAATCAAGATTTTTTGCAGTTGGAACATGGATTATTATTGTGTCTGGGGCCAACCCAGTGTGGGCTTTTCAATTTTTCAGTTGTTGTGGCAGTCCAATTAAAAGAAATTCTGTTTTTTTATATGGATTGAGAGCAAGGAGGTTAGATGACATCCATGCTGAAATTAATAAGAATGCAGACAGTGACTGATGGTTTATAAGAAGACGATGTAAAAGAAAGAAATCATTGAGTGTCATCAGCATAGAGTTGATGATTCTAATTAGGAGAGTTAATTAAAGATTAAAGTGGGGGTGGTTTATTGTTATTGTTATTGTTCATGACAATTTATATAGCGCCATAGCATAGCAAAGGCCAAAGTCAAAGGCGCTTTACAAAAAACATGGGAACGAGATGTTAAATAGGTAAGTCTTTAATTTGATCGCAAAGTCCTCTAATGAAGTGGCCGCCGACACTGTAGCCGGTAACGAATTCCAGAGGAGAGGGTTTCCTCAGGAAAAAGAACGTTCGCCGAAGTTGAGTGTCTTCGACGGAGGTGGGACGTACAGGTGAACCCGGCTGCTGGAGCACAGATGGAGCCGTCGGTCATTCATAGTCGTCCTCCAAATCAAGGTCGCTAAGTATTCTGGACAAGAGGGATCATTTAGTGCCCGGAAAGTCAGCCAGCAGCGCTTGAATGCAATGCGGTGGTCATGCCACCGGACCCGAAATATCAGCCAGGCTGAAGCGTTGATGATCGACTGGAGGCGAGCGAGCTGACGATCAGGAAGACCAAACAGGATTTAGAGGCTGAACAACACAGGCCCAAGGACCTTGTGGTACTCCATAGTCTAAGTTGAAGGCTGATGAAATTTGGTTAAGGCAGGAAACTTGAAAACATCAGAATTGGAGATAAGATTGAAACCAGCGGTGAGCTACAGAAGATATCTCAAACTAGAGGGAGAGACGTTTCAGTAGAATTTTGTACGAAAGGCAGCAGAGAGATTGAGGAGAGAGAGGCCTGTAACTTGTTGAAATCCAATGGCAGTAAGGAGTTTGTCACGAATGACTGAGTGTATGTGAGGACGGTTTAAGTTGAATGGTATTTAGTATAAGCAGCAGGGCTGCCGAGAGGGAGGGGCAGGGGGGGCAATTGCACAGGGGCCGGCCGGCTTGCAGGGGGCCCGGGGCCGGTGATGATGGTGTATTAACAATAGCCTGATCCCTGAAAAAAGACTGACAAGGAAAAAGGTCATCTTCTCATCACGAACACAGGGCCTGGAAAATGTCAGGGGGCCCAGGCTGATCATGTTAAGTAAGTAATCTCTTTTTGAAAGGAGCGAGAAGCAAAAAAAGGTCAACACTTTTTCACACTTGCTTGTTATGGGTAATGGCATGGATCCGGAAAATTCTGGTTTGAAAAAGACTGACAAGCAAAAAAAGAAAAAGAGGTCATCAACTTTTTCACAGTCTTGTCAGGTCAGGGGCCCGTGACTATTTTTTGAACAGGGGCCCACAAATTCTCTCAGCGGCCCTGATAAGCAGATTGATTAGTGTTATATAAGGAGTTTTGTGGCAGATGCTCAGTTAATCTGAAAAGAACAATTTTCTCACTGAGTTTGGAGAGGATAGACAGATTTGAGATGGGGTGATAGTTGTTGAGATTTTCTCTGTCAAAGTTGTTTAGATCTAACTAAATTTTGTTCAAATGATTGCATTGTTGTTTAAAAATTAAACCTTAATATTTTAGCTCGAGCTTGAATTGACTAATTGTAATGAAAACTCGATTGCATTGTCTCGTGCCTCATGTAAGTAAACAGTTTGCTTAATTTTTGAATTTCTTTATCAAAATAATATTGTAGAGTGTTATTTCTCAGTTTGAAATATTGAAAATTACCTGGCTGAACCTTCAGAATGTTGTAATTTATTTTTTATAAGTTTAACAGAATTTGGCTTCATTTGAATGATTGGTATGGTCCAGGATTGATATGGCTTGTTAAGTTTTATGTTCATTGTTTATGAATTCCAGTCTAGTTTAATGAAATTTTTATGAAACTATTTTCAATCTTAATTTAGAATATCTTAGTTAGACAGAGCTTTAGTCACTTTCATTTTCATTCTTGTTACTACAATAGCTGCTTTGAATGATTTTCTAATTGGTTGAATTTCTTGATTATATTATACTCTTGTCTATATTTCATTGGTTGATGACTCATTGACAGATAAGGATCATGCTGCTTTAATACCTATTAATTGATGTGGTTGAATGTGCAGATGTTGAGCAAAATTGGAACAGTTCTCAATTGGTTCCAATTGTCACTTTTCATTCAGATGCTTCTGGTGCAAAAGGCACAACTGATTTTAACATTACTCAATTGTTTGACAGTGATCTGCTGAAGCCTTTGCCTCCACTGATATCGCCTTTGGTTAGTCCAATCAGCACAGAGGTCAGCCTTAGAATGCTTATCTTTTTAAGACATGTATAAACTATATTTATCTTTATGTAGACTGTATTCTGTGGGTGATGATGTATGAGTCTTATATAATAATTTCCTTTGTCTGTCTGCTTTGTGAGTCATGCTGCACAGCAGATGTTGGGTGCGGTTGTTGCTATAGGCAACCAAATTTTATAATTGGCGGAGCTTGACAAAGCGTCCTGACTGCTTCACGTTGTACCCCTTGCCCAAACCCCACACCCCTCCCCCAGCCCCAACCCATCCCCGCCCCATGCCCAACGGCCCCAACCCCCTATTCCCAAACCTGCACAACCACCTTTCCTCATCCCAAATCTCCACCTCTTCTCCCAACCGACCCAAGTCCCAAACCCCCAGCCACAACCCCGTCCCAAACCCACACAACCACCCACTCTAAAACTGACACAATCCCCTTCGTTCCTCCCAAACCCACCTCCCTGCTCCTCTGACCCCCATCTCGTCCAACCCCTCCCCGTCCCCAACTGCCCGGCCACAACCCTCCTTGCTTCCGAACCCGCACAGACCTCTTCCCTCCTTCAAAACTCCCTTCTGTGCCCCCGACCCCACACCCTTCTCCCAACATCCCGGTCCCAAAACCCCGGCCACAACTCCCCGCTCCCAACCCTCGTTACTTACCTCAAAGCCTCATTTTTTTATTGAATAAATACAATGCATATGTTCATATATATGTGTAAATTATTGTGTTATGCATATATATATATATTTATGTATGTGTATATATATATTTATATATATATATGCCAATAAAAATAAATTTCAGAATTGTTAAAGTCTCACCCTTGCATTTTGTTCATATACACAAATGAATATGAAAAGTTTTACCATTATTATGATGTATTTAGGGGTTGCACGGCAATGAAAATCGAAATGTTATTGCAATGTCATTGTTTATTAACGTACAAAAAGTCGTACATACAAGATTTATTCAGAAACTTATGTCATCAGTGATAAGCTACTGAACAATAACATTTTTATTTGTTGGAAACTGTTTTCGATTAAGTTCAACGATTTGTAGTAAGTATTGCTTTTGCTCTTCCTGGTCTGTCAGCGTCGAGTTGAATGTCTGGATTAGGGCAACACCGCATCTGTTGCATCGTTAACGACTTTTAGCTCCCTAACACTTGACTGAGCTGATAAATATGATTCGTTACTGTCCCAAACGGATGGATCTAGAGACAGAAAATCTGTAGAAATGTTCATCGAAACAAAGAAATGTTTGGTGCTTGCAGATACAAAGTGACTCAGCTGTTTCTTTCCAATGTGCATGTCTTTCAATGGAATTCGAGCCAGAGGACTAGAATCTCCAACATTTGACAGAGCAGAGACCATGTTTGCCTTTTCAGCTGCAGACAACTGAGAATCGAAGAAAGCCAAGCCAATAAGTTGTACATTCAGATACCATAGCCTAAGTGACGCTTGAACGTTTTCATTGATGTGTCAGCAACTGCATCATTTGTTGAACGCTATACTTCGAGATCCTTCAGCAATTGTAGATCATTCCCAGGAGCTGAAGTAGGCAAGGTACAGGTAAACCATGCCATGAGATAGATTCTCACGAGAAACAAATTGAACTGTTGAAGACCTGCCAGTTCTGCTGCTGTAAGTCTGAACTGTGATCGAAACAGGTAGATCTTTAAGCTGTACACGTATAGTATTTTGTCCATCCAGCATGCCCTGTGGTATGTGCCAGGTGCATTGATATGGATGTTGGGGTTGTTGCTAGCAGTATCATCACCCAGAAACAGAACCAGAGCACCAGGAACTCTTCAGTAGTCATCTCTGGGATGAAATAGTTGCAGCTGTTGGCGAATGATTCCAAGCAGGTCGCCTTTTATAATTTCAAAGTGTAAAATCAGGTGTCTGTCTTCAGTCACACTTCATACTTACATGTAGAACAATCAATGTGATTCCATGCTTTAGAAAATCATTCAAATAATTTTCAGCAGCAGCCCATCAACAAGTCAAACACTCTGGCAACAATGAGCTCGTGGACATGATGGCGACAGGCTAAAGGGAGAGATCTAGTTTCTGCTGCAGCAAGATACAGACACCAGCCTTCATTCCAGTGCTAGTGGCTGTGGTATCAAAACACATTGAATGAATGCAGTTTGTGAGTTCCTCTCTTGATCAAACAGAACACTGCTGATGCCTGCGAGTGCCTTTTGGAATCTTAGGAACACCAAGCAGTTTCATAATACTTTTCGCCTGACACAATGACAGCTAGTCGATCTACTGTATCCTTGCCTGTTAGCTCCGGTAACAGTTTACCATGGTGAATAGTTGAGGACCAACCAGGCCATCAAATGAAAACGACTCTTTTAATTGTGATGCGACCGATTCTCTGCTTTTTCTGCGTGCTTGGCGAACAGATTCTTTGTTGAGCGTTAATTGTGATGGATCATGCCCAAGAGAATTTGCTACTGCTGCAAGAATAAATGTTGCATTTCGGTCAGACACGTTTGTTGATTGCTACATCACGAAACACGATTCCTATGTTACCTGAGTTTCTTGATACTTTCTGTCTTTTGTAATGTGTAGGGCCTTTATATAATCAAAGATCAGCAATTGATTCAGCATAGATTATGTACAAATGTGAACTAAAAACCCTAAAATTGTCACACAGTAATCAAACTTGACACATTGCTACTGATTCTAGTTCTAAGCAAGTTCGATGCAAATAAGGCATTCTTTTAACAGCATTGTGCAACCTCTAAATATTGACAGATTTTGTTAAAACTTTGCATTTTGCTTTCTTATATAGAAGGGAACAATTTCATAGGGTGAGACTTTTAAAAATCAACAACTTTTTTTTCCTCATGGTACTCATTGGCACCCTAATATATATATATTGCTGCATTGTTTATTATTATTATTATTATTATTATTATTATTATTATTAAAAGTTGAGCTTTATGTGATAACTTATCCGATAGCGGACTGCGTGAACACATTACATTGTTAGTTATTAACTTGAGACATGTAGCTGGTCTGGAAAACCATGTCTTCCGGTGCTTCTTTGAACGTATCGAGTGATGACAAGTTTTGCATAGTAGAAGACAGACTAATCCAGGTCTTTGCGGCAGTAACTGGGAAGGTACGATCACCTACCGAGGTGAGGCGTGTACGGGGGGACGTTTAGCGTCTTAGTAGAGGCTGACTTCAAGCGCTGTGGCCCTCGAGATCTGCTGTCCGCTGCAGTTCAGCCTTGAGATATGCCACATCTATACCGTGTAGGCATCGAAAAACCAGCAGCGCCAGTTTGTATTTTATGCGCTCAGGGACTGAGAGCCAATGTAGGTTCATCAGTAATGAATGGTGTAATGTGCTCGTGCTGTCTAGTTCGACGGAGAAGGCGTGCGGTGGCGTGCAGTACTGTCTGGAGTTGATTGAGGAGGTACTTTGGTGACCCCGCCAAAGTGGTGCTTCCGTAATCTAGTTTCATGATCATGATGGCACAAATCAAGGTCTTCAGAGCAGTGATGGAGACGTATCTCTGTATACTGCATATCATCTTTAGTGCAGTGAAGCAACCTGCAACAGTATGGGACACATGATGTTTCATCGTACCAGCACTAAATAGATGCCGATATTCCGAATGTAAGTGCTCAGCTGAAGGTCGAGGTCATTTATCCGGAATTGAGTGGTAGGAAGCAGGTGCTGCTGTCTCTCAGTAGCAACACATAGGATTTCCGTTTTCACGGCATTGAGCTGAAGTCGATTGGACCTAAGCCAGATCGTCATCTCTGCAAGTGCAGTTCAATATTTATAACAATATTTCAATATCAATATTATCACTTGCAATTTAACAATACTTTTTCAAGAAAGGGAATCTATATGGTGCCCAAATCAAAGATGTTGGAACAACCTGGGAGCCAAAATATTTTATATAGGACTATGAGTCCACCTAATAATATAATATGATAATATAAAAAGGTTTAAAGTGGTTCAAGAGGGTCTGCCCTGTATGAGAACCACTATGTTTTGCCCATCCAATCTAGTATCAATCAGATCAATCGCGTTGTGTTTACTCTCGGGAACTTCGATATTGAGCCGGCCAGAGATGTCAGGCTGCTCGGGGTGACTCTTGACGAGACTCTGTTGCTCAGTGAGCACATCGTCAATGTCACCCGCTCATGCTACCACCAGTTATGGGGGTTTAAAGCGATGTGCCGATATCTCACGGTGTCGGCTATGATACTGGTAGTCCGGGCGTTAGTCTTGAGCCGGATTGATTATTGCAATAGTGTGCTGTTGGGCTTTCCCGCCAACCTGCTTGACAAACTTCAATCTGTGCTCGATGTCTTGGCACAACTGATTTTCAGAGCTCGATGGAATACGCAAGCCATGCCGCTGCTTCGTGATAAACTCCATTGGCTACGAATACGGGAGCGGATTGTTTACAAGCGATGTCTGTTGACTTACTGAGCGCTACACGACCCTACTTGTCCGCATTACATTGCCTCCCTCCTACAGCGGACTACGACACTGGAACAACGTTGGCTGCTCAGATCTGGCAATCGAGTCAAACTGCTAGTGCCTCCTCCGTCTAAAATGGCTAAGTTCGGGGACAGGTCGATCACACGGGGCAATCCAGAACTGTGGAACTCACTACCGGACTATGTTACAAACAGTGTTGTATAGTATTTGAAATACAAGTATTTGAAATACAAGTATTTATTATTTTTTATTTTATACTTATTAAAGCACTTGGAATTAGAGACTATTAAGCCCTTTCTACTGCTGTCGATTGTTGTGGGGCCGTGAAAGTATTTTGTATTTGAAACACATTTCTGAAAATGTATTTTGTATTTTGCTCTCCTCCAAGAAGTATTTGAGAAAAAGTATTTGAAATACATTTTTTAAATGTATTTTGTATTTTGTATTTGAAATACTCTTAAAAAGTATTTTATACAACACTGGTTACAAACTCTGACTCTCTAGGACTCTTCCTAATTAATCTTAAGACTTACGGTACCTATTCACCATCGGTTATACGTAGTATTGTAAAGCGCTCTTGTCTTTGGCCATTTTTGCCATGCTTATTGCCCTTATAAATTGTCTAGTTAATAATAATAATAATAATAATAATAATAATAATAATAATAATAATAATAATATAAATAATATCCTATAGTACTAAGGTTTATTTTGAAATTATCTACACTAGTAGCCATTACTGTCTTCTCGTCCAGCTTATTACATCTGTCCACCACTCTTGCACTAAAACATTACAGGTTACCAAGTATAACAGACAATAATTACTAATTGCACTCTCTCTTTATGGTGCCACTCCATCTTACCTTTCAGAGCTACTCCATCCTCTTAGCTCTATTCCTGGTCGGCCATGTCTTCGGTCCACAACCAATGGTCTTCTCGGTGTGCCCTAAGCACGAACCTTCTTGTTCCTGAAACGAGGTTTTGAATCAGTTGGCCCTATCCTTTGGAATGCTCTTGACGCCAGTATGCGTGGCTTAGCAACTCCTACTTCTATGGCCCTCTTTTTGAAACAACTTAAAACTTATTTCTTTGTCAATATGCAGTAATTTGCTGTGGGAGCGCTTCTGAGTGATTTTTCAGAAGAGATGCTATACAAATATTTTGTTACGTTACATTACATTACATTAATTACTCATGATTTTCATAGCATTGTGGTATTAATAACAATATTTAGTATTATATGATGTCAGATTTCTGGAAACCCCCTCCCCTGTCATCACACATCATCACAAATGGTTGTACCCTCCCCTAAGTGCACCGCTGACGCTGGGGTTTTCCTGGATTCTTTTTGTGCTCTACCTGACATAGTGAGCATCGTTCAGCGGTTTATTACTGCAGACGACACACAGGTTCATTCCAGCAGAGAATCATCTGACAGAGTTCCACATGGTAATTGTTTTACAGTGATTTGATTTTATTGTCATAGAACCTCGGGTTTAAAATGGAGTGATTATTCGCCGCGCTCAGTGTTATGAACATTTTGTCTGTTTTGCTGCCTTGTGAAATTTTATGGTCTGCCATATTCCTCCAGGTGAACACGTAACTCCATCGCCCGTGATCTGCACTGGCTATCAGCGCCAGAAAGAATCCACTTCAAGCTCGCGTTATTAACCACCGATGCCTGATGAAGGAAGGTCGGCAACGCCTGAGATCTGCCCGTTCCACCTCACTGGTCGTCCCAAGGATGATGATGGTGATGATGTTTCCATTGACATCATTAGTTACCACATTAATCAGTACGTTGCCAGTCTATACTGCCGTTCATTGGGTAATCTATCCACATGGTAATTGTTTACAGTGAGATTTTATTGTCATAGATGCGGTTTTAAAATAGTGATATTACTTATGAAATTTTGTCTGTTTTGCTGCCTTGTGAATTTTAGTTAAAACAGAGTGATGAAGGAAGTTGCTCGTCTGATGATGATGGTGATGATGTTTCTATTGATCATTATGCCAGTCTCCTGGAATCTGAGTTTCGTTTATTCAAGGATATTGACACATTTCAGCCAAATACTCTTAAAGATGAAATATTCTGTGAACACAGTTGTGAAGGTTGCTGTGAGAAAACTGTTTCAAGTGATAAAATGTTGGATTCTGGTCAAGTGATGTCACAGCTGAGTACAGGGTTCATTATTTCACGTGATACTGACTTAGTTAGCAACCCAGATTTACTTGATATTTCTGCTGCTTCATTGTCTTCTGTAATCTCCTTGCAACAATTAAGTACTTTGGCAGTGGGATCTCCTTTATTAAAGCCTGAAAAAGTAGTCCATTCAATGTACTCTATTCCCTATCTTTCACCATCCAAAGATGCTGTAATTAATTCTCAACACTTGCATTTTGAGAAAACATGTGCTGTGGAGACACCAGAAGTTTTGCAAACCTTTAATTGCTTTGAATCTTGTGTATCGACAAACTCTGTTTCACTTCTTTGTGCATCCTCAAGCACTTCAAATTGCAGGGTTAGTTATCCTGATTATTCATATAAATCTCTTCCATCATATGATTTTGAATGCAGCTATCAGAACACACCTCTATCTTTTGCAAGCTCCTTATCTTTAAAGTCACATAAGTCACTTTCTGTTGGCAGTATTGCTACAACAGCCAGTGATGTTCCTTTGTCAATTTCCGACAGTAATTCATTCAGTTCTACAGTATCTTCATATAGCTCTTGTGTTTCTTTATGTCCAGATGTTCATCCTACTAATATGGCTTCCAGTATTATTCCATCATTAATGGTTGGAAAGACTTTGGTTTGTAATAGCTCTGGAGGAGTTGCTTTGAATTCTGTTGTGAATGTATTGTCTGTAATTAACAGACCAATTTGCTCACCATCTGCTACTGTGCAGGTTTCTTCCAATGCATTAGCTACTTTGATTCCATCATCTTTGTTCGATGCAACTGTTACTGCACCATCTTCATGTGTAACTGGTACTACTTCCTGCCTTTCTAGCGTTTGTTGCATTCCTTCATCTGGTGGTGCTGGTAGCACATTTGAAGTTGCATCACATTCTTTAGATGCTTCTTCTTATTTGTCATCTTTGGAGCACAATGTTTTTAGTTCTGTCCATGATTTGAATGAATTGCCATCAAGATCTTCTTCACTTGGCATTACATCTAGTATTAAAAATATTTCATTAAGCACAACATCTATTGCACCCCCAATGAATTCTTGCAATGAAAATCATTGTAGCACAACTCCGTATTGGTGTGATGATCCTGCAACTTCTGTTGATCTGCTTCCATCTGGTACAAATGATGCAAATTCTGATTTTGTGTCACTGAATGCAGGGGTTATCGATACAATATTGGATGGTGTATCGTCAATTCCTTCCAGTGAACAGTTCAGCAGAGTGTCACCCTCATTGGGCATTTCTACTATGACATCTTACATTTTGCCACAGTCATATAGCGCTAAGAGCGCCACATCTTTAAGCATATTATCAGCTTCAACTTTTGTGACTACTGGGTTTGACAGCAGGTATTTGAGTGTGTGCAATTCTAATACAACATCAAATATTCTGGATTCTCTGTCATTGTCTTCTGGTCTGCTTTCTATGTCTAAATCATGTGGTGATGGTGAACTTGGTTCATTAGATGTGACTAAATCTCCTATTGACCTTGATTATATTTCTATTTCTGCACATGAGACTAAACCATGTGCTAATGGTGATCATTGTTCTGCTCAGCAGTTGTCAATTTCATTAGAAAAGATATTTGAGGTTATAAAAATTCCTTCTCCTTTGCCCCCTTTGTCACCATTTTCTTTCAAATGTGATGCCGATCAAACAGACTCATTCAAATCCTCAAATTCCAAGCAGCTTGCTTTAAATATGTCTGCCTTGCCAGTTAAGTCTGATTTCAAGCCAATCACTGAAGGTCGGAGAACACGAAGGAAGTCATATCCACCAGAATCTGTTTTCATTGCAGGTGATAAGAATGCAGATAGTGATTCTTGTTCGGTGTTAGAGCCTTGTTCTGATCTAACTTCTAATATGAATTGTCTTCCCACTGTTTCCGCTGTCCAAGTGAAATCTAAAAGCCCTAAGCACAAAAGGGGGGTAAGAAAGTCGTTTGTATTGCATGATTCCAAAATTACTGCAAGTAGTATTAAATCAGCCATATCTAATTCTTCAAATGCGGCAAAGACACGAGGAGAAAAGAGAAAAGCATCAGAGTCTGACAAATTTTCTGCTAGCATCAAAGTCTGTAGAAGTCTACGGTCAAATACAAAAATTGAATCTACCTGCAGAAAAGACATATCCATTGAGGTCAAAGGAAGTTTCAGAAATGTTACTCCTAGAGGCACTTCAGTGATCCAGTCAATGGAAAAAGCTACACAGAAGGCAAGTTTTGAATATTTCTTGTACTTATTTATAGGTTATGCAAAGTACATCTATAATTAATCCACAAGTCTTGTTTGCAGTAACAGACAATGCATGATAGAAGAAGATACCATATTATCTCGGGTATAAGATGCACCTATGCATAATACGCACCATTAGTTTCTAATTACTAATTAGTAATTTGAGTTACCATAATGTAAAAATGTTAATACCTATGTATAATACACAACAAAAATTTCCTATGAGAATCTCTATTAATTAATCTGGATAATCACAATTGTCTTTCAAATTCTGCTTAAAATTGGAAGAGTAGACAGTTTCCTTCCACCAGCGGCCGTCATTGTGCCATAAAACAATAAGCCTACATCATTTTTAGCTATCAATGACAGAATGTCTATTGAGTAACCTAGACAATCACAATTGTCTGGCAAATTCTTTTTGAAAATTGATGTGCAAACAACGTTTTTCTCCACCGCCAACTGCGCACATAAAATTGTATGCACATAAAATTTATTTCTTTGTATAATATGCACCCATACCTTGTACCGATTTTATAAGGGTCAAAAGTGCATCCTATACATGAGATAATACGGTAAACTTCATAGTGTGTCATTTATTCACAATTACTTCAAATTGTTTATGTAACAGTCACTTTGAGGTTCAAATCTTAATGCCTGTCTGGCTAATCAAGTTTTCTCATAATTTTGAGCTTTGACGAGTAGTTAGTGACATTTTTATATTTTGCTGTGTTGTTTATGTTACTAAAACTTATAAATTTCTGCTACTTCATAATCGCCATATAAATTATAAACTCATATGCAAACTACTGTACACTGCGATATACAGTAAAACCTCATTATCTCGTCCCCCGTTAAGCCCCCAAACTTGCCCCTCGCCATGCGTAGATCTGGAACAGATTTCCCGCCATGCATTCTACCTCGATAAGCCGCCATCCTCGCCCTTGCCATCAAGGCATTGGGTTTGGTCCTATGTAATTCGACCTCTTTAATCTCGCCATTGCCACAAACTCAGGTGCATGTCAATGCCAATGCATGGCTTTTGTTATACTGTACAGGGTACTGTTATGTACAGTATAACAAAAACTGTGTTTTCACACATGAAACCTCCCCCGCTCGCTCGCCAATGGGAACAATTAAATGGAGGAAATCTGTCCACGCCATCTCCCTGTGGCTGGATGTCGGAATTCCTCAGAAAGTCAATTGCCTGCAACCAAGGGGCAAGAGACGGAGAGGAGAGAGGGAGGGAGGGAGAGGGGGAAGTGAGAGAGACAACGACGAAGGTAGGGAGAGTCGCCCGAGAGAGAGGTACCACCTGTGCAATTGTTAACGTCGTAGTAAGGCCGTCGGCTGCTAATGGCGCACACATCAAAGAGAAAGGCAAGAGCAGGAGAGGGAGATAAAGAGAGACAGAGATGAAGGGGTAGAGGGAGAGAAAGATACAAAGGAAGAGAGAGGAATTGCTGTTAAACGTATAGGGTGGAATCCATGCGTTTAACTTCTCAAAAACAGGCTACTATCCAGAAGTACTTTCGTAGGCCTACTCCATAGGCCTACATGCCTTTTTGAATAATTATTGTAACAATGCTGGTCCGAACGGTGCATTTGCTTATGCCTGCAAAATAGGCCTACCGTACTGTAGCCTACAGTGTTATGAATGGATATATATATATAATTATATAATTATATATATATATATATATATATAATATGGAAAGGAGAGAGAGAGAGGGAGGGAGTGAGAGACAGCGATGAAGGCAAGGATATATATATATATATATATATATAGAAAGATGCTCGCTTCGCCCACGCTCGCTTCGCTCGCAGTGCAGGATAATACTAATCCAATACCTATACCTAATACCCAATCATTGAATTCATGCTGAACAACATTTCAATGATGTACTGTACATACGCCACCTAGCCAAGCTCTGCGCCACGTAATAATTAGGCCTATGTACGTTAAAATCACGCAACTGTGACCATTTGTGACGCTGTACACGTATTTTTGTGTGCGTTAAAATGTACATTAAAATTGCGCAACTTCCTCAAGCTACGAACAACTGTTACCAATAGCAACGTCGTCTTGAACATCGCCCACCAACATCGCGACGTAAGGACTAAACCGTCTACCAATAGTCAACCAATGAGAACGCTTTGAAGGTAACAGACATACAGAATAAGGATTTTAATATTATATATATATATATATATATATATATATATATATATATATATATATATATATATATATATATATATATATATATATATATATATACACACACACACAGTTCAACAATACTTTGTAATGGATTACTCAATTGACTTGCCCTCATTATGTCACCACCCCCGCCCCTCGCCAAAATAGAACGCCGGACGGATATTGGCGGGATAACGGGGTATTACTGTACTATGTAGAGTTGTAGACATAGACTTTAGAAATGTTGACTATTTGAGCTAGAAATTGTAAAAATCAAGCCGGAAAATTATAAGAATTAAGCCGAAAATGATAAAATCTTGTTAATTTTTAGCTGGAAATGCGATTTCCAGGCCCGTAGGAAGTGGGTGTGCAGGGAGTGCAGTTGCACCCCTGGAAAAAAATCAGAGGGTGCAGCACACCTCTGGAAGATAAGGCTGTTTATTAATTTTTACTTGTGAGGATTTTTAAATAGAGGAAAGAGAGATGATGACCTTTTTGCTTGTCAAGGCTCTTGGAGAATAAAGTAAAGAAGTTAGTGACAACTTTTTTTTGCTCGTCAGGGTGTTTCAGAGGCGAATTTTTTCTTCTTGTCACAACTTTTATCTTCAGAAAATCTGCACCTCCTGCTGAAAATTCGTTCCGACGTGCCTGGCAATTTCATTCACTTTTCAGCTTAACCGAAAAGCAGCCATAAATTCTATTAAGCCAGCTGATTGCCTGTAAAAAAATTCGGATTAGAGGTCTAATGATGATGATGACGATGATTATAGACACACTTCCATGTCAAGGACAGTGAGCATCTGTTTGCCTAGGCATTCAGACTACTCGCCATATTTGTGACTTTTTCTGTGCCATGTGACGAGTTTTGTTGCACTTTCAGCTATTGACATTCTAAATGACATCACTTTATTATTGACAATTTACTTCTTTAGCAGTGGCAGCGCATTTGTTAAAATAGTGCCTATGAAATGAACTGAACTGACTATTATTGAGCTGTCCTGCATTTAATAATGCTGGAAACTAAACTCTCATTAAAGTCATATAATGGTGCTGTCTGTTGAAAACCCTAGGGTTCACATAGCTGAAACTGTATGAAAGGTTTACAAACTAATGTTCATGATCTCATCAAAATTTCAGTTGTGCAAACAAATTTTGTCACAGTATTTTCAAAATTGGCTGGCATAAGACTAGATTATATTGACCGGGTGCCACACATTAGGTAGCTTTTTTACTGAATTAGGCTTATTTGTTTTATGGCTATTCTTCTTCCATGAAACCTGCTAAGTTCAACAATGAAAGAACATTTTCCGACAGAAATTCTCTTCAGGAATTTGCTACCTTTGTGAAAACTAACTTTTGCAGCGTTCTAATCTGATATCCTGTCTTTTTTGTGCTTTTTACAACTCTGTCAAAGTGGCCCAAACTGTTCATGTGGTACTATATAAACTGTTTTGTGGAAATTTAATATTAAAAGCAATGATATTAGTAATATTGATTGAATATATTTATTTTCAGGCCATTCTCACTGATACAGCACTAACTCTTTCACCTTCTGGTAAATGATTGAATATACTGTAATTTTATGCTAATCTGCTTCGATTCTATATTTGCATTTAAAGCAATAGTCTGTTGGTTTATAAAACATTTCAGAATGGCAGCCTATTTGTTGGTAGGTAGGTAAAGGTACAACCCATAGGCCATCGCGGACCCGTCGGGAACCGAAGGGTTAGCGCCTTCAGTTATATACGGCAACGGCTGTATGAGGGCGGATTGCCAGCCTTTCCCTTGCCACCTTTCCTTCCACCGAGTTAACACCCGATGTACTCATTCACAGCTGAGTCGACTGGGGGCGCTTGGGGCAGAAACAACCGAAAAGTTTCTGCCGCGGCCGGGAGTTGAACCACGGACCTCGGGATTGGCAGACCAGTGCGCTAACCACTGTTCCACCTGCGCACCCTTCAGCCTATTTGTTGATTCATTGGTAAATGTACTTACAGTAGAACACTGAAATTGGCACGAGGGCATAGGCGGCACACTCCTGTCGGCCCAGGCCCAGGTACTTTTTATGAAGTAAGAACTGAAGAATTGTAATTCTTTAAATTGTTTGATTAAATTTTTATTTTGAACTTAGAAGGGATCTGCTGTCGTGGTCAGGCGAATGCACTGCCGAATAAGGCTTTATCCCATTTACCGGCCGTGATGCACATGTGCGTCACGGCTTATCTTTCATTAAACGGCCATGACACATATATGCGTCAATGAACTTTGAAAATTCATTAAAAATTGGTCGTTTTGATTTAATGTTTCACATTTGGAATATAGATGTACGAATCATTCATTCGCAAGATGGAGCCAATTTTAGTGCATGATCTGTGCCATGGCTATGCTAAATTTATACTTTTCTCCCCCCCCCGTAGGCCCTTCAGCTAGCCCATTAGCAAAGGCTTTGCAATTAGCTGCTAAAAGATGGCGGCTAGAAAACAACTGAGTGCGAGCGAAGTTAGGGCAATGATCGAAGATACAAGCTATGATTCATCAGTATTCGACAGCGAAAGTGATCTGGAGTCAAATTTCAGCGACACTGAAGAGTCCGGGAGCGATGAAAGCTCTGATACTGTGTCCTATGATGTCAGTTCCGATTTTGCTTGGTGTGATCAGCCGTGTGACAACCCCTCACGACTGCAGTTCGCCGGGACAGAAGGTAGGCCTACCAGTTTCTGACGGTGACCGGAAGATTCGGTACCGGAAGATTCGGGACGGAAGATTCGGGATGGAAGATTCGGTACCGGAAAATTCGGTACCGGTCATGGAAGATTCGGTACCAGAACATTGGGTACGGGAGGAGGCCCGCTGGGGTTCATGCCACCTTACTGCCCTCCGTGGGGTGGGCGGATAAGACCGTTCTAACGCGGGGGGAGGGGAATAACCGAGAGCTGCGATAGTAATCACACGGCGGGTGGGGGGCGATCCGGGAGCCGTGGAATCGATTTCGGAGGCTGTGTGCGGATGTGTGTGTGTGTGTGTGTGTGTGTGTGTGTGTGGCCGATGCTTTCGTGTTCCTCTTGTCCGTCTTTCTCGCTCCTCGTGTTTCTCGCAACATCGGTACAGGGCATTCAAACCTCTTATTGAATGCCTGGACTGTGGACTCCCCATGGAAATAGAAACTGAGATTGAATTGTGACAACTGATCGACGCTTTTGTGTTCCTCTTCTTTTACTATTAGACCAATAATTATTAACTTTGAATATAGGATTTTACGTATAAGTTGCAGAGGGCCAAAGAAGACTCCTGGACTCTAGGGGGGGGGGGCTAACAAGGCTGGGGAGGAATCAGCTAGGGGCTGCTGTTAGTTGATGTAGTGTGCCAACATTTCCGGGGGGAATTTGAAATTTCCAGGGGAAAAGGTCAATTTTCCCTCCGGAAACGGCCTAGATTAAACCCTGCCATGCTTTACATGTAAAACGTACCACCGTAGCATATCTATCTATTTTATGGCCTTTTCTATAAGGTCGCATTAAACAGCTCAAGTTCCCTGCACGTATTGCGAGTGTAAACATCTGCTTACATCCATTAAGTCGGTGGGGGGGAGCAAAAGCTCGCCTGAACGCTGGGTGTCCGCTAATGACGCGCGACAGTTAAAGCGGACAAAAATACCAGCAGCAGGTGAGGCATCATCTTATTGGTATGTCGAACAGGTACCGAATTATCCGGTACCGAATCTTCCAGTACCGAATCTTCCACAAGTAAAGTTTTGGTACCGAATTCTCCGGTACCGAATCTTCCGGTACCGAATGTTCCGGGAACCGTTTCTGACACAAGCGACATACTACTTTATTTTCGCTTATTTCTAACCATCCAAACGTTAGAAATGATAATTACTGAAACCAACAGATGAGCGGAACGACTGCTACTAGGTCCTCAGAAGCCGCAATCACGGCTAAGAAAATGGGTCGATGTTGACCAGGATGAACTCCTTGTTTTTATTTCTTTGATTGTTTATCAGGGAATTATTCAGAAACCTAAGGTTGAGCTTTACTGGACAACAAAGCCTTTGCTTGAAACTCCTTATGTCAGGAGTATAATGACTGAAAAGCGTTTCAGCTTAATTATGAAATGTCTTCATTTTGTTGACAACACCACAACGCCAGAGGCCTTTGTCCACCCAGGAGAGAAGTCATTTTTCAAAATCAAGCATTTTTTCACTGCAGTTGTCCAACGATTCTCTGAGGTATATAAGCCAGAGCAGAACATTGCTGTTGATGAATCTCTCATGTTATGGAAAGGTCGACTGGCAATGAAGCAATACATCCCAATGAAGAGAGCCCGGTTTGGCCTGAAGTCGTACGAACTTTGTGAATGCGGCTCAGGCTACATCTGGAATGCTATTTTACACACAGGAACTGGTATGGAACTTGACAATTCTGCAGATTACCTGACTTCATCACGAATTGTTTTGACCTTAGCAAAAGAGCTGCTAGGCAAAGGGTACACCATTTTTATGGATAACTGGTACTCATCACTTGCTCTTTTCCGAGAGCTTCTCATGAAACAGACAGATGCGGTAGGAACTGTTCGCTTGAACAGAAAGAATATGCCAGTGCAACTGAAGAAGAATAAAATTGCCAGAGGTCAAACAGTTGCCTACTTCTCAACAAATCTGATGGCAATGAAGTGGGTGGATAAAAATGAAGTCATCCTTCTGTCCACCTTCCACAAAAATGAATTGGCAATTGTCAAAGCCCATCGAGGTGACAAACCGAAACCAACTGCTGTTGCCATGTACAGCAAAAATATGGGCGCTGTAGACTCATCCGATCAGATGCTGAGTACATACCCAGTTAAACGCAAGCGAAAAAAGATCTGTTATAAGAAACATTTCTGCCACTTACTGAATCAGATCGCTTTGAATGCATACATACTGTTCCAGAAGGACAATCCTTCAAGCAAAATGGATCACTTAGAATTCACAGTGAAACTGGTTGAAAGACTTTTGGAAGCACATCACAATTCGGATCGTCTATCAAAGAAAGGTTGACCAGTGCTGAAACCATCGAATGATTCAAATCCACTGAGGCTGACTGGACGACGCTTTCCAAAAATTCTTCCACCGACTGCAGGTAATGCGGTTCCAAGAAAGCACTGCAAAGTCTGTAGTATGCAGTCACCAGGTCGTGATGGTAAAAAGACAAGGACGGATACCAAATACTACTGTAGTGAGTGCAATGTAGCCTTGTATCCTGCACCGTGCTTTGAAATATATCACACCAAGTCGAGTTACTGACATTGTAGGCACACTGGCACAGCCATGAATAAATGGCCCTTTTCAGGGCCACCAAATCATGAAAGGAGTACGAACCAGACAATTCAGTCCAGAAAATCATAAAAGAAAGACATACCAGACCATTCATTGCACCAAGTCATGAAATAAACACAAACCAGACCATTCATGGCACCAAGTCATAAATGGAAGACCATACAAACAATACATGTATTCATTTTTAAAATTTGCTAGCTAACAAAATTGTCTCAAAATTCATCGCTAAGACTTGTGTTCCGAAAAAGGGTGTTCCGGTTACAACTCTACCAATTTCTACCAATGTTGTCCGATTTTCAAACTTTTTGATTTATTTTGTTCCACTGACATTCAGGGCCGCCGAGAGGGAGGGCAGGGGCAACTGCACAGGGGCCCGGCGGTCTGGAGGGGGCCCAGGCCGATGATGAATATGTATAATTAACAATAAAATGAATAATAGCACTAAAGAAAGGTTATGATGTTAGTTCAGCAGAGGGGCCAGGCGAGCAAAAGGGGGCCTGGGATGGCATGAAAAGGGTGACAAGCAAAAAAGGTCATCTGGGACGGCGTGAAAAGGGTGATAAGCAAAAAAAGTCGTCAAGAAATTTTCAGACTTCTCAAGGGCCCATCGGCCATTCTGCACAGGGGCTCGGGATTTCTCTCAGCGGGCCTGCTGACATTCTCCTACAACACTGCCCTCACCCAAGTGGAATTACCGGTACCAGTCAAAATTTTTAGCTGGTGAGCTTTGAAAATTTTTTGGAGTGCAGTGTTATTTTGGGCCATAGAGTGGACCTGCCCCAAATAAATTTTTTGCATGGGTAATTAGAAAGAGCAATAATAAAGCTAAACAATGGTGTATATGACTATTATAGATAAAATCCAAATATTACAGAACAAAGCGGTCAGATTAGTATTTAAAGGAGATACTTATATGGATACAAACAACCTATTTAAAAAATTTAAAATTCTTAAAATGTTAAATATTTTCAAATATCAAGCTTCTATCTTTATATTTAAATATATTCACAATCTTTTAACTACTATTTACTACATCATTAAATTTCTTGATTTGCATAAGAATAGCTCTATCAGTATACTAAGAAATAACATAAACCTATATATCCCTTATGCTCACACCAACACTAGGCTATTCACGATAAAATACTCAGGATCTAGAACTTGGAATTCTCTTCCCACTAATTTAAAATTGATTATTACCTTATCTCATTTTAAGATAAATCTTAAAAATTTCTTCTACAAAACCAATCTGTAATAGAGTAGTATCAATCTGTTATTTAATAAGTACCAGCTACCTGTCTTTCCTTAAGTCTTCCAACAGTTTAAGCTAATTTATTTACCTCATTTAGCCAATCATTATTAATCTTTATTGATCATTTAGGTAACTCCACCATTCTGTTAAAATCTTGTCCTCACTTGCTAGTATTTAGTATAATTATACTCATTCTTTCTAGGATTACCACCTTTCAGGATTTATGATTCCTTAGGTAATCCTTATTTTCACATATACAGTGTCACTAAGACTGTATGCATTTGTCGCTTCTTTTCATTTTATTTTTTGGTAACTTAGTATACAGTAAGTTAGTTAAAAGTCAATTTTTTTAATTTTTTTGCATTAAATATACTAGGTATGTATCCTGACATTTTACTATCTGTATCATTTGTGTATGTATTGTGAAAGTAAAAGACCATTTGATTTGATTTGATTTGTATACCTCATCGTTTTATCTTTCATATAGCCTGAGATTTGGCAAATTGGTAAACTACAAAAATTCATTGCTAAGACTTTTGTTCCGAAAAAGAGTGTTCCGGTTACAACTCATATATTTCTACCAAATGTTGTTTGATTTTCAAACTTTTTGATTTATTTTGTTCCACTGACATTCTCCTACAACACTGCCCTTACCCAAGTGGAATTACCAGTCAAAAATTTTAGTTGGTGAGCTTTCAAATTTTTTTGGGTGCGGTGTTATTTTGGGCCATAGAGTGGACTCTGCCTTCAAATAATTTTTTTGCATGGGTATTTAGAAAGAGCAATAATAAAGCTAAACAATGGTGTATACCTCATCTTTTTATCTTTCATTTAGCCTGAGATTTGGCAAATTTGCAAACTACAAAAATTCATCGCTAAGACGATAGATAGTTTTGTTTGAAAAAACAGTGTTTCAGGTTACAACGGTATGCAGAGCCAGTATATTTCTACCAATTGTTGTCCGATTTTCAAACCATTTTGATTTATTTTGTTCCACTGACATTCTCCAACAACTTTTCCGCTTATAACCCATGTAGAAGGGGTTTATCTGACGATTCGCGCATGGTATTAGATGGTGTATCGATCTTTAAAAATTTGAGCCTATGAGCTTTGAAAAAATGTGGGGGGGGGTGCTTTTATTATAGGCAAACTACAAAAATTCATCGCTAAGACTTTTGTTTGAAAAACAGGGTGGCCCATATATTTCTACCAATTGTTGTCCGATTTTCAAAAATTTTTCTCTGCACGGATAGTTAGAAAGAGCATTAAAAAGCTAAACAATGGTATATACCTCATCTACTTAGCTTTCATATAGCCTGAGATATAGTAAATTTAAATATTGGGTTTTCAAGGACTTTTTCAAAAAATAAATGGCCGGCACAGTGACGGCATCAAAAATTTTAATGGACGGTAAAGGGATTATAATCGTAGGAAGATCAGATAGCCATGTCATATGCTTATTTAACCTGAAAGTGTCAAACATGGTAGTCATAGGCATAGATTAGATTAAAAAACGGAGATTATATTAGATTATATTAAAAGACGGAAGAAGGCACTGAGATGAATGAGGGAGCTGCTGTCATGGGAGAGTGAATGCACTGCCGAATAAGGATTTATAGTAGCAAGATCAGATAGGTACCAGTATGTCATATAGGCTACACATTTAACCCGAAGGTGTCAAACACAGTAGGAATGTATGTGTATCAGTTGACTAATTGATTAAAAGACGGAGGAAGGCGCTTAGATGAACGAAGTGGGGAGACGGTGGGCAATTAAACCGAAGGTCAGCAGAGGGTGCCAGGGAGAGCAGGGGCACCAAGAAGGCAGTAGAGGACGCTAGAGATGGTTTCACCGAGAGAGGGTAGTCGGAATTGGGCCTTGATCGAAATGGATCAGTTAGAGCTTCATTGTGTTCGCATAAATCATGGAAACGATTCAGCGATTCAATCATTCAACAGCGCTTTACCATCCATACAATGGAAAGTTTGTTGTTAAACGTCATAAGCTGAATATTGAAGACCCTGAACAAACTGTAAGTACTTCCAATAATACAACATCTGTGCAAATTATTCCATAGTGATGAGTGTAGGACTAGGACTATACTTCGAAAGACTAACCGTATAAGACTCGACACTTGACATGGACAGCCCCAGGAATTATGGGACACCCCTGAGTTGTTTTTCTCCATTTTTTCATCCTTCCCAATCCAATTGTATGAAGTTCTTTTGAGATTCTTGATTTTATATCTTCTTGCTGACTGCTGTCACTTTCAATCACACCTCCAACATATCTGAATGATCGGACTTTTTCCATTTGTACGTCCATTCACTGTTTACATTGTACTTCGTCATGCTAGTGTCATCTGCAACTGCTGAGCGGACCTTTAGCAGTCTGCGTCGCCTGAAAACATACTTAAGAACAACTATGGTGGGTTCAAGGTGGGGATTTTCGCATTCAAGGACCAGCACAATCAGGGCTGGCGAACCTGTGGCACATGTGCCCGAAGTGGCACGTGAGACAATGTGTGGCACGTCATGATACTGGGATAGAACAAATTATTTGTCTTGCAAAATCATTGAAATCTCAAGTTGGCTTAATTGCTGCAGCAAAAATTTTTCAGTAAAGCATGATTAAACAATAAGGAAGAAATTCTATATTGGTCAGTTTTATTTTTGATACTGCATTTTTCACTAGGAGAAGCAGGATGCACAATACATTTTAAGCACAATACACTCGTATTTTAACGAGATTTTGCTAGCATCTGCCATGTTGGTGATATTGAAATACCAACAATGATTAATAGTTTTTATTAGTATTTTAATATAAGAATAATGTTCTCAAAGCCAAAGAAGATACAGCCTTCCAAAGAAGGATGTGGCAGAGAAGTCTCTAAGAGTGGTGAACAGGCCCACCAAGAGAAATTCTGGGCCCCTGTGCAGAATAAAATTTCTTGACTTTTTTGCTTGTCAGCTTTTTTACATCTTAAAAATTACCTGACGACCTTTTTTGCTTGTCAACCTTTACACGCTGATTCTCCCTTTTGCTCGCCGGGCCCCCTCTACTTTAGTGTTATTATTCATATTATTGTTAATTATACATATTCATCATGGGCCCGGGCTCCCCAGACCACCTGGCCCCTGTGCAGTTGCCTCCTCTCGGCGGCCCTGGTGGTGAAGTCAATGATATGGACTGATCAACAAACAGAATAAGGCCTTATGTGTCTTGTGTTCTATAAAAGTGCTGTTTGTTGGACGTCTTCAGTTAAACATAATTATGAAAGTAATCGCAGCTGGCTTCTGGGCAAAAGCGAAAATGAACAAAAAGAACATACAAGTATGAAAAAGCTGGAATAAACATTGGAGGGAAACTGATCAGGCGATGCTGAGAGGTAGTAAAAGAGAGCTACAAAGAATGACAGACAAAGTAAATAAAACATCAAAAGAATATAGCTTGAAAATAAACATGCTAAAAACAAAAATCATGGTAATAACAAAAAGCAAAAATCCACCTAGATTCACCATAATATTTGATGGAGCAGAACTGGAACAGATGACACAATTTTGTTACCTTGGGAGCCTACTAACAGAAGATGCCAGATGCCAGGAGGATATAAAGAGAAGAGTAGCAATGGAAAACAAGCATTTTTTAACAGGGAGAGCTGATAAGAGGAGGACTAAGCATGGAACTAAAGAAGAGACTGATAAAAGCGTTGGTATGGAATGTAACCCTTTATGCTTCAGAAACCTGGGCTCTTCAGAAAAAGGGCATACAAAAGCTGAAGCATTCAAAATATGGCTATGGAGGAGGATGGAAAAAATCAAGTGGATAGACAAGAATCAAGCAAAGAGGTATTACAGATGGTGGGAGAACAAACATTGATAATTAACGCCATCAAGGGAAGACAGAGGAACTGGATTGGACAAGTGCTAAGAGGGGAAACATTGCTTAGAACAGTAATTGAAGGTAGTACGGTATATCAGGAAGAAAGACAAAAGGAAGGGCATGAAGAATGCTATTGGACTGGAAGATGAAAACAGATGAACAGCATCACAAAACCTATGCAGAAATCAAAGAAGAAGCAAGATGCAGAGAGGAATGGAAACAATGGAACCCTGAATCTGTCCCGGAACAGAGGTCATGATGATGAGAGATAAGAGACCACAACGGAGATTATGCTAATTCAGGTACCTGGGTGCATAATTTGGATGGTACCCAGGCAGCTTTTTTAAAATTGACAGCCCTACTCATTGGTCAGTCAGAAAAATGAGTCATGGTCACTTTTCCAAAGTTGTTTTCAAAACTAAAGGCTGAACTTAACTCTACTTTTTAAGATATTTCAGATTAGCACATGTGTTGTTATTCATTTTAGTGTTCCTCATTGCCTAAACAATCCTCTTTTATTTTAAATATCAGAGTCTCTCAACTCTCAAGACACCCACTATTTATTCTGCAATCTTTTAAGCAAAGATTTCAGAATTCCATATTTGTTGCTTTTCCAAGCATTTGATGCATGCATATTAATAACGTATGATTAATTATTTTATTGCATCATACATTACATACAGTTACAGTATATTGTCTAATTATTATTATTATTATTATTATCAGACAACTTCTATAGCGCAGTAAGCATAGCTTAGGCTAAAAACAAGAGCGCTTTGACACGTGTAATCATTTTAGTGTTCCTGATTGCCTAAACAATCCTCTTTTATTTTAAATATCAGAGTCTCTCAACTCTCAAGACACCCACTATTCATTCTGCAATCTTTTAAGCAAAGATTTCAGACACGTGACACGTCTAATGCCGTTAATTAACTTATATGTGTGATTAATCTTCATTGGCTGTTAAATGTGAGTAAATAGATAGTGTCTTTCACCGCACAGACTATGCAGTTAGAATCCACAGATAAGATTTTAAGATATTTTAATTGTTGTTGAACTTTTCATGTAATTAAATAAGGCTATTTACTTCACCCCTTGTCTGTCCTTGTATCTTTCATGTCTAATTTTTAGGCCTAGTTTGTCTTAATTAACCTTTCCTCTACAAAAATTGCCAAAAATATTTGAATAGGTAAATTCTATTCTTCTAGTACTGCACTGTTAGATACAAAACATGACGATGTATTTTTCTAATGAACAGGTAAGTAATGGCTGATGGAACACAGGAAATTATGTTTCTTGATGTGTTCATCATAAGATGTATAGCAGTGTTTGTGCACTGCAGAGGTTATACATTTCAGTTATGTGATGGTAATTGTAATACAAATTGAGGTAACTGTACTACAAATAATAAATACCATATTTATGTGTGAATAACATGCTACAAGTACAGGCCTGTAGGAAGTAGGGGTGCAGGGGTGTGAGTGGGATATATATATATATATATATATATATATATATATATATATATATATATATATACTAGTACTAGCTTTCGGACAGCCAGTGGCGTTACCCATTAGGGATGGAGGTCTGGGGATTCGTCGGGTGTCTATGCTTGCACCGTCTGCCTTCTTGGCTTCAGCTGCAGGCACCGACCCTCCAGTCTTCCATGCTAGAGAAATGTAAGCACTGACGCGCATGAATTGCAAGTCAGGAACCAGTGGTCCTCCATGAGTCAGCTGCCGACCCCAACGTCCGGCTCCTCACCAAGCAGAGCACCTGGGATCGTCCTCTAATTCAAAGGGAAGTAGCATATCTACTCCAGACCCATCAAGGGCAATACCACCAAGCCCGTCTGCGAGCTGTCTCAACACGACACGCCAGCGACTGGCTCCATGCACTTCAATCACCAGTTGTGGCCCGTTCGATGGGCGATGAGACGATTAAACTGGTGCACCTCACCTCTGCCCTTGTGGTGCTATGGTTTGAGGACGGCGCTCATGGGCTCTCATGCCATCTAGGTCCAGGTCGTGTCCCCGACACTGCTTGCTGAACGACCTAGTTCAGAGGGCCTTGGTTAGGGCTGGGATCCCTGCTATCAAGGAGCCGCCTGGTCTCTGCCGAACCGATGGGAAAAGACCAGACGGCATGACCCTGATCCGTGGCGGACAGGCCGAAGCCTGATCTGGGATGCAACCGTTTTAGACACAGTTGCTCCCAATTTGCCAACCACCACAGCGCAGCAGGAGCCGCCGCCAGAAGCAGCTATAGGCCAGAAAGCGTTCAAAATATCAGGCCCTCTCATCCACCCACATCTTCTTGCCACTAGCATTTGAAACATTTGGCCCCATCAACAACGACGCCCTCTCCTTTATCAACGATCTGGGTCGACTCATTGCCCTACAATCCGGGGACAATAGAGAAGGATGCTTCCTGTTCCAAAGAATATCCGTCACGATTCAGCGCTTTTCAACGCCATCGCATTTCGAGGAACATTTTCCAGTTTTGAACGAGAGCTAGCACACTATAATTTCAGGTCTCCGGACAATTTTTATCATAAGTCCTCGGGAATGAAGTACCGAGGGCATAAAAAAAAAAAAAATATATATATATATATATATATATATATATATATATATATATAGCCTTGAATGGGAAGTATTTTCTCTCCACCATTGACCGTCATAATGCTACAATTAGTCTATGTAAGTCGGTTTAAAGTTAATATTTGGACCTTTAAACACAGCTCCCCTCCCCTCTGCTGTTAAACTGGTGTAGGTCCTGAATGGTCTATTGCTACTCCTTACCAGATAGTTTCATGTGCAGCCATTCACTAATTATAATTTTTCATAGCCTGTTGAGGTCTTATTATAGTCAAATGTATCTGAAGAGGGTCTCCTTGCAGTCTCTGATTTATTTACCGATAACATGAATCTTACTCTGACTTGGAAGGTTTTGCAGAATCTGATGACAATGCTTCATTCCTGTAATCGGGTCCAATTGGTTATACCTCTCCGTCTAAGACAATAAAATTTGGGGAGAGATCTGTCACTCGGAGGAATCCCATCATCTGGAACTTGCTGCTGGACATTGTAACCAGCACAACTAATCTTGAATTGTTCGCTATGAGACTAAAACGCACTTGTTTAGCATCTTGTTTAAGTGCAATGCGTAAACGCTCTTGATCTTGGCCTGCTAAGACTACAGCGCTATATAAGTTGGCATATTAACTAACTAGCGGTAACTAACTAATATTTATGTGCCAGTATTATAGATTTCTGGATAAATATAAATATTTTCAATCATACTGTGTGGTTTCCGTTCACTTCACCGTAGATTTTTACTAGGGCTGTGAATATTAACGATTAATTAATTGATTAATCGTTAAAATGCTTAATTGATTAAACTTTCTTTAACCTGTTCCAGGGAATTAATTTTTTCAAGTCGTCTCCATTCGGCGTAATTAATTTGGGGGAAAGGCGTTCATGTGAAAATGTGAACATACAAGTTTTATATTTCAGGCTATATAGAAGCTAGAAAGATGCGGTTTGCACTGTTGTTTAGCATTTTTATTGCTTTTTCGAACCATTCATGCCAAAAAAGAAAATTTGGGGGGATAGGGTCCACCCTACAACCCAAAATAGGACCCTTCCCCAACATTTTGGTCAAATTTTGTTCCAAGCCCATAGCAAAAAATTTTCCGCGGTAACCTCCAAACTGTGAGCGAGAAAGTTGTAAAGGGGTGTAATTGGAACAGAATAGTGCAACAATTTTGAAGATTGGACAAAATTTGGGGTAGTTATGATTTTTCAAACCCTACTACTCATTGCTCGAAGAAATGACAATTTTGCGAACAGATTTTCAATCTGAAAAACCGAACAACTCAGTATATTTCAGGCTATATAGAAGCTAAAAAGATGCGGTTTGCACCGTTGTTTAGCATTTTTATTGCTCTTTCGAACCATCCACACCGTTGTTTAGCATTTTATTGCTCTTTCGAACCATCCGTGCCAAAAAAGAAAATTTTGGGGGTAGGGTCCACTCTACAGCCGAAAATTGGACCCCCAAAAAAAAAATTTCAAAGCGCAATAGCAAAAATTTTTCAGCGGTGACCCCTCAACTGTGAGTGAGAAAGTTTTAGGGCGGTGTGATTGGAACATAACATTGCAAAAATTTTGAAGATCGGGCCAAAATTGGCGGAGTTATGATTTTTCAAACCCCAGACTTGAGTCTTTTTCGAGGCATTTCAATGCAATATTCCAGCATTTGGACGATCAACGGCAAGTTTTCTTGCTTATATAGTCAACAACAGCGAAGAAAGTGCTGCTATCTATCGAATGGATAGTAACTAAATCAAATAGTTACTTCGGGGCGGTTTAAAACTTCATTGTCCGGGGTACACACATGTTTATGTGGCGCGCCGTTTATAAACGGTGTTCGCCGTTTGGATATGATTTTCGGGCGCCATTTATAGACGGCGTTACCCGAGAACGGGTTAATCGATTAATTTTTCGATTAAATTTTAATATATTTGTAGTTTATTTACTTGAATACCTACTTAGTACTTAGCTTACTATATTTCTATTCCGTTTAAACAACAATGGCAAGTAATGAAAGCAATGCTGCAGCTAAGCATTTAATGGGGAGAGATGAGCAAGCACTTTTGTTTTGTTTGTAAGCTACCGGTGACTGCAGACGGCAAAGTAGACAATATGCAGAGTTGCAATGCAAGGAGCTCAGCTAAAAGCTATATGTAATTATTTTGATCAAAATTAATTTATTTATTTATTTTAAAAATTTCCAATTAATCAAACAAGAAAATTTTAATCGTTACCAGTCCAAATCTTTTTCACTTTAGACGTCTTGCTGTTATATTATGGCTTAATTGCAATCAAGAATATTAAGGGCTGTTTGATATTGACTAAATTGCTTACTTAGATGCGCTTGGGTTTAAAGTTGGCGAAGTGTAAAAATTTTTTCCTATAACGCTCATATGCGTGTAATGCGCAGGAGTGTGCAGTAGGTTAAACCTGCATAATGTGTGTGTCGTATGCATGTAAATACAGTACTCTATGTAAATGTTATAACATTGATCAACTTTCTTTCAGTGAACATTATATTGACTTCATTGGTAATAGTATTAAATGTACTGTATATAGTAGTGTTTATCATGTTGCAGATGAGTCAGTTCTTTTTTTGAAGATTTCTGTTGATGTGGCATTTCTTATAAAGGTAATTTACATTTTTTCATGCATATTGCTTTATTTCATATATATGGTTTTATGTGTAATGACATTATTTGTGCTGTATGTAATTTATACATTTTGTGATTTCCAAAGTTTCGTTTAATGTGAATTAAGTGTTTGCATTTGTGGAATTGTCTAAATAACCATCATATCTGAAGCACTGCATCAATGGCTGCTAATTTCCAAATCAGAGTCAATCAGTTATTCTTCAATGTGATCATCATTTTTAAGCCCTCATCCTGGTAGTGGGATAGTTACCACTCCTCAGTTTGCTCTTTTTCAGAGATATGTTGGGTTATTTTCAGGCACATTTTTGCATAATATGTGCTCCTTTTGCTACTATAGTTAATAAGCTGTACCCTAGTGTGGTTTAAGCTAACTGTAACCAGGGCTTTTTTGTCCCGGAACGAGGCGGAGCGGCGTTCCGAAAAATCTGAAGACTGGCATTTTTTGCAGCATTGAATTCATAAATAGAAAATTTAGAACTGATATAGTTCTAAATTTTCTATGTATGAATTTAATATTGTATTGATTATAATCATTATAGTAACTCTTCAGCCTCTACATCATGTTGAGATGGCGGTTTTTGTTTTGCAAGAATTCGTAGCGACATCGTTTCTTTCTCGGAAGAGATGTACAGTCTTAGTAAAGTTACTTATTGTTATGCAACAAATCTGAAACATATAATTTGAACAACTTGTATCGTACACATAAAGTAACAACAAAAAATGTAGAAACATACATATTATAATGCAAGTACAGATGTAAAAGCAATAAAAGATTAAAAAACACTCGATATGGTCTGAAACGTAACATTTATATGCAGCATTTTATTTTAATACATGGTTATGAACGCTGATAATTTTGTATGCATGCTTAAGTTTTGGTCAAATCGCAAAACTAGATTCAGATATCAATATATCGGCTATGCAGATTTCTTAAACGACATTTGGTTTCATATGTTTGTAATGGGTACTATTTGTACAACAATGTAAGCTTTTTATGACTCTGAATAAGCTCTCGAAAGGCTATCTGCTAATCCATTATGCCTCCCAGGGATGTAATTTATCGTTACATCATAGCGGCTTATGGCTAATCGCCATCGAGTTAGTCTTGGATTTGTGTTGGCCATTGTATTTAACCACTTTAGGCAATTATGATCTGTATATACAAAGATTTTATTTCCAATGGTATATTGCTGAAAATGGTTTAATGCCCATATTATTGAAAGGAGTTCTCACTCAATCGTACTCATTTTTTTCTCTCGATCAAGCAGTTTTCGGCTAGCATATGCAACGGGCCTCTCTACATTTTGGTCATCAAACTGTAGCAGAGCACTTCCGAGTCCAAAACCGCTTGCGTCGCAGCGAAGAACATAAGGTTGGTCTATGTTCGGTGGCACTAAAAATAATTCTGAGGTTAAAGCTGATTTTAGCTGTTTGAAAGCCGAGTCCTCTCGCTCAGTCCAAACGATTTTGTCTGGATTGGCCTTCCGTGTTAACTCCATTAATGGTGTTATGATACTCGCTAGATGGCGTAACTGAGAGCGATAAAAATTTACACAGCCCAGCAGTGCCCTTACCTGCCGTTTTGTCTTTGGAATTGGATAATTTAATATTGTATTTATTTTTTCTGGATCTGGTTTGATTAGACCCTCTTCGAGTACATGTCCCAAGATTTTTATTGATTTCTGACCCCATTTACGTTTTGCAGCATTGACTGTCAAATTCGCCGCTCTTATTCTCATGAGAATGTCTCTAATATGTTGAACATGCTCTTCCCATGTTTTGCTGAAAATAATAAAATCGTCTATGTGGGCTGCCGCATAGTCATTTGCTCCTTTTAACATTTTGTCACTTAGCCTCTGAAACGTTTTTGAGCTATATTTGCAACCTTGGGGCATTACAACATATTGAAAAAGACCCCATGGTGTTCTGAAGCTGCTGTAAGGCCGACTAGATTTTTCTAGCTCAATTTGAAAAAAGGCCTGCTGTACGTCTAAAGCTGTTATGTACTTTGCACCTGCGGCACGTTCTAGGATGTTTCTCATGTCGCTTGCTGGATATTCATCTGCTATTGTATACGCATTAATTAATCTCATGTCTGAACATATTCGAATGGAATTATCTTTTTTTCTAACGCATACAATGGGATTCACATATGGAGCATTCGATTCCTCGATTAGGCCTTGTTCTAGCATCTCTTGTAACTGCGTATGAACTTGACTTTTTAGACTCTCTGGAATTTTGTACATTCTCGGTGCTATTGGTTTGTCTGTGATTAATTTTATTGTATGTTTTATTAGTGCAGTTCTTCCTAGTTTTTGAGTGAATCTGTCACTAAACTCATCCAGTATGTCTTTTATTTGTGCTTGTTGTTCTGGTTTTAAATGATTCATGTTGTGCTCGAAACTCTCACTGTGGATGTTATCAATAACTGGTATGGTCTCGCAGTCATCTTCCGGTGGATCTGCGGTTAAAATCATGTTTATCGTGGGTATATGGCTATTATCATCATTGCCATTTCGATCGTGCCATTTCTTTAAAAGATTGATATGGTAAATATGTGGGCCATTGCTTCCCTGAATTTCATAATTCGTATTTGATAATATTTGAAGCACTAAAAATGGACCCTCCCAACTGGAAAGTAACTTATTTTGTGTCGCGTGTCTTAACAATAGAACTTTGTCCCCTGGTTCCAATTTCCTGACCACTTCTATGGAATACTATTCCACTGGAAATCAGAAGGATCAAACACCAGCCCATTTTTAGAAACAGACCGGAAAATCTATTTTGGGAGTCATACTCTTTGTAAAGTGTCTTTGGCTCTGCTATGCTTACGGTGTTATATAAATAGTCACATGCCTTCTAGTCATTGTGCTTTGCATTTTGTATACCTAATGGTCCGTAAACCATTCTTTTCGTGGCATGCATTACAATAGAGGCCATCCATAAAGTATGTCATGCTATTTTTGACAGTTTTTGACCCCTCCTCTGTAACAACATGTCACAAATCTTGGACACCCCTTAAAACTTTGTCCATAAATTATGTCACACAGGTTTTCTATTTAATATATTCAATTTCTTGTTAAATTTTCAGCAGCGAAACAGAAATTCAACTTTCAGCTATTTGCTATTTATAGCAAATATAATTGAAACCTAACATTTTTATGTATCTCTGGCAGAAAAGTGTTAATGAGCCAAAACGTCCTCTTTCAAACACTTTTACTCTACCTTCTATCAGGTGTATTTAGGTAAGTACCGTATTTTCACGCATATACCGAGCTTGGTATACGCAATTTTGCAAACCCCAGAGGCGGCCGCACGGTATATTCAAGTGCACGGTATATAAAAATTATTTTACACGTACAGTTCCTTGCCAATATTTGAATACAAAGCATTATCTGAAGTAGAACGGAAAGAATAAAACCGTAAAGGTAAGATATACTCGTAGGACCTATATTTATGAGACTCCTATACTACCTTAAAGGAGGTGTGCTAAACTGCAACTAACTATTGGTCTATAACTCAATGACGACAGGCGCCACCTACTGAATAGAATACCCTACACTTAACCTCCCTATACTTTTTACATACTTCTCAGGCAGTTATTATTACTAAGGGACTTCACTTATTATTTTTATTATTTATTTATTTATTCTATCAACTATCTACCTTACCATCAGCGCCACCTAACGACTATTGGAGAAACTACTTATATACTCTACCTATTCTTTATTATTGGACCTCGGGCTATCTTGGCTAAATTATAATAATTTCGCTACAATATAACGCAGAGCTAATCCTTCCAAAGACTATGTAAGTAAAATTTATTTTATGGAAAAGAACTGACATTCAAATAAAAATTGTATAATCACCATTTAAATAATGATTTATTGAATGAATTTTTAATTATGATTTATTGAAACAAATTATTGAAATAAAAGAATTAGAAATAAAAGAATAAATTGTCTAGTTAAATTGCATAGCTAAATTTTTTCTTAATTAATTATTGTTTCCTAGTTAATTATTTAAATAAAAGAATACAATGTATTGTTCATGTGTACTATTTGATGCTGTGCTTGACATGAATAAAGATAATTGTATTGTTTCTTAGTTAATTTTTCGGTATGGCACTTTAAGGCAGCCTTGCACGTGCACGCACGTGCCTTGGAAAATTGTCGTTCTTGGCAGTTTGCCGTCATCTTGCGCTTGGTTTTAGCGCTAAATGTGCGGACTTCTCATCTTCGGTAGTCCTCTGCTCTTTCTCCTTATAGACAGGTTTATAAGTCGCTCGTTTTTACATCAGATTTTCAGGCGGCGTGTTATACAAAGAGGCGATGTTTTATCTATTGAATTTTCACGGAGATCACAGGAAAGCCATTTATAAATAATTATTTATTTACTACTTACCATTTGATATCTGACGCGTTCAGTGAAAATTCACTAATGGAAATGAGCTAAATAGCTACAATTGTCTAACCATAGAATGCTAAATTAAGAATTCTCTAAATTAAGAGCATTAAACAGCTAGACTCTAAAGAACGAATTCGCTAAGAAAAGCACTAAATATCTAGAATTTGCTCACGAAATGAAGCTAAGTAACTAATATTCACCAAAGAAAAGGACGCTAACTAACGAATTCACTAACAAGCGTTAAATAGCTAGAATTTGCTCACGGAAAAGCAGTAAATAACTAGAGCGCATAATAACTAATTTTCTAACAAGAAATTGCAAAATAGGTAGAAGTCGCTAACGAAAGCACTAAATGACGTATTCGCCAACAAAAGAGCATTAAACAGTTAGAATTCGCTATAACGAAAGAGCATTAAGTGGCTAGACGCTAAATAACGAATTCACTAAAAAACGAGCGCTAAATAACTAGAATTCGATAACTAATGAGCGCTAAATAATGAATTCGCTAAGAAAATAGCTAAATGACTAGGATTTGTTAATGAAAGAGCGCCATACGCAATATAAAACGAACAACACCAAACACCAGACTTTTGTATTTGATTTGTTATGCATTCAATAGCGTCTTTTTTTTAGCACAATCAGTACTTAAAACCCGTTTTACTAAGAGGTTACCGAAAATTTCCGGTTGGGGCCGCAACTTAGACTCGACAGCGACTTTTATTCCCATCATGCGCGCTATATACGTGTGCGTGCTATATACATGTGTGCGCTATACAACTTTTTAGACATAAACTACCCAAAACCACGCGTTATATGTGTGTGCGCGGTATACACGTGCGCGCAGTATATGCGTGGAAATACGGTAAGTAAGTTAGTAAACATTCAGATTATTGTGGTGACTCGTCCGCAGGTGGACTACGTGAACACATTACATAGTTAGAGTTCATAGATAGTGCAGAACAGCCAAGTCTTTAGCCTTTCCTTGAAAATGTTGAGTGAAGAGGAGAGTTGAATGGATGGATGTAGGCCTTTACAGACCTTTGCGGGAGGTTCTATTTTTACTGAAAGTGTGACGTCACTGTGGCCTTTACCCATCCCATTGTCACAAACTGTCACACTTTCTTAGACCCCTCCCCGTTAGAACTTGATGCACTGTATACTATATACCTCCTTTGTGCTGTGATGCTGTGCCACATGGATATGCAGTATGTGGTTTTCTAGCTTCATCAAAGTGATTTGCCCAAAGACTTTGATCACTCTTCATTACACTTTGATTATCACTAAATCCACTGAGATATCTCATACATGATACCTTTCTTCCATTTGTATGCTTAAACGGCTCGTCTCTGCTGTGATGCTTTTGACAATGTTAATGTATTTTTGCCAGAAATGTCTTCAATTGAATGAAGACTTGGTTTCGATGTGGTACAATCGCTGCAGAACTGGTTTGACTTCTGAGACTAAGCCGCTCACTACCCCTTCTCAAGAAAACGTGGTCGTTGAATGCTGTAAACTAAGTGATGTTAGTCTCAGAACTATATATATATATATATATATATATATATATATATATATATATATATATATATATATATATATATATATTTGAAAGTAAAGAATTTATTTTTAGAATATTTTCTATGAATTTCTAAATTGTTTTAATTTTATTGTTGAAAGAGAACACTTTATTTACTGAAAGACCCATGCAAAGACAACTAGCACAAATCCATCTGGAAAAAGTGGAATGGTCATGACAAAGCAGTGCTTCTGAATCCATGCATGTTTTTGTATTTGCAAACTTTTAGGATTTCTTGGAAATAATTTTGGTACTGCCTTCCATTAGAATGCACTTGGTATCTTGTCTGTGTTTTATGTGAGTGTGAGAATAGTGAGGACCATGTCAGTAAATTTGAATGTCATTAGTATAGAAGTGCACAGTGAAGCCAAATGAGCTAATTAAAAAGTTAAGGTCAGCAGTAGGAGTATGTACAGCAGAGGATCAAGCACAGAATCTCAGGGAACACCAAATGGAACATGGAACCAATTTGAGTGAGAATGCTCCATAGCAATCATTGAAATAATTGCATTTCTCTTTTTTAAAAAACAAATCGCCACCATGGTAAAGGGTTTAAGCCTCAGATGAGGCCGGTATTCCCTCTGTCCAACATGCCTAGCCACAGCTAATCATGTTTGACCTGGTTGATATAGGTAGAGTGGTTAGTTAGCTTCTTTTGCATTTTTAAAAGAATTATAAGATTTTTGATTTTGTCTTGTGTCCCCAATGTGCTTGAACACTGACTTGCTTATGGGCAATTTCTGTTTCAAGCTTATTCTGCATCTATTTAAGGATTATTCATAAGTAAAGCTGTAAATGTGTTAATTTTATTAACGGCGTTAATCGTATGATTAATTTTTTAATCATGTGTTAACCACGATTTTAATGCACATATTGTATCGCATCGGGCTTGCGAGACTAAATACTCATAGCCGCCTCATAATTATTTTACCTAACGTAAATTTTTGCCAAATTGTCAATTAAGTCTGCTGTGCTACTTGGGTCAATAGTCATGTTTGATTTGAAATTGGAACTGAAAAACAAAACAAGCCATAATCAGAGCATAGACCTACAATAAGGCAATCACTTCACCATTCTGCAAGCAGAAAGTAAAACTGTACTTTCTCAACCAGTCTGATAAGCAAACTAGTTTCTTGACATTTGTTGGCAATGGAGAAGCCTTCTTCGTGCTAGCAATGTCATGTGCCACAGAAAATAGTTGCTCACAGAATTGAATTGGACATTTTGCAGTCACAGCCGCAATACTCTAGTGACTGGCTCTTAAGTTAAAATGATGAACTAATAAAGGTAGCAAACTTCTCAAATTAAAAGCATTACCATCAGTTTTTTTTATGAATTATAATTTACTAGTTTTAGACTGTCAACAAAATGATTTGGCTTCCGGTAGCGCCATTTTGGCTGCTCGCATGTGTCTGTGCTTTGGAATATCACCGTTCTTGGCAGTTTTACTGACGTCTTGCGCTTATTTCTTTGTGCTAATTATTGCGTGGATTGTCGCCTAGCTGTCGTCTTTGAAGCGGTCAGTGATTGTCTTTGCGTTTTCTGTGCACTGAACGGATCGGATTTATGTCGCCCGTGTCAGCGTGGTTAGCCTGCCATTTTATCTAAGCCACCAGCCTGTCAGCATAGTCTACAGCAGTGGTTCCCAACATGGGAACATGGGAGGCAATTTCATTATTTAGGGGGGCAATTGGGCAATTTCAATGTTTAAAATTTTTAGAACAGGATAATTAAAATGACGATTGTTAACGAACTTATGGAATATAGATTCATAGAAGAAGCTTTCATTACTAAATGAGCAATGTATATTAATGCAATTCAGTTCTGCTTTGCATGTTTTGTATCTGTCGTTGCTGTTTTTCATATAATTGCATGTTATTCCGATAATACAATTTCTGTGATTGCTTCTGTGCGTGTGCCATGGAGGGACGTAAGGTTTTTAAAACGACTTTGGTGGGGCGTGGCCTAAAAAAGGTTGGGAACCACTGGTCTACAGGCTATAAAGGGCAAAGACTGTTCTGGTTCACGCGCAGAATTCCATTTTCAGTCGGTTCCCGTCAGGTTCGGCGATGGATTATTGTCTCGCAGACGACCGCCCTCGAGGATTCACTGCCTGATTTTCACCACGCGGAGATTTTCTCTCAGCATCCATGTGGTCCTTCAACCCTTCAACATCCTTTCTGCGTTCCACTGATTCTTCGACGGAACGTCTTCTTGCGGAAGACTGCCTTCTGAAGGGCTCACTGCCCTATTTCAACACAGCAGCGACCTCTTTCGTGCCATCTGAGTGGATTTTCCCTTAAGACCAACATCTTCCATTCCATGTTGATTTGTCAGCATTGTCGACAGCACCTTTGACTTTGGCCTTCACTATGCTACGGCGCTATAGAAGTTGTCCAGTGCCATAACCATAACTATGTCGGCAACAGCATATAATAAACTTAAATTAATTTATTTTAAAGTCGAAATTTAGAGTCATGCAGCATGTTGCAAACTGAGAAGTAAGTATTCAATCAATTCAATGATAATGTAAACTCAAATGTCAATTGTTTAATGTTGCTAACAGTTTTTATCAATGACAATTATGTAGCAGTGTTCATTTAACAGCAAAGCCAAAAGTTTATTTTTTAATTAATTAAAAGTTTGATCATTCTATTACTGATCAAACAAAATTTGTGTTGAAACTTTTAACAGCATTAATTTGACAGCCTTACTCATAAGAAAATTTTGCTTGCATATAACACTAGTGAGTTGGTCCTATTATTTTTGCAATTCTAGTGAGTCTCCGTTTCTTGCTATTGGCATCAAAATCAATTGGATTATATTGCTTGGCCATTTTCTGCTTTCAATTAACCTCTTCCAAGGGTTCGCCGTTTATAGACGACGGCGAAAAACCATAGCCTAATGGCGTTCACCGTCTATAAACGGTGCGCTATATAAGCGACTGTGTACCGCGGACCTGCAATTTTTTCAAAAATCCAACGCGGCAACCGATTTAGTTCACATCCATTCGATAGGCGGCAGCACCGTTTTCGATAATGCTGACTATATATGCAAGAGATATTGGCTGTGTAACAACCAAGGCTGGAAAATGTATAGGAAAAATCTTCAGCCGGAGGTTAGAAAAATCATAACTACGCCAAATATTATTATTATTATTATTATCTACGACAATTTATATAGCGCAGTAGCATAACTGGAGCTAAAGTCAAGAGCGCTTTACAAAGGAGTCACTTATAAGAGATGTTAAATAAGTGTGTCTTTAGGAGCTTCTCAAAACAGCCGACGGACTTCGCATTAATAACATCACTTGGCAACGAGTTCCACAGGGCTGGGTTTCCCCGCGTGACTGATCTGTCACCGAACACGGCAGTCTTTGAAGGCGGAGGGACGATCAAAAATGTCCGACTACTGGATCGAAGTTCCGCGCATCTGTCGTTCGTCGTTGCCCTGCATACGAGTGTTGATATGTAGTCAGGACAGGTGGTGTCGTTCAGGGCCCGATATGTAATCAGGCATCGCTTGTAGGTGATGCGTTCTCGAACCCCAAGCCAGTGAAGCTTGTCTCTAAGCAACGGTGTCACGTGATCATTCCAGCGGGCTCCAAAGATCAAGCGAGAGGATGCATTGAGCACCGACTGGAGACGGCTTAGCTAGCTCTCTGGAAGGCCAGGGAGGACTCCATTGCATTGGTCAACCCTGGATAGAACAAGCGCCCGAATCAGTTGTATCGCAACATCCATTGGTATATATCGCCTGATGCTTCTGATTCTCCGCAACTGATAATAACAGACACATGTCACGTTACTTATATGATCCGTGAACGACAGTGTCTCATCAAAAATAATGCCGAGCAGTCGTATGGTGGTAGAGGGAGCAATGACAGTGTCCTCTATTTCAAACGGTGTCCTGTTTATTTGGGATCTCCTTCTCGTGGAGCTTAGCCAAAGGAACTCAGTCTTCCCTGAGTTAAACGACAGGCGATTAGATGACATCCATGATTTGACCTCAGCTATGCATTCAATGATCTTTGACCGCAATCTGTCCAAGTCTGCCGGTAGACAGAAGGAATATATTTGGCTATCATCAGCATAACTGTGCTAGTCTAGTCCAAAGGCTTTGATGATTCGGCCAACATCAGCAACATACAATATGAACAAAAGAGGGCCCAACACAGACCCCTGGGGAACACCACTCAGGACATTGCTGTATAATGACGTTCGGCCGTTACAGCGGACCGACTGCATTCTGCCCGTTACGTAGTCACGGAGCCAGGATAAGACCTAATATGATAATATGGTCCGATCTTCAAAATTTGTGCACTATTCTGTTCCAATTACACCTCCCTACAACTTTCCCGCTAACAGTTGGGGGTCACCGCTGAAAATTTTTTTTATTGAGCTTTGAAAATTTTTTGTCGGAGGTGGTCCGATTTTGGGGTGTAGAGTGGACCTACCCCCCCTTCAAATTTTTTTTTGCACGGATGGTTCGAAAGACCAATAAAAATGCTCAACAATGGTGCAAACCGCATCTTTCTAGCTTCTATATAGCCTGAAATATACTGAGTTCGGTTTTTCACATTGAAAATCCGTTCGCATAATTGTCATTTCAGTCAGCAATTGTCTCTTGGGTATGAAACTTCATAACTACCCCAAATATGGTCCGATCTTCAAAATTTTTGCACCATTCTGTTCCAATTACACTCCTCTAGAACTCTATCACTCACATTTGGGGATTTACCGCTGAAGACGTTTTGCTATTGACCTTTGATCAAAATTTGAACAAAATGTTGGGGAGGGGTGCGATTTTGGGGTGTAGAGTGGTCCCTACACCCAACTTTTTTCTTTTGGCACTGATGGATAGAAAGAGCAATACAAATGCTCAACAACGGTGCAAACTGCATCTTTCTAGCTTCTATATAGCCTGAAATATAGTAAGTTTATAACGTATATGTTCACGTTTTCATACGAACGCCTTTTCCAAAAATTAATTTCCCCGTGGGGGGATGACTTAAAAAATTTAATTCCCTCTTTATAAGGTTAAAGGGCTTATAAATTAATTTTATTTCTGGTATTTTCCTCATATTCCTCATATTATTTGAGTTTTGCAATATTTCAGACTCTAATTCAGGAATTCTCAATTCAAGCTGTACAGATATTAGGTCGTAAAAATGAAGATGCTACGATGAATGGAAATATGGCCCTCTGGTGAGTATTGGTATTGTTGCATTCATCAATCTTACTGTCATTGTTTATATAAAAGGAGATTGGGGACATGGTTTAGTTTTCACATTTACTGTATATTTGAAGGGGATATGCAATATTAATGAATATATTTCTCTGCAGGAGTAAGACCTTTTCTTTTATATCGGCGGTTCTCAACCTGGGGTACGCGTACCCCATGGGGTACGTCAGAGGCTTTTCAAGGGGTACGCCGTCCCGGTGCTGGCGTATGTTAAAAGTTTTTTTGGAATATGAAACTTTGTCATATACAGTGTTGGCCAAATTATTAGAAATTTTCGAAACTGTTGGTTCTGGACTTTGAGCTTGCAGACCTTCAAAGGGTAGAGTAGGGGTATGCCTAGAGGTAGACCTAGGGGTCGGCCTAGAGGTAGGGGTAAGCCTAGGGGTTGGGGTAGGCCTGGGTAGGGGTAGGGGTAGGCCTAGGGGTAGTGCCCTATGCCTGGGCCAGGCCTACCCCTCTAGTACCCTACCCCCAGGCCCCACCCCCACCTCAGGGGTAGGCCCAGGGGGTAAGCCAGGGGTTGGGGTACCAGGGGGGGGGCAGGCCCCTCAGACCTACCCATACCCCTACCCCTAGGCCTACCCCTACCTCTAGGTTTACCCTACCCCTGGGGCCCCTTACCCCTTCCCCCACCCTAAACCTAGGCCTTCCCCTAGGCATACCCCTACCCCTAGGTCTACCCCTAAGCCTACCTCTAGGCCTACCCCTACCTTCAGAGGTCTGCAAGCTCGAAGTCCGGACTCCAACAGTTTAGAAAATTTCTAATAATTTGGCCAACACTGTACAATGCACACTAATTGTACAGTACATGTAAGTGTGCGCCATGTGTGCATGAGTTAGGCCGAATTCTTCAGCCATAGTGGCAACAACACCAAATACCAAGTTCATGCCGCAAAACTCACGGATCAGGAATGGCTTCTGAAATTGGCCTACTTGAATGATGCATTCACACGCCTTAATGAGCTGAACAAATCGCTGCAAGGGAGCATCAATATGGTGATCGATTTTGTTTTAAAGTTCGAGCTTTCGCGATGAAGCTTCAACTGTGGGAAGCCAATGTCATTGAAGGAAATTTCACCGTATTCGACAATATCGCAATAACGCGAAATGAAAAAAGATGTTGCTGATATAGGCCTACGACAACAAGTTGAGCCCCACTTCTCCTCCTTGTGGAACGAGTTCCAGAGTACTTCCCTGATCTGAATGATGTTGATTTGAAGATGACATGCAACCCATTCAGTGTGGATTTCAAAGCCATTTCTGAATCCATCCATGAGCAATTCATCGACTTCATCAACGACTCCACCGCGGGAGATGCATTCGACTCTTCCCTCTGACAAAGTTATGGTGCCGAATGTTTCAGTCCTACCCTGCTGTTGTGGAGCCTATTAAGTTGTTGCTGATGTTCCCAAGCACCTACCTCTGTGGGCAAGAGTTCTCAGCCATCTTCTCCACAAAAACGAAGTTTCTTGCTCTTTTGTTCATGGCACTGTCCAAACCACCCCCACTACCCCCCCCACCCCCGAATTGAAGCTCTGATGGCTGCTAGGCAGGTTCAACCCTCTTACTGACTCTGATGTGTGTGTGCACCTGTGGAATGCAACCGAAGGACTTTATGACTGAAGCTGCATGAGTTGTCTACATGTGGATGCTATTTAGCAACTTTGAAATGTAGGCTACGTTTATAGTCATCATTTGCAAATATACTTCTTTTGGAGAGCGATTTGGGGTGGGGCAGGAGTTTTCGGGTTTGGGTGGGGGGGAGTAGGCATCATATTCCAAAACAATCGCAGGGGTATGCTGGGACAAAAAGGTTGAGGACCTCTGTTTTTTTATGTTATGCAATGTACTTTGTCATCATCATCGCTGCATAACTGGTGGCCATTGCACTGCTTCTTGTCCCTTTTCAAGTTCTCCTGTTCACAGTGCTGCATGTTGGAGTCCTCGTGAATATGTGAAAGCCAGGTCCTCCTAATTTGCCAGGAGGTAGTTTCCACTGCAGTGAAAGAGCCATGCCATCTGCAGTCAATCAACAGCCGAAGGCCTGTTTCACTGGAATGTCTTCAGCCGTGTGGGCAACATGCCCACTTAAGGACAAGCAGTGCCATCTCAACGACTGCTGATATTGCCAGATTGATGATGTGGTTTGCCCGGTAAATGTCTATATGTAATGTAATGTAACAAAATATTTGTATAGTGCCTCTTCTGAAAAATCAATCAGAAGCGCTCCCACAGCAAATTACTGTCCAGGTTTCAGCACCATAGAGCAGCACTGATAGTACCAGAGTGTGGCACTGTAGTAATTTGGTGGGTTGAGAGAGTTTCCTGGACCATTTGATTGTAATGAGTGACTCTGTGAGTGACTGTGGCTGAAGATGCTAGATCGATTCTTCTTATGGCTGCAGTAACCATCAGAGATAAACTTATTGCCCAGATGTTATGCTTCCACTAGCATATCATCTATGAGTGTTGTGTTGATTTGAGCGCCAGCATCCGAGTTATGTACTTTCGTTTTATACCAAGACAGCTTCAACCTAGAGGGCTGCATGGGGCAGGGCAGGCAGGAGTCTTGCAGGGGCAGGGATAGGAATTTGGTATCACGACAATTAATCCCGCTACGCTTAATACCACGACATTTAGTCCCAGACATTTAATCCTGCAGACAGATAATCTCGTGACACTTAATATCGTGACACTTAATCCCTCGCCAAATGTGACAACACTGAAGAGGATATGTATCATTATTTAAAATGCTAATATGCAGTCAGCATGAAAGTAATATTGGAAATCATTAACAATGCAATATAAATGAGCCTATATTCTGCCTCTACTAGCCGTCAAAGTCATGTATGTTACTTGTCAAATATGACTATTATTCAGATACCTATTAATATATAATATATATATAATATATATATATATGAGTTTACATATGGGTTCTAAAGGAATTAAGTGTCACCGTATTAAGTGTGCCGAGATTAATGGGATTATCTGTCAGCGGGATTATATGTCCGGGACTAAATGTCGCGGCATTAAGTTTCGTGGGATTAAGTGTCATGGATTCAAGAATTCAAGGGGACCAATTGATGTGGGGACTAACTCCACGAGTTGCCTTTGGGGATGGGGTCAGCTCATGAACAAATGACAAGTTGCTGCATTTCTTATCACACATAGTCGACCAATTGGCGAGAAGCTGTATTAATGCTGTATGTCATGAGCTAGTGGGCTGTGTCTGTGTTTTAGAATGTTTACATACAGACCCCAGAGTACATGTTGCTGCTGTACAGTGTACAGTACTGTGGTCTGTATGCGTATGCAGGTGAAAAGTTCTGAAAACCGATGCATTGTCTGCAGCATAAACTGTAACTAGCTAATGATGGGCAGGGGTTAGAGACAAAAGCCACGAGGTGGGGCAGAGCAGGAATGAGGTCGGCTGTCGCGGGGTGGGTATACCATAGCAAGTTGGGGAGTATTTTTACCCCTTTCTGTTCTCTACTAGTTTAACCAAAACAGTGCAAAGGCTGCTGCCATTGGCTGCAGTGCGCTGATTGCATGAGTGTTGTTAGGTAGGAAGAGGGCAGCATCATCTGCATAGTCCATGTCCATGAATCGTTTTTTCCTGACTTCAGTTCTCACATTGACTGAGATGTTCAAGGATCCAGTCAATTGTCACCAGAAATAGCAAAGGGACCAGGATGCAGCCCTGTCAGGCCCTGGAGCTGGTTGGTGTGAGAAGTTGTTGCCTTTCTGAACCCATCCTCCTGTGTGGTCAAGCAGATTTGCAATAATCAGTCTGAATTGAACATCAGGAGCTCCATAGAGTGGCTCAGTCAACAGAGTCAAAGGCGGATTTAATGTCAACATGATGATGATGATGATGATGATGGACTGAGCCGTCGATACGACGGATCTCAACGCAGATGCACACGTTTGTGCGAGAGCAGTCCGATTCGTGATAAGCAAAAACGCCCACATATGTCACATCTGTAGTCACCAGAGGCAGGTGATTTGGGCATCTTTCGCCTCGCCCATTTTTCTCGCAGAAGGTCTATACAGTCCCTTTCAAAGTTTTCAACTCCAGTCTTGCATACTGAGCGCCATGATGTTCTATCCACGGCCATTGTCTCGAAGTCTTTAGGGTTGAGTTTGCACAGCTTCATGGTGGCTTTCAGTTTGTCCTTGTGATGCTTTCTCTGTCCCCATCATGTTCTTTTACCATCTTCAAGCTGGCTATAGAATACCATTTTGGGAAGTCGGTGATCCCCATATGGGAAACATGACCTGACCAGCGTAGCGTTGACCTCATTAGGAAAGCCTCAATTCCAGAGATATGACAAATCTTTGTGACTTCTGTATCTGGGATTTTGTCTTCAAATTTGACATGGGCAAAGCGCCAGAGGCAACGCATATGAAAGCTGTTCAGTTTGCGCATGTTGTGGCGATATAGGACCCATGATTCACTGCCATATACTGTAGTAATGTGTTGAGCACTGCTGCTGTATAGATGGCGATTTTGGTGTCTAGACGTATTCCATGGTCCAATTCCAGTGTCGACATAAGCGTATAAAGGACAATTGAATTGTATTGCATGTACAGTTCAGACAGTGAGTGGGGTGCCATGATCAAATCAACAATGATGAAGCAACCAGTTGTGAAACCTGATTGATGTGGTGCAATGTTCCCTATAATTTTTTGTAGTCTGTGTGTGCATTTGGGAATGACCGGAAACCACTCCAGACATTCACTTGGCCAGATAGTGTGGTATTATGCAATATCAAGATTTGTCAAATACTTATGTCCACAAAACTACTGAATCCAAATATTATTGTCACATTTCATGTTTTAATGAAGAGCAACTTAATTGAAGTTAACTAACACACCTGCAAAGTTATAAATTTAACTAGAATTACGTCACACAAAGAATTAGTTGAGGCTACATACAGTAACTGAATAGTGACTATTAAGTGACTATTGGTGACTGGTAACATAAGTAGTAAGTTAGGACCATTCTAATCTTGTGCAGTAATATTTGCTTCGATCCGGATCTGACAAATGTTGACCCAAAATCGTGAATCCGGTATCTGGTGGAAAATACCTATCTGGTCAGTCCCTAGTGCATATGAAAATTCATGTGTGCAAAATTTTACATGAAACGTCAGCTTTAATGTGCACCAAGGATTTGGCAAAAGTCAACATTATTATTATTATTATTATTATTATTATTATTATTATTATTATTATTATTATTATTTCAAGACAATTTCTTAAGAGCAGTAAACATGGCTATCAAGCAAAGTCAAGAGTGCTTTACAAAACGAGCTGTTAAACAAATTCATCTTCAACTGTTTCCGGAACCGATCAGGGAGTGTCTCAGTTGTCACTGTCTTCAGGAGCAAATTCCATGAAGCAGGATTTCCGCACCAAAAGGATCTGTCACCGAAACCCGCTGTCTTGAGAGGAGGAGGGACGACTAGTTGATTGCTGTGACCCAACCGAAGTAGATAACGGCATTTGATCACCAGCATTACTTACTTACAAACAAGTCAATACATTAATTAATTAATTCATTCATTCATTCATTCATTCATTCATGGACAATTTCTATAGCGCTGTAACAAGGCTGAGGCCTACAACAAAAGCCCTTTGACATCTCAACAACTATACTCCAACCTAAACAGATGTCATTAATGCAATTCAACTATTACCTGATTAAATTCAAAATATTTTAAATTATTTATTTTATATATTTTATTTATTTATTTTATTTTATTTAAATTTTATATTTTATTTAAATCCAAAATTTTGCTTATCGTCCTGGTGTGTGTTTCTTTACAAATGGGCAGAATATGATAAATGCCTGAGATGGTGACCTACAAAACTTTTAAAAGTATCAGTGAAATAGACAGAGAATAGCGATAAAGAGAATTTTTATTTTGAAGAGGTACCAAATAACAATAAAGAGATTTTTTATTTTGAAAATGTACCAAATAACAGTAGATCAAACTGAGATACATTCTGGCTCTGTGGTTGTTTGTTTCAGCTGTGTGTTTGTTAGTCTTTGTCGACTAAAGGGTAAGCTATATTTCATGATATTTGCCACAATTTTTCCATACTGGTATTACAGAGAAGAAGATATTGTTTCTTAGTATGGTTGATATTTTAGATCTTTTAGATTATGTTATTATGCCATTTAATACAGGCAATATACAAAAAAAAATCAGAAAATGAGGTGAAGATAGATACTGAAGTGTTGGAATGGTTTCAGACATATGTAGGCCTGAGACATGGATGCATGCCGTCTCCAACACTTTTCATTGTCATCCTGTATGCCATTTTTAAAATAGCAATTGAAGCCCTGGAAGTAGGCATAAGGTGCTATGGAGAAAAATTACGCAATCTAACGTTTGCAGACATTGTCAGCATGTTCATGGACAGCAAATCAGATCTGCAAACACTGCAAAAATGGAAAGTTATTAATACAAATGATGAAATATTAAACAGATGGAAAGAATATGTTAAAAACTTGTATAATGATACCAAGGAACAGATAACAACAAATGACTCGACAATAGAAGATCCATTGATAACTGAAGAAGAAGTAAGACAAGCAATTCACCTAAGAATAAGCAGCTTCTGCTGTACCTGTTTCGAAAGTGCTATAGGAATTTGCAAGATTTTACTTACTTACTGTTATATCTATTGGATGCAGCTTACATGCTTTGAATTTAAGCTGGTAACAGTTTCTTTAGAAGTCACGTAATCATTGTACTTCATCATAAGGTGCAGTGGCCGAGACTGAGCAACACAAGCTACTAATTAGTGCAGCGTTATTTAAAATAGTGAACACTTTGAAGGTTAGGTTTCTTGCTCATAATTGTTGCAGTGTTCAAGTAGCCTATTGTAGGGATTTGGCATTTAGGGGTTTAGCAATCCAGACTAACGGAATAGTGATAGGGAAAGCAGAGGCATAAACCACGGGGGACAGTACCCCCAATATCAATAATGCATAACTAGATTATTTACAAGTGGGCATACTTTAAAAAAATGTTTCTGTCTCCTCCAATGCTGATGGCAGGATCACGCCAATGCCGGAAAGGTCTTTTACCTGTGTCAAGGCAATGTATTGGGTAAAGCAGGAGTGCAAAGAACCCTATTGGAAAAAGTAAAGAAAAGAAAACTGAATTACTGGGGACATATTTTGCTAACAAAACAGGACTGGCTAGAGAAAGAAATAATGCAAGGCACAATGCCAGGATCACGAAAAAGAGGCATACCAAGAAAAAAGTGGGAAGACAACATAAAAGAATGGACAGGACTCACTATAGAGCAGGCGACAAGAACAACAAAAGACCGTAACACTTGGAGGAAGGCAGTCCACAATGCAGCCAATCTTCGGAGCAAAGACAGTTCAAGACAAGATAAGGCTTCTACCTATTAACCCCTTAACTGGGAACCCCGGATATATCCGTCCATTTTTACATTGAGTTACAGTTAAATACACAGTTAAGGGGTTAAGGATCACTCAACAATGGTATAGCCAAGGGAGGTTTTGGGGGTTAAAACCCCTCTTGGCTGCCTCCGAAAACAAAATATTTTTAATGAGTTTCTATGCATTTTTAATTTTGGGACATGATTTTGGGGGTCAAAACCCCCCTTTGGCTATAGAATGTAATGGTTTAAGAGGTGATGATTTTTTTTGCTTGTCAGCACGTGGTGGGAGAAAATAGAGATGAGGTGATGACGACTTTATTTGCTTGTCAGGAAAAAATAGAGAGGAGCTTTTTTTGCTTGTCAGGAAAGAAAAAATAGAGGAAATGACCTTTTTTGCTTGTCAAAATTTTTCTGAAGTTGGTCGTGGTCAAAACCAAAAATCAAAATCCCCCTTCTGGAAATTCTGGCTACGCCACTGTCACTCAATGTAACACTGTCATGACAATTGCCTCTAAACGATAGCCCAGCAGCATTGTATTAATGGAACCACTGGACAATGTGGACATGCCAGTGGTCAGCTGGAATGCGAAAACAGCAGGCGCGCATACACTCACTTGCATACCTACAAACATACATACAGATATACACAGAGCTCAAGAATGCCTAGTCATTCCATAAGCAATACACATGCATACTTGCACACATTGTAGCAAGCATACGGTTATACACAGAACAGAGCCAGCAACTCAAACAATCAATGGGCTAAAACCCTCGCATGTGTACATGCACACCTACAGTCACACAGATACACAACACACACACACACACACACACACACAGTGTCACACACGCACACACCTCATAAGCAAACACTCAGACAAGCAATGTAACGACAGAGTAAAATAATTGAACACACACAAAACAGACACCCTCTAGCCCGTGATAAAATCTGCCCAGGCACATGACATATCAGTTAGGTCACATTTGCCATGTGTGGTATACATGTTTGCGTGCTATGCAATTTTTAAAACATAAACTACCCAAAACTGCGCGGTATACGTGTGTGTGTGTGTGTGGTTTATGCGTGAAAATACAGTATATAGAATTGGCTAAGCATGTACATATGAAATATTTAATGTCACATTTTGGGAAGGAGAATTTTTCAAGTGGCACCGGTCCCAGGTGCAACAGCAAAATTTTATACTGGTCCACTAAGCTTAAGGGCTTGGGGAGCACTGTCCTAGGCTATTTAAATTGCAAGTTCATCGTTTATATTTTGTTTCTTACTGTGATACTTTGCTTGTATGTTGTTATGAATTTGTTATTTTTTCTGTTGCTGTTGTTTTTAGATGACATTGAGCGTGTTCGCATGTTTATTTATGATGCTATCAGGCAGCAATATTGCGGCTACTGTTCATTGATTTTATGTGTTGCTGCTGTGTGGCCATTGCCTCTTCAACAAAATGAGCCTTCAGGTTACATTCATTTTGTTGCACTTAATTATTCAAGTTTATTTTGCTAGGGCATGAATATTTGGTATATTTTGTAGGGATCAACTGAAAATTGCCTTGGCATTTGCCTCTGCCGAGTATCTCATTTTTCGTTAGTATTCGCCTCAGCAAATACTTGGCATGTAAGGCAAATACTTGGGTGCAAATAGTTGCCAATAATCATAAACAGAGTTGGGCTGCAGTGACACCTGGCTTTGTTTAATTGAGCTAGTAGCCAGCATTAAAGTCGTTAAGACCACCCACATTGTGGCTTCAAGTCCTTGTCTCCCTCTACCTCTTCCTCTCATCCTCCTGAAAATTGTCTCTCTCCATCTCTCTCTCTCTCCCTCTACCTCTGACAATAGACACTGTCCTGGCATAGTACCAACAATAGGCTAAGCGGCAATCAATCGAGTCGCCGCTCCAAGTGCTACTTCGACAAGGGCAAGTCCAATTGCAACTCCGAGTGCAGCTCCAAGTCGTTGTCTCCCTCTTCCTCTCTCTCTCCCTGCTAGTTGTCTCTCTCTGACACTATCTCTCTACCTCTGTCAGTAGACAATTTGCTATTGTCACTGTCTTGGCATTGCACCAACAATTTGCTAAACTAGGGTTATTCAATGTTTGCTATCTTGGGCCTTTGTCTCAATCGCGCATGTTGCACACTCCCGAGCAGTCTTGGTTCCGATAATTCCAATAACTCCGACAGCCTTTCTTTGCCAATCTACATAATGCAATTTCAAAACCGGACCCTTGCCTCCTTCTCTGCTAAGTCCAGTAAGTTTTATTTCAAAGCAGGGGTGCGTCTCAGCCATTTGCTCCCCTACAGAATCTTGTAACCGATAATTCATTGGATATCCTAGCACTAAATGAGATCTGGCTCAAATCAAGTGATCATTCTTTACGATACCCCCCATCTGGCAATTTGCTTCTTGGTGAGCTGTGTCAATCCGAAAAAGGAGAGGGAGTTGCTTTTGTTTATCGTTCTCATATGGCCTTAAGTAGGAATTAAGTTTCTATGCCCAAACCAACATTTTTCTAAATGATTGTTGCATCAGTTACAGTCGGTAACAAATGTATCAAGTTGATAAATATTTACCGGCCACCAGCACCGTCAATCTCAGGGTTCTATTTGGAATTCCAGTCTCTTGCGGAACACATCATCTCTTCCCTCGCCAACCAAAAGTGTGGTACAACTCTGATATCTGGGATGCTGAGAGATACTGGCACTGCTCTAGACTTCCTGGAGACAAAATCTACTTCAAAACTCAATGCAAGGTAACCTGAAAACTGGTCTCTCAAGCTAAATCAGATTACTTCACAAAGTTAATAGCTGAAAACTCATAAACTCCAAGAACACTATGGAAATCTCTGAATCAGGTTCTACACAGAAACTCTTCAGCCGGCTTACCAAATTATGCAGAATCATCATCTCTTCCAGCAGCCGGATGGCATGTCTCCAGAGAGTTGATGGAATCTTGCTGGTCTGGGTACGAAAGTGGTCGATCCATCTTTTCCTGGGATGACCAGGCCAGCACTTCCATGATCAGTCAGGCGACGACTGATGGATAGGTCGACGTGGCAGTGGATGGCTTGATGAAATCAGGAACGTCTCTCCAAGGTGGGCAGCAGGTCCTAATATGGCGAGGCGGTGACTACTTATAAGTTCATTGAGTGATGGTAATCCGGTCAGGGAGGATATCTCCGCATTGGTAATGAAGTCGCACCAGTGAACTCTGAGGATCTGACATAGGCACCTCATATGGAAGGCTTCCATCTTTCTTAGTTCCGAGGTGGGTAATGTCCAGGTCTCGACTGCATAAAGTAGGACAGACAGGACAAGTGTCTGGCACAGAAGGAGCTCGATGGCCAGAGAGAGACATCTGTCCTACCAAGGAAGTTGTTGAAACACTCGTGCCGTTTCTGGTGACCCTCATGTCAACCTCCTTGAAAACTGGCGAATTTCCACTGTCATGGAAATACGCGGTCATCATCCCGCACTTCAAGCGACCAGACTTAAATCCCGACGAAGTCACCAACTATTGCCTTGTCTTGAACCTCCCTTTACTGTTGAAAGTGTTGGAGAGAGTAGTCAGCGGGCAAATGGTAGGCTATCTCAAAAGAGCAAGTAGCCATTGATAATTATTAATAGTAAGATTTAAGAAATTTAAGAAAGAAGCTTGTGCATAAATTACAACAAGGACATCACAGTACTCAACTTCTGTGTTAATTGGAACAGGGAACAACGGCTAGAAAGAAAAAGAAAGCATGCATGTACACATCAACAAGGCTTTGTGCATTATGGTGACTGATTACAACAACCGGGAGCCACATATTTAGGAGACATTGGATTCATTTTAAATATTAATGCTGTTTGAATTCTCTTTCAACTTCGTTGAGAAAAGACTAGATTAATATATTAGGAATTCTTTTGAAATAACATAAAACTAATATGACTTCATTGATTGATTGTTTGGTGTTATGATTAATAAAGACTGTGTCTACCACCTGTTTGGCCTGATGACAGTTTATCCACTGACATTTTGAACTCATGTCATTCTGTCCGGTGACATTTTGTCTACTGACATTTTGTCCGTTACATTTTGTCTGTGACAATGTGTTCGTGGACCTTTTGTCCCAGCACCGTGCATGACTATATTGACTGTTTTTGTCTTTTTTAAAGTAACTCTGTACAAAATGACTTTTTCTTTAATCATTTTTGCAAAGCAGTTATTTTAATTGCAGGGTTTTTTTTAGATATTGAATTTCCTCTTTTGGAGGTGTTGCAGTATGTTATCTGTGTGAAGGCTTTAAGTGCTTCAACACTTAAAAAACAAAAGGTAAACTACACTCTAAATTGATGTTGATGAAGGCAGCATAATAGCAAAAGTCTTGTGTTTCTTAAAATTGTTTAAATTACCCGTATTTTCGCACATATATGATGCATCCGTGTATAAGACGCACCCGTGTATAAGACGCACCCGCGTATAAAATGCACCAGCGTATAAGATGCGGGTTTTGATGATTTGCGTTTAAAAAATTATGGATAAGACGCTCCCATTTATAAGATGCACCAAAAGAGTCAAGTACTGAGTCTCTATTCAGTTACCTGGCTAATAATTACAATGTAATGTAATGTAATGTGACATTTGTATAGCGCCTCTTCTATTTCTACTCAGAGGCGCTCCTAGCATTGGAGACGCAGGGTAAAGTAATGAGACCAGCTTTCGCATTGAGCAGAGCGAGGGAGTAAGAAGTGATTCCCGAATGGATGGGTTTAAGGCATTCCATAGGGAGGGTCCAGTCACTGCAAAAGCCCGACGCTGGGTAAGAGCAGTGCGTGATCTGGGGACATAAACATTCTTCTGATCAGTGGAGCGGAGCAGGCGATGAGCAGCAGAAGAGGGTGATTTGAAAAGCTCAGTAATGTAAGATGGTGGCTGACCTCGAAGTGCTGCGGAAACAATAATTACTTGTTTGAATTTAATGCGGTCAGAAATTGGAAGCCAGTGGAGGGTGTTAAGCATAAAGTCTGAGATGCTAGAGTAGCGAGGAGCTTTAGCCACGAGACGAGCAGCATTTAGGACAGATTGCAGAGTGGAAAGTAAGCTTTTGGGCAGGCCAAGATAAAGAGAATTGCAATAGTCTAACCTACTAGCCACAAAAGCATGAACCAAAGATTTGGCTGCAGATAAAGAAAGCGAAGAACGAATAACCCTAATTTGCCTAAGTTGGTAAAAGCAGGATCGAGAGAGTCTAGCAAAGTGCTCTTTGAAGGTCAAATTACTGTCAAAGTAAATACCAAGGTTTTTGATACAATTTGAGAAAGATAGATTAGGAAAGAGAGAGTTCAGTAAGTCATAATCAATTTTTGAATGCAGATGTTTAGTACCAAGCCAGATAAGTTGAGTTTTATCAGGGTTCAGTGAAGTCTATTGGAAAACATCCAATCCCGAAGAGTTGGAATTACATTGTCTACAGATTGAGTGAGCTCAGTATAAGAAGAGTAAGGGCAATGCCGGTAAATTTGAATGTCATCAGCATAGAGGTGCACAGTGAAACCAAACGAGCTAATTAAAGAGCAAAGGTCAGCAGTATAGAGTATGTACAGCAGAGGACCAAGCACCAACCTTGGGAACACCAAAAGGAACATGAATCCAGTTTGAGCGGGAATGCTCCATAACAATCATTTGAGAACGGTTAGAGAGATAGGATGTAAACCACAGAAGGGCTTGATCAGAAATCTCAAATGAGAGTTTGAGACGTTTCAACAATATATCATGATCAACCGTATCAAAGGCGCCCGAGACATCAAAACAGGCAAGCAATGTAAGTTCAGACAAGTCAGTGGCAGAGTAGACATCAGAAAGAATTCTAAGAAGAGTCGTTTCAGTTGAATGAAACCGTCTGAAACCAGATTGTGTGGATGGAAGAAGATTTTCAGTATTCAGATAGTGTAACATTTGTGATAAAATAAGCCTTTCAATGGTTTTGAGAGAAAAGAAAGGTTGGAAATGGGTCGAAAGTTGAGAGGCTCACTAGGATCAAGACCAGGCTTCTTGATGACAGGCAGCACAATGGCTCGTTTTTGGGAGTCAGGAAGACAGCCCTCCCTCAAAGAGCTGTTGATCATGAGTAAGAGGAATGGAATTAGCTCATCTAAAACCTCAACAAGAATGAATGGTGGCAAAGGATCCAGTTCACATGATTTTAGTTTAGAGTTTTTATGACTGTCCTAAGTTCCAATTCTGTCACTTCATTTGAATTTTTCAAACTTGGAACTTGTTGAGATAGGAGAGAGGAGAAATAAGGGGAGGAAGCTTGGTTGTGGCATTCCAGCAGTGTCAGCATGCACTCGGTCTAATTTCACCAAGATTGCATCGTGATAATTGACAGCCGTGAAACTTGGTGGCTCAGAGGCATTTGGCTGCCTGACCGAGTATAGAGGACAATGTTGACCAGAGTTTACGTGGATGTCCCGTGTGCTGATGAACAAGATTTTCCCAGTACTTGGCGATTCTTTGTGATGGTAGCTTTTTATGAAGATTCTGACAGATATAATCCATTCACTGTCTTTTCTCTGATCGATCATCAGGATTCAAGGTTCATTTCTGCAGCGTCTCTCAATTCTGATCCATATAATAGCCTCCCGAAACGTAAAATCTTTTAAAAGACATTAAAACGACATTCATTGTCAAACCAGGGTGTTAGTGGCCGATGCCTGGCTCTCACTGTCTTTTTCGGTAGCAACTCATCCACAATCCTATCTCACCTGAATGTGGCTGCCCATAGAGAGCAAGAGATAGGAGAGAGGAGAAATAAGGAAGGATAGAAGAGATTGCCTTGAATTGGAAGGGCTTCCATTCACTGTTGCCAACCATCATATAATGTCTACACACAAGTTGCTTAACTGTCTATTTAAAATGTTAAAATGTATTTATTACCTTTATCAGTCTGGGGATGAGGGCCTGTGATATCAATGGATAATAATTCCCATGGCTCACCACATTTTTGTGTTAATAAGGGCCCTTGATGGGACAAAGGTCTTCTCAAATAATACCTGCATTTGCTACAATTTTTGACATACAATTCTATGGTTTTGACCAACCTATAAAATAAGCTCTAGATCTAAAGGCAGGCTTTGTTTTCTTTATACCCAAGTGACCTCCTGACGGAGAAGAGTGCAAAACCTTGATTCTATTGTGGAATCTATTCAGAATTCTGATTAATCACAATCCTCATTCACTTAAATGTCACTGCCGGCAGAGAGAGTGAGACAGACAGACAGAAATATACTGACAGACACAGAGATTGCCTTGAATTGGAAGGATTTCCCTCCACCAATTCTACTTGCATCTACTGCAGTCTTGGATTTATTTATTGATGATGACTTAGATGGCAGTTATTCATGTATGATGTTCAAAAAAATTTTGATAAGATGCCCCCGAGTATAAGGGGGCTAATTGTGTAAAAATTCGTATAAGCCACATCTTATATGCGCGAAAATACGGTATTCTGCTCCATTTAGCATGATGCTATTCTAAATCTTACTTTCAGCAACTTATTTGTTTTAATTTCTTCTGTGGTACATATCCTGTATTCTCACCTTTCTGGACTTGAGTCATTTCCTTTTTCTTGAGACAGAAGTTGCTGATAGTCATCTTTCAATCTTTTTATGGCTTCTTTTATTTCTTCTTCTGTAAAGTTTGCTATTTCTTCTTCAACCCCTTAAAGCTAATCCCATCATTAGGCATTGCTAATTATTGGCTTGTATTGAGCCAGCAGTAGTCAGTTTATATACGTCCATTTTATACAATATAATCTCTTGTCTCAGATTATTTTGCAGATGACAGTGAATTGGCACACTATTTGGCTGCGGTGGCCCTTCAAATTCATGGGGCCTGGGGAAAATGTTCCTCTTCTCTCACACTCAATGGCCCTGTTTGACAACATTGATTGCATTTAAATCCTGTCTTTCTAAATTCATGAATGTTGGCAACTAGTCATTTAAGCCAAATTCCTATTAAACAAATATTTGTTATCAGAAATCTATATGTCACTAGTTGTAGCTCCTAGGTAGCGCTTTGAATTACTGGTACCCATTCTGCTAAATGAGTGAAGTCAGGGCCATATTAAGGCAGGGGCTGAGGGGGCTGTAGCCCCCTGGCCCATCATAAAAATAGGCCCACCGATTTTCGAGATAACCTTTTTTTTGCTTGTCAGCACGATTTTCAGCACGATTTGGAAGGGAGATAACCTTTTTTTGCTTGTCAGAGATTTTCAGTATAGGCTACGGCCTTTTTTTCTCAGTCCCAGGCCCACTCGGACCTTAATCCGGCCCTGCAACGTTGATTGAGTTATTTAATAGCCGAGAAGAAAATATTGTGTGATTTATCATGTAATTATTAAAATTTATTCGAAACACAAATTTATTTCGAACCCAACTACGAATTTTAAATTTCACGAGGTAAAAGTAAATAGCAGTGTTTTCGTATTAATTTGACAATTTCTATGCGGGGCAATAATGTCATATATAAATCCTAATTATTGGCTTGTATTGAGCCAGCAGTAGTCAGTTTATATACGTCCATATTATTAAATATTATTAAATATATTATTATTATTATATATTATAATATTATTATATATTATATATATATTATATATATATATTATTATATAATATTAAATCATTATAAATATGTAAATAAATACGGCATATATACTGTAGAGATATAGGGTCTACTGTGTGCAACATTTCAAAAACAAGTTAAATATCAACGAAAGCCGGTATGAAAGTTGACCGCCATTTCTAAGTTCCCCGGGCAAAAATAGCTAAAATTTTCAAAATGTTAAAATAAACTATTAATTTAAAAAATTTGAAATTTGGATAAAAATTTTACAATGATAGAATGAAATTTTAATTTGAAACTAAAATTTAAATATAAAATTACTAACAAAATTTAAAATTTAAAAATTGCTAAAATAGGCCCCTAAATACTTGCAAAAATTGCTGAAATAGGCCTCTTAAAATAAAAATGGGTCCATTACAAATAGGCCCCCTTAAAAATAGGCCCCCTTAAAATATGCAGCCCCCCCGGCCCACTCGAACCTTAATCCGGCCCTGAATGAAGTGTTTTAAATAATTTCTTGCTACTACTGCTGCTACTACTACTATTACTACTACTACCTACTACTACTACTAATAATAATAATAATGGTAATAATTTAGGAACTCAATTCTAGCATCCCTCCACTGTCTATGCCACAATCACAATATCCTTCACTTTTTGCAACATTGCCTCCAGTTTTTCTATCTAAACTTGAAGAATTTCTCTTCGAAAAATTATTTTCTCTGTAGCCGTAAGTTACTGTATCGTCCCAACCACACAGGCCCACTGAGATAAATTCTGGACCCCTGTGCAGAAGGTCAGTCATGGGCCCCCTAACAAGTGTAAAATACTGCTGATGACTTTATTTTTGCTTCTCAGCCTTTTCCAAAGTTTAGGATGCTAATAATTATAATCCATCACTGGCCTGGACCCCCTACAAGTTGCAAGGCCCCTTTACATTTGCCCCCACCCCCCTCTTGATGGCCCTGCAATCATGGTGACCCTTTAGATAAAATTACTCTGCCTGACAGGCCTCACCTTTTGGCTATATAGCTATTTCAAATTTAACCTAAATGCTTAAGAATAAGGAACTACTGCACTAGTACTTTTAAAAGTGCTATATACATTCCCAAGATTTTACTTACTTACTTCACTCCTAATGGACACCCAGACTCTTTTACAGGGATTTACAGCAGGTCAATGCAATGGGCAGGGGGCAGGGTCCACCTTATCTCATAGTTAGTGGCAGTATCCTGCAGCTGCCATCAATGCCAGTTATTGTGAATCTCTCACCTATCACTGGCTACACACAGGTTGCAGCGAAATTAGTGCACTGTGTGCTATGCACCCGCACGCTACTCCACTCACCATTCAGCTATAGCTTTTACTTGTTTCTGTTTCTCTATTTTCTACTATAATTAACAATTGTATCATGAATGGTTGTGCAATAATCAGCGTTGACTGATGCTCAGGACCGCCGAGACAGGGGGGGCAGGGGCAATTGCACAGGGGCCCGGTGATAGTGATGTATTAGCAACAGTCTGAACCCTGAAAAAGACTGACAGGCAACAAAAGGTCATCTTCTCGTCATGAGCACAGGGGCCCAGCAGATGTCAGGGGGCCCGGGCCGATCATGTTAACTAATCCCATAAAAAGGACCGAGAAGCAAAAAAGGTCATCATCACCTTTTCACACTTGCGCTTGTTGCGGCGACTTGGAATTCTGGTTTGAAAAAGACCGACAAGCAAAAAAACAGGTCATGAACTTTTCACACACTTGTCAGGTCAGGGGCCCATGACTTTTTGCACAGGGGCCCAGAAATTCTCTCGGCGGCCCTGCTGATGCTTATTGTTAAAAAGCCTATACCAATTATCAGTGCAACTCTAAATTTCATAGTTGATGATGTCTCATGAGGCTATCTGATTTTTGTGATATTTGCACAGATACAGTTTTGCTTTGAGATGCTTTGTGGGTGGAAACTTGTGACTGAAACTGCTGATGAGATTGCTCAACGTATTCTTAATCAGTTGGAGGAGCATATCCAACAGACAACTTCACCATCTGAAGGTCAATGTCATATTATTAACCTCATAGCTTTAATACAGAGTGTGTCAATGAACACCGGTCTATTTTGAAACTTTACAACTTTCTTAATGTACAACGGAAATTTCAACATCACGCTGGAGCTTACTTACTAAAGAATGTCAAAGGCATTAAATGTATTCACATTGCCAAAGCATAACATGAGAGAAAGGCAACATCACATGCACAATAAAGCATTGTGGGTCGTTTGAAAACTCCACTCAGACATTGTGGGTCATTAAGCCCATGCTAATGTTGTGGGTCATTTGAAACCCTTGCTGCGGTGTAAGCCACATGTACCTTTCTATATTGGATGAGTGGGATTGTGTGAATTATTATTATTATGAAGACAACTTATGTATCGCCGAGGTCATGACCAAGGCAAAGTCTAGGGCGATTTAACAAATGCCACTTGTATGATTTGTCAAACAAGTAAGTCTTTAGATTCCTCCTAAACGATATAATACAGTTAGCTTTCGTGATGTCCAGTAGCGCCATTTTGGCTGCTTGCACGTGTTTGTATATGTTTCTAAATATCGCATCGCCATTCTTAGCAGTTTTACCGACGTCTTGTGCTTAATTTTTGCACAAATAGTGGAGATTATCATCTATTTGTCATTTTTGAAGAGGTCATCAACTGTCTTTGCACTTTCTCTGCACTAAACAGATCGGATTTGTGTTGCTCGGCATCGGCATGGTTGGTCCGCCTTCTTATCTAGCCTGTCGTCCCATCGATGCAGTCTATCCAGGATACGAACATTGGGCAATGGCTGTTCCAGCTGTCCTGCGAAGTTCCATCTGTGATCGGTTCTGTCAAGTTCGATGATGGATTATTGTCTCGCAGAAGGTCACTCTCAGGAATTTGCCGTCTGATTTTGCCATGTGGAGAATTTCTCTCAGCATCTATACGATTCTTCAGCATCCTTACTTTGGTGTTTTGCTGTCTCTTCAATGGAACATCTTTTTGCAGAAGACTGCCTTCTTATTGGTTAGCTGCTCAATTTTGACACAACCATCTGAGCAGATCCTTTTTCCCAGACCAGCATCTTATGTTCATTAATTTCTCAACATTGTCAACAGTGCCTTTGACTTTGGCCTTTGCTAAGCTATGGCGCTATAGAAGTCGTCCATTACACTACAGTACAATAGCTAGCTTGACCTACATTGTAAACACATAGGACTTGACTATTGCTAATATATATTTAATTCTTCTTCCTCTAGCATATGCCTTTCTTTTGCAGTCACTCAACAGCATCAGGTTGAGCCTGATGCAGTTTCAAGTCCTCCTCTGAATCTGGAGAGGTGACAGTCATTGACTATGTGGTTCATAGTCTGTCTGTTGCCACAGGGGCAATGCAGGTCGTCTCTGGCTCCCCAGCGGTGGAGCATATTGGCGCACCGGCCATGGCCTGTTCAATAGTGAATGAAGTGGACCCAATCATAGTGTACTAGGTCGAAGCCGGGTTGGCACTTGCCAGGGTCTGTGTTGAGGTGCTTGTTCATTACCTCAGCAGACTGCCAACTTTGTTTCCAAGAGTCTGATACAGAGAAGTTCAGTATGGGCATGGGAAACTAGATTGGGTGGCAAGACATCAGACGTTGGGTGGGGTGGTCAAAGATGTCCTTGTATAACTGTATATTGGTAGGTCCGGTCGGGCATTATGGCAGGCAATGAGCTTAAACTCTGCAGCGTCATGATGGATAGCTATTATTATTATTATTATTATTATTATTATTATTAAACTTGACAATTTCTTAAGCGCAGTAGCATAGCTAGGTGGCTAAAGTCAAAGGCGCTGTACAGTGTACAGGGAACGAAATGTTAAACAAATGCGTCTTAAGATGTTGTAGGAACCGATCCGGAGAGGTCTCGGTTGTCACAGCCATCGGGAGCAGGTTCCACGATGCCAGGTTTCCACGACGAAAGGACCGGTCCCCCCGCTGTCTTGAGCGGAAGGGGACGACGAGATGATTGCTGGCGCCGGAACGGAGAAGGGAGCAACGTGGTACTGTCGTCGATCGGCTGATTAGTTCTGACAGATACGCAGGGCAGTGGGGGTCATTCAGCGCACGGAACGTGAGCCAGTGGCGCTTGAACTCCACACGCTCAGGGATCCGCAACCAGTGCAAGCGATCTCTCAGGAATGGCGTTACATGGCTGCTCCATCTGGAACCGAACACCAGGCGGGCCGAGACATTCAGGACCGACTGCAATCGATTAAGTTGACCGACCGGTAGTCCAAACAGCACACTGTTACAATAATCCACCCGAGAGACGACTAGTGCACGAACCAAGTCTATTGCTGCCGAATTAGACAAGTAGCGACGGACCTCTCTTATCCGGCGCAGGTGATAGTAACAGGAACGGATGGTATTGTCCAAATGTCTGAAGAACGTAAGTGTCTCATCGAGAAGAACCCCAAGTAGACGCAGTTGTCTACTGGGGGCGACGACCGCACCGTCGACATGGATTTCGGAACGGTAGATGAGGTGCTGCCTGCGCGAAGTAGTCAGCCACAGAAACTTTATGAAGTGCTCATGAAATGACAGAGTGCAGTCAAGAGTGACGCCGAGCTAAACTGGCTGGGATTCATGGCGGATTCTCGTACTGTCAAGTTGCACTTTGAGCTCACACAAGGCTGAGGCATGGTCTAGGCAGAAGACCGATGATACTGTTTTTTCAGTGCTGGGGTTAGTCGCCATATTTTTGCAATAGTCAGAGAGAAGTGACATGTCTTTAGTTAGAGATTCCTCAAGTTTGTCAAACTTTGTTTCCTGGGTTGCACTGCAGATGTCATCGGCATAAATAAATTTCCTTGAGGAAGTTTCCTGGAGATCATTTGTGGTGAATGCCACAGATAGCGAGAGTATTATTTGCTTTGACTATAAGACCCTAAGCCTTCGGTAAAATGACTAGAAGAAATTCTTCCGCGTAAGACCAGGAGTTTCGCTTCCAAACCAGTAATAAGTCCCTGAGAGATCGGTCACTTGACTAGGGAAATCTTCTACCACTCAAGACCAGGAAGAAAGACCCTTAGATACCAGTAACGCTTGTCAACCAGCAGCTAGCGGTATCGAGCTACATAAATCCAGCCCCACCTGAGGCCTGGCAAACGTTATGCGCTCGGGCAATGACACTACTAAATTTAAGTCCGCTGCAAGCAGCTAGCGGAGACGCTGACGACGGACGAAGCGGCGTTGACGGACAGCAGAAGGGGACCACATGACGGCAGCTGACGAAGCGACAGCAGACAAGACCGGGAGCAAGGCTGGTAGAACGGTGACAGCGACAGACCGAGGCAGGTGGGACTGCAGCGATGAATGCGGGCAGAGGACGGAAAAATCGATGGGCGAAGCGACAGCAGACCAGGGCGAGGCAGCTGACAAAGGGGACAGGCAGTTGTAGCGATGGATGAAGTGACTGAAGGAGAAATGGCATACGACAGACGGTGGTGGCTGTCGATCGGTGCTGCTAAGCAGTAGAGCAATGGACAGAGGGACAGAGAACGGCTGCGGCCGATTGACTGGAGTTGATGAATCCGCTTGAAGACCGACATATCTAATTGTATCACACGTCAAGAGGTGGACGCAGGCAGCTGTGGCGAAGTCCACTTGATTCATGGCGCCCTGCTAGCATGAATGATTTGTCTTAGGTTGGCCGTAGACAAAGTCCCTTACCACTGCTAACGACGATGCTGTCTGGTGGGTCCCTAGTTTTTCCTATTGACGGCAATTACGCGAAAATACAGACAGTTGTTGCCAAATCCGCTTGAGTGCCCGTCAAAAAGTTTCAAACTCCTAAATTTTTCTGTTTATTCTATTCTATTCTATTCTTTATGACAATTTGTATAGCGCAGTAACATAGCAAGGGCCAAAGTCAAGAGTACTTTACATGGAACAATCGAACGAGATATTAAAAAGGCTGTTATCTGGCACATATCTAGAATTTGGGGTCTCATAGCTATTATTGTGAGGCGATAGAGCAAAGCACAGCGATTGAAAGCGAATGAACATTGGAACCCAATAAAGTGCTAAAAGCTTATCGTTTCATATTGATGCATCAAAGGCTATTGACTGCATTCCCATATGGCGCTATTTACTGGCAGCCCGGGGGTGCGTCTAGCTAACGCATCTTTGTCCGTATTACCAGTGTTGCAACTGTAGCCCTTGTTTTCATTGTTGCTTGGTTTGTTAATAAGTAAATAAATCAGTAAACAGGAAGCTGCATTTGTGATCTTTTGAAGTTGCTGTGACGTCGGAGTCACAGCGCAATATTGTCAGTGAAGGTTAATCTTGGCTGCGATGAAGAAGGCTTATCCTTTGGCTGCATATGCACTGAGGAGGCTAACTCTGAGCCAAGGAAGGAGACAGAAGCCCCGCCTGTCGTAAAGGCGTGGAGAGTCAGTTTGTTGAATTGACCGTCGAGGAAAGGAGTGGAGCGCTGTCCATTCAGGCACGGTTAACCCTGGTTTTTGGTGAAACCGCTGAGGAAACAAATAGACGCCGCTGCCCGTCTAGGAGTGAGAGCAGGAGGTACCAAGCGTGCTAAGAAGCCGCAACAGAGGATAGACATCGCCGCCTGTCTTTAAGAGAGCGGAAGACGGTTATATTATCGAGAATGAATAGACCGGAAACAGGTCACATTGCTCGGCCTCCTCGATCTCAGCGCAGCCTTCAACTGCGTAGATCACGAAATCCTTCTACGGCGCCAGTACAAATTCGGTATCACGGGGTCGGCGCTCGGCTGGCTATCGTCATTTCTTACTGACTGCTCACAACAGGTAGCTTACCATGGTCTTTTTTGGAAAACTTGCACCTCCCCTATGGAGTACCACAGGGCTCAGTATGCAGACCTGTCCTGTTTCTTCTGTATGTGTCAGGTTTGTCAACATTATTGCTGCCTGTGGAATGTCTGGGCACGGATACGCTGATGACATCCAAATTTACAGCAGCGGGAATGCAAGCGGAGAGCAAGCACTAATGGACCAGTTAAGTGACTATCACTAGAATCCGGGACTGGATGGTGGAGAACTGCCTGAAGCTGAATGAAGATAAGACACAAATTATCTGGCATGGTACAAGACAACAGATTCAAAAGATTACAATAAATGCCTTACGCCGTCCTGACGCCACCATTGAATGTGCTACAGTGGTCAATAACCTCAGAGTATTAACTGATAGCCAACTGACAATGGCCGGCCACGTTGCATCAGCCTGCAGGAAGTTGTTCTTCCAGCTTTGCCAGCTGCAGGCAGTGAGGAACTCCCTGACCCTTGATGCAACTAGGATGCTGGCTCAAGCATTCATCAGCAGCAGACTCAACTACTGCACCAGCATCCTTTATGGCATTAGCGACCATCTGCTACAGAGACTTCAACTCGTTCAGAATGCAGCTTGGTGTTCCAGAGAGGCAAATTTGACCATATTACGTCAGTCCTGTGGGAGCTTCACTGGCTACCGGTCAGTCAACGCATGATTTTTAAACTTGGGACCATCCTGTTCAAGGCTCAACACAGTTTTGCTCTGCCATACCTAACTGATATGTTCTGCTTGACGGCTAAGTTGCCTGGTTGGTCGCATCTGCGCTCTGCCCTGACCAGCACACTCGCAGTGCCTTGAACTCAGACAGGCTATGGTGACCGCAACTTGGCTGTTGCCGGCCCGGTTGTTTGGAACAGTTTGCCAGCAATATTGCGTTCCTCTGATTCAAGCATGACACTGTTCTCTTTTAGAAAACAACTGAAGACATTCTTGTTTGTTTGATCCCGTTCACAACTGACATTAGCGCATCTGCTGCTTTGCGATTATTTGCACTCTAGAAAAGCTCTTAATAATAATAATAATAATAATAATAATAATAATAATATATACAGAAAGCACCAGGTATAGAAATTTTGAGGACACTTAAGACTATCATGGTTGGTGTACACAACAGTTTCAAGAACATGGCCAGGCATGCAGGCGATGGGAAGGTGCAGGTTTTCTTATTCAAGAGGAGGCCGGAGTCAGGACAGACAGAGACATATCAGACGAGGAAAATCGGGACCCTGTGTTGAGGAGCGGCCATCCTCAGTATGCGGCCTGTCCGGCAGCAGCAGACACCTCGTTTGATGGCTGTGAATTGGAAAGTCAAACAAACGCTGTTGATCAGGCAGAGTCGGCGGTGGAAGGCGTTCGGGAAACCGAGCTGGCGTTGGGGGGGCCGCCCGACCGGCGGCCTGCGCGACGAGGCCGTGAGCCAGGGTCGCCACACATTGATGTAAATATTGAATAGTGTGGGGGTCAGAACAGAACAGAACTTTGAGGGAGGCCATTTGAGAGAAGTCTCCGTTTGCTTGTTTAGCCACCCAGATGCTCGCGGAATCTTCTGTTCTGGAAGAGAAACGATATAGTTCTTGCCACCCATGGGGGCAGGCATCTTGATATCTTAACTAATAGACCTCGATGCCAAACCGACAAAGACAGCACCTGTCTTTGAGCTCCTCTGGAATCCATTTTTGATATGCGTTGAAAGAGCCAAGACCTGTTCGCAGGTAGATCTTCCTGATCGGAAACCAGCTTGTCTACCACCATCAATACAGCTCTCTACGACCTTGAATACTTTTAAAGAGAGACTTAAAACATGGTTATATCGCACGAGTTATTTGTAACTTTGTAATGTGTTCACGCAGTTCGTTTGGACGAGTTACCACATTAATCAGTACGATGATAATAATAATAATAATAATAATAATAATAATAATAATAATAATAATAGCTTGGTCAGGTGTTAATAATTCTTCTGTGAGAGGAGATATTCGTGACAGCGGCAATCTCTCGAGGAGTTTGTAACACACATAAAGGAGAGATATTGGTCTAGTTGGCGGCCATTGTTGGATCTTTCTTTGGTTTCAGAATGGCTATTATCTTCGCACAACGCCAAATTTTGGGCATAGATTCGGACTCTATGATGTGGGACAGAAATGCAATGAGTCACCTCTTTGGCCACAAGGCCCAGGATGAGAATAAGTTATGGGGTGATATTATCGTAGCCAGCAGCCATTCCCAGTTTGACTATCTTCAAGGCATCCTCCAATTCAATCATTGTAAATGGAGAAGGCTTTGAGACTGGACTAGATAACCGGAAGTGGGATTTCCACTCATGGGTAATTTCTCTTTTCCAATCTGGGTGAACCTTCGCTCGTCCAATTGAGTTAGGTGGCTGGCCACCAAATTTGGAGATACGGGAGGGTGGGAGATGAGGAGGTTGGATGCCGGCACCCAGTCAGTGAAGTTGCTTCCAGGCCTTCCTACTCGAGAGGGTGAAGTCCAGGCTTTCTGTGAGTTGTAGCCAGCGAGCCTGGCGTGCTGCGTCCAGGTAGGCAATGAGATGGTCGGCCACTTCTAGGTTGCCCGACTCATCATATTGCTTTAGTATTTGCTCACATTCTGCATCAATACAAGGTGTGTAGTTAGTGCATATTCCACAAGGAATAGCTTGGGAATCTGCTTTGAAGATGGCTTGGCAGAAGCTCTTGTAGGAGTCTTCAGTGGAGATAGAGTTAATTGGGATGGCAGAGGTAGATTTGTTGGTAAGATCACTGAACAGAGACCAGTTTGCTTTCTGAAAATTCCATCTCAGTTGCTCTGAGCACAGGTTCACTAGGAGCTAGTTTCCGATGTGAATGATGGCTGGGCACTGGCAATGCTGACTATGATGGAAGTCCTTGAGAACTTGTCTCATAGCGGGAAGGGCTTGGCCATTGACAGCTAATCCAGCACAGGTCAGGCAACGAGTCTTTGTTCCATCTAGCACTGTGAAAAGAGCCTGAATGCTTGGGATCATATAATAGAGAGAAGTCATTTGCAGAAGCCCAGTCTGCCAGGATGGTGTCGTCAGCACAAGTGGACTATCCCCAGTCTTGGTGATGACAATTAAAGTCTCTAACATAGACAGCCAGATGGTTCAGGCTGGGCAGGACCTCATTGTCCCACGAGGCGCTGGGAGGCTTGTACACGTTGACAAGCTGAATAATTCCAATACCAATGGAGTCGTAGAAGGCTGAGGTGGCAACATGGTAGACATCTGCGAGATCCAATTTGGCATGGGTGGCTCGGCCATGTTTCGGATGGAGATCACAGCATATTAGGTCAAATCCACTGATGGTGAATCAAGCAGCTTCATCGACTGCAGTGTGTGTTTCTTGTAGGCTGATAACATCTGTCTTGTGGTTTATGGCTAGTTGACCAATAAGTATGCGTTTGGCAGAGGGCAGCCCTCAACATTCAGTTGGATGAGTCAGAGAGCAGGACCAACAGCTTGGAAGCTATCGGGAGCTGCTTGTTGCTGGCTTTGAAAGTGACTGGGATCCATGTTGATTCAGTCAGTGAGGGAGGATTGTTAGTTTCCCCAATAGATTGAGTACTCACAGGGTGCACCACAAGAAGGTCGATCCAGCGCACCATATATTTAAATATATTTAATTCATTAAATACATTTAATTAATCGTTTGAGCTAGTACTTACCGTACTGCATTTACTCCATAGCTGTAACAGTGTAACATCCCAACCACTGACCCTTTGGATTAAATGCCACTGCATGAATGACCCCACCTTTGGCTATGGGTACTTCATACTAAGATTAAGCGCCTAAGAATAAAGAACTACTTTGGTGCTGCTTTTGAAAGCACCATAGAAATCAACGAATTTTTACTTGCTTACTTAAGACTTAACTAACTGAAATATAGTAAATAGATGCTACTAAACTTTAATTGTGTAGAACTTAAAAAAATAAAATAAGGAAACAGGAACAAAGTTTGCATAGTAACACTTTAATGCATAGTAAATTCTTATGACCTGCACGTGTGTCATTCAAAATCTGTAAACTTAACTTTGAAACAATGTTGTCATTAACTATGAATACTAATTCTGCAAATAAAGACCGAGGACAATGACCTCTATATAATTTCAAGAAGTGTTGACTATTTGCCCATAGACATTTACAATAAATATGTTCCCTTCCCTGTAATACAAGACAGCAGATACTTTTGCCGGACTGGACAGCAACCTCAACCCATAGCTACGCATGCATTCTCACTGCAGTTATGAGATAAGTAAGAAACAAATTACATTGTAGATTTCCATTAACTTTTTGATGATGCTTTAAATTATGCATTTTTGTACATTTTCTGTGTTTTCTTGATATTAGCATTTGCCACAAGCATAAAGATGTCATTTAATCTGCTGAGTGTGGTTGAGGGGTGGAAATGGTCCAACAATTTTATTGTAATTCAGTTGCTTTGGCCAGTGCTCAGCAGTTGGGCAGCTGATTCAGAGACAAAGAAACAAACTTTTATTGAAGCAGTCATTGGTATTTTGGGTAAGTCTGACAATTGTTAGAATTTGGAATGACCAACTATATTACCTGTGTTGACTTAACTATGTTACCTTAGTCATGATTTGCCATCATATGTTCTATGGCTCTTAGGGTCTGCCACCCTTAGACCAACATATCCTCTGGTGTCACAACATTGGTCAGCAGAGAATGACATATCAAACCTAAACTTTTCTAATGTATCTTCTGTAGGCTCTCACCCAATCAACTTGGTTGTGAAATAGTGCATACAATTTTTTCTCAGATGAAGGAAAGGTAATAAGGAAATGGTTGATTAATGATTTATTTACCCTGATTGATTAATTATAACCTGCATTCAGCCTTTGCTTGAAACTTTGGAGACACTGGCCGTTAGGTTCACCTAAACATGCAATGCTCATCGGCTTTAGCTTTATGTAGGGCTGACAGACGTCTGGCAAAAAGACGACCTGTCCTCCTTTTTAGCCTAATGTCCTCTGTCTAGCAGGCAAAGCAAAAACCTTTCAAATGTTCGGCTTTTGTAAGGGCATTATGCTCACGAGGTACAAATTTGAATGAGGATCTTTTGCGAAAAGTTGGTTCATCAGAAAAATATGTTGTGTAATTAATAATAATTATAAGGTAATAAACCATGTGCCAAATGGGATACCCGGGAAAAATCGTAAGACTTCTCGAAAGCTGCTACTCAAGCATGCTTAGAAAGCTGGTACTCATGAACGCTTAGCACAGTTCGAGTCCAGGGAAAGCTCACAGGCTGTTTTGAAACAACGATAGGAGCCCTCCAGGGATGTGCACTGTCACCCTTACTATTCAACATCTTTCTCAAACTAATCATGGCAAGAGTGCTGGGCAACATTGACTTCGGAGCAGCAATCAGTGGATTCACAATAAACAACTTATGCTTTGCAGACAATACAACCGGAATTGCAGAAACAGAACAAGACCTACAGCTCATATTAGACAGAATAGACAAAGAGAGTAGAAGAATGGGAATAAAATTAAACACAGAAATGACAGAAATAGAATTAATATCAAAGAGAAAAGATGTAGTAGAGATCAAGAGATCAACCTAAATTGGAAGGTACTGAAGCAAATTACCTCGGAGGTGTCATAAGTTCTGATGGGTGTAAAAGTAAAAAGTCGACCGATGTTTGACATTTAATATCTCGGCCACATGTGTAGTGATTTCAATATAATTTATAGGCCATATACATGGGAATATGTCTGATGTAATTGCCAAATTTCATGCTAATATCTTTAGTGTTTGCTCAAATATAGCCAAAAAACTAAAGAGCCACAAATTTAAAAATTGACAATGGAATATAACGGCATTATAAAGTGATAAAAAATTATTTTGTTTATTTTTTGGCCCTGAAAAGGGCCATTTTAAAGGGGTTTCTTAGATGACTTGTTGCGGGAGCAGGTGCTCAAAATGCCCACCCTTAGCCTTCACACATGCCGACAGGTGCTTCTTCACTGACAGTATCGACTTCTTGATCTGATTTTTCAGCACAATCTTCAACTCCGTGATGTTCTGTGGCTTTGGTTGATACTTTTGATATCTGTCAAGCATGATTCCCCAGACGTGGAAGTTAAGTGGACTGATATGTGGGGAGTTGGGTGGCCAGTCATTTTTCTTGATTAAATCTGGACAATTTTGCTGCAGAAAATCCTGGGTCCTGAGAGCAGAGTGGGCAGGTGCTCCGTCTTGCTGGAATATAAAATCTTCTCTTAGCAAATCATGACAGTCCTGCAGAAGATCTGGTAGCAGCTGAGTTGGTAGCAGCTGAGTTACGTAGCACTCAGCGTTCACTTTGGATTTGTCTGGTACAAAGTCCAGGCGACCCTTGCCCTGATGGCACACTTCAGCAGACACCATGACATGTCTGGAAAACTTTGCTCGCCGTTTGACAAGTCGTTCTGATGGCAAATCTCTTTTCCTTCCCACACCCCACACTCACTTGCCTTGACTGTTGACTGGCGGATCAAGGTAGAAGGCCTTTTCGTCAGTAAAAAAGACCTTCTTAAGTTGCATCAAACGTCTGCAGCAAGACAAGTGCTTGTTCCTGGCTGCGACGTTGTCAATTTTAAAAAATGTGTCTCTTTAGTTTTTTGGCTATATTTCAGCAAACACTAAAGATATCAGCATGAAATTTGGCAATTACATCAGAAACATTCCCAGGAATATGGCATATAAATTTTATTGAAATCACTAAACACGACCGAGATATTAAATGTTAAACATTGGTCCACTTTTTACTTTTACACACTGTATAAATCACTGGTACTGAGCATCTTACTGTGCAACTCAGAGATGTGGATGCTCACAGATGAGTCAGAGTGAAAACTAAAGGTATTTTAAATGGACTACCTTCGAAGAATATAGGTGGCCTACCTTCGAAGAATATAGGTGGCATATCCAAAAGGGAACACCAAAGAAATGAAGACATCAGAAAACAGCTGGGAGTAGAATGACCAGTAACCAATATAATCCAAGAAAGAAGGCTGAGATTCTTCGGACATGTCAACAAAATGCATAATAACAGAATACCATACAAAACCCTGTTTGCAATAGTCACAGGAGAAGGATCAAGAGGAAGTCAGAGGAAAAGATGGCTGGACAACATCAGAGAAGACTGTACTGTAATTGGACTAGACGTAACAGCAGCCCCAAGACTTGCACAAGATCGCACTTTATGGAGATCCATACTGAGGCTGTCAAGGCATGCAGAAGCATCACCACAGCATTGATGATGATGATGATGATGATGATGATGATGATGATGATGATGATGATGATGATGATGAAGATGCGATGACCATAAGCCCCAGTCGGAGCCATAGGCTCCATTCGGGGGGTGTAGCCCCACTTGTGGGGGGAAGACGCCCGGAGCCTATCATGGACAATTTTGAAGAATTCATAATATTGTCCAACCCCTAGTGAGTCAGTCTTTTCCCATGGCCAACTATATGTGGCGTTATCATGAGCTAGAAATCCAGCAAAAGTCAGACTGCTCAGCAAGCCATGTTCCCAGTTAATGACAATCATTGGACAAAATGCCAGAACATTTAAAAGGGGGTAGGCAATAGCTAAGCTTCCCAGTCATTTTTGACAGGTAAACAGCTAGCTTATATATAATTACACTGAGTAACAAAAAAAATTTTTTTTTCATTAACTGATAAAAATTGTGGTGATTTAATACAATTCGGCTATGCTGAATCCAAATATAACCACCAAAATCTTCTATCACGTCAGAATTTTTAGTTATGAGCAAATAAAAAAATTGCATAGTCTACTATAACTGAAGCACATGTCATTATAGGTAATAGCTACTATTTGCTTGCCCTCTTTGCAGGAAACACTATCGACCTCAACAACTTCCTCTTGTAACAGGTGCTGCTGTCTTGCTGCAACAGCCAACAGAAATCACCCAGCTTAGTTGGACTATAGAGCATTTGGTACCACTGTTCCATGACCGAGATTTCCTGATGAAACCGTTCCCTGTGCTCATCGCTGACATCGCCCGGGTTCTCAGAAAAGAAATCGAGGTGCCAGGGGAGGAATTGCATCTTTAACGACATGTTAGCTCTCAATTGTTGGTAGTCACTGATCAGTTTTTCCACCAGCTCCTTATAGTTGCACGCCTTCCTATTTCCAAGAAATCCACCAACCACGTCTTTGAATGATCGCCATGGTACAGACTCCACTGATGTCAACTTTGCTTCTAACTCTGTATCAAGTATCACCTGTCTGATCTGTGGGTCAATGAAAATGCCTTCTTGTATCTTGGCCTCACTGATCTTTGGAAATGTACTCCTCAAGAAATGAAAGCGGCACCTTTTTGTGAAGCGCTTGACAAAATTCTTCATTAAGGCAAGCTTAATGTGGAACGGAGGAAGCAAAACCTTTGTAGAATCAACAAGCGGTTTGTGTTTTACGTTGTCTTTGCCTGGATTGTATTTAGTTCTAGAAGGCCACTGTTGAACTGAATAGTGCTGATATCTGGCACGGCTATCCCAAAGACAGAAGAAACATCAGTGTTTAGTGTATCCACTTTGCATTACTGTAACAAGACCAACAACCTTCAAGTCGCCACAGATACTCCACTGTAACTCTCTGTACCTGATGAGATCGAGAACTGCCATCATGCTTTCATAGGATTCCTTAACCCCAGCTGCATGAACAAGAGGTACTGATTCGTTTCCTGGTTCGTTACTGGTTCGTTTCCTATATAAAGAAGTGCCGGGTACAGCTTTTAAGCTGGCTTTACAGGAGTCAATAAAAAGATGCCAGTTGTCAGAATTGTGACTGTAGCCAAGTGTGACGAACAATCAATTTATAATTTTGAAGTAACAAATCTGATCCTGCACAGTGAAGAACTGTGACAGACGTTTATTGTGATGTCGATAGTGACGTTTACATCAGTATGTAAGAGATTCCATTGTTTAAGTCGTGAGCCCAGCAGCTCTGACTGTCCTTTAGTTGAATTAAGACCGCGTACAAGGTCCCTGAGATCTGATTGATTAATGAGATGTGGTATACCAGCAGAATATTCGTCTTGTTGCTGAGGAGGTTGCACCTCTTTCACTGTCCTCAGACTGCTCAAGTAACTCATGGAAATTCTGTGGTGGGTTAGGTACCGTTAGGTCATCCCCATGAGAAACTGGTCTGATGGCAGATGGAAGGTTTGGGTACCGTATTGCACTTCTGTTCTTGATTGAAAATCTAATGACGTTGGTTAAACAAAAGTAGCAGTCAGTATTATGATCCTTGGGCTCTCGCCAAACCATGGATATAGTAAAGGACATTTTGCGTTTCCTTGCCACTGAGTTGCACGATATGCAAATAAACCATGGTTTTGTCTTGATTACCTTATGCAAGTAGGCCTACTGGTGGTAGGCAAACTTCACTAGTGATGATATGGTCTTTACCTTGTGCTTCATGATGTACGATCCACACACATAGCAAAAACAATTCACTCTTGTCACACATGATCGTCTTGATGCCATTTCAGTTATAATACTTTCAAATTATTTTATCAAACTCTTCCAAAAATAGACAAAGACACTGATTCATAAAGTAAACATTATTTTATACAATTATAAATAAAGCAGACATATTTAAATCAGATCAAAATTTCCCGTAAAACACAGGTTAAACTATACAGTATATAATGCATGACATGACACTCTGACAGTATACAATGCAAAACATTTAGATGGGGATACTTTTAAACCTGACGTGCTTTTACAGATTCAGAATCAGCGTGTCGTATCCCATCTGAATCACCTATTACCTTCTCAGTTAAGAAAATCATGTTTTCCAGTGTTATTTTTAGCAAGACTGTTTCTTTGTTGGTTCATCAAAAGGCATTTATTGGCAGCTATTGTAATAAAATTGTGCCGATCGCAGGTTTAATCCGGGTCGATTCAAACTAAACACTCAATACGTCCTCCTCTGTCCTCTTTTTTGCCTTTCTATGTTCTCCTTTTGGTACTCATGTATCTGCAGTCCTACCTTTATGATACTGATGAGAAAAATTATATTGATTACCATTGTCCTATTACATATTTATGTCAGATACCACTTATGTCAAGTGGTTTTAGCCAAGAGATGGCGAAGACTGGCAATTATGGATATTGCAAATGCAGGTCCAAACATATCTACAATGAAACATGTTTTGGAACTCAACTGAACCTTTTTGGATTTGATAATTTTGTAAAATCAATTTATAGTTATACTGATGAGAGAAATGTTTTTGTTTGTTTACATTATTTTTGATTATTATCATTATTTCAATATGTTTGTTTCTTTTGCATTAGGTTTTGTCATGTGCAACTGTCCGGCAACTTGTAAGAACAACACAGATCAGATTATAGATGTATTTCTTGCGTTGCTGCAAGAACCAAGCGGTTGGTTGATTTTGAAATTTGTTGTATGTTGTATTATTGGATGCATATTGTTCTTTATTTATAATCATTTCCTAGATTTTGAAATTCTTAACAAATTTATTTGCTAGGGCACATAGAAAAGAGTCAAAACAATGGCAGCTGAGAAATGTTGTGTTTCTTCTTCTTTTTCATCTTCTTCTTCATCATCTTCTTCTTTAGCTCCACGGGGTCCCACAAAGGATATTGATTTTTAATAACTTTGGACCAATCGAGAGTTCCTGTGCTTTCCCATATTGTTTGCTTTTAACTCATAAAGAAACTGATCAGACTAGGAGTGGCAGCGGGTATCCAGGAACCCGGGTACCCGTTGGTGTCCTATTATTCGGGCAATAAAATTGGGTAAGGGTATGAGAGGCAGAAACATTTTATACTGTCAACTTGCATACGCATCGATGGAATTGATGTGCAGCCGGTGTCGTCGGTGCGGAACCTCAGGATATTCCTGGATAGTACCGTATCAATGAAGACGCACGTGGCGAAGACTATGGCTGGATGCTTCAATGCCCTCAGGCTGATTAGAAGTATTTGTCGCTCAGTGTCAGCCACTGCACTTAAAACTCTGGTCTCCACTCTGGTGTTGACCAAATTAGATTATGGCAATGCTACCCTCGCTGCAGGCCCAGATGACATCCCTCCAGAACTCTTGAAATATGCCATAGAACCAATCAGCTCCGCCATCCACTCAATGTTTATCGAGGTATGGAGAAGAGGCTGTGTACCTGCTGACTGGAAAAATGGAATTATAGTCACATTATACAAAGGAAAAGCTTTCCAAAGCTAACTGCGAAAACTACTGACCCATAACCCTCCTGTCGGTACCTGGAAAGGTATTTGCCTACGTACTTCTGGCCCATATCCAGCCACTCCTGATAAAAACCTGCTGACCTCAGCAATCAGGATTCACTCCTGGACGCTCCACCATTGATGCTATTCTTGCCCTGAGACTTCTTTCTGAACTGCATCACGAATTCGACCGTCCCCTGAACGTCGCTTACCTCGACATCAAAGCAGCGTTCGATTAGGTTGACCGTGAGGCACTCTATAAGGCGCTTCATTCAAAGGGTTTGCCTGACATCATACTTTGACTGATTATTGATGGAGATCAATACACAGGCGCCTCCATCTGTGTTGGTCAGAACCTCTCCACAAAATTCAAGACGTCATCAGACGTCCGACAGGGGTGTATCCTCGCTCCTGGTCTGTTCTGCGTCGCCATCGACTGGATCCTGAGTCATATGTCATCTGCTTCAAGAATTAGCGTCGGTCCTCATTGCTTCTCATATCTGGTCTATGCCGATGATACCACCTTCTTTCTGCCTCCTAAAGCTGACACCGCCGATTATCTCTCCGACTTCAGTGCCGCTGCCGCAGCAGACGGGCACTGTAATGAGGACCTCAAATGACGCATCTCCCTTGCTTCATCAGCTCTGTTCTTCCTCAACAATATCTGGAGAGACCAACGTATTTCTCTCAGTCTAAAGATTCATTTGTACAAAGTCTTCGTGATGTCAGTGCTGCTTTATGCCGCAGAAACATGGACGCTACTTTCTGTTGACCTTCATAAGTTAGAAGCCTTCCATACGAAATGTCTCCGCTCCATCTGCAGGAGCTACTCGTGATTTCTTGTGTTTTTGTAATGTGTTCATGCTGTTCTTATAGGATGAGTTACCACAATAGTCAGTACGTTGTAATAATAATAATAATAATAATAATAATAATAATAATAATAATAATAATGGGTACTCATGGAAACATGATCGTTATGTCACTCTTCCCCTTTGGTGGCTGCAACTAAGGACAGAATCATTAAGTTGCAGCGATTATGTCACACTCAATCTCCGGTTCCTGATAGAATCATTAGCTGCAGTACCAGAAGGGGTGTGTGGCATAACGGTGTAGGTATCTGGTGTTATTAGTTGCAGCCACTGAGGTAGTGTAGTTATTTAGTTGGGTTTAGAGATTAATGGTCACATCGGAAATTATGCTAATTCGGGTACCTGGTACCCATTGAAAATTTGGGCGGGTACCCGGGCAGCCCTAGGTCCAACTACAGAAGTTGGCTTTTACCACACAGCAGGATCATGGTGAGACTGCTCACCTGGACATCATTCTTTCTAGATATGCTTGAAAGTTGAAACCTTGTGGTCTGTATGGCATAAATTAACATTAATTAATAATTAGTTGAGAGTGTACTTCAGGGCTGCTTGTGTGTCAGTTATTGTTATTATTATTATTACTTCTCTTACTCTTATTTATTATTATTAATACACTTCTACAGTGCCATATTAGTAATGCACTTGACATCAGTCAATAGTCACTACTGATTTGAATAATAATTCCGCATTGTCAAATCCAATAAGTCAGTTTGATTTGCTACCAAGACCACTGTGTTCAGCCGTGTTGAATGTGAGTGAATGTATACAGTAGAATTTATTTAAAATGTATATAGCAGGTCTGTAAAATTTAGTATATTATATCCTAGGTATGCTGTATCAAATACCATCCAATATGGTAGCGCATTGCACGTACATTGCGGTACTCTATAACCCATGACCCGTCATTTGCGCGACCAACATTTGCGCGACGACATTTGCGCGATATTTGTTGATATAATTGCGGTTAGGGTTAGAGTTAGGGTTAGATCTTGGGTTATGATTAGGACCATGGTTACTAAAGCATGGATAACTTTTAATTTATAGCACAATTTTTATATTGGAGCGTAGTCATGTTTCACTCATCCATTTTAATTAAATTCTACTGTATTTGTCTCTAGCTGTTTATTGTGTTGTGCTGTGTTGTGGATTATTATTCTCTAGGTGCTGAGCTCTTCTTGTTCTTATTTGTTTGAGACTGTATCTACTTAGCATGATTTAAAGTGGCTTAGGAAACATTACTGCCTGTGGGAAAAGTCACAAGAGGTGCTAATGGGTCTTGAACCCGCTCTGTCAGCCTAGCGCTCCAGTACGTAACCCACTCTGCCATCTTCTGCCTTATCTAGAGGGTGTATTTGATGAATAGGTCAGACTGTCCTGTGAAGTTTCTTTAATGTCATTTTGGTGGGTGTAGGCATAGGATATCAAGCCACTTTAAGTTGGAAATGTTATAGTGAAACTGGAATAGCTCATGCAGTGTATCTCTTAGGTAGGATGTAATTGGTCTTGGTAGGAAGCACAAGTGATACAAATAATTGCCTGCATAAGTTCATGTAGGTCATATTGCATTCATAATGTGAAGCAGGGTGCAATACTACCCTATGACACTGGGAATACTGCAGTTATATTGCACATCATGTAAGTAATGCTCACTTTTCAAGTTAAATAACTGCATCTCTTGTATTGCAAGTCACTTCCATAAAACCCACATGTCTGCAAGTGATATTACAAAATATGCAGCTCTGGTATGCTTCAATAAATGGCCCAAACAAAATGGATTATTTCGGATTAATATATCTGCCTGTAAACCATAATTTGTAGCATCAGAGTAGCATCTGTGTTGACATAAAATCCAAAGTGTCTGAAGCAAACAACCAATGCTTATTCACTAATCATTAGTTGAGTTTCAAATCTCAACTTTTCCATTCATCAAAGTTATTTCTGAATTCTGCAAAAGTCTCATAAGGAGCATAGCCAGTAAACAGTGCAGCCTAGATTCCCATACAATATGGATCCATTAGGGTATATGATTCACTTCTGACACCATATATTGCACTTTTAGTAACATTTTAATTTATTCATGTGTACTTACTAAATGCATACATACATACAAAGTATGTATGTATACATACATACATACATACATACATACATACATCTCTAGGGAGTGCTGTGATAGTGGCTCACTGGTGTTTGTGCCTGCCGGATTTAGTTCGTCTTTTGGTGTCATTGGTATTTTTTTCTGATCAGTTGAAGTGGATTATTTACCTTATGGTCCAAACAGTCGGTGGATTGTAATGGTGGCTAGTACGGTACTTTGCATGAACTCATCAGACTTCGATGCGGTTAGAGTGCTGTTAGGACATGTAGACTTTGTTGTGGTTTTTGGCTGAAGTATGTCTGTTGGGGGTCCTCCTGGATGAATTGCTGACGCTTGTAGGACATGTCAGTAATGTGACCAGAGCTTGCTTTCATCAGCTCCAGAAAATTAAGGAGATGCATCAGTACATTCCAACACTGACTGCGATTCAACTTACACGTGCTCTTATTATAGCCAGAGTAGACTACTGCATTAGTATTTTGCACGGTCTTCCAGCCACTCAGCTGAATTGACTTCAATCAGTTCTTAACCCCTTTAACGGGGGATTAAATTTTTAGACGCAGTCACGTACCGGGGAATTATTTTTTTGAGAAACGTTCTTCAAAAATGAAAACTAATATTTTCAATTTGCTATATCTCAGGCTTTATAAGAGCTAAGAAGATGAGGTATACGTCATTGTTTAGCCTTTTTCTCCTCTTTCTAACCACCCATGCAAAACAAAGAAATTTGGTGGTAGGGTCTACTCCCTGGCCTAAAATAGAACCCCCTCCCAAAAAATTTTTGAACCATAGCGAAAAATTTTCAGTGGTAACTCCACTCAGGTGAGCAGCAAAGTTGTAGGGGAGTGTCAGAGGAACAAAATAAATCAAAAAGTTTGAAAATTGGTCAACATTTGGTAAAGATAGAAAACTTCTTATTCAAACAAGTCATTTTATGACATCTATCTCTACTCAGCGCAGCATTTTGTATGACCCCCCGGCCCAAAGAATATATATTCCTTATAACAAAGACCTGATTTAGCTAAAAAAATAGGTGTCATCTAGCAAATGGATAGATACTAAAGCGATTTATAGCATAAGACGAGTCTTATTCGTTGCGCACAATATACGAACGACGGTGAAACTTACATGACGAGCGCAACTCGTCGCACACAAATACGGAAAGATAACATTGGACGAGCGCAACTCATCACGCCCGGTGAAGGGGTTAACGCAGTCGCTAGGTTAATTTATGGGGATAGGTGGCATGACCACATAACTTCGTTGCTGAGAGACAATCTATACTGGCTACGGATTCCGGAAAGGGTTGTCTTCAAACAGCGTGAAATACTATTTTGCGTCTTACATGACCCCTCATGTCCGGGATATTTATCCGAGCTAATTCAGAGACCGTTAGCGTCAAACCGCCATCTTCAACTTCATTCAAACAGTCGGCTGGTGCTGTACATCCCACCACCATCGAAGACTGCAAAATTTAGAGAGCATTCTGTCTCCAGAGGCAACCCTCTTTGGAACTCATTACCAGCTGTAGTGACTTCTATTACTTCCTTTGATTGATTTTCTGTAGTGCTGAAGACACATTTATTTAACATTTCGTTTTCATATATGTAAAGTGCTCTTGTCCCTGGCCCCAAGCTATATTACTGCGCTATACAAATTCCCAAGACAATAATAATAATAATACATTGGCTATTTATATTGCGCTTGTTCAGTAAATGTTTACATGCACGTTACAATATCAATAATAAACGCAGTTTAAAAAGTGAGCCTTCAACTGCTTGCGGAAAGCGACAGGCGACTTCAGGTTCTCTAGTGCTGGTGAAAGGGCATTCCAAGCATGTGGTCCAGCTTATGAGAAAGCACGTTTCCCCATAACTGTCTGGAGACGAGGTTTATTGTATTGGCATAAAGCATGCACTAACTTTCATCTAGTCTTGAACAGATCAGTGCACCATTTTTATCTATTCCTCATCAGATCTTGTGTAATATCCCACAAAGATCTCTGTTGGGGCCACTGCTTTCTCATAAATGCTGCCGATTTGTCAAGCATTGTGCTTCAGCATGAGATTTCTATTCACCAGTGACTTGATGACTTGATGATGACTCCCAGAGAAACTGTTTAACTACACTCAGCTGTCACAACAAGCTTGTGTTTGCATTAGTAAACTGATTTTGCTGTGTGCATACCCTTGAATCACTTATCCTTAGACCAAGATAAAAATTAATAGCTAAATAATATAGTATAACAAGGTTTAAAGTGGTTCAGTAGGGACTGCCCTGTGTGAGAACCACTGTTAATGATCATCACTAAGATCAACTCTGCATTTTTTCATCTAATGCATTTATTTTTTTCAACTGATGCAAATTAAGCAGATATATTAGATATCACAAATATCGCTGTGACAAGAAGATGAAACCAGAGTGCTGGAAGGAATATTACAAAGAACTCCTTAACAGGCTGCCACCGCCACCACCACTGCATAATGATGGCCTGCTACCAGTCAGTCTAAGTTCCACGTAAATACAGGAATGCCAGGCAGGCAGACAGACAAGCATGTAGGATCACCCCTGACTTGTTCCTTACACCAATAGATTCCATTCGTGAATAAAACAGCTCACCACAACTTTGTAGGGGCAAGCCTCGGCGATGAGGTTTTCATGGATCTAGATTTTGCCAAGAATGTGGCTATTCTGCCTGATATGCTTGAAATAATTATCCTTTCCCTGGATATTCTCAGTGAAGAGGCATGCCCATTTGGCTTCAAGGTCAACTGGTCCTAGACCAAGATTCAATCAATAGATGTTCAGAGTAGAGAGTGACATGGTAACTGTTACCGCGGTAAATCCACAGTAACCACGGTAATGGGGACAAATATTAAATAAATACCGTTTACCGCAGTAACGGTTCCCAAAGTTACAGTATTACCACAGTAATGGTATAAAATTCTGCAGTGTTACCATGGTAATGGTGTTGTATTATTAAAAAGAATTTCCTTTTACATCATCTTGGGTATTCTTGGGCTTATCATTGTCCAAACTTCTATTTTTTCATTTTGCGAGAGTGGTAACATGCCCTTGATTGCAATCTATGGTGCCAGTTACACAAGCTCTGGTTGTTGGAACTTGGTAGCATAGAATTATAATATTATAATTCAATAGAAATCCTTTGTCTTATGGTGTGGCACGTGCGTTTAAAAGTAAAAGTAAAGCACTCGTTAGGATGTATTCGTTAGGATAAAACAAATATGGAACGTTGTGAAATCGAAAAACTTCTTTCAGCGAAGTTCAGTTGCTGACACAAAGACTTTATGCAGCATGAGTGAACCAGGGGTGTAGCCAGGAATTTGATTTGCGGGAATAAATATTGGGGGTATAAATCTTAACTATAAACCACTTAACCATTTAAACCAAAAATAACCACATATAAATTACATAAAAAGTTTTAAAGTAGACTAATTTTGGGGTTATATATACCGATTTACCCCCTTCGCTATGCCCCTGGAGTGAACAATGGGCAAAAGTTAGGTGACCATTTCTGAAACAAACGGTAACGTGGCAGTAACAGATACAAAGTTGGCCAGTGGCCGCGGTAACGGGGTGGAGACGGTGACAGACAATGCAGGGACGGGTGGGGACGAGGAAACCAAAATGATTTTGGGGTGGTTATGGGGACAAATTTCTGTCCTCTTATCACTCTCTAGTTCAGAGTATAATCCCATCAGCCGTAGAGGTGGCTGGAAACCAGGTGGAGGTGGTGCAGTCCTTTAGCTACATATGTTGCCTGACTAACAGCTCAAGAAGCAGTGAACCTAGAGTCTTCAGAAGGATTGCCAAATCTCGCAACTGCTTCATTTTTCTCAATAGATTCATCTGGTGCTTGAGTTTCCAGCTCCAGACCAATGTCCGCCTCTACCTGATCTAGATACTTCCAGTGCTCCTTTTTGGAGCTGAAGCATGAACGCTGGCATCTTCATTGAACCAGAGACTTGATGCTTTCCACCAATGGTGTCTCCAATGACTGCTTCGTACACTTTACACCTTCCACATGACCAGTGCAGAAGTTTTTTAGTGCATGGGCGAGGGTCCAATTTCAGTTAAAATTTGTGCCAGTTGATTGTGCCTATTTGGACATGTTGTGAGGTCCAAACCAGGTGATGACCTTGTCAGAGCCCTACGCGCTACAATCTTTGGCCCACCTAAACAACGGAAGCACCCGGTTGGAAGACCACATTCCACCTGGATGAGGACAATAGAGGCCGACTTAGTACCCTAAACCTTGGACTCGTTACAGCCTTGTGGCCAGCACAGGACAGAATGAACTGGCAACGTGTCGTGGAGATGGCTACGCTCCAGAGGGGCTTGCCATAAATGATGATGATGATGATGATGATGATGATGATGATGAAATATCACAAGAGCCCAATAACAGAGTCTGTGACATGACGAGTCTAGGCCACCTTTAAGTAAGCCTATCCTCCATCTCATGATCAACAGCATGGGATTAGTGCTTGGCAGTGGAAGAAACGTCATGAAATGTCAAACGATAGAAGCACATCAAAGGAGAGGCGGAAAACAGATCCAATCTGGCAGACGGCTCCCATACTGTTGAACCACCAGAGGTTTGGGGTCCTTAGTGGTTTATTCACCCTCCAAGCAATGATGAACAAAAGCCCACAAACATTTTACTGGTTCAGATGTTGTCCAGGGTAAAATGGTCAGATGCCAACAAATTATTAGCTACTGTCCCACACAAGCCATTGGAACAAAACTTATGAATAAGAGCCACAAAAATTGACCATTGAAATGTGAGAGAACTGAACAGCCCTGAAAATGACAATATTGTTTAAGGAACTAGATAGGTGCAAAGATTCAAATATGAAACTAAATGGAAGGGAATTGGTCACTTCAAGAAATTTGATGGTCATAAAGTACTATATTCATGAGGATAAAAATGTGAACACAACCTGGTCTGAACATCCCTCATACTACGGTTTTAAAAACCAAATAAAAGAAACAACATTTTAATTAACACCACCGAACTTGAAATAGAAAATATCAGAAACATGAACTCCTGCACTCAAATCAAAAATTAAAAGAGCATTTATGAAAGCAGCCAAGAGAAAATCGCCAATGACATACCCAAGAACTGATATGCAAGGGAGGAGATAACAATAGATTCACTGCACAAAATATGTGTAAAATATGGGAAACAGATGTCTGGCTTGATGAATGGATCAACTCAATTTTTGTCCCCATCCCCAAAAAGGAGACCTACTGCAATGTAATAACATAAAATATAGAACTGTTGCTTTAGTTTCACTTGCTAGTAAAATATTGTTAAAAATCATTCTAGACAGAATACAAAGCAAATTAGAGCAAGATATATCACCAAAACAGACAAAAAAGAGGTGCAGACCAAATCACCAACATCAGAATAATACTTGAAAAAGCAAATGAATGTGAACAACTACTATACTTTTGTTTCATTGACTTCCATAAAGCAGTTGATATGGTGCAGCACAACATGCTCTGGCAGACAATGACAGAAATAGGCTTTTCCACCCATCTTATCAGCCTAATCCACAAGCTATGTAAGCAACAAAGAGCTGCAGTCAGAACAGAAAGCAGAATGTCTGGATGGTTCACCACAAAGAAAGGCATCCAGCAAGGCTACAACATTTCACCATGCCCTATTTAATATCATAGCAGAGGCCTTAACCTGTTCCCGGGCAACGCCGTCTTAAGACGGCGCCCGAAAATCATATTCAGACGGGTAAAGCCGTCTATAAACGGTGCTCACGGCGCGCCACATAAGGATATGTGTACTCCGGACATTGAAGTTTTAAACCGCACCAAAAGCGACTATTCGATTTATTTACTATCCATTCGATAGATGGCAGCACTTTCTTCGCTGTTGTTGACTTGCCGATGATTGTCCAACTTGTCGTTGATCGTCCGTTGATTTTGCATTGAAATGCCTCGAAAAAGACTCATGTCTGGAGTTTGAAAAATCATAACTCCGCCAATTTTGGCCCGATCTTCAAAATTTTTGCATCATTCTGTTCCAATTACACCGCCCTAAAACTTTCGTGCTCACAGTTGGGGGGTCACCGCTGAAAATTTTTTGCTATTGCACTTTGAAATTTTTTGGGGGGAGGGTTCCGATTTTCGGCTGTAGAGTGGACCTACCCCCAAAATTTTCTTTTTTGGCATGGATGGTTCGAAAGAGCAATAGAAATGCTAAAGAACGGTGCAAACCGCATCTTTCTAGCTTCTATACAGCCTGAAATATACAGAGTTGTTCGGTTTTTCAGATTGAAAATCTGTTTGCAAAATTGTCATTTCTTCGAGCAATGAGTAATATTGTTTGAAAAAGCATAACTGATCCAAATTTTGTCCAATCTTCAAAATTTTTGCATTATTCTGTTCCAATTACACCCCTTTACAACGTTCTCACTCACAGTTTGGGGGTTACCGCGGAAAAATTTTTGCTATTGGGCTTGGAACAAAATTTGACCAAAATGTTGGGGAGGGTCCTATTTTGGGCAGTAGGGTGGACCCTACCCCCCAAAATTTCCTTCTTTGGCACAGATGGTTTGAAAGAGCAATAAAAATGCTAAACAACAGTGTAAACCGCATCTTTATAGCTTCTATATAGCCTGAAATATAGTAAGTTTAAAACTTGTATGTTCACATTTTCACATGAACGCCTTTCCCCCAAATTAAATACCCCGATTGGGGACGACTTGAAAAAATTAAATCCCCCTGCAACGGGTTAATGAGAAAGGCACTATATGGCTACAAACAACCTTCGATACACAGACGACATTGTATTAGGGGCTGTCCATTAATCAGATCAACAATTTAGGGGGAGGGGGTTTGAAAAAGTTTGACAGTTGTAGACAGGGGAGGGGGGTCAAGAGAAGTTGACATCAACAATTTCACTTTTTACAAATAATTAAAAAATAGGACATTTCATGGAATACTACTTATTACAATGGGAAAAAAACATGGCAAAAAAGGTCATCACCACCACATTTGACACTCGATGAGCAAAACATGGAAAAAATGGTCATCACCACAAAAAATAATAACCTTGTTATTGGGACCTGTCATTGATCTTGGGGGGTGGTCACAAGTTTTTGACATAATTATAGGGGGGTAACTGAAAGTTGACAGTTGTTGACAAGGGGAGAGGCGGTCAAAAATTGCCCAAAAATTGTTGACATAATTAATGGACAGCAACATCAACTAAGGAACTACAGGACCTGGTAGAAAGAGTGGAAGAAGCAGGACTCAACTACAACATGAGGATTTATGCGGCAAAAACATAAGTGATGTCGAATGATGATACAAAGATGAACATCACGGCAAGTGGATCTACTCTTGAACAAGTTGAATCTACATGGCAAGTGGACCTACTCTTGAATGCCCGGTCTATGCTCCAGTCACATGTCATGCTTGGCGCATGTTGGATACCTCCGTGCTCCGGAATGAGCTAATGATGTCAAGACTCTGCCAACCAGAGTTATGGTCCTCGATGACCATCGACGAACTGGCTAAACTCTACGACCAGGAAATTACCGATATTGTGGAGAGACTGGTGCCGGAGACGACGGTGAACTGTCGACGCCGCTCCTCTGACCCCTGGTTCGACGAGGAGTGTCGGATGGCCAAGAGGAAGTTACGGCTTGCTGAGCGGAAATCTCGGGAAGTTTACTCGGACCCGGATGACGAGGCAACGGCAGTAACCTGTTGGACGGAATGTCGGAGAGCCTACAGGCAACTGCTCCGCCGGAAACGTGAGGTCTTCTGGAGCAGTAAAGTCGACTCTGAACGAGCCGATCCTCGTCGTCTCTGGAAGTCTCTGAGCACTCTACTCGGCCGTGGATGAACACCAGCTCACGGCACGCCTCCGGCAGACTCCTTCGCCGAATATCTCAGTGAGAAGGAAGCACGGGTTTGCGAGGCTACCGAGGCGCATGACCCGCCCACGCTTAACGCACGGTTCTCACAATGCCAATTCGGTTTGTTCCAGTCTCTATCCCAAGACGACGTGGCATCGGTGATTCGAGCACTGCCGGACAAGCAGTGCGCCAGCGACCCTCTACCGACATTTCTTCTCAAGGAATCATCCGGCCTACTCGTACCTTTTATCACTGAGCTATTTAACCGTTCGATGTCTGCTGGAATCGTACCGACGACTTTCAAGTCCACCTAAATCATTCCCAGACTTAAGCAACCCAGCTTGGATGCCGACGACATCAGGTCGTACAGACCGATTTCCAACTTGACAGGGCTGTCGAAGCTACTTGAGCGGCTCGTCTCTAAACAACTTATTCGCTACCTGAAGTCTTCCAATCTGCTCTCTGAGCTACAGTCTGTATATCGCGCTTACCATTCAACTGAAACCGCGGTGCTGAAAGTCACCTCGGATATTCTTCGAACTTTGGACGCTGGGGACGTAGCGGTTCTGGTGCTGATGGACCTAACCGCCGCCTTCGATACTGTGGATCATGCTACGTTGCTGCAGAAGATGGAAGTATCGTACAGGTTGGGCGGCTCTGTGCTTCAGTGGTTCTCCTCATACCTGGAGAACTGGATGCAGTACGTACGCTGTGCCGGTTCTACTACGCCGCCCACACGAGTAGTGTGTGGGGTCCCTCAGGGCTCCGTCCTGGGACCTATCCTCTTCTTACTATACGTTGCCGATATGGTAAGTATTGCCCAGCGGTTCGGGTTGCAAGCTCACCTCTACGCGGACGACACGCAAGTCTACGGGAGCTCCCCATGCGGCGATCCAGCAGCTTCAACAACGCGTCATGATGTGTTTAGCTGAGATGACCAGTTGGTTGAGGTCACGTCGACTGCAGCTCAATGCTGCTAAGACGGAAGTGCTCTGGATGGCTGCTGAGAGACAGAAACACTGGATACCGTCGTCTGGCATCTACATCGATGGAACGGAAGTGCAACCGGTGTCGATCGTGCGGAATTTAGGGATATATCTTGACAGTACATTATCAATGAAGTCACATGTGGCAAATGTAGTGGCAGGGTGCTTCAAAGCCCTGCGGCTGATCAGGAGTATCCGTCGATCAGTGTCTGCCAATGGTCTTAAAACACTGGTCTCTGCACTGGTGTTGTCCAGATTAGACTACGGCAATGGAACTCTCGCTGGACTACAGAAATACCTACATAACCATCTCCAGTCCGTCCTGAACGCTGCTGTGCGAGTGATATGCCAGGCCTCATTAGGCGATCACATTACTCCGCTGCTACGCGATCTGCACTGGTTGTCTGTGCCATAGCGGATCCATTTCAAGCTGGCAACATTGACCTTCTGTTGCCTGAATGGAGCCGGTCCAGAATACCTTGCGTCCGAATTATCACGAGTGGCTGACCACGCAGGCCGGCAAAGATTGAGATCGGCCGGATCCGCCTTATTGGTGGTCCCGAGGACGCGCCTCCGAACCGTCGGAGATCGAGCATTTCCCGCGGCCGCGGCTCGGGCATAGAATTGTCTACCGCCATCAATACAGCTCTCTACGACCTTGAATACTTTTAAAGAGAGACTTAAAACATGGTTATATCGCACGAGTTATCTGTAACTTTGTAATGTGTTCACCCAGTTCGTTCGGACGAGTTACCACATTAATCAGTACGTTGATGATAATAATAATAATAATAAGTTTCTTCCTTCACATACCTTAGAAGGACAATACAAATATATTGATAGACATCAAAACGAGACTGGCGATAGGCTTGAATATAATGCTAAAACCAGTGCCTTTTTTTAAGAGAAAAGGTTTTGGAACTCATTTCACATCTATTTTGTCATAAGAGGTATGCCATAGATATTAGTACAATAACAGTACTTTGTATATTTTTATATGATGTAGCTCATTGTTAAACTGTAATTTACGCTGTTCCCATGCATTCCCTGTGAAAAAAGAACCAATTGCAAGTAAACGTACATTATTGCATGTCAATATAAACAAATCCGGCAAAAATGGTGTGAGAACGCCATTCCCATGCATTCCCACTGAAAAAAGCACTGGCTAAGCCTTCTATAACTATGGAAGAACAAAACAGTGAGCAACAGGGGCGTAGTGACGGGGGTATATCGGTATACATACCCCCTCAAATCAGCCTACCTTAAAAAATTTTATGTGATTTACATGTGGTTATATGTGGTTTATATGGTTTAAGCGATTTATAGTTAAAATTTATACCCACCCAAAATATTTATACCCTCCCAAATCAAATTCTTGGCTATGCTTTTGGTGAGCAAAACCACCAAATTGCGGCTAATCAAGGCACTTTATGGCCGGTCGCTTCATACAGCTGTGAATCGTTCAAACCGATGGAAACTTCCATCAATCTTCTACTAACGACTGGCCACCCTGCAGAGCCGCAACATCATCGTGGCTGCACCCGGCATCACCCAGTCGTCCTGCTCTATGGCAAGCCACTGGAATCCTGATGCTCTGGGCGAGAGTGCCGAGGGGCACTGTGCAAGCCCCACGGCACTATAATATATCACGCACTTGCTAGGAAGCCTGAGAAAAAAGAATCTGATACTTGCAACCTGGGACTATGGAGTCAAGTCGGATAAGTCTAATCGAAACTTCACTACAACGAACTTATTTCCAACCTCTGAGAAAAACCGTGCGTGGCGAAATCTGGAATTTATAGCCACGTGCACATCCACTTATCACTTATGAACACTATTCATGGAACACTAAAAAGCTAAACAAACTTTATCTGGATTCACAGGCACTCTGTCATCATCGAATCGATGGACTGTTTACTACTACAGCTGTGAATCTTTAAAAAGTAAATGCACAAGAATGCTGAGAATAAGCTATTCAGATTTTCTTTTAACAGAAAAGCTATTCAAACTAGTAGGCATGGAGCCAACATTCCTATCTTACACTAAATCTTGTAAACTACAATACTTTGGACACACCCTGTGTGGAAACACAAGGCACAATTATTGAAAGTTCAGTGATGATGGGACTAACAGAAAGGACAAGGAAACGAGGGCTACCAAGAACAAGCTGGCTGGACATCATGAACTGGACCAGCAAGAGAGGAACTTCACTAAAAGCAGGAAGTACCGTATTTTCGCACGTACTGCCCGCACCCTCCAGATAGTTCGCACCTGCGGATAGCCCGTGAAAAATGTATATCCTGTAAAATTTAAATCAGAAAGCCCGCACCCCCGCATTGCCCGCACCCTTGCATTGCCCTCACCCTTCCATTCACGGTGACGGGCGGGAATTTGAGACAAAAGTATTGGGGCGAGGAGGGGATTGGCCGTCACGGGGCAGAAGAGGGGTTAACCAGGATGGGCGGGGCAGAAGTCTTATCACCGTGTAGACCTCTACTACCAGTCATGGTAGCCTGAAGTGTACTGGCTTCTTTATTTCTATGCCGTAAGAGTACTGTAGACGGGCGTCAGCTGCCCAGGCTTTTTAATCTACACGGGCTTCTTGTTGACTCTGCCCGGTAATTATGTCCCTACGTGCCTATGGTGCTGGAAACGTTACCCCATTTACCGGTGGAGTCTAGACAGAGCCATGCCAGTGGTGTAGGAAGGGGTGGGGAGTTGGGTGTCTCGTCCCTAACGGCGGCATGTTTGAGGGGTACCAATAATAAATTTGTAGAGGCTGGATGATTCTAAGTGGAAGAAAGCGAAAGTGTCTGTTCCTAGTGTTGACAAAGCAAAAGGAATGAAGTAGAAAGGCTAGTGCCGATGACCTTTTGTCTTGGTCCTCACGCGGCTCTTCCGCCCAGGGCAGAGCCAACCCATGCAATGCCACTGGGTCATGCTGGTACAAAGCTGTGGGTAGCTGCAAACATTCCTGACACCTACGGCAACCAACGTAACTTGATACAGCTGGCATCAGATAAGCTGATACCTTCGTGGCATTCTCTGAGAACAAAAGGCCCAAATCTGTGTGTCAGGGGTAATTGGGAGTAAAGGTAAAGTTCATCCATAGGCGCTGTGCCCGTAGGTGCCGGTGCTGATCTCCGGTTTCATGACCATCAGCCCATAGGTGGCTAAGCCATTTATCAGCAGATGGTGGCCAGTCATTCCGCCGATCCTATGGTTACCTTCGCAATGTTGCCATTGCTACTCATTTTACCATCACGAAAAAGGCTGGGTCGACCGTTAGGGCTCCTGTGGGACTCGAACCCGCGACCTCCTGCTCCATCATCCAACGTTGTTACCACTCTGCTAACTTCCCGCCCTGGGAGTAGGGGAAAGGAAATGGGTGGGAAGGGAATGATGAGATGCAGTGGAAAGAGCTGCAGTCTGTTGACACAATTTCAGTAGAATTTGAATAAGATTGCCTGCACCTCCGCATTGCCTGCATCTGGCATTTTTGTTTGTAAAAAATCGCATAGCCCACGGGGAGTATGTGCGAAAATACAGTACATTTGCATCTCCAGCCATAATTTTATATTACAAATTTTAAGGCATTAATTGTGAGGGGGCGGGAGGTTAGCAGAGTGGTAACAACGTTGGACAATGGAGCAAGAGGTCGCGGGTTCGAGTCCCGCAGGAGCCCTAAAGGTCGACTCAGCCTTTTTTGCGGTGGTAAAATGAGGAGCAGTGGTAAAAATCTCTGCAGTAAGTCAAACAGGTACGCTATGCGATACACTAGCCCCGTATCCGTGGCATTGCACGCCTGGCTGAGGGCTATAGAAACGGAGATCAGTGCCGCCTTATGAGCTCGTGAGGCTCGGGGAAGGACTTTGACTTTTTGAATTGTGAGATTGCACAGAGGTTTGTGACATCTAGGTCATTGATTCATGGTTTCAAAGATGCAGCATTCTAAGGTTGTTAAAACTGCTGGTTTTAAAGGACCGGTTAACTGTTAAAAAAAAAGACCAGTTAACCGGTTGTTAGCGGCAGCCTGGTGTTGTGCCTACATCAAAGCGTTTTGATGTTGCCGGTGCTGGGGCCGGCATTCTCCTTGGTTATTTTAAAACGCTTTGAAGTTTGCAGAGTTGAAGCCGGCATCCTGCGTGGCTAAATCAAAACGCTTTTATGTTGCCGACGCCTATGTCGGCGTCCGGTGCGGCTACATCAAAGTGCTTTGATGTTGCCGGCGCCTATGGCAGCATCCTGCGGCCTACATCAAAACGTTTTGATGTTTTCAAATTGAAATTACGGTTAACCGGTCAAGGTTAACCCATTAACAGGGGTATTAAATTTTACAAGCCGTTACAATCTGGATAATTAATTTTGGGAAAAAGCATTCATCTGAACTATGAACATATACGTTTTAAATTTACTAACTTTCAGGCTATGTAGAAGCTAAAAAGATGAGGTTTGCACCGTTGTTTAGCATTTTTATTCTTCTTTCTAACCATCTGTGTCCAAACAAATTTTTGGGGGGGTTAGAGTCCACTCTACAGCCTTAAATAGGACCCCCTCCCAAAAAAATTTTCAAAGCTAAATAGCAAAAAATTTTCAGTCGTGACCCCATTTGTGTGAGTGGCAAAGTTGTAGGTGGTTCTATTGGAACAGGATAGTTAAAAAATTTTTGAAGATCGGACCTAATTTGGGGTAGTTATCAATTTTTGAACCCTAAAACTCATTGCTCGGAGAAATTAAAATTTTGCGAAAATTTTGCAATTTGAAAAACCGAACATTTCAGTATAGTTCAGGCTATATAGAAGCTAAAAAGATGAGGTTTGCACCGTTGTTTAACATTGTTATTGTTCTTTTTAACCATCCATGCTGAAAAAAATTTGGGGTAGAATCCACTCTACAGCCTAAAATAGGACTCCTCCCCCAAATTTTTTTCAAAGCATAATAGCAAAATAATTTCAGCGGTGACCCCACTTGTGTGAGCAACAGAGTTGTAGGGGGGTGTAATTGGAACAGAATAGTTCAAAAATTTTGAAGATCGGTCCACATTTGCTAAAGATACACCAATTCTAACCCGATACACAGCCCTTGGTCTGAGACAGTCTGACCCCAAGGTCCAAAGATTACATATTATCTTGCAACTAGAGCAGGAAATGAAGATGACCTGGAGGACCCTGTACAGATGCTGAATAATGAAGCAAAGCGCTATGGTTTATCGTTGAACTTTGAAAAGACAAAAACAATGGTGTTTGGACAGAAAGATATTGGAAGAAAGATCAAAGTAAATGAATTCAAATTGGAAAATGTGGAAAATTTCACTTACCTTAGAAGCAACATGACACATGATCTGGACTGCAAGAAAGAAGTAACAATAAGAGCAACGAAATCCTTAGGGAATCTGAAGGCAATGGACAATGTCTGGAAAAGCAAAGCAATAAGTCTCAGAATAAAAAAGAAGATTCTTGAAACATGTATTTTCAGCAGCTTCTTGTATGGTTGCGAGACTTGGACCATCACAAAAGAATTGGAGAGAAGAATTTCAACATTTGAAAGAAAATGCTATAGAAAATTCTCAGAATTGGATGGGTTGAAAAGATCAGCAACAAGGAACTATACAAGAAAATCCAGCCAAAAGAAACCTTGATGCAAAAAGTTATACAGAGGAAATTGTGTCTCTTTGGACATATTTGTCGTATGAAAGATGATAGAAAGATTAAGGCTATAATGCTTGGAATAATGGACGGTTCCAACAAGAAAGGAAGGCCACACAGGGAACACAGGGAATGGTGTGATGACATTTGTGATTGGTGTGGAAAATGTCTGCAAGAACTATTTCATGTTGCTACCAACAGAAAAGATTGGGACAAAACTGTAATGATTGCATCAGACACCAATGGGCGCTGAGCCCACGGTTATTGATGATGATGATGATAATGATGATGATGATGGTGATTAACTAGAGCAAAGCTAGCTTTAAAAAAATAGGTGACATCTAGCGAATGGATAGATACTAAAGCGATTTATAGCATAAGACGTGGTGTCTCAGACATTTTACCCGAATGACGAACCGCTACGAAACTTACAGGACGGCTCAGCCACGTCGCGCATGAATAGTGAAAGATAGCGGCCGACGTGGCTGCGCCGTCACGCACGGTGAACAGGTTAAAAGGGCCGGTCCTTGCTCTTAGGACCAGTTAGCCGGTTAACCGTTAACTTTACAACATTCAACGCTATACATGTATTTCCAGTGATGGCTTCACCAAAAAGCTACTGGATTGCATCCTGACACACCCTCTTAGCATCATCCAAACCTACAGTGTATTTCTATGCATCTAATGGGCAAAGAATAAATTGCAAAATTTGAGCTCTACAGCATAAACAAATGTCTTCATCATTGATGGGGAAAGAAGTATAAGATTTCACCCATTTCACCTACTTGGGCAACATCCAGAGCTCGGATGGCAGATGCACCTCTGTTATCTGTTGCAGAATTAGCATAGAGCAGCTTCTGCCATGAGATCACTTCAATGCCTATGGAGCCAAAGTCACTATGAGCTCATACAAAGCTGTGCTTCTATCAGACATGCATCCTTCCCATCCTACTCTATGGCTCTGAAATCTCAACACTTCTAGAACATGATATCTAACAATTACAGGCCTTCTACCAGCACTGTCAACGTCAGATACACATCTGCTAGTTTGACTGTAATCCAAACGACATTTTATAATGCATGGGACTAACCTCACTACCCAACATGACCTGATGTCACCGCATGGCATTATTTGGCTGGAGATCAACATTCCAATATGTGGTGCCCTTGTCTGTGCTATAGATCATTGTAGCAAACACGATAACTCCCCCCCCCACATGCTGGAAATGACTTCATGAGAGACTGCAATACTCGTGAATCCAACAGATTGGTGATAGTTCCTCCTCTGCAATAGCACAGAACACCACTCACAGACATGGACACTCACTCATGGAAATTGATGCAGCGGAACTCCACTGTCCAGGCAACGTGATGATGAGCATGTTCATGACTTTTTGTCCCTTAAAAAATTTCTTTGAATTAAAATGTTTTTAGATGTCATATTGAAATTTGACCATTCAAAGGCACCTCATTGCTACAGACCACGGCTTCAGAGCAGCAGTCATGAGAATTTTTATGATGATTTGATCTTTAGGCTTGTCCGGGAAAAATTTCCCATTGACTTCTCACATCTACTATATATATATATATATAGTATATATATAGTATATATATATACTATATATATATAGAGTATATATAATATATATATTTTTTTATGCCCTCAGTACTTCATTCCCGAAGGTCTTATGAGAAAAAAATTGTCCAGAGAAAAAAATTAATGTGTGTTAACTTTCGTCACGTTCTTCGAGGTCGCCACGGAAAAAGTTCCTCAAAACGATATTGCGTTGAAGCGTTGTATGGCCATGGACAAACACTGGAATAGAAAACTTTCTTCTTTTTTGTCTCCCGAAGACTCAGAAATGCGACGACCTAATTGTCTGATGAAAAGCTGCGCGTCTAAACTAATGGGCTCAAAGGGCTAGAAGGTGTAATCCGTGTCAGATCTATGTATTTGGTATGCTTGCGAACTGCTGTGGTCTCAGCAGCTGCGCCTGCCGACAAAGACGTAATGGGTAGACGGATAGCAGCAATTGTGTCTGCCACGGTTACGTCCCAAATCAGACTACGGCTGGCGTGCCACGGGATCAGGGTGAGGTCGTCTACCATCAGATCGCGAGAGATCGGATGGTTCTTTCACTGATGGAATTCCCGCTTGAAGTGATGATGGACTGAGCCATCGATACAACGGATCTCAACGCAGATGCACACGTTTATGCGAGAGTAGTCCTATTCGTGATAAGCAAAAAGCCCACATAGCAAAAACGCTCACATAGCAAAAAATGTCATATATATATATATATATATATATATATATATATATATATATATATATATATATATAGAGAGAGAGAGAGAGAGAGAGAGAGAGAGAGAGAGAGAGAGAGAGAGAGCTGGGTATGTGTGTGTATATATATATATATACTTTGAAACTGTCGTTTCAAGTGTGATATGGCAATGTTGATGGATTGGTCGCACCCGTAGAGGAGATTCTGTGCTAACAACAGCACAACAGCATTGGAAGGTCTATTGAAAGGATGAAGGTGAGAGGAAAACTCAGAGTCATGCTGCTAAGCTGGGTATTGACAGCTGAATCATAACACGAAAAGGAACTGAATTGAGAAGGACCTGCACTTAGATGAGTATATATACAAATTAGGCTATTATTATAATGATGAAATGTTGTGAATATAAAAAGTTTTTATTTCCTAAGATGTTGTTGTAAAATTTGGTAAGCAGCAAGTTTATGTAGAAAACTAAGTATTCTTTGCTTTTTTGTATATGCTTTTAGTTGCAGTTTCAATCCAGCTGTCTGTTCTACAGTCCTTGCTGATGTTGACCAAATTTCAGCCTGACCGTTGTGCTACAATGTGCATTCAGTGGGTTGAAGGTCACCGGAGGCATCTTGACTCTAAAACAAAACAATTGCTACAAGATTATCATAAGTGCTTTTCTCCGGAATTGAAGTACCTCAGTCGCTTATCAATTGACTGGTGAATATTATTTAATTTGCCTAGTTACTGACATCAAATTTAGTGGCACTTTCACAATAAAGGTTATAAATTTAACCAAAAGAGTTTCTGTGATTGTGTATTATTTGTTATTATTGAGACTTTTGACTTTATGGCGTGTTATTTCATACTTTAATTAGTAAAAGTTCTTGTCTTTTCTGTATTCATAATTACTTTTTTGTTAACTTTTTAAATTACTTTCATTGACCTCAGCTAATACGTAGGGAACTACGTAAATATATGGGGCAAATATTTTTAAAATTTATTTTTATTTTCTGCTTATTTGTATTTTAATTGTGTACATATGTCACTGGATCCAGACATGGGTCAATTACAATTTACAATTGTAATTCAATTGTAATTAATTACATTTGGCCAATGTAATTGTAATTGATATGTGGAAAGTTCAATTACATGTAATTGTAGTTGTAATTGTCATGTGTGTAATTTGTAATTGTAATTGAGCTATTGTAATCGTTTTACACAGTTACAGGAATGTGAGTTTTATAAGTTCTAATAGCGTATTAGCAAGTATGAGCACAAGTCTTGTCAGTCTATGATTGTATGGCAGTGAATACATTGGATGGTTAGTGAATTGTCAAAGCACAACAGTTATTGGTAAATGGAATCACTGCTCTGGTCAGTTGCCATGCAAAAATTTACTTTTTACTGCCTTTCAAATTGGAAGGGAACCAGCTTATCATTTGTCTACTTTCTGTGTTCTGCGTCTGCACTTTTTTGTGAATAAAAGTTTAATGCCAGTAAAGATGAGCGTAAATCAAGCAGGAGTAATATGGAATTATTTTGAAAAGTCTGATGACTTTAACAATGCTGTTTCCAATGCAAATGTTAAAGTGAAGTGCCGGTTGTGTGGTGAATTAAAGTCATGCTTGAAAAAGGCTACTTCGAATTTGTTGACTCATTTGCAGGTTTGTGAAACTTTGTGTTACGGTTTTTTGAAATAGGCCGTAGCATAAGACTTTGTTGAACTAATTTATGTTAAGTATTTTAGACACTTAAGTTTATTAAAAGAAGCAGAAAGAGGAATGAAAAGTAATTGTAATTGTAATTGACACGTTTGTAATTCTAATTGTAATTGATCCCAATGTAATTGGCTGTAACTGTAATTGACAAAAATCCGTATAATTGTAATGTAATTGTAATTGCTTAAAGTAAGTAAGTAAGTAAGAGAACGTCAAGATTAGAGTGGTGACTCGTCAAAAAGACTGCGCGAACACTTTAAACATAATTAAACCAAGTAGCTAGTCTTAAAAAGCCAGGACTTCAGTCGATTCCTGAAAATATCCAGCAATGGTGACTCCCGTATGTCAGCAGGGAGCGAGTTCCAAGTACGCGCAGCAGTACCGGGAAAGCACGATCTCCGACGGTGATGAGATGCGTTCTCGGAACGATGAGCAACGATGTTGTTGACGATCTGAGTCGCTTGCGACCAGCGAGGTCGGAAACGCTGCGAAACTCAGATGCAAGATAGTTCGGACCTAACCCGTGAAGGCAGCGATATACAAAGGTTGATAGCTTGAACGTGATGCGCTCAGGCACTGACAGCCAATGAAGATCCATGAGAAGTGGGGTGACATGATCATATCGGGCAGAATGAAAGATGAGACGAGCGGCACTATTCAAAACTGACTGCAGACGATCAAAGGAATGGGCAGGTGACCCTGCAAGAACAGTGTTGCCATAGTCCAACCTAGTCAGTACCAGAGCAACAACCAACGTCTTGAGGACAGCTTGAAGGACAGACAGACGAAGACTCCTAATCAAACGAAGCGAAGAGAAGCAACTGGCGACAGTCTTGGATACATGAAGCTTCAGGGTCGCCGCACTATCAAGGTAAATGCCCAAGTTCCGCACTGAGGCAGCCGGGTGGAGCTCGAGATCGTGGATCTTGACACAGTCACGCGGCAACAGGTGTTGTTGCCTCTCGGTGGCGAATCAGAGCACCTCAGACTTAGAGACATTAAGCTGAAGCCTATTAGACTTGAGCCAGACTGACAGCTCATCCAAGCACCGGGTGAGACGCTCGAGAAGCAGATGCGTTTCAGACGGCCAACAGCCACCATAGACCTGAGTGTCGTCCGCATAAAGATGTCCGTAAAGCCCGTGTTTGAGGATGATGCGTATGAGATCGGCCACATACAAGGTAAATAAAATGGGACCTAAGACCGAGCCCTGCGGGACGCCACAGGTCACCCGAGATGGATGGGTCCTGGAGTGAGGACAGCGGACGAGTTGCGTGCGGTGGTCAAGATAGGAGGAAAACCATCTGAGTGCCACGTGACTAATGCCGTAAGAGATGTTAAGGCGACGCAGTAAGATGGAATGGTCCACAGTATCAAATGCGGCCGTAAGGTAAGGTCAAGAAGAACGAGGAGGGCAAACTTACCCTGATCAAGTTCGCGAAGTATATCGGAAGTGATTTTAAGAACAGCCGTTTCAGTCGAATGGAAAGCACGATAGGCAGACTGTAGCTCAGGAAGGAGACCAGAAACTGCGAGATGGTAGCAAATACATATGAAGTAAAGTTTTGTTTAACATACGGCAGGCCATTGAGTTATTGACCTACTTACTTATCTTTGCTTCCACTGAAGGCCAAGATCTGTGCATCCGCAGCAGAGCATACCAGATACCAGTCACCACCTAGGATTTTTATTAATGAATCAGTCGACAGGCGGAGCGAGGATATGCGGCGCGAGGGTATGCGCCCGGGGGCAAAGTGCACCGTTGGCGCACCTAACATTGCTGACAAGCAAAAAAAACGTTTTCGGCGCCCCTCAGCTCATACGGCGCCCCTCTTCATTTAGTGCTGACAAGCAAAAAAATGGCGTCACGTTTCTTCTTCTTTTGTGTGCGTTTCACTTACCCAAATACCCAATTTTGGCGCCCCCTCACCTCGGTGCCCGGGGACATATGTCCCCCCTGCCCCCTCGGTCCGCCTCTGTCAGTCGATCACACCTGAAAATTCAGCATCTGCCCGACCATCCAGTTAATGACGTGGATTATTATGACAATATTTGCCGGAATTTTGAAGTTGACCGCATTTGAAAGCAGATCAATTTTTGCGGCTGTTTAAAATTTTATGCAAACAATCAACTGAACATGCAGTAAATGGTCGTGTTTATGTCTGACATCAGTTATGTTGGGTACGGAAAGCGGTGCATCTGCACTGTTTGTAAAGATGTTCTTCATCTGCTGCAACAGCATTGTGTTGCTCGTTGCCAGACTTGGAGTCCTCGAGGTCGTGGCTGTGACACTGTCCTTGGCCTTGGCCTCGGGATACAAGTCCTTGGCCTTGGCCTCAGACCTGATGTCCTTGGCCTCAGGAGTAAAGTCATTGGCCTTGTACTTGGGGCCAAGCCCTCACACCATGGAATTAAGCAAGAAAATCGTGGAAATCACACTTTTGGACTATCAGCTTGAAGTGTGCCTCAGCCCTCTTGTCATTATCAAGGAGACAAATAATACCTGAACACATTGACCTAGTCTAGTCTCCTTACTTATTTATTAGCATGTTGACTGCGGTGCAATATCTTTTGGGCTCCTTGGCTAAACAGATGCAACTGTTTAGAGACAATCATGGGCCACCTGTTTCTAGTATTATGGTTATCTCAACAATGGCAATTGAAGAATACAATGTCACGGGTCAAGAATGCAAAGCAATAACACTGGCAATTACTAAAATGGGAGCAATATAATTTCCAGCCTTTGTTAGCAAGAAAGTCAATTATCTGGTCCAAATGCCTTCCACGTATCCCGAGGCAATGTCCGCTTCATACAATGGAAGGAAGCCTTGACATATAATGCATGTTAGCAGGAATTCTCCGGTGTACGGTTTGTATTGAACAGAATTTAGATTTTGCTTATATGTTGAAGTGCCAGGTCTATCCTTTGCCAGTTCACTACAACATACTAACTTGGGTGTATCAGTATTTGTCTTTAGCAGCTATGCAACTGTAAAAAATCAAACTTTGTAGTGTAAAGGCCTACATGTGAGGTCTTCGGCCTCGAACCTGATGTCCTTGGCCTTGGCCTCGTGTTACAAGTCCTTGGCCTCGAAAGTTGTGACCTTGACTTGAAGTCTGCTCATTGCCTAGGAATTGATGACGTTTACAAGAACATTTAAATAATGCATGCAGGGCATTGAGGCATTGCTCCGAACTGTGTACCGTACGCATTGATTAGTAGGTCATGTGTTAAAAAAGTGACTTTTGAAGAGTTGGCATCGATTATGGAATAATAATCAGTTTTAATTAGACTGCTGAATGAAGTACTTTGGCTTTCAAGACATTTCGCACTAAGAGCATTTGCAATTAACATTCCAGTTTTGATTGACTGCGTTATTCAGTATTTTCGTCAGCTATTGGTTTCATCAGTGTTATTCAAAGATATTTATTCAAGGAGAATTGTCATTCTTCAATGTCCCATATTATTCAAGGCAGTTGGTTTCCTTGTTCTTCGATTATGATTATTGAAGGAGAATTGTTAATTGGAAATCTTGGAATCATCTTCTTTCATAATCTATGAATGGAATCTTTTAATGGAAAGTCTTCATCCAATTTTCATTGACGAATTCTTGATGCCGTTTGTGAAACAACCCAACAAATATTTATCCTCATTAATAGCCGTTTGCTCATCACCTGTTGGTGTCTGATGCAGTCATTACAGTTTTGACCCAATCTTTTCTGTTGGCAGCTATATGACATAGTTCTTGCAGACATTTTCCACACCTAGGGTTGCCATAGACCTCCATGTCTAAAGGAGGACACCAGAAGTTATAAAGGAGGACAAAGCCGGACAAGGAAAAAACCCATAAAATTCACAAAGCACACACTGAAATGCCTTGCAGACTTTAAAACCACAAAAATTCACAAATAAATTGCACGTGCATTAATGGAATGGTGCAGTGATCGTGGTCGTCAACAGACATTTTTCCAGGAGGGTGCAACATTTTATTTACCTGAAAGCCAATTGGTTTTAAATTTAAATTATAAGAAATACATAGAATAAAAGCAGCCTTAACAATTTTCTTTGTAATTGGTCATTGCTTATTTTGGTTTACTGTAGTATTATAATATTATTACAATTAAATATTACTTTATGAGTTATTTTGTAAATTTATAATTTACGTGAGGAGCCTAGGACACAATTCTGCTAAAGCAGCAGCTTATCGTTGCCAGTAGCATTCACGTAAAACTACATGCAGGACATTTTCTGCAGGTGAGAAGAATTCTTCTTGCAGAATCAATGGGTTTTGCTTCTTGGTCCATTGATTGTTGATGGTAATGTGTAATTGCCAATTACATGGCCAAGTAGACCGAAATTCAAGTCTGCAGATGATGAGAGCAAAAAGCCGGACATTTTCTCATCTCAGGCCAATGCCTGCCGGACAGAGGACATGAGGCCAAAAAAGGAGACATGTCCTCCTTTTGCCAGATGTCTGGCAACCCTATCCACACCAATCACAAATGTCATCACACCGTTCCCTGTGTGGCCTTCCTTTCTTGTTGGAACCATCCATTATAACCAGCATTTGATCTTTCTATCATCTTTCATACAACAAATATATCCAAAGAGACAGTTTTTCTCTCTATCACTTTTTGCATCAAGGTTTCCTTTAGCTGGATGTCTTGTATAGTTCCTCGTTGCTAATCTTTTCCAACCATCCAATTCAGAGAATTTTTCTATAGCATTTCTTTCAATTGCTAAAATGCTTCTCTTCAATTATTTTGTGATGGTCCAGCCATACAAGAAGCTGCTGAAAATACATGCTTCAAGAATCTTATTTTTTTATTCCGAGACTTATTGCTTTGCTCTTCCAGACATTGTCCATTGCCTTCAGATTTCCTAGGGCTTTCGCTGCTCTTATTGCAACCACTTTATTGCAGTCCAGATGATATGTCATGTTGCTTCCAAGGTAGGTGAAATAATTTGAATCCATCCACTTTGAGCCTTTTAACCTTCTTCCAGTATCGTTCTGTCCAAAAATCATTGTTTTTGTGTTTTCAAAGGTCATTGATAAATCATAGCACTTTGCTTTCATTAGGCCTACTCAGCGTCTGTACAGTGTCCTCCAGGTCAGCTGCATTTTCTTCAATGGTATTGATATCCATATACAGTATATTTCTCACACTTAATGATAATCAGAGAAATGAATGCTTTGTTTGTGAAGTATTTGTGAGAAACTCTTGTTGTTTTAATGTTTGAATATAGGCCTATATACCGGTAGGCTACATTTATGAAATCATGTGTGATTTGTCCTATGATATGACAGAAAAATAGAAAATTTGAAGATATCATGCAAGTTAGGATTTATGATTAATTAGATAACAGATAACAATGAACCCGTTACAAACTCCTAGTATGAGAAGGAGTTTGTGACAACGATCACAAATGCATCTGAAAATGTATTTCTTGCATGGAAATGAGGCTGCTCAAACCAGTGGTTCCAAAACTGTGGTCCTTGGACCTAAGAGGTCCACGAGAGTCTCCCAAAATATTCAGTAGCACTTCATAGTTAACAGTCTGTGTTGAAGTGTGTTCTCAAATAATTATGTGTGCCAGTCAAGCCACCAATAACAAGTATAATATAAATCATAAGATACAGGGTTGTCCAACTGTGCTAATGTAAATAAAATAAATTTGTGTATAAGTATTAGAAGTTGTGTGGATTGTAGGGGTCGTCCATAAATGATGTCACGTGATCTTTGCAGTTTTTTGACCCTTCTCCTCGTCACAAGTCGTCACAAACACAACGCATTAACCCCCCCTCCCTTTCTAATTTCAAAATTAAAGTTTCAATGCACTTTTTTCTTGAATGAAGCGGGTATTGCAATGAATTCTTTTGAAAATACTCATTATAATTATAATAGTTGAAGCGATATTCAGAAACTTTTTAAAACAATTTTAAAAATGAATTATAAGTGTAAAATACGTTCAGCTTTGCGGTAACATAGCATTGCGTTATTAATAACAATATTTAGTATTATGTGACGTCACATTTCTGGAAACCTCCCCTCGGCATCACACTTGGTCACAAATGTTTGAACCCCCTTCCCTAAGTGCGTGACGTCATTTACGGGCAGTCGGTCACAGTCCCGTACTTGCTAATAATGAGTTCGAAAAGGCGAAAGTTGACGAAAATCGGTGTTTTAATAATAGGCATAAATGGGAAAATAGTTATTTTTGTACGGACAATTCTGGTTTACCACAGTGTTTAATTTCTCTGCAAGTGGTGTCTCACCGTGTTTGTGTCGTAAGAGTTTAACGTAAAAAGGGCTGTCCATTAATTATGTCAACTTTTCGGCAATTTTTGACCCCCCCCGTGTCAACAACTGTAAACTTTAAGTTACCCCTCCTATAATTATGTCAACAACTTTTCACCCCACCCCCACCCCAAGATCAATGACAGGTCCCAATAATAAGGTTATTATTTTTTGCGGTGATGACCATTTTTCCCTTTTTTGTTCATCGAGTGTCAAAATGTGGTGGTGGTGACCTTTTTTTCCATGCTTTTTCCATTGTAATAAGTAGTATTCCGTGAAATTTTCTATTTTTTATTATTTGTAAAAAGTGAAATTGTTGACGTCAACTTATCTTGAGCCCCCCCCTGTCCAACAACTGTCAAACTTTTTCAAACCGCCCCCCTAAATTGTTGACGTAATTAATGGACAGCCCCCAACGACATTACGAAACTACATAAGAGCAAATACAATAAATATACTGGGGAAGTTCGCACAGCTGTGTGCAATGATTTAAAAGCAAAATTAAGTCTTATAGCCCAGCAGTTCACAAACTGTGGTCCGCGGACCGAAGGGGTCTGCGGAGGATATGGCGGGGTCCGCGAGAGCCTCCCAAAATATTTATTAGCACCTCATAGTTTTAGCATTAACAGTCTGTGCTCTCAAATTCTGTGTAGGCCCTACCGATCGTAAGCTATAATATACTAATACTAAAACCACGTAATAATATCTAGATGTAGGCCTATACCGTCAGCCGGAGCATGGGCGGTTTTTATTAAAGGCTAGGGTAGGCTTAAGCCAACCCAACTAATCTCACCAAAACAAAAATTGTTTCTTCCATCAACACCATGTCTGTCTAAGCCTCTTTTGTTACTTACTTATTTACGTATAAAAGCACAGTGCCACGCATTCAATTATAGACTTTAATATCACATGATTCAATCTGAATGACGTCATAGTTGACGTATGCCGGTGGCCCACTGATGCTGTTCTATAACTATGCGTTTTCCTCCTGTTATCGTAATTTATATTAGTTAACAGTAATAATGAATCTCTAAACTGATGAAGAGTCACAGTGACACAGTCAGTCAGTAATATACATGGGCAATTAGATAGTTGTACAGTGTACTACTATCGACAGTTGTCGAAACTATGCTGCTTTGTAAAATACTATAGGCCTAATTACCCTTCTTCATTGTAACAGTAACAGCCAGGCCCTTCAGAGGCTGAAGGAGGCCCGGGCCAGGAGAATTTTGAGGCCTCTCCTAGCCTTCCCAAAAATTGAAACATTGCCAAGCAAAAAAGGTAATCGCCAATTTTGAGGATCGCAGGGCATTAGCGTCATTTCACACTTTTCTTGGGAGCGAGATAATTTTTGGGAAATTTTTGGCAATCTTTGGCAAAATGTTGGCAATTTTGAGCAATTTTTGGGCAAATTTTGGCAAATTTTTGGCAATTTTTGCGATTTTTTGCACATATCACATTTATTTATTTATTTAGTACAATATACATTATTTTTTCATTTCCTGTTTCATTTCCTCCCCCCAAATGACGCCCCTGCCGCAGGGTACCTTTCTAGCTTTCCCAAAGTCCCAAAATTGTCGGCAAGCAAATAAAGGTCATCACCAAATTTTGAGGCCCTTCTAGTAGTAGCTATCTAGCTTTCTAGCTAGAGCTTTCTAGCTAGCTAGCTTTCTAGCTCTTTCTAGCTAACCCCTCCCCCAATATTCACAGCATTCCGCCCCACCAATCTGTCTGAAATACGCCAAATTATTTTCTCATTGCCGAATAAACAGTGTCTGCTGGATGTTATTCCAACTGATATCCTTAAGCAGTGTTTTGATGTGCTTGGGCCAGTAATTACCCGTTTGGTTAACCTATCTCTGTCATCAGGTACCTTTCCATCAACCTATGCTAGTGCTCTAGTTCACCCTCTACTGAAAAAGCCAACACTCGATCCAAATGATTTTTCTAGCTATAGACCTATTTCAAATTTAAATTTTATATCTAAACTCGTTGAACGCATTGTGCTCAGTCGAATAAATGTACATCTTTCATCCCATAATCTTTTATTGCCTAAACAATCTGCATATAGAAAATTTCATTCAACTGAAACTGCTCTCCTAGCTGTTCATGATTATATTTTGTCTGCTATGGATAACGGCAAGGTAACTCAACTGTACTTATTTTACTAGATTTGTCTGCGGCTTTTGACACCATAGATCATGCAATCCTTCTCCACAGACTCGAACATTGGTTTGGCTTATCGGGTACTGTATTAGAGTGGTTCACATCCTATCTTAAACATCGCAGTCAATCTGTTTATTGTAACGGTGCACAGTCAGACTCAGCTAAATTAGATTCCGGTGTTCCCCAGGGATCTGTTTTAGGCCCTCTCCTTTTCACCCTATATACAATGCCTTTTGGATCTCTTCTTACACAATTCTCTGCTGACTATCATTTCTATGCTGACGACACACAGTTATTCATTGCCTTCGACGATAAAACCTCCTCCATGTCACTAGAAAATCTGTCCCTTTGCCTGCAAAACGTTCAGTCTTGGATGTTTAATAATAAGCTTGCACTTAACCCTTCAAAAACTGAGTTTTTACTTCTTGGTGCATCATTTAATCTAAGTAAATTTGAAGACATAAATTCATTTATATTTGACAACATTTCAGTTAATCTAAGTCAGTCTGTCCGCAACCTAGGGGTGATATTTGATAAGAACATGTCGTTTAACGATCATATAAATAAGGTCAGCAGAGCTGCTCATATGCAAATCAGAGATATTCGACGAATTCGTGATCTTGTGCCCAAATCCGCTCTGATTCCTCTTGCAAACGCCCTTGTCAGCAGCAGACTTGATTATTGCAATTCTCTTTACAATGGTATGACCAGATCTAACATGCAAAAGCTTCAAAGGATTCAGAATTATATTGTCGAGCCATTACAAAAACTCGTAAGCATGATCATATTAAACCTGTTCTTCAAAAGTTACACTGGTTGCCGGTAGAACAGAGAATTCTATTCAAAACTGGTCTCCTGGTTTTTAAAACACTGCAGTCTGGCCAACCTCAATATTTAAAATCTATGTTGAATCACCCAAACCATCATCATTCAACAAGGTATGCTGATTCATTGTTGAATGTACCTAGAACCAACACTGAAATTGGTAAGAGAGCTTTTTCTATTTCTGGGCCTAAAATCTGGAACTCTCTCCCTCCGGCTGTCAGATCTTCCAATTCACTGAGCATCTTCCGATCCAGACTTAAGACGCATCTCTTTCAATTGGCGTTTCCTCCATAGTCCGTCTCACTCTCTCCCTCTGACTGATCTCTGGAATGACCTGGATCTTTTGCGGATTGATTTTGAAGTACCATCGATTGATACCTTGGGTATTAGAACTGGTGCTATAGAAGTGCATAATTATTATTATTATTTATTTAGCTCTCCCAAAATTCTAGACAAGTAAAAAAAGAGGCCTCCAACAGATGGAGGCCCGGGCCAAATGGCCCTGCTCTCCCCCCCCCCTCTGATAGGGCCTGGTAACAGCAGTGTTTATTCTAGCCACCTTGACATTGGGGGAATTTTGAAATGTTTGGGGGGGACAAGGTCTGAGTCTCCACACTTTGGGTGGGTTGAAATTTCCATCCCCTAGCCAACATTTTTTTGTGTGTGGGGAGGGTGGGGGGGAATTCCCCAGAGAAGGCCTAGAATAAACACTGAGTAAAACAGAACTACTAACTATAGGTGGTAACTTGTTGAAATGGTCATCAATTCATGGTGATTTCCAAGTGAAAATGGGATACATAATCATAAAAATGGCATCAGTTTCTGGGGCTTTGCCCCCAGAAGCTGATATATATATGCATATATATAAGGGGTCGTCCATAAATTACGTAACGCAATTTTGGCACTTTTTACCCCCTCCCCCCTACGTAACGAGACGTAACAAAACGTCAGACTCCCTTAAAATATGACGTAACAACGGGCCGACCCACCCACCCCCACCCCCACCCTCCATTTTCGTCCCAAAAAAAGTCTTGACGAGCAAAAAAGGTCATATCCCTGTATTTTTTCCTCTCGATAAACCCTGACAAGCAAACAAAGAGGTCAACCTTGTATTTTTTCCTCTCCCAAATCTCTGACAAGCAAAAAAAGAGGTCATCCTTGTTTTTGTTCCTCTCCAAAATCTCTGACAAGCCAAAAAAGGTCACTTAAAAATTTTTTGCGTTGCGTCACATTTCCGGAACACCATATCGTCACACTTCGTAACAAATGGCCGGAGCCCCTAACCGCGTTACGTCATTTATGGACGAACCCTAAGGCAAGAGAACTGGACCTTCACAACACAGGTACACTGCAGAAGACAACTACTACCACACCAAATTACATCATTCCAGCTAATCCACCACAACCACCCAGTGATGTTAATCCTTGTCCTGGTCCTTGTCCTTAAGGACTCCTTAAGGACCAATTTGAAGTCCTTGTCCTCGTCCTTGGGGAGTCAGTCCTCGTCCTTATCCTCGTCCTTGCAGAACGGTCCTTGTCCTGGTCCTTGTAACTTAGTCCTTGAAAAGTCCTTATAAGGACCAAATTACTTGTATACCATTTTCAATTGTACTGATAATTATGTTCCAAGGTAAGAGTAGTATGGATTTATATTTAGGCTACATACTTGCTTTGAGTTACTCTAAAATGTTTAGTCATTGTTTCCTTTATAATACCAGTTGAGGAGTTGACTCTTTAGCAGAATTCTTTGTTGCCCAGTGACGTCGGCTCCAGTTGAACGAGTGTTCGCAAAGTGGTCTCATAATTAGACCTCACGTGTGTCCATGACTGATCAGCTGCTGGAAACACCACTTGTTCATTTATTATTATTATTATTATTATTATTATTATTATTATTATTAAACTTGACAATTTCTTAAGCGCAGTAAAATAGCTAGGTGGCTAAAGTCAAAGGCGCATTTAAAATGCAGCATTGCTGTTGGATAGACTATGTTTTACAACATTCTTTTTTTCCTTTTCTAATTTTGTGATTCGAATTGAAATTGTGCTTGGTTTTTCCTGTCTGACTTTTTTGTCTGACAGAAGTTGGTCCTTGTCCTTGACCCTAGTCCTTGGGGGTCAGTCCTTGTGGTCCTTGTGCTTGCGGGGTAAGTCCTCGTCCTTATCCTCGTCCTTGGGGGGTCGGTCCTTGTCCTTATCCTCGTCCTTGAGGGGTCGGTCCTTGTCCTTATCCTCGTCCTTGGGGGGTCGGTCCTTGTTAACATCACTGCAACCACCGTAGTGGCAGCTCCTGAGTTTCACAGATCCGTAGGTAGGCAGAACTGGGAAAAGCTGCATCTTTTTCCATGAGGCATATATTGAGGCATATATCTATGCCCCTATGGGGGGTCTGGGGAGCTTTGCCCCCAGACTCCCCATGTTAGTCTACCCATATCTTAAACTCTAAATCCGCCTATGAGCCGGAGTATATTAGCAGTGAAAGGGGGAAACCAAGGAGGGGAAACCAAGGAGGCCTCAAAAGACGACATTTTTTTTTATTGAAAGAGATGGCCTATTTAAAGACGACATAAGTTTTTTTATTGAAAGTCCTTGTTGAGAACGCTATTTAGTATTTACAGCAGATTTTGTTTCATTAAAGAAATATTTCGCTCCATGCTGATGCTTAGTCAGTTACCAACCGCCTGGTCCTGGTGAAATAAAGAAGAAATTACAGGCGTGTCAGTACTTTCTTTTCGCGTAATTCTGACAACAAATTCCCCTGGCCGCCACCAGACCACCTAGAGCTGCATCTATCAGTCATATAAGCAAAGACCACCATACCTCAGCAACAATCAGAAATAATAGTCAAGTACACATCAAAACACACTATTCAGAGTTATAGGAGTTTAATCGATAATGGCTAAGAGAAGAATTGAAAATTTGTAAAAATCAAGAACACATCAAAAACAAAATCCTCGTATGATTTTAGTCTCTTGGAGTCTTGGCCATATTACCGGTAAATATAGGCTAAGTAAACACAAATGAAAACGAAGTATATAGGCCTATAGATCGACTTTTCGTTGAAATTGACGTGCGTGCGTGCTTGTCAGAATACAATAAAGAATTGACAGTTTGTGCAAAAAAGCAAGCACATCCATCTCATTAATAGTAATTATATGTAAGAGAATTTGACAAAATAGCCTAGCTGATTCTGGAAAAAATAAGCGTGCTCAATCTATCTGCAATGTAACAACGTTTATTCAGAGCAGAGGTGGGTCGATTAATCGCAGTGGCGGGGCCACGGGGGTTGGGAGGGGGGTTTGAACCCCCCACTTGCCATCAAGGCCATCCGTGAGATTCGTGCAAAATTGCAGATAAATTTTTGTGAGGGGTAGGGGATGATTGCGGGTCGGTTTACTAGTATAAGTATCAAGCGTTCCCTATATATCTACAGGATGGCGTTGCGGGCTTAAACGTTTGTTTGTTCACAAGAATCGTACATTGGATATTGAAAAGCTAAACACCTTTGCTGAACGACTGGATAGGCGAGCCTTTGCTTTGACGTGCTCTTCTCTTTCTATTAAATGTAGTGTTATATACTTGAGACCAGAATCAATTGTACAAGACCTATAACTGAACATATTAATGATTGATAGTAGGCCTATTGGATGTCTGTTAATTGCTATGGCTTAATTAACTAGTAAAGTAAAGTAAAGTAAAGTAAAATCTCGTGGATTTCTATAGCGCCTTGGAAAGCAGCACAACAGTAGCTGCTTATTCTTAGGCGCTCAGCCTCTCTTAAAATAGCTATAGGAAAGGTGTGGGATCAGCCAGGCAATGGTCAATATCCGAAGGGCAGTGAGGCTAGGTTGTTACAGCTATGGCGGAAATGATTTAAGAAACAGGAAGGATTTAAGCTTAGACCTGAAGACTTGAGGAGATAGTGCAGGAATCATAGGAAACGGGCAATCAGATTTTATTGTTTTAAAGTGTCCAAGTGTGCGAAGGGAAACTGGGATCGAGTTCCAGAGTTCAGGTGCAGCATATGAGAAGAACTAGCCTACTGCTTTTTAACTAGTAACTGTGGTTTGAAGTTTTCATCAGCAATTTAGTTGCCTGCTGTCTACTTTTTGTCGCCTTTTGCCACTTGTGAGTTAATTGTGACACTGAATAGATTTACAGCGGTTTAAAACAAGATTTCAAGATTTGCTTGAGCAGTAGCATCTGCCACGTGACTCTTACTCTTACTAGCATTGACACTAGAATGGGCCAAAGACAAGTAATTTTTGACTATCTCTATATCTACCATTCGCCTAAAATTTCAGATAATTTCTTCAACTTTTCCAAAATCCCCACCAACTCCTCTTAATTCCTTTAAACCCACCACCCTTAATGAAGTTCGCCAGATAATCTTTACATCACCAATTAGTCAAATCGCTCGAATAAATATTAAATTAGAACTATTTCCAGATGAACAGTCAAACATTACGAATTTCAGTGCATCGTGAGGAGCCAAAAGAGAAAAATAATCCGAAAAGAAAGCGTGATTTAAAGTGGCTTAGAAGGCATAGAAGATGAAGCATAGAAGTGGGTGGAAAAAGAATAAGGGACATAAGATTTGCTGATAACCAGGCAATTATGGCAAACACCAACCATGGATTGCAGAGGTTGATGGACTCTCTTAATGCAACATCAAAGGATTACGGAATGAAAATCAATTTAAAGAAGACAAAGGCAATGAAAATCAGCAGACACGGTGGAGAAATGAAAATAATCATTGATAGAGTGGAAATAGAACAGGTAGAAGAATTCTGCTATCTTGGAAGCCTGCTTGATGAAAACGCCAAGTGCCATAAAGAAATAAGGAGAAGAATTGCCATCGGGAAAGAAGCCTTTACGAACAGAAGAGAAGGAATTTTAACCGAAGGAACTGAGAAGGAATTTTAACCGAAATCTGAAAAAAACGATTGTTCAAAACACTGATCTGGCCATGCAGTGACACTCTATGGATCAGAGACTTGGACGCTCCGGAAGGAAGACATAAAGAGACTAGAGGCATTCGAAATGTGGATATGGCGAAGAATGGAAAAAATCAGCTGGACGGAAAAAAATAACAAACGAAGAAGTCTTGGAGAAGGTAGAATTAAGAGAAGAAAAGCCTAATTCATAGGCCTACTATTCGTAGGCCTACAAGACAAAAAGAAGTGGATAGGACATGTTCTGAGAGAAGAATCAAACCTACTAGAGAAGTAGCCTACTAGAAGGAAAGTTGAATGGGAAAGGACAGAAACGGCGACCAAGAACATCGATGCTGGAGTGGATGTTCGACACTACGGGGAAAACAAGTATTCAGCCCTGAAGATAAAAGCTGAAGATAGAGAGGAATGGCGACGATGGAGTATGGAACCTGTCTTTGGACAGAGCACCTGAAGAAGAAGAAGAAGAAGAAGAAGAAGAAGAAGGCATTACTGCCTGTGTGAAAGCCACTATAGGGGCACTAACGGGGCTTGAACCCGCTCCGTCAGCCTGACGCTCCAGTACGTAACCTACTCTGTCATCTGTCCTATTTTAATTAAATATTAACTGTAACATACTTGTTAAATAATGTGGTCCGCGAGCAGCTCAGCATTATAAGCTGGGAATAAAGTAGGGGTCCGAAATCCAAAAGTTTGTGAACCTCTGAATTAAAGAGGATCAAAACATTGTAACGTGTTCACGTAGTCCTTCCGGATTAGTCACCACAAAAATCTTAACTTTAGTAATAATAATAATAATAATAACAATAACAATATTAATTATAAATTAATTTATAATAAAAAGACAATGTGAACTTGTGAAGAATGAAAGGTTGTCTGCGTTTTCGAAACGGTAACATCTGTTGCGTTTCAGCATAGACTTTAATATCAATATTAGTGTATTATAATAAATCTATGCGTTTCAGAGCTATGTTCACGGATTTCTATTTATAACTGGATAGCGTTTACGCAGCAGTGAGGTCAGCGCGCCAGCCAGAAAAATATTGTTAACGTTCATCAGCTGACACTGCTTTACTAGGAAGGTGGCGAGGCCAGTGGCGGCTCCACAGCTTGGCTCCACCGAGAGGGTGGGTGGGGGGATAAGGAGGAAGGGGGTTGCCCCTGTTGAGTGCCTGCCTCCCAGTGGCCCCCCAGTTGGGACCTATACTTAATGCTACATACATTAAACAACAAATGGTTGGCCCCCATGATTAGAAGTTGCCACCCTAACGGCCCCCTACTTGCCAAATCCTGATTCACTGGGCGAGGCTGACTGATATTCTAGGGTCGTTCCTGGCAATTATTCAATTCATTTGTCAATAATTGTATCACTCATTTACATTCATTTTCTTTCACACTGCTCTTTTATCTAGCAGGCCTAAGGCGTCTTTCATTGATGAACAGCATGCAGTTGGATGTGCAGCCTTTTACCCTCATCAGACAAACATCTCTTGACAAATGGACCACATTGTGCAGTATGCCAAGCCTAGATGCAGGGTTATTTCAGGATTGTGAATTTGGGGTGTTGGGAAAATCTCAAAGTGGTGGTTATATTTAGGATTGTAGGATTGTGAATTTGGGGTTGTCGGGAAAATCTCAGGTGTGAATTTGGAAGTCTCTACCCAGTGTTTAATCTAGACTCCTCGATTCCGGGGAACTGAAAAGCCAGAGGAAACTGACAAAAGCCTTCATTCTTCTCCTTTGACGCTTGTTTGTCGTTTAGAGAAGTATTTTCATCCTTGCTAAATCTATCTCTGTCCTGATATATGTTGGCCTTTTCAGACAGAGAATAACACTTCTAAAACAAACATCATTACAATATATTTCCAAAAATCCTTTTATAATATAAAACTAAACTTAAATATTGTTTCTTTAGCCAAACAAAAACATTGTAACATTATTTTCAATTTAAATGTTTTAGTCTTGACCGAAAAACTAACTGTTTTAAAATTTCACAGCCCCAAGAGTTTAATTGACAAATAATTGATTGTTGATAACTGAAAGCAAAAACTAATGGTACAATTATGAAGACACCCAAAAGAAGGATCATCTGTCAGGACCTAATGATTAGCAATTACTAATTAAAATCTTTTATGTATACATAACAAGATTACAAACACTATTCATTTAATCAATTCAGCACTGAACACAGCCAACAGCCTACCAAACAAGCCTACCATACTACCAGTAACTGCCATTGAGTTTTAGATAAATACAGTAACAAAACTGACTTATATAAACTCAGCAACACATGGTCTCCAACTTTGCAAATGCAAATGCATTGACAAAGGACCTAACTATAAGAATGACCAAAGATTTTAACAGAAATGGTCGATTTCTTCCTAAACTGGTTCAAAATTTCAAATTCAGTCAGCTTCTGAACAACTGTTGCCTGGTGAATTATGGCATCCATTTTTCTTTTCATAGCCTTCAGACTGTCTTTGGTCACATAGGCATGGTCAGCTTCGGCTGTCGATGTAGACTGAACAGGTGATGACAAATTAACACAGGTTCCCGGGATGTCGATGACATCAACATCGTCAATCAATTGAAGTCTCGGCTTTGGCAGCTTTCGTGACTTGGTGACCTATAAGCAAAAGCACAACAATATGCTTATTATGCAATCATAATAATCATCATCGTTTCAATCTAGAGACGTCTTAAAGGACTCCAGACCCTAGACGTCCACATCCATGTATGCACGGGTCGGATGGGTCCCATATAAACAATCACCCCAACCCAGAGACGTGTCAAAAAATACACAAAAATCGCCTACTGTAATGTAGAATTCAACAAATAATTTACGGCAGAGCTATCCCAGACATCCACAATATTTTCATTGAAACACTACATAATGTTGTCATCCCCAACTTCACACAGTGTTACCAATCGCATGACATGTGGCACAGTTCATTAACATATTTTACTTAAATTCAGACTAAATATTTCACATGACCCAACCCATTTCAATTACGCACAGACCGTAGCAGCAGCCCCAATTATGACCGGCCCCTGGCGTATCTAGTAATTCAAATTTTACATATTCTCAACATAATAGTCAGACATTGATTGGTTTTAATTTAGTGTACAATTTGTGAACATGCTGAACATGGTCCGGTCTACAGCCTTTGGGTCTTGTATCCATCCCCTTTTTGGTCCTAAAGTTCACCAACAGCTTATTTTTCACAAGCTTTGTTAGAAGTATTCCACTAGGCTAGATACAATGTGCTACTTGGCTTCATCTAATCCTGAATGCAATGAAAATGAACGTGAAAAATGTATGTAACCCTACGGCTGAGAGGACCATACAAAATGCTAGTTGAGAACAAAGAAGATACAGTACATTGCTAAAAAACGAGATCAAACATATAAGCTGACCTTAACAAGATGTTGAGCACTAAGCTCTATAGAAGCAGATCTGACCACTAGACGTCACCGGGTATATCTCCGCTGATCTGACCCTCCCTCTCCCGGCCGCTGATCGGATCACTAAGCGTCTATATCAAATTGAGATCAGCGGATCATCTTAGCTCAGCGGATCAGCTCAGATCAACGGATTATTATTACCCGCCACTTCGGTGCTAATTTTGAAAGCGCTATAGAAAATTAACGAGATTTCACATTACATTTCGTCACATTAAATTTCAGAGTGAATAGACAGACATAGAAACCTTTACTTACGCGTGAAATGATTGCTTTGCTCCTTTAAATTGTTGTTTCGAACAGTTAATCGCCGCACAACTCGGCATCTTCCACGATTGACTATGATTAGTTCACAACACTACGAGCTACAAGATGGTGGCTAGTTGACCTCAGACTGTAAGCTAGTAACCTACATCCAGGTCTATAAATAGAAATCCGTGGCTATGTTGCGTAACTTGCGTTTCCGCTCTAGTCAGTTGGAACTTTAAAAATAATTTAACGTTAAAAATTACATTTCTTGATTTTCTTCCGTCAACTTCTCTAGATTGACGAGGTTAGCGTTTATGTTGCTGGTCAATGATATACTGTTATTATTTATAGTGGTCACAGGTAGTAATTCGTATTAACTCATTGTTTGATTGCGGTTTGTCTACAGACTACAGTACTGGCCAAATTATTACGGATTTGGTTTAAAAAAGTTGACTTCTGTAGTTATAGTTATATCGGTAAATAACTCAAAAAATGATACGCCGTGGCACAAGTGCAGCTTTAATGAACAGCTTAATATGTCTGCGGCCAAAATAAGCCAGACTTGAGCTGAATCAGGACTTTGTTCATCCGCCGCGTGCTTTAACGACAGCAGCTACCCGATCCGGCAGCTGCAATATCAATGACCTGGCATGATCGTTCAGCTGCTGGTCTTGGAACCATACGCGAAGAAGCCTTTCGGTGAGTTGGCGCTTGTTTGTTAGGCTGCTTCTTGGTAGACGTGAGCGCGATCGGCGTAATGTACAATTACGCGGCACAGACACAAAGAAAGAGCACGCACGTTTTATAGCGCAATTAAACCTGATAAAACACGTTTAAAACGTTCAATTTAGATCATAGATTGCCATGTTTTTATCTTATGTCCGGTAAAACCGTGGGACGCCACCTGAACCCCTTCCAGACGGTTTATATTAGAAATACTTATACCGTTGGAAAGGTCTCGACGAGTAGTATCCAACGACATAAAAATATATTTTAAAATTTTTACTGCGCCTGTCTTATTGCGCTAAGTATCGTGCATAAGTCACATGAATATGAATATTCATTACAGTAGTCAGGCCACGTGTGAGTAAATTAACCCATCGGCTCTGATTAACCACAGGCGCAATCTTGATTCATAAATATTCATACGCCTAATGTCGGTTATGGAAAATAAAAGACACTACGTTGTAATTCCGATATTTTTTATAGTTTAAATAAAATTATTAAAATAAAATTATACACTGTACACGTATTTTTATTGGGCACAACTACCTGAAACGAACAATTGTTACCAATAGCAACGCCGCCGCACGCCCAGCCGATCGTGTTAAACTACGATTCTGAACAATTGTTACCAATAGCAACGCTTTGAACATCCCACCAACATCGCGTTGACTAAACGGTCTAAACCGTCTACCAATAGTCAACGAAAGCCCACCAACGATCGCGACGTAAGGACTAAACGGTCTAAACCGTCTACCAATAGTCAACCAATCAGAACGCTTGAAGGTAACAGACATACAGATAACGATCTTAATATTATAGATAGGAAAGTAATGGATAAAATATATATTATAAATCTATGATATGTGCTACGGTGCACAGACTGATACACTGGTACTTTGGTTTTTTGGTTAGAGCGCGGATTTCTACTTCCTGTCTACATGCAAGTAGCGACCGCCCACGATTACCCAACGGTTATTGGTAAATGGACTCACTGCTCTGGTCAGTTGCCATGAACTAGACTGAGCTCAGAGAAGTTTGAAAGTCTGGTGTTCAGCAAATGTAACAAAGGATTGTATTGACAGCACCAGTCTGTGACACTGGTCCCCTAATCAATACAGTGTAGTAATCTTTTAAATCAAGTACTTTACATTGACTCCTACTGAATGCTATACCGAGAGTCTTAGATATTTTTTTACTGCATTTTGTCAGGATTTTATAATAAACGAATATGTATATATATACTGTGTAAGTGTGTATTACTGAAAACTAGTTACAGGATAATAGCTTGTAGTGAGCGTAGTCATGTCAGTTGTGGTAGTGCAGATTACAGTTTAAGAAGTTTATTAAAAGATTCCGACGAATGGAGATATCTTATGGTCTGGACAGTGGCATAGCTAGGAATTTGTCTTAGGGGGTGCAATTTTTATATTTAAAATACTGGACATGCATATGCAGTATAAGGTAAAAAGGTAAAGGTACAACCCATAGGCCATCGCGGACCCGTTGGGAACCGAAGGGTTAGCGCCTTCAGATATACACGGCAACGGCTGAATGAGGGCGGATTGCCAGCCTTTCCTTCGCCGCCTTTCCTTCCACCGAGTTAACACCCGATGTACTCATTCACAGCTGAGTCGACTGGGGGTGCTTGGGGCAGAGCATATGCAGTGTATCGATAATTAATCAACTCGAGCAATCTTGATTCAGTTTGGCTATATAATGTCAGTGATGGCACTCAAGACACTGTCTAATTCCTAATTCTGCAACATTTTCCCTGTTCTTCGCTTAATTTATAACACGACCTATATTTATTGGGCCCGTTGAAACAAATTGTACGTCTACGTCGCCATCACAACTTGGCAGTGACACAATGACTTTGAGATCTGATGTACAATCTGCTGACAGAACTGTTGACAGTGGAAAGCTTTCATAAGCTCGTGTTCATTTGTAAAAAGCTTATCGTCAACAATGGGCGCCTGCTACTGATGGTCTGCAATTTGAGAGTCCAGGTTTGACCGAAGGAAATCTGCAACTTTTCGCTGCTTTTTCTTTGGTTCAGAATCTTCAGATGGTCTGTCTAATCTTTCATTGCAATGATCCATATGAAATAATAATAAAAATAATAAATAACTGCCATGTATGAAAACTGACTTCATGCATACACGTCTATATACAACAGATTTTTGCTTTTTGAACATGTCCTAACATTAATATTTAAATATTTTTTATTCCAATATATGGGTCCTAGTCTACTCTGAAAGAAATTACATAAAGTGTACTGCAGTCTAGAATTCAACAAGTCGGTAGCAGGCTACGAATCTATTTTCTGGAGTTACAGAATATGCGTACTAACTGGGAACTCAGACGTCAGAACCCCAGGCGTAAGGGATTAATTATTAATGGTTAATGATTAACTTAGTGAGAATTCTGTAGTAAAACGTGAACTAAAGCAGCATTGGTGTGCCAATGCTAAATCAGTATGGCCACTGGCACTGTTACTGTAGCGCATTCTGAGTCTCTTACTGCACAGCATTGCATCTGCAGCATCACTGGCCTGAATGCAAAAGAAATTTGAACAAAGTGATACAGTGCATTTTATTCGTTAATTATTGTATTTACCTGTGAAAAAAGATAATGATACGATGGACAATTGTTATGTTAACAAATACCGGAAACAAAACACTGATAACAAAAAGTAATAAAGAAAGAATTGCATTATACATTGCAATGCTAGTGCTCAAATAATGGCATCAAATTTTTTTTTAATTTGACATCTCGGGGGTGCAATTGCAACCTTCTGGCTACGCCCATGGGTATGGACAGCCTTACACTTCTCTGGATCAAGAGCTATCTAGCCGATAGAACACAGGCAATGTGGTGGAACAATCAGATGTCTTCGGAGCGTTGAGTCTAACACGGTGTGCCCGCAGGGATCAGTCTTAGGCCCATTGCTATTCATACTGTATACAGCTGTCCATCGAGTCATCAAGGCTTTCGGTCTTACGCCGCATAGTTATGCAGACGATGGACAGATCTACTCGTCATGCTTACCCTCGGAAGTGGAGCGACTCATTCATTTCACTGACTGTATAGCAGCTATTGTTACGTGGACGGAAGAGAATAGGCTCGTACTGAATCCGGCCAAGACGGAATTTCTGTGGATGAGCACCCCAGGAGAAGGCATCTGCTAAGTCATGCCCCATTTGTGGTGGGAGATGCAACCATTGCTCCCTCCGAGAGCTTACGTTTTCTGGGAGTGCTCCTAGAAGAGACTCTATCCTTTGATTCACACGTTAGCATTCTGATATGCTCCTGCCACTACCAACTGCGGAGAGTGAGGTCAATTCGACAGTACTTGCCAGTGAGCGCGGCTATCAAGCTAGTGCGGGCCCTGGTACTGACACGAATTGATTACTGTAACAGTGTCCTTCTTGGACTTCCGGATACTAGACTGAACTGCCTACAATCAGTGCTGAACCAGGCTGCACGAGTGATCTTCGGCTGTCGCTGGGGTGACCACATCACTCCTCTCCTTAGAGATCGACTCCACTGGCTCCGTGTTCCACAGCACATCATCTACAAGCGCTGTTGGCTTATGTTTCGAGCTTTACACAATCCACTCTGTCCCGATTATCTAACTGTGCTTGTACTAAGATCGACTGTGATCGAGAGCAGATCGGTTCTCAGGTCCAGTCGGAGAGTGCAGTTGTTGGTCCCTCCCTCGTCCAAGACCCCTAAGTTTGGGGAAAGATCATTCATGTGTGGGAATCCCGCCCTGTGGAACTCTCTTCCAGACAATGTGACTGGAGCAGTCTCAGCTGGACTTTTCATTAGAAATTTGAAGACATTATTTAATATTGGATATGAACTGTGTTAAATGCTCTTGTTGTAGGCCTTAGCCTTGTCTACTGTGCTATATAAATTTTCAATAAATAAATAAATAAATAACAGAAGCAGAAAGAGGAATGAAAAGTAATTGTAATTGTATTTGTTGGTTTTCATTTGTAATTGTAATAGTAATAGTAATTTATCCCAATGTAATTGGCTAAGAGAAGCGACAAGAACTACAGACAACATCGAACTGATAAGGAAAGCCAGAAACAGAGAAGAGTGGAAATCCATGGTCGCCGACGTAGCAATACATGGCACATGAAGAAGAAGAATTGGCTGTAATTGTAATTGACAAAAATCCGTATAATTGTAATTTAATTGTCATTCAGGTCAGGTCTTCGTCCTCCAGCTGTGTCCAGCTATTGACTTCTCCATGACATCTCTCCAAAGTTCTCTGTCCTTTGCTATTTCTTCCAAAGTCATTCAGTGTCTTCCATCAGTTTTCCCATTGAGATTCAGCCCTGCAATGTGCAGATCCTGTTCAAATCTGTCCATCAATCGTCTTTTCGTTCTTCCTTTAGATCTTCTTTCCTCTGGTTTGTAATTGAAAATTTGTTTTGGGTTTCTTAGTTCTTCCAATCTGAGTATGTGTCCAGTCCATTTCATTCTTCTCTTTCTGATGACTTCCATGATGCTCGGTTGCAGTGTTTTCTCTCTAACTTCTTCATTTGTTATATGTTCTTTGTATCCAATCCTTAGTATTCTTCTAAGCCATATAATTTCTGTTGCTGTTATTTTTTTCTCCAATTCTTTTTTTATGGTCCAAGATTCATATCCATAAATTAATATTGGTATTACACAAGTGTTGAGAATTCTTAGTTTTGTTTTCATCCCAATGTCTTTTGAAAATTTTGGTATGTAGCCTGTTGAAGGTTGATCCTGCCATTGCTATTCTTCATTTAATCTCCAAGTCCGAGCCCCCTTTTGCTTCCAATTCACTTCCCAAGTAAACGAAATTCTTCACTATTTCAATTTCTTTTCCATTGTGTGATACTCCCCATTAATTAATTAATTAATTAATTGTAATTGGTTAAAGCATAATTGACCCATGTCTGATATACATGTGGTTGGAAGAAATCTATGTTGCTCACTCAGTGATACACGTGGTCTATGTAGCGATTTCATTTTCCTTTCTTTTTAATTAATAATACTCTAGATTCTAGTGATCTATGTATTCTGCTATATCAATGATCTATATTTTATTGTCTCTATGGAGCTTTCAACGGAACTTATTCAGTGTTTACAGACTACTTTCGGTTACGCCGTTTGCGCTCACGTCTATTAATCTTTTCTTTAAGCATCTTACAAACATTTTCAATTGGGCTTATGTTGGCACTGTCAAGCAACAGTCAAGCAACAGTAATTCCTGCCTTCTGATGAATGCCTTCACTTTCCTGTCAATGTGGCATGGTGCATTGTCCTGCTGGAAGGGCTCTTCTGCATTTATAGTGCCAAACCATGCACGTATTTGTGGCAGAAGTCGTGTTTCCAATAACTTCATATTCTAGTCCTGGCGAATTGTCCCTTCAAAATGTGCATTCGACCAGCCTCTTCTTCATCATCGATGTCTTCAGCAGAGGCTTCTTCAGAGAGCGACACGATTGTAATCCAGCATTGAACAGATGTTTATGCACCGTTCTGCTGCTTGCAGCTGTCCAACTGAAATTCCATTCAACTTCCAACTGTCTAGCAGTTGCCCTGTAATTGAACAGTTGCCCTGTGATTGAACAGGCACAAACACCATTTGCCTGTTGTCTCTTGCACTCGATAGACATCATCTGCCACACCTTCCCCTTTGCCTGGGAGACAATGTCAAGCCAAGCATCACACTTTTTGCATAACACTCACAACTTAGGGTTAAACCTTCATGTTCTCAGCAATATCTTTCTGTGTCAAAGATGTCTCCTCCAGAAGAACACGAATCTGGCTTTTCTTCCTCAGAATATGATCAGACTACTTTCCCATCACTTGGCTATGATATGTCGCTGAATAAATTACTGTATAATTATTATTATTATTATTAAACTGACAATTTTTTGTACGCCATATTACCAAAATGTCAGGATCAAGGGCACTTTACAGAGTCCAATAAAAATAAATAAAATAACAGCCATCAACAAAAAATATGAATGGAAAACAATCTAAGGCAGAAGAGAATAAGATTTTCTAAACAAATAAGTCTTAAGATTTTTCTTAAAGGATGTCAGAGAACAGGATGCTTTCTCAATTATCGGTAGATCGTTCCATGTCTTTGGCCCTGACACTGCAAATGACCTGGAACTGAGTGATGTTTTACATTGAGGTATCTTCATAAGTATTTGAGCATCAGACCGCAGGGACAGTTGCAACTTTCGTGATGTTGTCGGTACGAAATACTCCTGAAGGTACTCTGGAGCAATCTGGTTTATGGTGAATGCAAGAAGAGAATGTTTGTATTCAATTCTCTCTCGAACTTTGAGCCTGTGAAGCCGGTGAGTTAGTGGGGTGATGTGGTCACGACGTCCAGCACCAAAGACAAGTCTTGCAGCTGCATTCAGTCCCGACTGCAGGCAATTCAACTCGTAGTCAGGTAGGCCATAGAGAAGACAGTAATCCACTTTGGGCATGACAAAACATGTCATCAGACTGGCAAATTCAGATGTAGGAAGAAACTCTCGGTTTTCCCTGAGCATTTGCAATATTATGAAGCAAGATCTGACAGTTGCGGAGACGTGTGCAGCAAATGACAGCTTTGAGTCAAATATTACTCCCAAGATTTCGTAGATGTGTTGATGCAGGGATGTTTGCATCTCTGATGTGAAGATCATGATGTAGAAAATTCTGATTCCAAGAAGAGCTGAACCACATTAAGTCTGTTTTTGCTGGATTCATTTTCAGTCAATTTTTTCTCAGCCAATCATCCAAACTGAATTATGTTTATTAGGTTTTTCATCTCCTATTCTATTCCAGACCTCTTCGTTGGTTATCTTTTCTGTCCAGCTGATATTTTTCATTCTTTGCTAAATCATTTCTCGAATGCATCTAGTCTCTTTATGTTCTCTTTCCTAGGTGTCCAAGTTTCCAAGCCATAGAGTGTTATTGGCCAGATTAGCATTTTGACCAATTGTCTTTTCAATTTTTGTATTAAGTTTGTTCTCAGTACTTGTCTTTTATGCGTAGTGGCTTAGCAATGCTATGGCAATTCTTATTTCTTTATGACACTTGACATTTGTCTCAAGCAGGCTTCCAAGATAGCAGAATTCTTCTACCTGTTCTGTTTCCACCCTTCAATGATTACATATTTAATTTCTTCGCTGAGTTTGTTCACTCTGCTGATCTTCATTGTTTTTGTTTTCCTTAAATTGATTTTCACTTCTTATTCCTATGATGTTGCATTTAGCCACCTCTGTGATCTATTGTTGATGTTTGTCATAATTCCCTGGTCATCAGGATATCTTATATCCCTTATTCTTTTTCTGCCCACCACTACTCCATCTTCTGTGTTCCCAAAGGCTTCTCTTGTAAGTTCTTCTGTATAGATGTTGAAGAGCAATGGTGAGAGAAGGCATCCTTGTCTTACTTCCATTCCCAGCGTTCCTGGTTCAGAGTTTTTCTATTCATGTTGAATTGGATTGCATTGGAATCAGGGTTCTTTAGTTAAATTAACTAAGTAACATGGAGACAAACTAGTGCTGTGGCTGATGACTAATACCTAAATGGTGACGTGCTAGCTTGATTATAAAGTGAATCATTTGGCTACTCAATGCATCTAAAACCAAATTTCTACTGGTGGAAATGCCAGTACAACTCACAAAAATTTAGTTCTCTCCTTTCACTCTCTTTTGCAAAATCTGACATTCAAATATCTGTGTCTGCAAGAAATCTTGATCTTATCTTCGACTCCATTCTATCATTTGACAAGCACTTTGATGCTGTAAGCAAGTCTTTTAATTATCCTATTCGTTACTGCAGAATCAGGCACCTAGTTCCTTCTAATATACTTATGCTCTAGTATCCAGTTGCCTGGACTGCTGTGGCTCTCTCTTTGCAGGTCGTATCCTCTCTTCGGCATCTTCAAATAATAGAAAACTATCATCATCATCATCATCATCATCATCATTTCCTCTTTCCTTCAGTAGTTGAAGATAAGGTGACATCATGAATCAGGCATTTCCAGGTAGTTCTTTCTTTTGATGCTTTTGTTGCTGTTGTTATAGCCATTCCAGTCCATTCTTCTATATCGTCCGCCCATCTTCTGTTCGGCCAACTTCTTTTTCCTGGCTTGATGATGATGATGATGATGATGATGATGATCATCATCATCATCATCATCATCATCATCATCATCATAGTTGCTTTCTGCCAACTCATTAGCGGCAATAGCTAGACACAAAACTTTTCCATTTATCTTTTTCTGTTGTTAATCTCATTCCATCTATTATTGTCATTTGATATCTTTCAAAGTCTTCTTTGATGTTATCTATCCACTTTTTCCTGGGTCTTTGTCTTTTGCCTTCTTTGTATGTGTAGAGTGCTTTATATGGGAGTCTGTTGCTTTTCATTCTATTTACGTGTCCATACCATCTAAGTCTTTTTTGTGATTTTATCTATTATTCTCTCTTTCATCCCTAGTCTTTTCCTGATGTCTTCATTTCTTATTCTTTGTATTCTACATGCTCCCAATATCTTTCTCAAACAACTCATTTCTGCCACCAGCAGTCTGTTTTCATCGGCTCTTTTTAATATCCATGTTTCTGATCCATAAAGCATTTGTGGAACAATGATAGTGTTATATATTTCAATTTTTGTGCTGATCTTTATTTATTTCTTTTGCATTCCAAATATGTCTAAGTATTCCCATTGTCTGTAGTCCCTTTGCTTCTCTCTTTCTAATATCTTGTTCGTGTCTTCCATCGCTTGTAATTTCTCCTCCCACGTATGTAAAATTCTTTACTTGTTCTATGTTATTTCCTTCTAATGATATGTGTATCATTTTCTCTCTCTTGTGTTGACTGCCATGACTTTAGTTTTTGCTGTATTAATCCGGAGTCCAAATCTTCTACTTGTTTGATTTACTTGGCCTGTAAGCCTTTCTAATCCTCTAGCGCTCTCCGCGAGTAAGCTTACCTGGTACATCGTCTGCAAATTTAAGGTTTGATATATTTTCTCCACTACAATTCACTCCAATGTTTAGATTCTCAGTTGCTATTTTAAAGATTACTTCTAGGATTATTATGAAGAGAGATTGTTGAATTGTTTGTTATAGGTTATCTTCTTCTGATGTTGCTATTAACCCTTTAAAGGATAGCGCCGTTTATAAACGGCGTGCGTCAAACGTTCGCCAACGGTTAGCACCGTTTATAAACGGCACGCCACTTCAGGGTCTGTTCCGCGACGGGATTCGCGTATATAAACTTTCTAATGTAATAATTCGATATAGTTGTTATTCATTCGGTAGATAGTAGCTCTTTTTAGCGATTGTGATCACTATAAGCTATGAAAATAGGTTTTATTCGATAGGGCGTCTGATTATTTTACTTTCCTTCCTTACTAGGCTCAAGACTTGGTTTTTCATTAGCAGCGGCGCTTTTAACTAAAAGCGCCTTTGACATAAATAAACTATCATCATCATCATTATGGCTTTGCAAAAGTGTCATTCTAGGGTATGCAAAATCCTAACTACCCCAAATGTGGTTCAAGCACCCCTCTACAAATTTGCCACTCACATAAGGGGGGTCACCACTGAAAATTTTGTGCTATTGAGGTTTGAAAATTTTTTTGGGAGGGAGTCCGATTTTAGGCTGTAGAGTGGACCTTACCCCCAAAATTAATTTTTTGGCATGGATGGTTAGAAAGAACAATAAAAATGCTAAACAACAGTGCAAACCTCTTTTCTTTACCTTCTATATAGCCTGAAATATACTGATCCAAGTATCCATGATCCAAGATCCAAATATCCATGGGGGATTTGGTGGGAGGAATGTCGACCTTCATACCTGACTCCCCAGTGAACGCCACGCGGGTTGGTTCCACCGATGCTCTATTGTCCCATTGGAACTCCTGCCTCACCTCGTACCCCTCCGTCTCGTCGCTGTCCCCGGAACTTTCGTCTTCCGAGGACCGCTTGTCACCGCTCTACATAACATCATCGTCGGTGTCTTCGAATTCGGAGAGATCATCGTCCGATTCCATGACCATCTCCAAAGCTTCAGCCGCCGCTAATCTCTTTCTCGACGCCATCTTTTCAACAACAACGAACACCCCCTCCCTCTTCCGGCCTCAACTACGATTTTATTTTTAGGAATAGACTGGCTCCCGGCGTGCCATTGAACGCAGAATATGTCAATAAACGCCTAGATCGCCTTTGACGTGCTCAGCTCGGGGCAAACATATAGATACGGGTCTGTGAAGTTTATGACGAGCTGGCCTCGGGGCAAACATATAAGGCGGCGCCATCTTGGATGTGCTAGGCTCTGGGCAAACGCTAAAGAGTTTAAGGGGTTAAGGTAATATCATCAGCATATCTCAAATCATCAGCATATCCCAAAAAGATTGGAATAAAAATTAAAGTAAATGGAATAGAAGTAGAGAACGTTGAAAGCTTCACCTATCTTGGAAGCAACATGACGCATGACTACTGCAGACAAGAGGTCATAAGAAGAGCAGCAAGGGCTCTAGATCAACTGACAGCAATGGACAAGATCTGGAAAAGCAAAGCAGTAAGCACTGAAACAAAAAAGAAAATACTCGAAACCTGTATCTTCAGCAGCTTTTTATATTGATGCGAAACATGGACCATCACCCCATCACCAAAGACTTGGAAAGAAAAATACTAGCCTTTGAAAGAAAATGTTATAGAAAAATACTAAGAATCTGCTGATATTAAAATTTACATGAATGTTGATTAATGAAAAAATACAATGAGATTAAAATGCCTGAAAGAATTATAGTTATAGTAAAGTTAAGATTGCTGTGGTAACTAATCCAGAAAGACTACATGAACACATTACAATGTCATGCCTAGGATCAAATATAAAAACCTAGGGTCGAATGTCATAACTAGTTTGAAATAACCAGTCTTGTTAATGAGACTTTTGAAAAGGTCTCAAGACTTTACCCCTCTGGTCTCGAGACCAAGAACAAGACTTTACCCCTTTGGTCTCAAGACCAAGAACAAGACTTTACCCCTCTGGTCTCGAGACAAGACCAAGACTTTGCCCATCTGGTCTCAAGACCAAGACCTTCCAACATTTTGCTCTCGAGTCCCAAACTTAGCGACATATTTATAGATTTTTTACATACCGGTACACATCGAAATATTATGCAAATTTCTACCAATATGTTTGTATTGATTAACAACGAAGATACACTGTAATATCCAAACAATGGCAACATTGCGCTTGCCACTTGTTCTCATCTTTGGGAATGATGCAGAACGACTTAAATGCAAAAGAAATGATTCATGGTGTCTTCAACTTCACCTCACTTGGGCCATTCGGTGACCGGAAGATTCGGGACGGAAGATTCGGGACGGAAGACTTGGTACCGGAAAATTCGGTGCCCATCATGGAAGATTCGGTATCGTAACATTGGGTACAGGGGGCCCGCTGGGGCTCATGCCACCTTATTGCCCCCATGGGGTGGGCGGATAAGACCGTTCTAACACGGGGTGAGGGGAATAACTGCGAGCTACGATAGTAATCGCATGGTGGGTGGAGGCGGTCCGGGAGCTGTGGAATCGATTTCGGAGGCTGTGTGCGGATGTGTGTGTGTGTTGCCGATGCTTTCGTGTTCCTCTTGTCCGTCATTCTCGCTCCTCGTGTTTCTCGCAACATCGGTACAGGGCATGCAACCCTCTTATTGAATGCCTGGACAGTGGACCTTCCATGGAAATAGAAACTGAGCTTGAATTGTGACAAATGATCGACGCTTTCGTGTTCCTCTTCTTTTACTATCAGAGTAATAATTATTAACTTTGAATATAGGATTTTACGTATAAGTTGCAGAGGGCCAAAGAAGACTCCTGGACTCTAGGGGGGACTAACAAGGCGGGGGGTAATCAGCTAGGGAAACGTCCTAGATTAAACCCTGCCATGCTTTACATGTAAAACGTTCTACCGTAGCATAACTATCTATTTTATGGCCTTTTCTATAAGGTCGCATTAAACAGCTCAAGTTCCCTGCACGTATTGCGGGTTTAAACATCTGTTTGCATCCATTAAGTCGGTGGGAGGAGACGTGCCATCCGGCGGGGTCATGGGGTGACGCAACGGCCCCCGCTGGCCACGCGCTTCTGATGATGATGAGGAGGAGGAGGAAAAGCGCGCCTGAACGCTGGGTGTCCGCTAATGACGTGCGACAGTTAAAGCGGACAAATACCAGCAGCAGGTGAGGCGTCATCTTCTCTGTATGTCTAACAGGTACCGAATTATCCGGTACTGAATCTTCCGGTACCGAATCTTCCACAAGTAAAGTTTTGGTACCGAATTCTCCGGTACCGAATCTTACAGTACCGAATCTTCCGGGAACCGGGCCATTCGGGTCAGGATTTTCCTTTTCAGACTTTTCCAAGTTTTCCGCCATTCTTTTCAATTTAATTTCAGTAACAATAAAAACGGAAAGAAAAACGGAAACACCGATAACTTCCAGTCAAAACATAGACATAAATAATTTGATGAGGTTGCCACTTATTACGGAGAGCCAGGTCTTGAGTTCATGAGATCTCGAGACTTCAACCAGGTCTCGAGTTCTCACAGAACTCGAGACTTTCCAAAACTTGAGACTTTTGGCTCAAAGTCTCAAGCCAAGACTTTACCCCTGTGGTCTTGAGACAAGACCAAGACTTTGGCCTCTGTGGTCTCAAGCCAAGACCAAGACCTTCTGTGGGCAAACTTGAGTGCACTCGAGTTCGAGACCTTGGGTCTCGAGATCACAAGTCTGAAAATAACCAGGTCTTTAAGCGCTCCTTAAAAGTGTCCAGTGATGGTGAAAGTTGAATGGCCAGTGGCAGACCCGCGCTGCTGCGACGGGAAATGGCCGATTGTCTATGGAGGAGAGACGTGTTCGCGGGACAAGTACTGCTGCCGTGGAGGCCAATCTCAGATGTTGTCGACCATCAAGATAAGCAGCATGGTGCAGTCAGTGATGTGACCAAGGCAGTCCAGTACAAGGCCAAGACCAAGACTCTGAGCCTCAAGGCCAAGGCCAAGACCAAGACTCTGAGCCTAAAGGCCAAGGCCAAGACCAAGACTCTGAGCCTCAAGGCCAAGGCCAGGGCCGAGGCAGTGACCTACAAGACCGAGGCCAAGGCCAAGACATTTCACTCAAGACCAAGGCCAAGGCTTCGATCCATTTTAACTATCGGCATGGTAACAATCGTAATGTAATATAAATATGAAATATGTACACTACAGCAGCGCTGACGATTGTTACACTATTGTACTATGTGAAAGAACTAACACCATAGCCTAATAATAAACTAGTCAATCTTGTTGTTTTGTAAATGTGTAATAATGCAGTGAACATTTTAGTTATTATTATCTGCATTAGAAATAGATATTATCAGGTCGTTGATATTATCATTGAGACATTGACAATAAAAGGAAATACTTTTTTTTAGAATGGCGATCTAAGTATGTTAGCAAGTAGGCCAAGGCAGACTCAGTAGCATTTAACCTTTGGAATAATGTTATCAAAAGATCCGATCAAGTTAAAGATCTTGGAGTTATTCTCGATGAAAATCTTATGATGGCGAATAACATTAGTAAAATAGTGTCACGATGTTTCTACCAGCTTCGACAATTATGGGTAGTGATTGACTCTGTCGCAGGAATCAGACCAAGTCTTGTTCCATGCATTCATAGCATCTCGCCTCGATTACTGTAATAGCCTACTTGCATGTACGTCCAGAAATCAAATATATAGACTCCAACTTGTCCAGAATGCTGCAGCATGACTCATCACGCGTACCTCAAGGCGGCAACACATCACCCCTGTGCTGCAACAACTCCACTGGTTGCTGGTACATAAGCGAATATCGTACAAGTTGCTTTCGCGAGTTGACAGATGTCTCAGAAAAGAAGCTCCGCAGCATCTTATTCGAGACTGTAAACTGTTATCTGATACAGCTCTCACTTGAACGATGGTCACACGTTCCAATTTCACCAGGACATTATCCATACCACAAACTCGTACCAGAATGGGAGAGCGTACGTTCAGGGTGATTGGTCCATCACTCTGGAATCAGCTTCCGCTCGGAGATGGAATTTTCAACCGTGACACTTTTCTCACCCGACTTAAAACATTTATGTTTGGCTTGACAACCGAGGCGCATTTGTGATAACTGCGCCTAGTAAATGAACTTTATGCATGTATGCAGGTAAGTACTTTATTCCCAAAAAGTTAGATTATTAAGATTAAAAAATATTTTTTCATTTAATTAGAATGACTTCTAATTAATTAGAATTAACTTTAAAAAATTAATTAATTATAATTGTAATTAGATAAACAGTTTTTCTAATTAATTAGAATTAAGCACACATTCTAACTAATTAGCTAATTAAGCTTAATTAGCTAATTAAAAATACAACACAGGTTGCCTCGTCGATAGAAAGTGGCATACATCAGTTGCAGCAACATTATATGGAAGCACTTCTCATTTAGCATTTTTCAAGATGACTAACCATTCCAGTATTTCTAGGAAATTTGTGATTTTGACATTAATGTCTACCACCATTGGCATTATTTAGTTCATTGCTTTGTTTAGAATGGAAGATTTGACAGAAGCTTTCTCAGGAAGTTTTCAGATGACAGTGGAGCCCAATAGCACATCATGTCCTCATCCTCGTTTCAGCTTATACAAAGTGAAGTCAGAGATATCAAATCAGGAAAAAAGACGTCAAGAGATTTTGAAGCTGCAAAAGGGGTAGGGAAAGATTGCACTAATGATGGGATACATAATGCAAATTCTACAGTTGTCAATGTTAGAAATTTTCGACATCAGTGTTATGTAAGAGATAGACATCACTATCTTGTCTAATAATTTCCTTTGTCCATTAATTAAGTTTGTCAGTCACGCTACATGGTATATTTTGGACTAGATTGTTGCTATAGGCAACCAAACTTTATATTGAGCAGAACTTGACAAAGCGTCCTGATTTGCAGATTGGCCCCACTGGGGAAGCGTCCTGATTGGCTGCACGTTGTATGGCACCACTTGGGGCACAGTACCCCATGTGGCGCTGTAAGCCCTACCGGAAGGAGGCACAGCCTCCTGTCATAAACCAGGCCCCAGCTGATGTGGGGGCCGTAGGCTATACTGGGGCGCAGCCTCTCGTCGGAGACCAAGCCCAAGCCCCCGAGGGAGGCCGTAAGTAAGTAAAGTCAAGATTAATGTGGTGACTAATCGATAGACTTCGGGAACACATTACATAGCTAAATAACTAGTTCTGAATAGCCAAGATTTGAGACGTTTCTTGAATGTGTCGAGTGACGGTGACTCCTGGATATCTGCAAGAAGTAAGTTCCAAGTGCACAGCAGCTACCGGAAAAGCTCGATCACCGACTGACGAGACGCGTCCTAGGGACAATTAGTTCAGCTGTGGTAGAGAATCTCAGTTGTCTACGGCCTTCGAGATCCGAGACCCCACTGATGGGCGCAAGCCCCACGTGTGGGGCCGCAGGTCCTACTGGTGGGCACACTGGCACAGCCCCCATGTGAGGCCTTAGGTCTTACTAGAAGCGCGGCCTCCCCATGGGAGACCAAGCCCCAGCCACCCCGTGGGAGTCGTAAGCTCCACTGGGGCACAGCCCCAGGGGAGAAAAAGTCCCAGCCCTTCATGGGAGACAAAGCCACTTTGGGTCAGTAAGCCCAAAAGGAGCTGTATGTAGAAAAGGGGCTGTAGGTAACACTGGAGGGCGCATTCCCTGTGGGAGACCAAATCTCATTGGAGCTGTAGCTAAAAAGTAAATTAACTTTTTTGTAGTCATAGGTTCTGTTATGGTGTACAGTCCCCTGTGGTGGGAGGCAGTGACTATTGAGGACATAGGAAAAGTTTAAATGATAAATATGGAGTCCAAAGTCAAAAATGTTATAGTAATAAAGACTGAGAATTGGGGAGTCCACAAATATCATTTTTACTGTCTAAAAATTCTCTTTGTCCAGTAAGTTTGCAGTTCAGGTACACAGCAGATATAAGTACATTGTTTACTTTACTAAACAGTGTTTATACTTATGTACCTGAAGTGTTTAATCTGGCGTCTGGCATTGGTCTTAATGATTTATACTGATTGACAGCAAGTGCTGGGCCAGCAGCAACAGCATGGATGCATGGCGCGCGACCCAGGCGCTGGCGTGTTACAGTAGCCGCTAACCCTACTAACGCGTAGCTTTTGTTGATTACTTGTATATCAATGTCAACATGCCAATATTGTCCAATTTTGATCCATGCCCAGCAGTACTGAAGTGGCTATTAGAGAAGGCTCGCCGGCATCGCGTGAAACTCCAAAAGTTACCGAACAGCAGTGGTTTAAAACTGTCTTTGAGCAAGAAGATGCATCTGGCTGTGATCAGCCGAAATGTGAGGCACGCAGGTTTTGAGAAACTTAGGGGCTAACCACCGACATAGAAGATTTACTTGCATCAGGAGTCTTCAGGACAGTGTGGCAATTAACCTCTTGCAGTTGTTATTGCAGCACAGAATTGAGACTGGCTGGCAGTGGCTGCCATTAATCATTTACTACATAGTACATAATTAAGATAAAAAACTATGGGGACATTAATCATTTACTACATAATGAAGATAAAAACTATGGACATTTGGTCTACATCTTCTGTTGTGTTACATGCCCCAGATATTTTTGGCTGCATTTGCTGACCCCGGGGAGAGAAGGAACCCCAGCACATTTGGAACAAAGCTAAATTTAGGTAACAGCCCAAAAGGAGCCGTATGCCCAAAACAGGGGGCTTATGTCCAACCCCACCAGGTAGTGTGATGTTTAATTTCATGAAATTTTTGCATGAAATTTTCAATGAAATTTATTCAAAAATTTCATGAAATGTATGAAACCAAAAATTTAAAAAAACAATTGAGTTTTTTGTTTGGGAGGGGGCAAGAGCCTTATCAGTGGGTAGGACTTTGATGCCAAAAATTTAAATGATAAACTGTGTTAATGTTCTGCTTTGTGTTTTTAGTTGTTTGAAACTTTAGATTTTCAAGTAATAAATTTAACTTATAAACTCAAATCAGCTAGTAAAGTAGCATCAGTAGATTAAGACTTCAGTACAGTATTACGGGTTAACAGTAATGAAAGTAATCTATATGACTCAGTTCAAGTCTTTGTCACTAAGTTTGTCCGAAACAGAGTGCATTTCAAAGAATCAGATGAATCAGCATCATCTCGGGAAATTCTGCAATGACAACAATGAAAAAATTAATAGAATGAATGGACTCGACAGATTCAGTGTAACCATGTTGCATGAACCACTTGTTAAATGTCTTCTTATTGGGAAAATCTGTACTTGCACCACTGGAGCCGCAGATAGAAAAAGTATGGAAACCACTGCATTACGATTAGGGGCCATCCATAAATGAGTTTTGGCACGCGATTTTGTCAGTGTTTTTACCCTACTCAAGTAGTCACAAAAAGTCATACTCTTCAAATATGAGCATCAACGTTGACCCCTCGGGGTCGTATTTCCAACTCAAAATTAACATTTCATTTGAAAATAGCCCAATTATTATAGTTGAAAAAATATTCAGAAAATTTTCCAAAGGGGTTTTAAAAACGAAGTGTATAATAATTATAAGTGCAAAATACGCTCAATTTTACGGTAACATAGCATTGAGGTATTAATAAAAATATATAGATTATGGGCTCAGCATTTCTGAAACCTCAGCTCCCACATGTGGGGCGTCACAAATGTTGGAACCCCTGGGGCGCATCGTCATTTATGGATGACCCCTTACCACACTGTCACGTGAAATTGGCACTGCGCAAAAGTTTCCTTTAGTCTGCCATGATATCATTGATATGTCAGCAAATATATAACAGCTATTGCTAATTAAGCTGCCTGTTCAAAATTTAATTGGTATTTCTTTTATTTATAAAATATGGGTTGTAATTTGCATTTATATTATTGACCCTCTGTGGGTTTAGTCTTTTAGATGCAAAGAACAGTCTTTTTATATGGGAGGTTAATAAAATAAGTCCTCATTGAGGCTTTTGAAAAAACATATATCATTGACAAGAAACATAGATGTGAACCCCAAAAAAAGGTTGAAAAAATCTTGAAATATTTCAAATTGCTTGTCCTTGAAATATTTCAAAAATTTCTAACTACATGAAATATTTCAAATTGAAATATTTCAACCAACATCACTAGACGTAGGTTGCACCGGAGCGCGCTCCCCATAACAGACAAAGTCCCAATGGAATCGTAGGGACCTATGGTGTACAGACCTCGTTGTGGGGAGGGGCAAGACCACCCAGTGAGCACATGGGAAATTTTTTTAAATGATAATGTACGCATTCACATTACATTTTCAGATTAAAAAAATTGTTATATGTAATAATACGAACTTTTGCAAAAAATCGGGGAAGGAGATAGCCGCTCTCGCCCGTAATTTTTGATGGGTTAACAGCTAGTACAAAATAATATTTTACTGCATGTCGTAACTAGAACAAGTAAAGTTTTGCACCATAAATAGCCTGTTAAAGGGGGAATTAAATTTTTAAAGTCGTCCCCAAACGGGGGAATTAATTTTTGGAAAAGGCGTTCACATGAAAATGTGAACGTATACGTTATAAATTTACTATATTTCAGGCTATATAGAAGCTAGAAAGATGAGGTTTGCACCATTGTTTAGCATTTTTATTGCTCTTTCTAAACACCCATGCCACAAAAAAATTGGGGGGGGTAGGGTCCACCCTACAGCCGAAAATCGGACCCCTCCTCAACATTTTGTTCAAAGCTCAATAGCACAAATTTTTCAGCGGTGGCCTCCCAAGTGTGAGCGAGAAAGTTGTAGGGGGGTGCAATTGGAACAGATTAGTGCAAAAAGCTTGAAGATTGGACCCAATTTGGGGTAGTTATGATTTTTCAAACCCTAGAACTCATAGCTCGGAGAGATTACAATTTTGCGAACAGATTTCCTGTCTGAAAAACCGAACATCTCAGTATATTTCAGGCTATGTAGAAGCTTGAAAGATGCGGTTTGCACTGTTTGTTGTTTAGCATTTTTATTGTTCTTTCGAACCATCCGTGAAAAAATTTTCGGGTAGGGTCCACCCTACAGCCGAAAATCGGACACTTCCCTCGAAAAGATTTTCAAAGCTCAATAACAAAAAATATTCAGCGGTGACCCCCAACTGTGAGTGAGAGAGTTGTAGAGGGGTTCAATTGGAACAGAATACTTCAAAAATTTTGAAGATTGGACCGTGTTTGGCATAGTTATGATTTTTGTAGCCCCGGACTTCATACTTTTTCAATGCATTTTCCTAGTCTTGGTTGTACAATATAGCCAATATTCCTTGCTTATATAATCAACAATATCGAAAACGAACTGCCATCTATCGAATGGACCATAACTAAATCGAATTACTGCATTTCGCCGTTTTAAAATGGCGCTACCCGTACGAGAACGGCAAAACAGTAGCGCGCCGTTTTAAAATGGCGAACGCCGTCCGCATATGATTTCTAGGCGCCGTTTATAAACAGTGGAGCTTGTCTTTTAGCAAGAGGTGACATGGTCACCCCATCCAGCTCTGTAGATCATGCGAGCAGATGCGTTTAGAATCATCTGCAAGCGGTTCAGTTGTAATTCCAGGAGGCCGAGGAGGATACTGTTGTAATAGTGTACCTTTGTAAGAACAAAGGATCAGACAAGTTGAATCACTGCTGTCAATGGAAGGTACCGACGGATCGCTCTATTCCGTCGAAGCTGATAAAAGGATGTACATTTAACATTCTTGATGTGAGTATTGAACGTAAGCGCTTCGTCAATGAGTACACTAAGAAGGCGCACTTCATTGGCCGGAACAATGACAGCACCATCTATTTGGAACGGTGCCTGGCTGATCAAATGCCTCCTTCTGGGGGTCACGATCCACAGGAACTCCATCATGCTGGGGTTCAAGGCTAAGCGGTTGACTTCAGTCAATGATTAATCTTGGTTATGCAATCACTGACACGGACTCGTAGCCGATCCATGTCAGTAGGGAGGCATGAGATATGTATCTGAACATCATCGGCGTAGGAGTGTGCCACCAGCCCAAAAGACCTGATAATTTTTCCTATGTCAGCAACATAGAGGACGAACAATAGGGGTCCGGCTATAGCGGGCCTGATCAACCTTCTCTTTTCGGGAACATGTCCCGACCAGGTCCGACCTATCCTCTTTGGGGGAACCCTTCTGACCCTCAGGAAAAATGCTGGGGGATTGTGCCCAATTGCGATAGGTTATTTTTGGTGGCGTTTAGCATTCAAATGTGCTGCAAATTTTGAACTGTCTAGGGTATCTGATTACCTAGCCCCTCTGCAGGTAGGGGTAGGATGCCCAGGGGGTTGCAAAGCGGCAGTACACTCAACCAAACGTTTCTTGGAGGCAATGCCAGATAACAACATGATCATAAAACTGGATTTCAGCAACTCATTTAACAGCGTGCACAGAGACAGAATGCTCACCGCATTAGCAGACATCCTGCCGGAACTTTCGGCCTGTCCTATGGGAACCTAAGTATCCTAAAATTTGGCGAATTTCTTCTGACCTCCCAAATGGGCACTCAGCAAGGTGACCCATTTGGCCCTCTACTTTTTTGCTTACCACTCCAGCCCATCCTCAGAAAACTGACAGCCACTCATTTTGGGATACCTCAATGACATCGCACTGGGCGGGAACGTAAGCAATGTTGCAAGCGATGTTGGAGTCATCGACCAGGAATGCAAAGAGCTAGGTCTGTCGCTGGACCACCACAAATGCGAGGTCATATCTAAAGGTCCAATTCCATCAACAAACACTCTACTGGACCTTTTTCAGCACATAGATCCACAGGGTGCCATTCTTCTTGAGGCCTCACGCACTCTAAACTTCTGCACATTTTACGATGCACACCCTGCATAGGCCATCCATTGTTAGAAGGCTTTGACGACGCTATGCGCAAGGGGCTGGGTCTAATTATGAATCTGCGTCTTTCAGGCTGTCAATGGGTTCAGACTACACTTCCCATCAGAGATGGGGGACCAGGGATTCGCTGGGTGTCTGCGCTTGCACCATCTGCCTTTTTGGCTTCAGCTGTGAGCACCCGAGATCTCCAGTCGTCCATTCTCTTGAGGGCAAGTCTGCCTACGGACCCACTTGAGGCTGAGGTCATCGCCCAATGGAGGGAAATGAGCCAAATGGATAATCCAGGGTTGGGCCCTCTCCACAAGCAGTCCACTTTGGACTGCCCTCTCATCCTCAGAGGGTTTAATCACCTGCTCCAATATGACCGACAGCAATACCATCAGGCACGCCTCAGCAGAACACACCAGGCGGGGACTGGCTTTATGCGTTGCCCATCGCTTCCTGTGGACTATGCATGGATGACGAAGCAGTCACAATCGTCGTCGGCCTCCGCCTTGGTGCCAACATCTGTGAATGGCACATCTGCTTGTGTGGGGAGCAGATGTTGGAAGTTGGATCTCATGGGCTTTCTTGTTTACTCGGCCCAGGTCGTGTGCCACGTCACACAATGATCAATGACGTTGTCCACCGGGTGTTATCTCAAGCGGGCATTCCATCTGTTAAAGAACCATCCGGTCTTTCGCGATCTGATGCCAGAAGACTGGACAGCCTTACTCTGATCCCATGGCACGAGGGTTGTAGTCTGATTTGGGATGTAACCGTAGCAGACTCAGTCGCTGCCACTCATCTACCCATTACGTCTTTGTCGGCAAGCGCAGCTGCTGAGGCTGCAGCAGTTTACAAAAATGCCAAGTACACAGAATTGACAACAGACTACATCTTTTTGGCTTTTGAGTCCCTCGGCCCCATTAGTCTAGATGTGCAGCTTTTCATCAAGCAGTTAGGTCGTTGCATTTCTGATTCATCCGGAGACAAAAGGGAAGGAAGCTTTCTATTCTAGTGTTTGTCCATGGCCATACAATGCTTCAACACAGTATCTTTTCGAGGAACGTTTTCCATTGCAAACCTCAACGAACCAAACGAGAGTTGACACACGCAATAATTTTTGTCTCCGGACAATTTTTGTTTCTCATAAGACCTTCGGGAATTAAGTACTGAGTGCATTAAAAATGTATATATATATATTGTCCTGTGATTGCAGCATTTTTTCTTTTATATCTCCTTTCCATAGGCCGGGCCGGGGTACTTTTTAAGAAATGAGAACTGAAGAATTGTAATTCTTTAAATTGTTTGATTTGATTTTCATTTCGAATTTAGAAGGGAGCTGCTGTCGTGGGAGGGCGAATGCACTGCCGAATAAATAAGGCTTTATAGTAACAAGATCAGATAAGATCAGATAGGCAGGTCTTATACTCATTTAACCCGAAGATGTCGACTGTCGAACACGGTAGTGATAGGCTTATTAGATTAGAATAAAAGACGGAGATTACATTAGATTAGATTAAAAGACGGAAGAAGGCACTGAGACGAATGAGGGAGCTGCTGTCGCGGAAGGGCGAATGCACAGCCGAATAAATACGGCTTTATAGTAGCAAGATCAGATAAGTATGTCATATACACATCTAACCCGAAGGTGTCAAACACCGTAGTAACGTATGTGTATCAGTTGACGTCAGATTAAAAGACGGAGGAAGGCACTTACCGGTAAGTTAGACGAACGAAATGGGGAGACGGGCCGAAGGACAGCAAAGGGTGCCAGGAAGAGCGGGGGCACCAGGGAAGCAGTAGAGGGCGCTAGAGTGTTTCTTCGAGAGAGGGCAGTCGGAATTGGGTCTCGATCGAAACGGATCAGTTAAATCTTCACTGTGTTCGCGTAAATCGCGGAAACAATCTCAGCGATTCAATCGTTTAACAGCTCTTCACCATCCATAAAAATGGACGAGTTTGTTATTAAACGTCGTAAGCTGAATATATCGAAGACCCTGAACAAACTGTAAGTACTTCGGATAATACAACATCTGCGCAAATTATCCCACAGTGATGAGTGTAGGACTAGGACTATACTACGAGAAACTAACCGTCTAAGACTCAACACTTGATATGGACCCCCACCGGAATTATAGAACACCCCCGAGTTGTTTTTCTCCATAGTTTTTCATCCTTCCAAATCCCATTGCACGGAGCCCTTTTGATATTCTTGATTAGTTTCCATGTATTTTTATTTTATGCGGAGTCATTGGGGTCAAAACCCCCTTGGCTATAGACGGTAAAGGCTTAAGTAAGAGGCGACGACCTTTTTTGCTTGTCAGCTAAGATATGTAGAGATGATAACGTTTTTTTGCTGGTCGGGATTTTTCCAAAGATGGTCAAGGTCAAAACCTAAAACCAAACCCCTTCCGAAAATCCTGGCTACGCCACTGAGTAAGTTAGTTAGGCACCTCGACCCTCAGCGCCCCGCAGCCGCTATATAAGGCCTAGTAAACGGGCCGGGGTACTTTTTATTGTCTTCCGCCGCCTATGCTCCTTTCTTCTCTATTGTTACCATTATTGATTCGGTCCATTATACTGGAGTCTCCCTTTCCCATATCTCCCTTATGATCTGAAATATCTCTTCCTCCAGATGTTCTCTGCCTGCTTCCCAGTTTTCTGCAAAAATTCTGTATGTTCCTGGACTCTTCTTGTTTTTTAGCTTCCGTAATGCTCTGTGCAACTCTTCTCTGAGTGGAGGTAGTTCTTTATTCTCAGTGTCTTCCAGTTTCCTCATGACCTGTTTTATTTTGTTCGTGTCTCTCTTGTTTTGGGGGCTATAGGGTACTTTGAAGTATTCCGTCTATCTCTCTTTTTTCTCTTCTTTCTCTGTCAAGATTTTTCACTCTTTACTCTTTATTATTCTCGCTCTTGTTTTCCACTTTCCTCAAGGTTCTTTTATTAGTTGGTATGTCTGTTTCATTTTCTTCTCATCTGAAGTTCTTTGTATTTCCCTATAGTGTTCTTTCATCCATTTCTCTTTGTCTGCTCTCACAGCATGTCTTGCTTAATTGCATTTCTTCTTATATAATTCGTTATATGCAGATATATTCTTTCTATAATTCATTATGTAATGGTATAGCATATTATATATGCTATATCATTTATTGCTATGACAACTTGTGCTTCACTTGAAAGCTAATATGTTTTTTATTTACTGCAAAAGAAAGCGATTTGATGTAATGAAGCATATACGAAGTCTAAGCGATGATGTCTGGGAAGATGCTGACGAGCTTGAGGAAGAGTATGAACCACAACTGGGTGAAACAATGAAGGTTGAAGTTTGTTTGAGACAACCTGGGCGTCACTATAAAAATCAGGTCATTTATTGCATTTTATTAATGGCATCTGTTAATCAAATGATACACTAATTGCAATATGCACCTTCACGGTTGAGTTTTTGTTGCAAAGTTTGATGAACTCTCATACTACTGGCATTTTTAAACTACAGAAACTGGCAGTAGTTAAGGCTAAACTTGATGTTCTTGCTGCAGCTAGCAGTTTTTCTGTCTGGTGTCAGAATAATTTTTCAGTTTGCAAAGCAACGTTTTAAGACAACTACATATAATATTAACATTTTTGTAGTAGGCGCTAATGTATTGTTGTGGCACATGCTGATATGTATAATAATTATATATATTATAATATATATAGGGGCAAACATTCACATTGGCTGAGTATCAAGTGTTATGCAAATAGTTGCCAATAATCATAAGCAGAGTAACACCTGACTTTGTTTAACTGAGCTAGTAGCCAGCATTAAAGTCTTTAAGACCTCCAACGTTGTGGATTAAAGTCGTCATCTCCTTCTTCCTATCCTCTCCATCTCTCTTCCTCTACCTCTGACAGTAGACACTGCCCTGGCATAGCACCATTGTCTAAGCGGTGGTCAATTGAGTAATTAATGCCGCTGCAAGTCGTTGTCCCCCTCTCCCTGCAAATTGTCTCTCTGTCTCTATCTTTCTACCTCTGTCAATAGACAATTTGCTCTTGTCTCTGTCCTGGTATTGTACCAATAATTAATAGACTAAAGCTTACCATTTAAAGTGTGAATAGACATTAATGCAGTTCCAAGTAATGTTCCCTCTTCATCTCACTCTCTATACAAATTGTCTCTCTGTCTCCCTCTCCCTCTGATTTTAAGTGGTTCAAGACTGTTTCGGACAAGTTGAAACAATTACCCATATGGGACAAGTAGTACACGGTTTGTTTGTACTTGTACCGCAAATATTTTCATCAAAATACTCGGATTTGGTACCTGGTGAAAAAAGTCTACTCGGTTGATCCCTACTACTGTATTTTTGCGCATATAAGACGCGGCTTATACAAATTTTTACACACTTAGCCCTCTTGGTGCGTCTTATACTCGGGTGCGTCTTATCTAAATTTTTTGGAACATGAATAACTGCGCCGACGGGTCGCCGGGAGCGCCGACGGGGCGCCTTTTGGTGCATCTTATATATGGGTGCGTCTTATCCATAATTATTTTAACACAATCAGCAAAACCCGCGTCTTATACAAGGGTGCGTCTTATAAGCGGGTTCGTCTTATATGCGCGAAAATACGGTATTTATAAATTTGTGTGCATTTACGCAATCAGTTGAGACCCCTCCTCCTCACTGTATGCAAAATTTCTGAAATCTCAAACCTCTCCTTATTAAGGGCTTTCTCCCCTTAGTGCATACGTAGTATATGAAGGGGCCGCTACGACATTTAGGATACATTTGGTCAGTTGCACTGAGTAAAACACTGAGTAAAACATGAGAAGCCTCATTTAACAGTGAATTGTGACTTAAAATACGATTGACTTAAACTATGATCCTCTGCAACAAATTTGGCAACTAATACCAAATTTTGAGCCATATAATAGTCTAATCTTGATGGATTAGTCTCGCAAGGTGAATACGTGTGATTGCGTAAATGCCACGACTACTAGTAGACAAAAGAAATGCTCACTTCGTGTCACAAAGTGTCAGGCCTAATGCAGCCACAGCGTCTGCTAATCGTTAATTATGATTAACTGCCATGAACCCATGGCGCAAACAACCAAGCAATATAGCCTACATACCGTCGAATTGACGGTGTCGTCTCAGGAGAAATAACTTTTATGTCATTTATGAGTTACATCGGAACCAGTGCACCGGCCGATGCAGATACATGCTGATGTATCTGAATCGGCCTGATACTGATGCCTGTATCAGTCAATCACTACTTCTAACCCGAATATTTCCAAAATCACAGGCTATTTGAAAGCTAAGAAGACTATACCATTGTTTAGATTTTTATTGCCCTGTCTAACCATCCAATATCGAAGCTGTATTTAGATGCCCAACCACAAGAAAAGATTCATGATGTGGATCATCTGAAAGAATAGCTAACATTGTGTTGGGATCAGATTGGACAGGATTTGATAAACAAAGCGATTAACCAGTGGTTGGGCAGAAATTTGCTGGTTATATGGGCTAAAGGGGACACCTTGAACATTGTTTGGACTAAGACTACCTTCCGTAGTCTGTAGCAAACTTTGTATTAACCTTTTAAAGGGGAATTAAATTTTTAAAGTTATCCCCCATGAGGGAATTAATTTATGGAAAAGGCGTTCATATGAAAACATGAACATATATGTTATAAACTGACTATATTTCAGGCTATATAGAAGCTAGAAAGATGTGGTTTGCACCGTTGTTGGGCATTTTTATTGCTCTTTCTATCCATCTGTGCCAAAAGGAAAAAGTTGGGGGTAGAGACCACTCTACACCCAAAAAATCTGACCCCTCCCCAACATTTTGTTCAAATTTTTATCAAATGTCAACAGCAAAACGTCTTCAGCAGTAACCTCCCAAATGTGAGCGAGAAAGTTGTAGGAAGGTGTAATTGGAACAGAATAGTGCAAAAAATTTGAAGATCGGAGCCAATTTGGGGTAGTTATGAATTTTCATACCCAAGTACCCATTGCTCACTGAAATGACAATTACGCGAACGGATTTTCAATGTGAAAAACTGAACAGCTCGGTATATTTCAGGCTATATAGAAGCTAGAAAGATGCGGTTTGCACCATTGTTGAGCATTTTTATTGGTCTTTCGAACCATCTGTGCAAAATAAATTTGGGGGGTAGGGTCCCCTCTACACCCCAAAATCGGACCATGTCCGACAAAAAATTTTCAAAGCTCAATAAAAGAAATTTTCAGCAGTGACCCCCCAACTGTGAGTGAGAGAGTTTTAGAGGAGTGTAATTGGAACAGAATAGTGCAAAAATTTTGAAGATCGGACCATATTTGGCGTAGCTATGATTTTTCTAGCCTCCGGCTGGAGATTTTTCCTATACATTTCCCAGCCTTGGTCGTTACACAGCCATTATCCTTTGCTTATATAGGCAACAATATCGAAAACGGTGCTGCCGCCTATCGAATGGATGGTAACTAAATCAATTGGCGCGTTGGATAGATGGAAAAATATTATGTCCGCGGCAATGTTCCTCTCGAATTTAAGTGGTAGCGCGGACAACATTTCTTTGTTTGCGCACAATTTATTTTGCTCAACGGGTATTACGTACGTTCCCAAAAGTGATTTCGGTAGGTTCATTTGACCGAGGTGATTTATTTATTTAGGCATGAGCGGTGTTAGTCGTGGTTGTTTATTTATCCCTAGCCGCCAACACGCTTCTTTTGCCCAATCACTGTCGTTTATATCTGCTGACATTTGTGCGCAATGCGCAGGCTGCAGCTATAAATTTGCTTAATAGGCGCTATTATATGAACATCGCCCATTGGGTGATTTGGGTCACGCATTTCATATGTGAGTCAATTTATCAAGGACACCGGGATTATTAATACACATTTATGACATTTTGCTTGATAATTTGACTAAAGACAGACGTGAACAAATCTAGTAAATATTAGTTTTATCAAATCGCTTTACTTCTTAATTAGCTTTTGAACAACTTTCATTTTCGCCAACGATATATTGAATTTGAAATATATTGATATAAGTAGCTTTGATATTGATATAAGCCTGCTTGATGAAAACGCAAAGTGTCATAAAGAAATAAGGAGAAGAATTGCCATTTTGAACAGAAGAGAACTACTGAGAAGGAATTTTAACCAAAATCTGAAAAAACGATTGGTCAAAACACTGATCTGGCGGTGACATATTGAAATATATTGATTATGGATCTGGCGAAGAATGCAAAAAATTAGCTGGACGGAAAAATAACAAACGAAGAAGTCTTATTAATTAACACTATTTATTACAAGACAAAAGAAGTGGATAGGTCATGTTTTGAGAGAAGAATCAAACCTACTAAGAGAAGTACTAGAAGGAAAGATGAATGGGAAAGCACAGAAAAAGGGACCAAGAACATCGATGCTGGAGTGGATGTTCGACACTCGGAAAAAAAACAAGTATTCAGCCCTGAAGATAAAAGCTCAAGATAGAGAGGAGTGGCGACGCTGGAGTATGGAACCTGTCTTTGGACAGAGCACCTGAAGAAGAAGAAGATATAAGTAGGCCTACTGTTTATTTTCTTACATTTATTATTGGTATACATCAGTGGTACACAATGTCCGGCCTGCGACGACTCGCCATGTGGCCAGCAAGAACTAAATGAAAATACCAATATGTCACGCCTTCTCTCAATGCCGTTCGTGACGGTTTTATAGCCCAGGATGTTGTTAAAAATTAAATCTATAGTGACTCATATCTCTAAATTTTGCTGCGGTCACTGCTTTTTTGAATAGACTTGAATCTTGCTTTTATTTTTAGCTCATGCTTTCTGAATGGATGCTTGAAGTTCCAGAAAATTTCACAAGTGATTGGGTGATGGTGCCTTGTCCTGTTGGGAAAAGGAACTTAGTGGTTGCATCAAGGGTATATGATATGCCTTTTGTGCTTATATCAATTTTACAAATACCATTTTAGATTTATTTAGATTTATGACTCATTTTATTCACAGATGAGTCTAATTATGAAGTTTCTTGATCCAATAATTGTGGTAATTCTTTAGCTTATTGGTGGTGCGTTTATGACTCCCAGATAAATTGCTTGGGTCCTATATCTGCCACTTCTGTCTCTCTTGTCATGTGTTTTGCATCTGAATATGCACTGGAAATTGGACTTTTCATCATTCTATTCCTACTTGTGTCAGATTGTTTTGGCTTTTGTTTTGGCTTCCCATTGAACAACGTATTAAATTCAAAGTTGCTACCCTCACTTTTAAGATACTAAGAAATCAGCATCCCACTTATCTTCGAGAAATGTTATTATATCATCAGCCATATAATTATATCCATGAGGTCTGCAAATAAATGCCTTCTTGAAATTCCCTTTCATTGCACTAAATCTGGGTGTAGGGCATTTAGTTATGCATCTCCATATGTTTGGAACTCCCTTCCCCTTGATATTCGGATGGCCTCTTCTCTAGATATTTTTAGGCGTCACCTTAAAACTTATTTATTTCCTCCTTAAGTCTTGGTATAGTCCTGACTGATTTTTGGTTTTTGACCTGGACCGAACCGACCCTCCTCAGTTACAGTCTGCTCTACCGATGAGCACTGCGGTTTGTGGTCTGAGGCGTCCCTGATGAACACCTATGTGTTTGAAACGGACGATAAAATTAAATTAATAATAATTAATTGTTCAAGGTTCTGGACGATTTCTGGAAAATAGAGTAGCAACTAGCATAATTGTTAAGGCTGTTAAAATATAAACAATCATTGCCATTCAAGATGGAGGCCACTTGCTAACATTAACCTCCTTAGCGTTATGAGTGTATGTGATATGTTCAAGGAATTTGAAGATAGAAGCATTAAGGCCATATGTTAGATGTATACATCTAACTCATGGCAAACGAGGTAGGTATTTGAACCGGGTGAGACGACCAAGGTAATTGATGCTTTTAGCGTTAATTGGGGCATTCTGTGTCAAATCAACACAGTCATCGGACATCACCTTCTCAAATTTGATGAAAATTGGCACAATTGTTAATCCCCATGAGTAATGTTGATAACCGTAATATTAGAGTTATGGTTATGGTAATGGTACTGGACAATTTCTCTAGCGCCATAGCATGGCGAAGGCCAAAGTGAAAGGTGCTGTCAACAATGCTGACAAATCAACATGGGACAGAAGATGTTGGTCTTAAGGAAAAGTCCGCTCGGATGGCACGAAAGAGGTCACTGCCATGTCAAAATCGGGCAGTGAGTTCTTCAGAAGTCAGTCTTCCGCAAGAATACGTTCCATCGAAGAGTCAGTGAAAACACAGAAAGGATGTTGAAGACCGCATGGATGCTGAGAAAAATTCTCCGCATGGTGAAAATCAGGCGGCGAATCCTTGAGGACGGTCATCTGCAAGAGTAATCCATCGCCAAATTTGACGGGAACCGACTGAAGATGGAATTCCACACATGAACCAGAACAGTTTTTGGTCAACCAATGTCTAAACTATGGGCCATGAAACTTTGGTTGACCAGTACCAACTCGCGACGCTAAAACTGTAATATCTCCACTTCTATGATGGCTAGAGACATGACCTTTGCACCAAACTTTAGCTTTTTGAAAGCTCTGTCTGGGCCAATCAACAGGCACTCCAAGAGTTTGAATACCAAAAGAACAGAGGCAATCGTAGCACATAATTTGACATTTCAACCAATGTGTATTCAAAAATATTTATGATTTTAGTTATGGATATGTCTTACATTGTGAGGAATTATTGGTGAAAATTTCAGAGTGGGCACTATTATAGTTTTTATGCAGTGATTAAAAGAATATCCACTTCAATGCAAAATCACAATTAAAACTTTCCTGTTGGAATTTCATTCACTAAGTGACTGTGAGTTAATTTAGTTTGCCAGTGACATCTGACACTTAGACAAATTTGTGAGAGTTTACCTTACATTTAAAAGTATGCTTTTGACTCCAAAATTCAACTCAGATCTTCTCTGCCAAGACCCAAGCACTGCCAAGACCCAAGCACTGCCAAAGCCTTCTTGCCTGAGATTAAACCGTTGAAGGGGGAATTAATTTTTACAAGACGTTACCAATTTGGGTTACTAATTTTGGGGGAAAGCGTTTGTTTGAACTGTGAACATGTACTTTTTAAACTTACTATATTTTAGGCTATATAGAAGCTACAAAGATGTGGTTTGCATCATTGTTTAGCATTTTTATTGTACTTACCATCCATCCATGCCAAAAAAGAAATTTCGGGGGTTGGGCCCACCCTACAGATCCAAAATATGACCCTCTCCCAAAAAATAAGTTCAAAGGCCAATAAAAAAATTTTTTCAGTGGTGTCCTTTTAGGTTCAGTGGCTAAGTTGTAGGTGGGTGTCTTTGGAACAGATTAGTTCAAAAATTTTGAAGATGGGACCCAATTTGGGGGAGTTATGGTGTTTCTACACCAGGCACCCGTTGCTCGGAGAAGTGAAATTTTTTTGCGAGAATCTTGAAATCTGAAACACCTTACCTTGCAGGCTATATAGAAGCTACAAAGATGTGGTTTGCATCATTTTTAGCATTTTTATTGTACTTACCATCCAATCGTGCCAAAAAAGAAATTTCGGGGTTTGGGCCCACCCTACAGGCCAAAATATGACCCTCCCAAAAATACGTTCAAAGGTCAATAAAAAAATTTTGCTGTGGTGACCTTCCTAGGTTCAGCGGCAAAGTTGTAGGTGGGTGTCTTTGGAACAGATTAGTTTAAAAATTTTGAAGATGGACCCAATTTGGGGGAGTTATGGTGTTTCTACACCAGGCACCCGTTGCTCGGAAAAGTGAAATTTTTTGCGAGAATCTTGAAATCTGCAGGCTATATAGAAGCTACAAAGATGTGGTTTGCATCATTGTTTAGCATTTTTATTGTACTTACCATCCATCCGTGCCAAACAGGAAATCAAATCAAATCAAGAAAACGTTTTTAAACGGCGAACCCCGTGGTGGAAGAGCAAAACAGTTGCGCGACGTTTTAAAACGTCGGACCTCGTTCGCATATGATTTCCGGGCGACGTTTTAAGACGTCGAACCCCTGTAACGGGTTAAAAATTAGTTTAGATGGACTAACTCGGTTACAAGAAAATGATGTAGTGGGTGAATGGTCCCAAGTTGAATGCATTTAAAAATCTGTCCTGATAAAAATAAGGGCAAATTGGAAAATCAGGACGTTTGAGGGCAAACTTTACAAATCAGGAAATCAGGACAAGTATGAGGCTTGCATTATCGTATTTGCATGATTATTACCTGCCGGTAATACAAGAAATTACAAACTGCAGCCCCCTTGTGGGGTATATTCGTATGCAGGTTAAACTGGAAACTTGACACCTCGTCCACTCTCTTAGCGCCCTGTCAGCGCTCTCGGCACCCCGTCAGCCCTCTCGGCTCCCCGTCAACACTCTCGGCGCCCCGTACATCATAGCATCGACACCTCCAAATACCTGTGCAGCTTTTGCTGGGACGTTGGAACATGATTCGTGATTTTCCACTAGTTATACACGTATGCGGGTTGTGTAAGTGTAATAATCATGCAAACACGGTAGCCCTTTGGCCACGTAAAGCCAATATTTCGGCTTCATAAGTTATTGGCTAAATGGATTGTCAAGGCGAAAAGGTTAAATTTTAGAAAATAAATCTGTTCATAATATAAGATATAAATATTTGCTTTTTATGTTATATATATATATATATATATTGGGTCAGGTTTTCGTCCTTTCGCTGTGTCCAGCTATTGACTTCTTCATGATGTCTTTCCAAGGTTCTGTCCTTTGCTATCTCTTCCGAAGTCATTCGGTGTCTTCCCTCAGTTTTTTCCCTGAAATTCAATCCTGCCATGTGCAAATCCTCTTGCAATCCATCCACCCATCATCTTTTCAGTCTTCCTTTAGATCTTTCCCCTGTCATTTGTAGTTGAAGATTCGTTTGGGATTTCTTATTTATTCCATCCTGAGTATGTTCCTGGTCTATTTCATTCTTCTCTTTCTGATTACTTCCATGATGCTTGGTTGCAATATTCTCTCTTTCTATCTCTCTCTCTCTCTCTCTCTCTCTCTCTCTCTCTCTCTCTCTCTCTCTCTCTCTCTCCATTTTCATTTTTATATGTTCTTTGTATCCCATCCTTAGATTCTTCTAAGCCATTTATTTTCTGTTGCTATTACTTTGTTCTCAAATTCTTTTTTTATGTTCCAAGATTCACATCCATATATTAGTATTGGTATTACACAAGTGGCTTATCTCCACTGGTATTCGATATAATACTAGATGTGATAATGCAAAATGCAATAACAAACACGGAAGAAGAAGATGCTGGAGTATAAGTAGTGTATGGACAAAAAATAAATAATTTAAGGTTTGCAGATAACATAGATGTGATAACAACAAACACAGATCATCTACAAACTTTAACTCTTTGGCAGCCATGTTGTTTTTACAGAATTTACCCCTCAACAGTTTCTCAAAATGTTTTAATTGAAATATCATAACAATATTGAGAATGTATATATCAATTGAAAGGGTTTTTGATAATTATCTACAAGAATGTGAAAAGAAAAATATAACATTTGCAATGACATTCTTCATATTTCATGAGAAGATATAAAAATAAAAAAATATTAAAAATTAAAATTGGACTTTGAAGTTCATTAAAAATTTTGTCAGCAACAAGCCAGTGTAAGTAAGCTATCTGAAATATGTACATATATGTAATAAACATTCAAAAATTTATATATTGATGTAAAAATGTCATATTTTAGTTTACAGAGAATTTAGTGTGAAAGGTCTCAAAGCAATTATGACATATGTATTTTTGGCACTTGTCACAAAAGTTCAAAGACTTGGGTTTTTTGTACTTTCCAGCAGAATTTGTTTGTGTTCGTTGTCATCGGACCTGGAAATACCCATGTCATCAAACTTACCATATTCAATCGCTTCCAAAACTTCTTTAGTTGAATAAAACTTCTGCCCCTGTGTATAGAAGGGTATTTAAAATTTAAATTTCAGAAGGACCGCAAATCTCGCCTACAAATCGACATATTTTTGCAGTCAGACTCACGAAATAAACAGTTTTTCGCACGTTTTAAAAGCGAAACTATGTTGGCTTTCGTTAGAATAGCCCTAAATCCTAAATATGGTGGTCTATATTTAGAAATGGGTGCGATTTCTTGTGCGGTCGAAATCGACCGCCGTGGCCGCCTAAGAATTAACCAATGAAATTAAGCAAGGCTGGAGAAAAAGTGGGACTAAAAATAAATACACAAAAAACTAAAGCAATGGTCATGGGGAACAAGAAGGGGAAAGTTAACCTAAAACTGAAGGAGGAAACAAGTACCAAAATTAGTATACCTAGGATCAGTACTGACAGAAGATGGACTTAGCAAAGAAGACATAATAAGGAGAATTGAACTAACAAGTGCAGCATTTGGAAAGCTTCAGAATATATGTAAAGACAAACAAATATCACTGAAAACAAAACTAAAGCTATATAATACACTGATCAAACCAATACTATTATATGGATCAGAATGCTGGACAATAAAGAAGAAAGACGAAAGAAGATTAATGAATGCTGAAATAAACTATTTAAGAGGAATAGCAGGAGTCAGCAGAAGACAAAGAATAAGAAATGAAATGATCAGAGAAAAGACAGAGCAAAAAGAAACGATACTTGAATCAATACAGAAATAAAGACTGAAATGGTTTGGTCATGTTGAAAGAATGAATGAAGGAAGAAAGAATACCAATAAAGAGGACACAGAAGAAATGCAAATGAACTTCATCCAATTGACCAGAGCAGCAAGATACAGACTGAAGTGGAAGGAACTCATTCAGACCCATCGTCCAACCCAATAGGGAACGATGGAAGGAAAGAAAGAAGAAGATCACGCAAGTGTTGAGAATTCTATTTTTCATCCTAATGCCATGTCTTTTGAAATTTTTGGTATGTAGCCTGTTGAATGTAGATCCTGCTATTGCTATTCTTCTTTTCATCTCCAAATCTGCATTTATCACTCCTTGTGGTCTTGACTGGGCTACCAAGGTGCAACTTACTGACAGACTTCAGGCTGTCCTCAATACAGCAGCACGTCTTGTCTATCAAGCCAGAAGATCAGATCATGTGACACCGCTTCTTTATGAACTTCACTGGCTTCGTATTCCACAGCGGATTGAATACAAATTGGCGATCCTTGCTTATCGGTGTCTTCATGGTCTGGCTGCCATCATATCTGTCGGCTGATTTCTGCAAGATTTCTGACATCAACTCTCGTCAACGATTGCGATCTGCGTCCAGTCTTACTCTCGTTGTTCCCTGTCTACATGCCACGTTACCATTGGTGACCGCATGTTTCTGGTAGCGGCTGCCAAAGTTTGGAATAGCCTGCACATGAAACCTCGAGACCACGTCACTCCGGCGCTTCGCGAACTTCATTGGCTTCCAGTCCAGTCACGGATACAACACTAACTATGCATGCTGATGTTCTGTGCACAGAATGGCCTTTGTCCGACCTATCTGGCCGATCTGCTCCAGCCAACATCAACCGCCAATGGTAGACCAGGCCTACAATCAGCCTCTACCAGTCAATACCAGAAACCTCGTCTTCGGACAGTCATGGGACAATGAGCCCTCTCGTACGCTGGACCCCATGCCTGGAACGCCCTTCCACCAGCGCTACGGAGCATAAAGTCACCCGTCGCTTTCCGTAAACATTTGAAGACACATCTGTTTAATTGTGCATATAATAATTGACATTAATTGTAATGCACTTGCATTATTGCAACATTGATTGATTAGGCACAATATAAATAGCTAATTACATTACATTACATCAACAATTATGGCAAAGACAATAGAAGCATTCAAACGAGAACTTAAAACTGCTCTCTTTGTTCGTAGTTATCCAGAACATTGATCATTGTAGGATATACTGTTTTTTTAGTTGTAAGGTGTCCTAGTAGTACTTGTACGATATGCCACCATAATCAGTTCATGATTATTATTATTATTATTATTTATTATTTATTATTATTATTATTCTTCTTCTTCTTTAGGTGCCTTGTTTTACAACGTTGGCGACCATGGACTTCCACTCCTCTCTGTCGTATGTCGCTTGTAGCAGTTCTACTTCTGATATTTTGTCTTTCACGTCGCATAGCAGGTTTTCGATGAATGTCAATCTTTGTCTCCCTCTTGCTCTTTTCCCCATCACTTTACCTGTTGTGACTAAGTTTTCCAGGCCTTTTTTTCTCATTATGTGTCCGAAGAATTCTAGTTGTCTTTTCTTTATAGTCTTTAACAATTTCCTTCTTGAGTTTGCCTTTTCCAAAATTTTCTCGTTTGATGTTTTCTCTGTCCAAGAAACCTTCATCATTCTCCTTAAAAACCACATTTCCACTGCCTCTAATTTTTTCTTCATCTGTTTGGAAATTGTCCACGTTTCTGCGCCAGTATAGCAATACCGACCATACATAAGTTTCCAAGACCCTTATCCTTGTTTCCATTGATATTCTCTTATTTGTTAAGATGTGTTTTAATTCCACAAATGCTGATTTTGCCATGGCAATCCTTGTTGTTATATCCTTTTCACATTTCCCATTGCTGGATATCCAACTTCCTAAATATTTGAAGTCATTTACTTGTTCTATTAGTTGTCCATTTATGTATAGTTGGCATCTTGGTGTATCTTTTGTTTGGAGATCACCATGCAGTATGTTTTCTTTGTATTTATTTTTAGACCCTTTCTTTTCGCTTTCCTTAACTACGCCCGTCCACTAATTCCTGTAGCTTCTTTTGTGTGTACGCCATTAATGCTGCGTCGTCCATGAATCTCAGGTTGTTAATGTTCTGCCCTCCAATTATGATTCCTTCCATGTTCTATTTTTTCCATGATTTCCTCTCCATAAGCATTGAAGAATTCTGGTGATAAACTGCAACCTTGTCTTGCTCCTTTCTGTATTTTGATCCAGTTTCCCTCTTTCCCTTTTATTCTGATTGTTGCTGTCTGTTTCCCATAAATTTCCGAGAATATTTTCATGTCCTTTCCATCTAATCCCGCTTTGTCCAGACAGTCGAATAGCTCTTTGTGCATGACGTTATCAAAAGCTTTTTCGTAGTCTATGAAACAGATATATACATCCTTCTGCATTTCTATGCATCTCTCACTGATTCTTCTTAGAATGTATATTGCATTTCTGCACCCGCAATTTTCCTTAAAGCCATATTGCTGTTCTGATGCTTTGTGTCTGATTTTATTCTTCGTCCTTTTGAGCAGTATTTTTAGTAATAACTTTTCAAAATGGCTTATTAGGCTGATAGTTTGAATGCTTCGCACTCAGTTGCATTTTGTTTCTTTGGTATTGGTATTATTATTGATTTTCCAAGGTCTTCAGGTTTTGTAGCCGTTTCATAAATTGTATTTATCATTTCTGTAGTTCTTTTCAGTCCTTCTTCCCCCGCCGCAAGAATCATTTCACTTACTATCTTGTCCCTTCCCGCCGCCTTCTTCTTTTTCATGTCTTTTAACGCGGCTCTTACTTCATCTTGTATAATCTTGGGGCCTTCTGTTTCATTTTTTATTATCGGCAATAGTATTCTTTCCTCATCTTCGTAGAGTTCTTTTATGTATTCTTCCCATCTTCCTCTGATTTCTTCTTCCTCTGTCAGCATTTTTCCCTCTTTGTTTTTTATGCAGTTGGTGCCCGTTCCTCTGTTTTTCTTTCCTGCCAACTCTCTTATTTTATCGTGAATGTTCTCTTTGTGTTTGTTTTTCTCCATCCAGTCGCATTGCTTGTTTAACCACATTTCTTTTGCTGCTTTGCATTCTTTCCTTATTAAATTATTAAGCAGTTGATATTTCTCTTTGTCTGTTGTTTTCACCTTCCTTCTTTCTTCCATTAAGTCCAGGATTTCTTGAGTCATCCACTGTTGTTTGGCTTTTGCTTTGGTCTTTGGTACTAGACTTTCTGATGTGTTGATTAGTGCCTCTTTGTAAATTTTCCATTTTGTGTTTACCTCTTCTGTCTGGTCCATCTCTTTGAATCTATTTGTTATTTGTTGTTTGTATTCTTCTGCATTTTGTTCAATCTTCTCCAGTTCTTTCCAGTCATACCTTTCTTGTCCTGACCTTTTCTTCATCTTCTTCATTTTTACTTTCATGTTTGCCACGACTGGTACATGGTCGCTGTCGTAATCTGCCCCTGGGTAGCTTTTTTTGACTGCGTGACCGAATTTCTGTATCTCTGATTGATAGTTATATAATCTATCTGGTTCCTGCTCTTGTCTCCCGGACTTTTCCATGTCCACGTCCTTCTTGGGTGGTTGCAGAACCATGTGTTAGTTATTACCATTTCATTTTCCTCACACCACTCTACCCATCTTTCTCCTCTTTCGTTTCTTGTTCCTAAACCGTGAGGGCCTGTTGTTTTCCCACTTTTTTGTTTGCCGACTTTTGCGTTTAAGTCCCCCATTATTATTGTAACCTCCTGTGATTTGCATATTTCTTTTGCCTTTTCCAGTTGTTCATAGAATAGATCTATTTCCTCTTCTGGGTGATCTTGTGTTGGCGCATAGACCTGTATGATGTTTGTATTCACCGGTTTTGTTTGCAGCTTAACCAGTAAAACCCTTGATGATACTGGCCAGTATTTTTTGAAACTTTCTGTTGCTTCTTCATCGAGTATGACTGCCACTCCTCCTATATGTTTGGTTTGCTCCCCGGAATATATTATTGTCATTTTGTCCGAAACTATTTTCCCGTTTCCCGTCCATCTTGCCTCCGATATTCCCATGATGTTTACTTTTAATCTTTTTGTCTCTTTTATAACGTTGCATAGTTTCCCTGCTTGGTACAGTGTATTGACGTTCCAAGTTCCTATTCGAAACTTCTGCCTCCATCTCCCTCCGTTGTTAGCTTTTGTCTTGTAAGCAGTCGCTGGATTGTGGTCGGGTGACACCTGCTTTGCATGTCTCTCCCTACCAGGCGAGAGGCCTCTTGGATTTTTCCTTGAGGTCTCCTTTACGCTCTTCTCTAAATTCTCAGTGTACTTGTCCATGGTTTTTCTTGGCAACTTACAACAGTGGTTTGCCATTGCCTACTGTCGAATTTTCTTTCAGGGTTGTCTCCCTTAGCCTCGTCCATGTCATTTATTATTATTAGGCCACTGATAAGATTCTTCTTTGCAGTTTGGTCTTCAGCTAATGGGACTATATCAATTCCAGTTTAGTTTGTTAGTTTTTAGCTCATTGTCTATTGTTCTTTTCTATGTAATTTTCGGTCTTTTTCTTTGTTGGGTCTATGGAAGCATTTTTCTTGTGGTGTTGTTTGGGGTTTTCCATAGTGTGTGTCCAATCCACCTCCATTTTCTTTGTTTTAGTTGAAGTTTGTTTGGCCACCAGATACCCCTGATTTTTCGTAGAAATCTGTTTACAAACTTTAAATTTTCATATTGATGCTTCTAGTCCATCTCCAACTTTTGGAGCCATAGAGCAAAACTGATTTTACGTTTGAGTTGAAAATTCATACAATAGTTCTAAGGTTTACTTGTTTAGTTTTCCACTGATTATTTAGTAAAGAAGATTATTTAGTAAAGAAGTTTGAGCCTTGCCAATTCTTGATCTTATGTCCTCTTCAATCCCTCCTGATTTTGAGATAACGCTGATTTAGTAGCTCATCAAAATTTGTTTTCATGTGGCCATGATCCTTTCCTTCTCTTACACATCCTGTAGAACTCCATTAGTGATTTAATAGATTTCTTTGAATCATCTTAACAGTTTGGACTTTTTGGTTAGCATGGACTCTGTTTAAAATACACTGAAGTGTGTGTAAAATAGATATATTATTGGAACTTTTGTTATGCCCTAAACCATCTAGTGGCATTTAAAAGGCACACATTTTAAGTCTAATTGTGTCATGTAATGCTTATGTTATACTTAGTTGACACAGTGTATTTTAAATTTTGCATATTAACTGAAAGCATTTATTGATTTTATCAATTTATTATTGGTTTTAACAATGATTTGTTTCACCTAAACTTGTGTGTAGGGATTAACAAAAGCCTATGCTAAGAATGGTCATTTAGTCAATACATTTGAGTCCATACTTCCTGGAGGAAATCACAAAATGCAACAGTGGAAATCTGGTTAGGAAGATTTATGTTTTTATCTGTTATGTTACATATTAGACCAAGATTATGGCCCTAGTCAAACAAGTGATACTGCAGCCAACGTTCTAAGCACTGCTGCTCGCATGATTTGCCATATTCCACCAGGTGAACATGTAACTCCATTGCTTCGTGATTTGCACTGGCTATCAGCGCCAGAAAGAATCCACTTCAAGCTTGCATTATTAACCTACCGATGCCTATACGGTGTTGGCCCTGCATACCTGGCAACTGAACTGCTAAGAGTGGCTGACTTGGATGGACAGAAACGCCTGAGATCTGCCCGATCCACCTCACTGGTCGTCCCGAGGATGCGCCTTCGAACTGTTAGTGATCTCACGTTCCCTGTGGCCACTTCAAGAGCATGGAACTGTATACCTCCTTCTGTGCAACTCTCTCCATCGCTCAACACCTTCAAAGAGAAACTTAAAACCTGGCTATTCCGCAGGAGCTACTCGTGATTTCTTGTGTAATTCTTGTGTGCTTCTTTGTAATGTGTTCACGCAGTTCTTATAGGACGAGTTACCACAATAAGGGGCCATCCATATAGTACATATGCAAAAAAGTCATATTTTCAACCCCCACCCCTCTTGTTGCACACCGTACATTTTGGTTACCCCCTATCATGGGTACATACAAATTAGCAACCCCGCCCCCGCACGGTGAAATTAATTTTAGCCATAGCTAAAGAGAAGAGCATTTGTTTACTATTAAATTAAAGGTTTTTAATATTTGAATAACCTTGGGAACAATAGTTGGGACCCTTTGTTTGACCGTGAGAAAGTAATTTTGTTCAAACCAAATGTTTGTGTGAATATACCAGCCTTCTATCTATTTATAAATTTGAATGTGCATACGTACGAATTCAGTCGTGACCCCCCTCCTTCCTCGTACGCTTCCGTACGCAAAATCGCCTAAATCTCAAACCCCCCCTCGGTACATACGTACTATATGGACGGCCCCTAATCAGTACGTTGTAATAATAAAGTTGGAGGCCTAAGATAGATAGATAGATAAGATAAACTTCTATGGCCCTTTCTGACACCAAAGTGCCGCTGCAGTCAAATAATTCAATCAAACATATATATGTCTTTAGCTGTAATAGGAAAACAGCATGGGATAAAGACGTGTCACGTAAATTCGGTGGAAGTCCTGTGGGAGACAAGCTTCCTTGTATCATCGGACCGCAGGCGTGTGCTCCGATTTGTCAAGCGTAGAAGTTGACAATCCTGGGTTAAGTAGTCCGGAGATTCTCGATGCAAACACTTGTCGACAAGAGAGATCAGTTTGTAGTTTATCCTCTTACTTATTGGAAGCCAATGCAGATCTCACAAGATTGGAGTTATATGTTGATTTCGTCTAGTTCCTGTGATTAGTCTCGCTGCCGAGTTCTGCACCGCCTGAAGGCACTTTATTTGAGCTTCAGTGATTTGGAACAGGAGACTGTTACAATAGTCCAGCCTCATACTAATCGATGCATGCACCAATGCTTCGGCAGTATCCCTTGACAATGATGAGGCAATCGCTCTTAAATTCCGTAACTCATAAAAACATGTCGAGACGAGGTGTGAGACATGGTGTGTCATCGTTAAGTTTTCATCAAGCAAAATTCCCAAATTGCAAACTAGGCTCGATCTGAAAATTTGCACCGAGCCTAAGTTGATGCTGGTGAATTTTAATTTCTCAAGGTGAGCCTTACTACCAAAACAGATCGATTCGGATTTCTGAGGATTTAGCCTGAGTAAATTCGTGTGAAGCCACTTATCAATGTCCGACGTGCAAGCAGTAAGTGTGTCCACAGTTACTTCCATTCCATCCGTGCGATGTGAGCGGTACAGCTGAATATTGTCAGCATAGAAATGAAAATTCAGGTAATGAGGTCGAATGACATCTTCCAATTCACTAACAAGCAAAACGAACAGTAACGGGCCTAAGATCGAGCCCTGAGGAACACCATATAGCATATCCCTGGAGTTAGATGAAATGGAGTCATAAATAGTTTTTGATGTTCGATCAGTTAAATACGATGTTAGCCACTCAAGTGCAATTCCACTAATGCCAAATATCATTTCAAGTCTAGAAATTAGAATTTGATGATCAATGCAAACAAAAGCCACAGACAGATCAAGTAACAGCATCGTCATCACTTTTCCAATATCGACTGCATCATAAATATCCGAGAGGATGTGAAGAAGTGCAGTTTCGGTCGAGTGAAATTTACGATAAGCTGACTGCATCTTTGGAAAAAGTTCATGTAGTATTAGATGTGAGTGAATCCTGTTTGCAACAATTTTCTCAATGGTCTTAGAGATGAAAGATAAATTTGATAACTAAGGGGGGAGAGACATCAAGACAAAAGTGAAGAATAGTGATGGAGGAAAACCAGATATTTGACAGGTGGCACAAATATGTTACAGAACTATATAATGACAAGAGAGGGGACAAACCCGTTTCCAAAGAGGTAGAGGGACCTCCAATTGAAGTGAAAGTGAAGTAAATACTCTGAAGAAGCTGAGAAAATCAAAATGAAGCTATTAACCTCCCTGGCGTTATATTATTTCACAGAATTCTGTTCCCAGAGCGTTACATTCTTTCTGAAGGAACACACCAACCAGTGCCCCCTTCCCTATTCAAGCTCGCCCGTGTCCCGATTTCCCGCTAGTCATTGTTCTTCAGGATATCCCCTCAGGGCAAGATGTGTTTATAGGCAATTATTCGACACCTGCTATTAGTATCATGTTAACATTACTTGATGCAGGTATGCCTCAACGACAATTCAATCACTTCAGATGCTGAAAAGGGCATTTCAAATATGCATGTATACAATAAGCTACAAGAAATAAGAAATACAAAAAGTTATTTGAATCAGTTGTAGCTTTAGACGATTGGAGTTTCCAGCAACTTATTGGTTGACCAGTACCACTTCTGTACTGGCTTCCCAACAATTCCCTACAAAATTAGGAGACCCAGGAAGACCCAGATGTCGTCATCAGTTACAGGCTTCCACCGTCTGGAGCATGAGAATGGTCAAAAGCGGGTTACCTGGCATTGAGTGGCATAGCGATGTGATTCTCGGACAATAATTTCAATTACTTTGCTATCAAACATCAGTCTTTTTATACGAAAGTGACAGGATGCACCCTATACGTCATGCCAAAATAAGGAAAGATGGTGGGGGGCGTATCCATACGTCGCACCCAGTAAAGGTGTTAACACGTTCCAGGGGGATTTAATTTTTCAAGTCGTCTCCAATCGGGGTAAATAATTTGGGGGAAAGGCGTTCATGTGAAAATGTGAACATACAAGTTTTAAACTTACTATATTTCAGGCTATATAGAAGCTAGAAAGATGCGGTTTGCACCGTTGTTTAGCATTTTTATTGCTCTTTCAAACCATCCGTGCCAAAAAAGAAAATGTTGGGGGTAGGGTCCACCCTACAGCCCAAAATCAGAACCCCCTTTAAAAAAATTTCAAACCGCAATAGCAAACATTTTTCAGCAGTGACCCCCCAACTGTGAGCGAGAAAGTTTTAGGGAAGTGTAATTGGAACATAATAGTGCAAACATTTTGAAGATTGGGCCAAAATTGGCGGAGTTATGATTTTTCAAACCCCAGACTTGAGTCTTTTTCGAGGCATTTCAATGCAAAATCCCAGCATTTGGACGATCAACGGCAAGTTTTCTTGCTTATATTATAGTCAACAACAGTGAAGAAAGTGCTGCTATCTATAGAATGGATAGTAACTAAATCGAGTAGTTACTCCGGGGCGATTTAAAACTTCAATGTCCACAGTACACACATGCTTGTGTTTTAAATTGAAGCTTGCGCGCCGTTTTAGAATGGCGATCCCCGTTTCGTTATGATTTTCGAGCGCCGTTTATAAACGGCGTTAACCGGGAATGGGTTAATAACTGATTCAAAGGAAAACTGCAGGAACTTCTAAATAAATTAGAAAAATAAGCAAGAGGAAAGGCCTAAAGATTAATATAAAAAACCTTCTGCATGGTGATTACCAAGAACAAAGTAACACCCACATGCAGTGGCGGCTCCACCGGGGGGGCTAGGGGGCCGTGCCCTCCTATTGACTGCCTGCCCCCCCCCCCAGTGGCCCCCCAGTTGGGACCCTATACTTAATGCTACATACATTAAACAACAAATGGTTGGCCCCCCATGATTAGAAGTTGCCCCTCCAACGGCCTCCCCACTTGCCAAATCCTAGAGCCGCCACTGCCCACATGCAATATAAGACTAAATGTCATTGAAATCAAACTGGTGGCACAGTTCAAATACTTAGGCAATATGATAACTAGGTATGGGAAATGTGAGAAAGGCATAGCATTAAGAATAGAAATGGCCAAGGCAGCATTCTGGAAATTCAAAGCGATACTTGAAAATAGGTACATCTCTTATGCGACTTGATTAATGAAAGATTACTGAAAAGCGGGGCTTTTTATGCCGGAATGAGGCAGAATGGTGTTCAGAAAATTTGAAGACTGGTTTAATATTTCTGCAACATTAACCCGTTCCCGGTTAACGCCGTCTATAAACCGCATCTTTTTAGCTTCTATATAGCCTGAAATATACTGAGTTTTTCAGTTTTTCAGATTGAAAGTTGTTCGCAAAATTGTCATTTCTTCGAGCAATGAGTCAGAGTCAAAGATCACTATTAAAAAGTGATCCAGATCAGAGATCATGAATTGTGATCTTAGATCATGATCTTAGATCATTTGATCTAAGTTCACTTCAAACACTGATTAAAAATGATTTTTACCAGGCTGAACCCAACAGTCAATTTTTCGTTTGATTTATATGGCAAAATTTGTTGTTTTAGACACAACTGTTTTAGACTGCATATATGAAGAGTTGTCTTGCACATATTTTGTATTAGACATGATGTGTTGGAGGAAGACACCAATCTTTGATAGTGAGGTATGTGAAATTATAGTATCTGCAAGATTTATTCTTTAGATCACAAAACTTTGTATTTTTGTATATTGCCATATAATTTAAGGACAAGGTTTATAACAGGGGCAGGCAAACTTTTTCTTTAAAGGGCCACACAAACATAATACTACATTAGGTGGTGCACATAGAAAAAGCCAAAATTCTATAATTTCTTCTTCTTTAGGTGTCACTACATTGGCAACCATGGACCTCCACATCTTCCTGTCATTTGTTAATTGTATTAGCTCCACTGCCGATGTTTTATCTTTCATGTCACATAACAAGCTTTTGATAAAATTCATTCTTTGCTTCCTTCTCAGAACTGTAGCTAGGGGCAAGGGGCTACATATGTCCCCAGACGCTGAGGTGAGGGTGCCAAAATCTGGTTTAGGGTAGCAAAAAAGCAAATAAAGTTAAAAGAAGCATAAATATAGTTGTGACAACTTTTTTTGCTTTAAAGGGATTTAATGAAGTCGAGGGGTTGCCATCAGGTTGATTTGTCCCTGGGCACCAGATAGCCTAGAATCATAGTCAGTGACGACCTTCTTTGCTTGTCAGGGTTTTAGATTTTTTAAAGTTTAGGTGTGCCGGACACCCTAGCTATGCCCCTGTTCCCTCTTGTTATTTTCCCTGCCACCTTTCCAGTTGTAACGAGGTTTGCAAGCTCTTTTTTCCTCATTATGTGTCCAAAAAATTTGAGTTGCCTTTTTCTTATAGTTTGCATCAGTTTTTTTATAATAATAATTACAATGTTTAAAGTGGTTCAGTAAATAGTCTTAAAGCGTCTACGCGTCGACAGATTCGTACCCTCTTTCGCCTCACTGCCTTCGGCAGGGAGCGAGGTCAAGGGCATCGAGCAGACCGTAGGCATCAAAGACCCATCCCTGTCATCTCGACTCGGACGAGTCTTCACATCAGAGGTCAGTCACTGCCCCTCCTGTACAGGGTGATACGCCGACACCATCACTCATCTATTCAAGACTGGTGCGCCATGTCACTCTGAACGGAGACTTAGGGCAGGACTAGGTGACATTCGCTCAGTCTCTAACAGGACTGAGAACGTTCGGTACACGACAACTGGGTACCGCCGATTGGGCCCCGGACAACTGGGCCCGGCATTTGGGTAATGGAACATTTGGGTAACGGGACATCTGGATACTGGACATCTCAGCCCCGCACCATCGAACTGGACTTAATAATAACTGAGGGTTCGTTGTATAACTTCAGGCGGTCTTCTTTAAGCTCTGCCATCAGCTACAAATTGAGTACAAATTCTTAATGGGGAGTGCTATTTCTTTGATCGTAAATGCAAAGTATAGTTACTACGGGCTTATATGGACTTAAGAAGAACTGAGGCTTCGCTGTATTCCTGTAGCAGTGAATAACTGCGGAAAGTCTTCTTCAAGCCCTGTCATCGGCTACAAATTTAATACAATTCTTTGAACTCACAGGCATTTATGATTTTTAAGCATAAAACCGGTATACAAGAATAGTCGTTGCCTATTGTGATTTTGATAGCACAACCAGAAGCACCATTCTCTCTTTCCCTATTGTACGGGGCCGAGATGTCCAGGGCCCATGTCCCGTTACCCAAATGCCGGGCCCAGTTGTCCGGGGCCCAATCGGCGATACCCAGTTGTCCTGATCCAGGTAACGTTAACAAACTTTTCACAGAGTATCAACTTAATGTTCTAGTATTATCGGAGACCTGGCATGACAATTCAGCCAGTGTTGCATTGAAGAGACTCCGATGTTCTTGTTACAGCGTCATGAAGAAAGCGCAGATGATTTCTGATCAGACACGGAGCGACGACAAGTGTTTTACTAATAATAGAGGTTTAGCGATAGTGTCAAAACCTGAGACGAGCATTGCTAAACTAGACCTCAAGCTTATACTGATTTTGTTCTAACTACTGTGCTGTCGGGTGAGTGGTGGGCACTCACCGTTCATTATAATCATCTTTATTCGTGACAAGCACAGCATAAAAAAGTAGTACACAACCAGTAGTACACAACCAAGGAAAACACAAATCAACTGAACAAAACTAAATAATAATAATAATAAAATAATAATAAAAATAAAAATAAACCTAATAATAAACAAATAAACTAAGAACAAACTTTACACAGTACAGCCTCTGCCCTCAGACAAATTCTAGTAATGCACTGAGCAAAGTACAGTGGCTTCTTCTCATATCTATTAACAAAGGATGCTTGTCGCTTTTCTACAATAGCATGCATACTATCCAAACCCGTCAGGACTCTGATATACTCGACATTATCTGCCTCACATGTTTTAAAAATTTTGCACACAACTACTGAATCAGTCTGTCAAGAGCATTAAGAATACTTTTGTTTGGAAATGTGGCTTCCATACCATACAATACAATAGGTAGACAATAGCTCTTTACCAGGTTAACGCATATTAATTCTGAAGCGGCAGCTCTGCTGCGACTATACAAGCAATTAAACGTGCGGAAAAATTTTAATTTAGCTTCAGAAATAGATAACCCGAAGTGCCTGCCCTTTTCAGTGTAGCGAGATACCTAATTTCCTCCACAAATGGCAAGGCAACACCATCCAGGACCAATACAGCACATGCGATATTGCAACGTGTCCCAACCCTCATCACCATAGATTTCTTCACATTAAATTTCAAATCCAAATCCACAAAGTCATTGGTGCAAATATCCAGCATGTGCTGCATGCCGGATATAGAGTGTGACACCAATAAGATATCATCAGCATACAATAAACATCCAACAAACAAATCATTGATATAGCAGCCATATCCAGAATTTTGCAACTTTAAAATTACATCATCAATATAAACAGCAAATAGCAAAGGCGACAGAACCCTCCTTGTCGTACCCCAGCCACTACAGTAAAAGATTCTGATAAGGCATTACCCCATCTAACCATAACATTACATTTGGAATACCAGTTGAGTAAAACTTCAATGAAATACCACGGGGTTTTCCTTTGTATCAGCTTCAAAAACAGCCCATAGTGACTAATTTTGTCAAAAGCTTATGGCGATTATGGCGGCTGTTTATCGACCAGGATCACAGCATGTCACGGATCAATTCTTCTCTGAACTTTCGTCACAACTGGAAGTCCAAGCCACCTTTTTAACTGTCTGATGTGGATTATGGGTGATTTTAATATATATCTCGAGCGACCGTTGGAGAACGAAAGTCGGAAGTGTGCCCGGCTGATCGAAGCGTTTGATTTCAAGCAACTGGTTTCTGAAGCAACACGATCATGGAGGGCTGCTCGATTTGGTTAATTATCAGGCCTAGCGATGGTGAATCACATGGTGTAGAAGTCTGCAAAGTCGGGCTTTCTGACCACAAGCTCGTTCATTGGGTGAAAACTGTTGCTCGACTCAGCCTCGAGTACAGGATGATAACTTGGAGGCGCTGGCCAATCTTTGACAAGGACCTGTTTGTTGAGCGTCTTGGGATGTCTGAACTTGGCGAGCCATTGGACCCTGATAATACTGCGTCTGCGTCTACAGGGTGCTTACAGACCTGGAAAACCTGGGAAACTCACGGATTTTGGCAATTCTGGAAAAGTCATGGAAAACTCAGGGAATTGTGATGTAACTCAGAGAATTCACGCTGAGCAGTCAGTTTATCCGTCATAATGAAGTGTTTATAATACAACACATACCAAAAATGACAAATGAATTGTTGAAATCTAATTTTTAACACGTGTTGAAATTAGGCTACAGCGGATCCTTTGTAGCTGCATGCATACAAGTAATACAAGGTTATGCATGTTAGTAATTTCACTATCAGTTTTTTGGGTTAGCTTTTTGGGTTAGTCAGTTTATGACGACTAATGCTTCTGGAAATGCTTCAGAAATTGTCTGGAAACACTGGAAAACTCAGGGAATTTGAAAATGTCAATTCTGTAAGCACCCTGGTCTATGATGGCCGAATGCTATCATAGGATGATCACGGAAGTACTTGATGAACTTGCTCCGGTGATGGTGAGATCGGTTCGGATTCAACCTCACCGCCCTTACTACGATCATGATTGTCGGCTTGCCCATCGAATGCTCGCCGACTTGAGAGGATTTATCGGAAAAAGAGATGGATGAGGTCGGTGACAGAAGTGGAAGCACTTAACGCCTGGTGCTCTGTGCTCCAAGCAAGCAGACAACTCGTGCGATCCAAAGGACGTAAACATTGGAGGATAGTCTTTGAGTAAGCCTCACTTGACTCAAAGACGACGTGGCGAAACGTGGATCGGCTCCTTGGTAATGCCGGTCCCAGTTCCCACATTCTGTCTTGTTTCACGGCAGAGGACTTCCATCAACATTTAGAGGATAAAATCACTAGCATCAAGGACAGAACCGTTGACGTGGGCCTGCTGAGTGTATGTTACACTCTGGGTCCACTCTCGATGAACTCATCGAGAGTGGATGCAACTCTATGCTATCGATGGATGATATTGTGACGATTGTGTGGTCTGCGCCAAACAAACAGTGTACTTCAGACGGACCCATTCCCAGTTTGGCTTCTCAAGGAGGTTATAGACATACTTGCTCCATTCCTTACGTCGTTTCTCTCCACATCTCTTAGAACTGGAGAATTTCATATGAGTTGGAAACGTGCAGTAGTACTTCCTCGGCTTAGGCGCCCTGACTTAGATCCTATGGAAATGGCTAATTATCGACCAGTATACATCCAACCTTCCTTTTCTATCGAAAGTTCTGGAGAGGGCGGTAAATATTCAACTAGTTCAATGCCTGGAGGCTAACGGTCTCGTGCCGTGGAATCAGTCAGCTTATAGGAGCAGCCATTCTACGGAAACAACCTTACTACACATATTTAATGACATTGTGGATGCTATATCAAACGGTCATCTGTCTCTTCCAATGCCTACTTGATCTTTCATCTGCATTTGTTACTGTAGATAATAACGTTATCATACAGCGCCTAGAACTTAGCTGTGGGTTACGAGGTAAGGTACTTGACTGGTCACATAACTACCTCACTGATAGAACACAGTCGGTCTGTTAGAATGGACAATTGTCGACCCTGTATCAGGTTTGTAGTGGTGTGCCTCAGGGGTCAGTATTAGGACCCTTACTTTTTTCCTCTATGTTGCGGACTTCGGTGACATTGTGATCCAAAAGACCTGCCTATAACTAACTTCTTACCTGTTTCAGGAAAGGTTTTGGATATTGATGAAACTATTAGAAAGAGACCTAAATTGGGATTAGCTGTATTTCCTAAAGTCATGTTTAGCAGTACAAGAAGGTCGTGATACAATTCCAGATATCCAGCTTATGAGCAGCTTACTTCTGACAAACCAAGTGTACTGCCTCATATACCGTGCCATGCACAAGCTGTAGAAAGAGCAATCAAAGATATAACTGCAGCCAGTTCAACAGTTTTACGGCCACAAAGCGAGACATGGCATGATATTACAATGCAAAGTGTTGCAACTGGAATTGCCTATAGGATTGTTCATCATCATCATCATCATCATTATCCGTGGGCTCATCGCCCGTTGGTGTATAATGCCATCTCCACAGTTTTCTGCCATTCTTTCCTGTCCGTTTCTCTGTGACTAAGATCCTGTAAATTGCTTCCACACCATTCTTCAATATCATCACACCATTCCTTGTGTGGTCTCCCTCTCTTATTGGCACCCTCCATTATTCCAAACATGACAGCTTTGATCTTTCTGTCCTCTTTCATTCTGCATATGTGTCCGAAAAGTTGGAGTTTCCTTTGTTTTACTCTTTCCAGCATGGTTTGTTTGGGCTGAATTCTCCTGTATAGTTCTTCATTTGTGATTTTTTTCGACCCATCCGATTCGTAGTATTTTTCTATAACGTTTTCTTTCAAAGGCTAGTATTTTTCTTTCCAGGTCTTTGGCGATGGTACATGTTTCGCATCCATATAGAAAGCTACTGAAGATACAGGTTTCGAGTATTTTCTTTTTTGTTTCAGTGCTTATTGATTTGCTTTTCCAGATCTTGTCCATTGCCGTCAGTTGATTAGAGCTCTTGCTGCTCTTCTTGTTACCTCTTGTCTGCAGTCTAAGTCATGTGCCATATTGCTTCCAAGATAGGTGAAGTTTTCTACGTTCTCTACTTCTATTCCATTTACTTTAATTTTTCTTTTGATCTCTTTGTCGCCAAACACCATTGTCTTTGTCTTCTCAATGTTTATCAACAGTCCATAGCGCTCAGCTTCATTGCTCAGTGTCTGTACCGGATTGATTGATTGATAGCAAAGTAGTAGTAGGATTGATAGCAAAGCCGATTTCATGTGACTCGTATAAATCAATGACTGAAGAAAATTAACATTCTGCTTTGTTGGCATTCTATATATATATATATATATATATATATCTCTATATATATATATATATATATATATATATATATATATATATATATATATATATGCCTTTCAATTATGACTATTTGTTGTGCTTTTTTCAGTTTCTCAAGGGAAAATTTTGAAAATTTTCTTTCCCTACTTTTTAAAAGTTTTCTCAGTTTTCTCATAGTTGTAGCCACATGCGATATGTTGGAAGGACCAACCCCCAGTCCCTGTAATGGCTGTACCGCTGAGTTTACTCCACATGTGACAGTACATTTTAGTCATGGAAATATAAGTAAAATAAATATGATTTGCAAAAATAATTACTTGTTTTAAAGTATTCTAAATTTAAATATTTAATAAAATCTAGCTTTTACGAAAGGGTGCTACTTATTCAAATGAAAGTTGGGAGTGGAAAACATTGTCTGGTTGGAAAAAATTAACGCTTTTCAGAATCAGTATATTCTATATTCTAGAGCAACTTTCTACACGTGTTACAGCTTCGCAGCTTCAAAAAATATAATTTTCGACCCACCCTCATGCGTCGTATGCCATATTTCAACAAACACTTAAGATATCAGTATGAAATTTGGCAATTACATCAGACACATTCCCAGGTGTGTGGCCTATAAATGTTATTGAAATCACTACAGACTCAGCCGAGATATTAAATGTCAAACATCGGTCTACTTTTTACACACTGTAGTTTAGTGGTGAAACTTTCACAATTGCATTTTAAGTTTCCCAGATGAGGCTTGCTTCAGCGAAATAACCTTGATTTTGGAAATTTTTAGATTTCTTCACAAAAACAATTTAGACTTACTGGTTTAAATTGATTCAGGCATTAAAATTTTAGCATATTGGGTGACTCTACCATGGCAGTGGTTTTACTATCTCATTTCTGTTTTGGATGGTAACATGCAAATATAAAGAGTTGTAAATTATACAAGGTGTGCCAATAAATCCCGCTCCATTTTGAAGCGATGCATCTTTCTTAATATTTAAGAAACGAAGGAAATAAAAATACATAAGTTGAGAAGATTTACCTGAGAATTCAAAAAATCTAAGGTAATTAACATTGCTGTAACACATGACAAAGAAAAGCGGTAACAAACAGGTAGACCCGAAATACATCATTATTTCATTCCCTATTTTTTCATTCCCTATTGACATCATTACAACATTAACATACGATGTGTCAAGTAATCGCTTAAAACAAAGTTTGCTACAGGCTACGGAAGGTAGTCTTAGTCCAAACGATGTTCAATGTGTTCCCCTTTAGCCAATATTACCAGTAAAATTCTGCCCAACCACTGGTCAATCACTTTGTCTATTAAATCATGTCCAATCTGATCCCAACTAAATGTTAGCACTTCTTTCAGATGATCTATGTCATGAATCTTTTATTGTGGTTGGGCACAGGCCCTCCGAGAGAAATTCCGGGCCCCTGTGCAGAATGGCCGACGGGCCTTTGAGAAGTATTAATTTCTTGACGATCTTTTTTTTTACTTGTCAGCCGTTTATAAAGTGTTGACGACCTTTTTTTTTGCTCGTCAGCCATTTAGCTCTGTGTCCCAGACCCCCTTGTGCTCGCCAGGCCCCTCTGCTGAACTAACATCTTAACCATTCTTTAGTTTTATTACTCATTTCTCATTTTATTGTTAATTATACATATTCATCATCGGCCCGGGCCCCCTCCAGACCGCTGGGCCCCTGTGCAGTTGCCCCCCTGCCCCATCTCGGAGGCCCTGGTTGGGCAGAATAATTTTACTGGTTGTTCCATCGCTTCAAAATTGAGCGGGATTTATTGGCACACCCTGTATTTGCATGTATATGTGAATGTTGTCTTGCAAACAGAATAATTGTCCAATTTATCAGAAGGAGCTCCAGATTATTAAATAGTTGAAATCAATATTTCTTAGCCCAGGCTAAATTTAACTGTACAGTTAGAGCTATTTAATTGTGTTTTTAAAATTCTTTGTTTGTAAAGTCAGAATTTCGTTTCTACTGGTTGAAAACTAAATTTATGGAGGATTTGGAAACGATTTCTACGAAAAGACTTTCCAGGGTGAATGTAGATTTTGTTATAATATTTGTGTTTAATCACTTTGAGGCTGTCCATTAATTACGTCAACATTTTATGGGTGAGGGGGTTTGAAAAAGTTTGATAGTTGTTGACAGGGGGAAGTGGGGTCAAGAGAAGTTGACGTCAACAATTTCACTTTTTACAAATAATCAAAAATAGGAAATTTCATGGAATACTACTTATTACAATGGAAAAAAGCATGGCAAAAAAGGTCATCACCACCACATTTTGACACTCAAGCAAAAAAAGAAAAAAATGGTAAAAATGGTCATCACTGCAAAAAAATAATAACCTTGTTATTGGGACCTGTCATTGATCTTGGGGGTGTCAAAAGTTTTTGACGTAATTATAGGGGGTAACTGAAAGTTGACAGTTGTTGACAAGGGGGTCAAAAATTGTTGACATAATTAATGGACAGTCCCTTTCCTCATCACTAGTTTTGAGACAGTTTTTAATGTTTATAACTATTTTGGGTCATTCAGTGTCAACTGGACCCCATATTTCAGAAGTTTACTAATATTTTTATTAATAATTTTTTAAGCGCGATTAATCATGCGATTAAAATTATTAATCGCAATTAATCGCATTTCTTTAGCAACGTTATTCTGGTCCCGAAGAAGTAATTAAATTGCAATAATCAATGCACCAGTTGCAGAACAGACTTTCAGAATAATCAATTAGTAGGCCTATAAACATCCATTTCAGTCAACTTTAAACAAAAACTCGTGACGTTATCACTTTCAAGCTCAGTTTTTAAAAGTTCCTTTAGAGAAATATGAGGTGATTAATTATGATGCGATTAATTTTTTGATCGCGATTAAAGGACAGCACTAAGCAAAACAATTAAGCCTAATGCAGTCAGTCTTGACCAACCACGGATTTGTGGTTGTCAGTGCCTGTCATCAGTGCTCGGCTAGCAACGATTTAGACTGATTGATTATGCAAACAAAATCCAGTAATTCTAGTTTCTAATGTACAGTATATGTGTTTCCAAGAGGTCTAGCTTTAAAGATGGAGTGAGCAAAACTTGCTATTTTTGTTTAAGAATTCAGTTGGTACCAGACGAAAGGAGACGATGGCAGGCAGGGATTTTCCTACACCCCCAGCAGGGGCAGTGGCATCGCTAGGGTTGTTGTCACCAGGGTTGTTGACTTCCGGTAGCGCCATTTGGCAGCTTGCACGTGTCTGTACGTGCTTCGGAATGTCGCCGTTCTTGGCGGATTTACTGACGTCTTGCACTTATTTCTTTGCGCTAATCTGCATGGATCGTCACTTAGCTGTCGTTTTCGAAGCGGTCAGCGATGGTCTTTGCTTCTTCTCTGCGCCGAACGTTCGGATTTACGTCGCCCATGTCGGTGTGGTTGGACCGCCATTTTGAGCCACCGGCCACTCAACGGAGCCTACAGGCCATAAAGGGCACTGTTCCGGTTCACGCTTGGAATTCCATCTTCAGTCAGTTCCCGTCAAGTTTGGTGATGGATTACTGTCTCGCAGATGACCGCCCTCAAGGATTCGCCACCTGATTTTTGCCACGTGGAGAATTTTTCTCTGAATCCATGTGGTCCTTCAACATCCTTTCTGCGTTTTCTCTGGCTCTTCGATGGAACGTCTTCTTGTGGAAGACCGCCTTCTGAAGGGCTCACTGCCCGATTTCAATACGGCAGCAAACTCTTTTGTGCTATCTGAGCGGACTTTCACTCAAGACCAGCATCTTCTGTTCCATGTCGATTTGTCAGCGTTGTTGACAACACCTTTGACTTTGGCCTTCGCCATGCTATGGCGCTATAGAAGTTGTCCAGAACCATAACCACCCAGTGTGGTAAACTCGTGGTGTCACCTCTCCAGACATCCACCATGGACCTCTTCCAAATCTTCCTTTACTAGACCCTACATAATCAGCTATGGTAATGTTTAAGTCCAAAAGTTATAAGTGATGCGGGATATAAAACAAATTAAACAATATAACTGTAGACAACATTTTTTTAAAATGTAACAACTTTGTATTATTGTTATTCTAACATGAAACTTCAGTTAAAATTGTCCTTTCCTGGTCTTCAAAGCTGAAAACTTGTCAATCACTCCATCAAAATCAATATCTTTCACCATATCACTTTCAATTGATAATAGAGCCAGACTAGAAAGCCTCAACTGTCCCATGGTGGATCGCAAATAGTTCTTTATGAGTTTCAGTTTTGAAAAGCTCCTCTCAAATGAAGCCACGGACACATAGATCGTGAGAAATAATTGAAGGCTTACAAAGGCTCTACGAAGTCCCATTCAACTATGAATTTCAAAACATAAAACACTGACAAGTCTTTGGCTTTGTGGAGATCAATATTAGTTACCTCTAGGTCCCTTCTCAGCCTTGGTATTTCTTTTATAAGTTCATCTTCGGATAACTCACCATAGAAATAGGTCAATTTTAGAATGGATACCAGAAACTCTTCTTCACTTGCTGATAGTAGATTCTTGGATTGAACAGCCTCAAAAATATCTTCTTCTATGATCACTGATGATTTGATTTGAAGTTCAAAATGAAAACGCTCAATACACCCCAGCATTGCCCTATTGTTTTCTTCTTGTAGGGCGAGTCCAGCATCTCTTAATTGTTCTCCTGCCATTCTATTCTTGGTCCTTAATCTTCTCTCTACTGAAATTTCATGTTCATCTGATTTTAAAAGTGCCTTTTCAATTGCATGCTCCGCTAATAGGATTCACCACTGTTTTCGTTGAGGGTCGAATTCCTTCATTCCACTGAAACGGACATTCAAGATTGTCATCATACATTCGTCATTGACATGCTAATGATGTCAAAGCGCCTTTAATTTGGGCCTTCGCTCTGTTACTGCACTATAGAAGTCGTCTTGGATAAATAAATAAATAAAAACTAAGTGACTGTGCTTCTCGTGTAGAAAAAGTCTTAATGCCTCTATCTTGGTCACCACTTTGTCAAGATTTAAGCCTTTAGTCTGCAGATACCCATGTGTAAGATTAACTTCCTCAAGTATATCAGCCCAAAGATAAAGGTACCAGAGAAACGTTAAATCACAAACAGCCAGTAAAATACCTTGTGCTGTACTTCTTAAGTCCACATTTTTGGAAAATTTCTAATTTCTCTAGTTTGGTGTCACCCCTCTAGGTGGTGTCATCCGGAGCAGCCTACACCCACCTAGCGACGCCACTGAGCAGTGGTTTACACCCCCGGTTTGTAACCCTGCCCCTACACCCCTTCCCAGGGATGGAGTTGGCTAGCACCCATACCCGACTCATATTAAGTCCAAACAGGGGCCAATGGGGGCAGGCAATCAATAAGAGGGCGTGGGCCCCGGGCCTCCCATGTGGAAATGCCACTGTCTGACAGTTCACTTGTCTCTTCCAAGATATGATTTCACACATAGGCAGTATTTACTGCTCACTTCAGCAAGGATCCAAAACTTGATTCGGAATTTGTCGGGCTTGTTTGGCTTAGGCCTAAGGAGTGCAAATCTTGCTTTGGTGGGAAACAGTTGTTCATTCACTGTAAGTCACGTGTGTAGTTAATAGGCCTGTGCCTTCTAGCTGTTGCAAAACAAACCTCCAAAAATCCAGTGTCTGTTTGGACCCTATACATACCTAGCAACAAGTAGTTGGCCCTCCATGCCTAGAAGACTTCACCCTAACACCCCCACCTGCCAAATCCTGGAGCCGCCACTGCTATCAGGTACAGGCAACTTATATCCGAAACAGAACTGTCATAACTTGCAAGCGTCCCGTGTGTCCCAACTCTTGGCCAAAGGGTGCACAGCATGTAAGGATAAGGCCGACTGACTGTGTTTAGTACTGCAATTCGACGTTGCGTCAATTGACGCATGCTGCCGTTCTAGGTAGAAGATGCTGTGTACTGGACATTTATAAGGCTAAATGAGATTCTGTTTGCAGTTTTTCATCTAACATGTGAAATAAATGTCAAATTTTTTCAGATTTTTCTTCCAAGTAATTACATGATAATGAGACATTGATCAGTGGCGTAGCGTGCACTTTGGCCGCCTATATGGCTCATGGCTAATCCGCTGCTCCAAATTCATTAATATCAGATGCTGGTCTAGGGTCTTTGGTGCCAGAGGCGTAGCTTGCACTCATGCCGCCCATATGGCTCCTCCTAAAGTTTGCTGCCTTCCCTAAAATCCTCTGACAAGCAAAAAAGGTCATCGCTTTTAAAATTTGCCGCCCATTTGAAATTTCCCCCATTTTAAAGTTTTACCGCCTTCACTCAGTATACAATAATGACAGTATACAATAATGAAAAGCAAAAAAAGGTCGTCCTTTCAAAATTTGCCACCCCCAGCTAAAGCCATACTAGCCATTGGCATGCTACGCCTCTGACATTGACGTCATCATTTGCATCAATTGACGCACTCCGCCGTTCTATTGTTAAACACAACTTGAATGAATGATGATGATGATGATGATGATGATGATGATGATGATGATGAGATGATGATGATGATGATGATGATGATGATGATGATGATGATGAATCAGTAGCATTCCATCCTTTCCCTGTTGATTTTTGGGTACTTATCTGCCTTGTGATGTCATTTAATATAATGTTAAATATCAGTGGTAGGATACATCCTTGTCTGAACTACAGTGAAGTAATAACAGTAAATTTTAAGTTTCCTAAATGTATCTGTAATAATGTGGTACATTTTTAAATTTTAGTATCATTTCATGCCACTGGCAAGTTTTCCTTGCAGCTCTGAGTCGATTTCAGATGTCGTCAATCAGTCATTTACATTTGATGTAAGTTGTGAATTTCACAATCTGTTCAAAATAAGGGTGTATTATTTTTTGGCAAGATCTTATTTTACTGGTTAAGTTAATTTTTGCATAGTTTTGTTTAAAATTGACCTTGTGTCTAATCAGGCTTTGTGTTATGGTTTTAGTTAGATGGAATACTATTCTATCACAAACGGTCGCACTATACATTTGGTTCAACACCTCTGGTTGTTTGGCTAAAGGCTTACATGGTTCCTGAGATTCTTGGCATTGCAGTGCCTGAACTCCTTCTTGCTAAGGCTCCATCATCTTATATCAGCTTCAAGCAGCACACCAAATCTGTGCGACAGCAGCAGCTAGAAAAGGAAAATTTTAAACTAAAACAAGAAAAGATTAAGAGTTCACAAGTGAACTCTGCAGCTGTTGCAATGGACAGTGATGATACATCAATCAACAGCTCAGTAGTATCTGAAGTATTGTGAAGACAATCCTCAATTATTGAATAGTTTTGAAATTTTAATTTGGTATTTATATGTCGATAGAGAACTGATCAAAATCAATGGACAAGTACAAATAAGATATGACAGGTGTGATTTTGGATCATTTGAAAGTGTTGGTATGTTAAAAGTGATGGATGATAGTGTTGGCTGTTCTAAATTATATCAGGTAGGGGCCATTGCATAATACATAGCGCTGGAAGGTGGGCGGGTGGGGTCCTTGAAAATGTTACGGAACGTTACGTGGGTCGGTTGGTTCCATAATAATATGAATTTGATTCCTCTATGTTGGGGAAATGACTTACAAAAATGTAGTACTGTGAAATGTAATTGCACTTTAAACTATAAAAATTACCAGTACATAATTTGTAAAAATATTTGTTACCTACTGCTGAGGTGGGTCTATTAAAACCTTACTAATTGTTAAAGGGTGGTGGATGAGTCAACAAAGGCCATTTCCAGCGTTACGTAATTATGCTATGGCCCCGATGAATTTTAGTGCTTAAGATAAAAAAATTTATAGATGAGATGAGATAGGATCAGTGGTATAGCCAGGATTCCTGAATAGGGGAGCACATCGACATTTATTATTTATTTTGGTTTGGTAATTTACCGGTATTTTTCGTGCATTCTCTTCTATCTCATGCTACCTCCCTCGCCCCCAATTACTCAACGGTTTTGCAAAAATCCCACAACCTGACCCTGTGGCATTAGCCAATGTGAAAACCACTAATTTAACAACATACCGGTAGTTTTCCATTCATTGTTTCATTCTACAACCTTCACATATTTGCTCTCACCATCTTTTTCTATAGTTTGCATCTGCGACTATTGTGCTGCATTAATTTTCACATTCATAAATACAAACTGCAGTCAGCTGCTCAGTCAGTGGCGTAGCCAAGGGGGAGTTGGGTTAAACCCCCCATTGGCTGCTGAAAACATTTTAATGAGTCTGTGCATTTTTAATTTTGGGACACAATTTTGGGGGTCAAACACTCCCTGGCTATAGAATGTAACGGTTTAAAAGGTGACGATTTTTGCTTGACTGGAAAAAATTGAGGAGATAACCTTTTTTGCTTGTCAAGATTTTTTCAAAGTTGGTCGCGGTCAAAACCAAAACCAAACCCCCTCTTCCAGAAATCCTGGCTACGCCACTGTGCTCTGTATAAGTTTATTAGCTTGTTTTGATCTTATCATATTTCCTTTCTGACTCACGATAAAGAGCATGCTCTTTACCTATTATCCAATCTCAAACTTCTATGGCGCAGTGGCGACTCTAGGATTTGGCAAGTGGGGGGCCGTTGGGGTGGCAACTTCTAAACATGGGGGGCCAACTATTTTTCATAAATCAGACATACCGGAAGAATATCACCCTCGATGCGAGTCCAGAGTTGCATACTCGAACAACTTGCATAAAAGTTGGTGTGTAATATCTGGTTTCAGTGCATTTAATTTTGAAATGTTTGGTTTTAAGTACATATTAGAATCACTCATCCATGAAATTGCTGCTGTAATTTTACAGGCTATTAATAACGATGGGGTAACAATATTTATAGACTATACAAAAGCATTTGACTCTGTACCTCATGAAAAATTATGGTATATAATGTTGGAGATGGGCTTTCCGGCACATCTGGTTCAACTACTAACAAATTTGTACAAAAAAAAAAAAAGGTGCCATACGAATAATGGGAACAGTCACAGAATGGTTCAAAATAAAAAAGGGCGTGAGACAAGGTTGTATAATATATTTTAAACGTCTGTTTAATATAATAGCAGAAATGATAATGCGTGTGGCTATGGAAGGGTGAAAAGGGGATGCAAAGTTGGTGGACTAACCATTAATAATCTAAGGTATGCAGACGATGTGGTTTTGCTGGCATCGGCGCACAGGAACTTCAAGAACTAGTAAGCAGAGTGGAACAAGCGAGTGCGAAATATGGGCTTCAAATAAATGTAAATAAATCAAAAGTAATGACAACTAACGGAGACAAAGTTTCCATCAGAGTAGATCAGAAGGTAATGGAACAAGTGGGAAAGTTTACATATCTTGCACGATTATATCAGAAGACTGCTCCTAGATGAAGAAATAAAGGCCAGATTGACAAAAGGAAGGGTTGCCATCAGAAAAATGAAGAACATTTGGAAAGACAATAATATCAGCATGAGAACAAAGAAGAGGATAATCGAGAGTGTTGCATGGAGTACAGCATCATATGGATGTGAAAGTTGGACTCTGAAAAGAAAAATACAGAGAAGAATAGAAGCTTTTGAAATGTACTCATTACGTACCATGCAAAGCATAAGCTGGAGAGATAGGAAAACCAATGAGGAGGTTTTGAAAATGTCACGTTGAAACGGAAAGACGTTTCCTCAACATGTGCAAAATAGAAAGCTGCAATTTGAGGACGCGTACAGCGGAACAGCGACTCTAGGTCAACGTTGGAGAGGACAATACAGCAAGGAATGATGTCGGGAACTAGACGAAGAGGGCGACCAGGGAGACGATGGGCGGATGATGTGGAAGAGTGGACTGGAATGAAAATGTCAGCAGCAGTCAAGAAGACAGAAGATCGACATGGTTGGAGGAAAGAAATTCATGCTGTCACCTTAACTTCAGTTCATGAAGGAACAAGGAGAAGATGATGATGATGATGAACAATATTGACCTAGACCAATCTTTACACTAGCAAAAGACAAATCAAACAGCATTAATATCCATACCAAACAAATTAGAATCTACAAACCAAATTCATTAGGATTCATTATGCCTAATGGCAGTGATATTTCAGTTAACTGAAACTGAATAGAAACTGAAATTATTTTAAATCAGTTAACTGAAACTGAAATTATTTCCCGAACTGAAACTGAATAGAAACTGAAATTGGCATCCTCAAAACTGAAACTGAATAGAAACTGAAATTATTTCCCGAACTGAAATTGTTAGTATATACTGAAAATTTTCAAAAGGTCTTTTTGGATTTAAATACACTACTTACCCGCTGAGCCTGATTTTGAAAGCGCCAGTCCGGTTAAAGAAATTTTACTTACCTACTTACTTTATCACAAAACTATGCAATGTGCACGAATTACTAAGCGGCAAATTTAATGAGGCGAATCTATGAATTCTTTGTTCTTCTCTGGAGATGAAGATGCACTGACTTCTACTGTGTGGCTTCTTAACAGCTGGCCGAAGGAATCGCCTCACAAAAAATTTAGAAATGCGAGTCTTCTTAAAATTAAATGCACATTGGATTTAACTTAGATACTTAACTTACTGTAGTTACTTAACTGAACAGAACAATTGTTACTTGCCACTTATTGAACGTTGAAAATGATTATCAACTGTTAACTGAAACTGAATAGAAACTGAAATTTTTAAAAAATCAGTTAACTGAAATTATTTCCCGAACTGAAACTGAATAGAAACTAAAATTGGCAACCCTAGAACTGAAACTGAATAGAAACTGAAATTATTTCCCGAACTGAAACTGAATAGAAACTGAAATTGGCAACTCTAGAACTGAAACTGAATAGAAACTGAAATTATTTCCCGAACTGAAATATCACTGCCTAATGGCATAATTAGGTATTTTGTAACAGTCAATGATTTATCAGTGGATTAGGCCTAATTCTCTGATCTATATCTCTGTGCTCTAATGAATATATAGTGTGAATAAATTCATGTGGAATATTGCAGCATTATTAGCAGTGGCGGCTCTAGGATTTGGCAAGTGGGGGGCCGTTGGGGTGGCAACTTCTAATCATGGGGTCAACCATTTGTTGTTTAATGTATGTAGCATTAAGTATATGGTCCCAACTGGGGGGCCAGGCACTCAATAGGGGGCACGGGCCCCCCGGTGGAGCCGCCACTGATTATTAGGTGGACAAATTAAAATGTTAAGCAAACTTTTGTTCAGAATTGAGTATTGAACAGATGCAAAAAATCGGTAGGCCTACATGTTTTTGCAAAGAATTTATAAAACCAACTTACCATTGTCAATCTGCTGGACAGTGGCGTAACGTGGGGGGGCGCGGGGGCACTTTGTTGACAGGCCCCGGGCTGGGGGGCCTCCGAAGAGGGGTCTAAGCTAGGGTTAGGTTAGGGTTAACCCTAACTTCTTAACCCTAACCCTAGAAATGATGTGCTGACGACCTTTTTTTTGCTCGTCAGGATAAAATAGGAGGTGATGACGTTTTTTTTGCTCGTCAGCTCGAAACTCTGGGGCCCCCATGGCAAAGATGCCCCCGGGCCCCCAAAAGTCACGCTACGCCATTGCTGCTGGATAGGAATGCTTCAGCTCCGATAATCACGTCTGTAGGGATGTCGTCGTCGTCCCCGTTTAACAATTTGCCATCTACTTCCGCAACAGACGGACGTGGATCGACTGGTTCAGATGATTTCGAGACTTTATTGTCTTTGTCAAACTTTACTCGTTTTTAGGGTTGCCTAATAGGAGAAGTCTTATATTGTAACGATAGGTGAATCAGATGATAGGAATGATAACGTACATATAGGCAGGTAGGGAGCCATGGAGAGGCTGAAATCGGTAGCGCGCGCGGGCAAAAGAGCCTAGCGGTAGGCGCAGCCAGAAACGCTCGAGTATAAAAATGGGGGAAGCGCTGGATCTGGAGGAATCTTGGGCGGTTTTCGAGAGGGATTGTCTTCTAGATAGGACCAGTGTTTAATCTAGACTCCGGCGGGGAAACTGAAAAAGGTGGGGGGGGAAACTGACAAAGCCGGGGGGAATTCTGCTACGGGCCGCTGTTAGTCCATGTAGTATTCCAACATTTTCGGGGGAATTTGAAATTTCCGGGGGGAAAGGGCAATTTTTCCCCGAAAACGGCCTAGATTAAACACTGGTAGTGCCCGTCTCAAGGCACTATATAAATTCACGAGATTTTACTTGCTTACTTACAATGTAGATCTCTAGCATATACATCGTTGATGTACTTGTATTTACGACGACCTGTAAACACTGTTATAGAAGACGAAACAGCTGAAACGTTGAAATCGGTGTTGTTAAAATATATTCTGGGTAATGGAGCTGACCGAAGAAAATACAGCGGCAGGTATTTGCTTGGAAGGCTTATCGGAAAGTGACGGTAAAAAGAGCGTGTGGTCTTTGGTGAGTGATTGGCTATGATCTCGTTTACATGCAGTAATGACTTGTGTCACGAAGGCCATCCATCGCTATTTGGTGTCGCGCCACAGGCATCGGACGTGATGATAAATGCTCAGCCGACCTTCGGGCAGAAATATTAACAAATTCAAGATATCGGCAACGAGAAAATGACGTAAGATAGCAAAATGACACGAGCACTTAAAATAAATGGTGATCAGTTGAGGATGATTTAACCTCTTGGCTGGGAGTATCTTTACAGGCCAGCCCTGATGCAACTGGGGAATTAATTTTAGTAGTTGAGGCCAGATACAGTACAGTAGTTGTAATGTTGAGATAATTTACTCTAACACAAATATATTATAGAAGCAATTGATGACATATGATAAATACATAACATGTGTAAAATTCATGAATTTTGAAATGTTGAGAGTCGTAACTTTTCAACTTTATATGGTAGTCATGAAAACTGGGTAAAACGCCTAGTACAACATTGCATGGTTGACAGCAGTACCTGGAATCTCCTTGGTTTACTGATTTACTGTAGCACAGCACACATCTACGAGTGGGATTTTGTTTGCCATCAGTTGGGATCAGTTCTGGGAAGTGTCTTGCTGTGAGCTGGAGTGGAACGGAATCCGTCTGGTTGTTATTCTTTAAAGTGTTGTATTACTTGATTTATTGCAGACAACATAAATTTTAGTCTACTCTTTTCCCCCCTAATTTGATATTTGATATGTAGCTTATTTTATTCTTTGCTCTCCTTAGCATTACTTTAAAAAGTAATTTTCCCAGATGGCTAATTATGTTAATTGTTCTGAATAATTCACAGTATTTTTTCAAAATAGGAATGATTGACCTTCCCACCAGTGGCGGCCGGTGGGTCTAAGAAGTGGGGGTTGCAATGTTAGTGAGACAAATTTCACCTTTAAAATTAGGCTGAGATACTTCGGTTCCAATGTGATCCTATTAAGTGGATAGTGATTGTTTGCCGCAGCATATTGCCTCAAGACGAATATATTATAATTAGTCCTAATTAATATAGCTAGCTTAATCTATGTTAAGCAACAGTTGAAACTATACTGTATAGGCCTAATTAATGAAAAATACATGAATTATTTACACAGAAATTAAGAATACATAATAATGAACGCTGCTGAAGAAAAAGCACGAGGAACATTATTTAAAAAGAAAATCCATCCTCCTCTCCTTGTCTGTAGAAAATTTGTCAATGACCAACTCGTTGAAGTTGAATACCCATAATGAAATCCCTCTCAATGGATAGCATGGCCAGTGCATTTAATCTTCCTTCAGTCATTGAATTTTGGGGGACATGAATGTTTTAATTCTCTTTAACGTGAAAAACATCGTTCTGCTTCTGCTGTTGTCATTGGTATTGTGAGAAGAACTTTCAATAATTTCAAAGTCTCAGCGAAAGTTGCTTGCAGGCTACTCTTTACAATGAAGTCATACAATCCAGACACAGTAAATCAGTAAAGGACAGAGCCAGTTAAGGCATGTTGGCAAAGCGCCAACAACCTCCCTCCTCCTCCTCCCCTCCTCCTCCCCGTATTTAGCCAGAGGAAGTCTCAGTGTATCGGATGCTCAGTCTCGGCCAATAGAAACGTTTGTGTCGCTATAGTCCTGCAACCCAGCCACACCCACATCGGCGGGCAAAGTCTTGCAGTAATATTCCATTGCGTCCTATGTAGTATATACGCAGCGTGGATAGTCTAATGATGTCGCTGTCTGTCTGCAACCCAAATAGTTAACAGCACACTGCAAACACCAAAGCGCAGTCAAACACTCGAACCTATTCATTTACCTAAGCGGGAATTGGCTTGCTGAGTCTGCTTACCAAGCAACACCATATGAAATTAATTATTAATGTTATTGACAAATTGTGCAGCGAAAAATTGGGAGTTGAGCTGGGGGTTGCGCAACCCAGCGACATGGTCACCGGCCGCCACTGCTTCCCACGTTTTCATCAACAATGGCTCAAATACCATAGATTAGGTTTTGCAGTTCAGTTGTCTTTACCATTCTAATATCTCCTGTCTTTTCTTTTGTATCATTTCAATAGTGATGTTATCTGGTCCAGCAGCCTTTTTCTTTTTCATATTCTTGTTCTAGGATTTTCAGTCCTCCAGCATTTCTGATTGTGGGCTTTATTTTTCTTAAATCATGATAGAGTTGTTCTATGTATGTTTCCCATCTATGTTTAATATCTTCTTCTTTTAGTATTTGACCCACTAAATAAATAATGAAGTAAGAAAGTAAGACACAACTAGGGTTGGCAGGTGTCCGGTATTTGACCAGACTGTCCGGTATTTAGGTAATTTTTTAGGTGAAAAAATGGCGGAAATACCGGACATGCATGTGTCTGGTATTTTCTTGCAAACTACAAAACTACAGCAAATAAGTCACTCTCTTTCTGTCGCGGTCTAGTACAATCTGAATTCTGGATTTGACATTGCCTGGCTGACCATTAAACTTCGGATATAGCTATTTCAACTGTAGTCTGTACTCTGTAGAACTTGGACACGTTCAAACAATAAATTCTGAATCCTCATTTCCTATAATTCCTGCATTATCTCCAAGTATTCAGGTCTAAACTTAAATCCTTCCTTTTTCTGGAATCATTTCCTCCATAGCTGTAACAACCTAGCCTCACTGCCCTTCAGATATTGACTATTACCTGGCTGATCTTTCACCTTTCCCATAGCTATTTTAAGAGAGGTTGAGCCAGAGGCAGATTTACATTTTGGAGGCCCGGTACAAATATTTCCATGGAGGCCCCCCTGGCGCCATCGTGGTCACTTAAAGAAGTAAAAATAAAACAAGCGTCATTGAAAAATGAAACAATTAAATGCCATCAACTTCAGCTAAAATAAACTTGCATTGAATTTGCGATGAAATCGAAGGTGTGATCTCAATCTCACGATTGTCGTTCCAGAAGGATACATCAGAATCAGATATATCCTCACACTTCTGTATGAAGCTGTCCAACGCCCCCTCTGCTGAGCACCTGCTTCTTTGAAAAGGCGCTTGACAGCCCGCTTCTCAGCACCCGATGTAAACCGGCGAAACCGCTTATTCATTGTTGAATTTCTGTTACAGTATAACCAGTGCTTGTTTCTGCCAGAACCTTTTCCTCCAGAATATTTTGAATTTCAATTAATTTAATTATATTATTTTTTAGCTTTTCAAGTTGTAACTGACTATACCTATGATCTGTTAGATATAAATGTGCTATAATCCACGTATTATGACGTATAAATTAATTTAATTTATTTAAGTGTTATTTCTTATGAATTTAATCATACATGAAGATGAGTTCTGGCATTTTTTTCTAGAAAAAAAGCACTAAGTATAACTAAGATTTGTAATCGTTTGCCAAAAAGGTCACCGTCACGGTGTTATGCATTTTACGGTAAGACAAATGAGTGACGGCGTTAGTCTGTATGCATTGCCATTCCAAAGGTACAGAGGCATACAAATACACATACTCCTCCCATTTCCCATGCTTCTTGACCAGTGGTAAGAAATGACCGCCGCTGCACAGGCACTCAGGTTGAGTCATGCAGTACCTCTAATCTGCATAAGGATGCAAGAGGCTGGGCGACTACGACTGTTGGTGGCCCGGTGCAACCGCCGGTCAGAGTCCAGCCATACCATTAATTTAGGTCAGCTAAACCCGGGTATATGAGATATAGGCATTCTTAACATAGACTCATGGAGCATGCATTTCAGTACTAATCCATGTCCAAACACTACTAACGTCTAACGATACAACATTCATGTATATCTCCGAAAATAAATTACTTTAAAGAAACAAATAATAAAAAAGTCTTTAAAAATTATTATTAGAAAAGGGAGGCCCCTAAATTTGTATTTTGAAGGGAGGCCCAGTACCAATGTACCACCTGGTACCGTGGTAAATCCGCCTCTGGGTTGAGCGCCTAAGAATAAGCAGCTACTGTTGTGCTGTCTCCAAGGCACTATATAAATATATGAGATTTTACTTTACTTGCTTAGAATATATAATATAGAAATTCAAGATATTTTACGTACTTACTTACAATGGTTTGAGGAAGCAGTGAACCAGTGACGCAAACTAGAACTATTCAAATTTTGAATTGTTGGATTAGGGTTAGGGTTATTTTTTGCCACCTACTCTGGTGTCCGGTATTTTGGAGACAGGGACCTGGCAACCCTAGACACAACTGGGCACTGTCCTGCAACAGTAGTTTCCTTTTGTCTGTCAAATAATGATATGTCAGTGAAACTATTGCTAACTAGTGCTTTTGCCCATAAAGCATTACAGCCTTTGACCAGGACCACCCAGGATGTTTTTGGAAGGTCCCACTTCAACCCAGTTTCATGGCCATTGGCCCAGCTCTAGGCAAGAATCATGTTGCATTGCATTCTGGTCTAGTCAACTATCGACCTGTGGTCCAGATGAATCATAAAGCCCATGGTGATCTCCAGACCACAAAGTTTTACAGGCCTCCAATGGCCCTTGTTCATAGAGCCAGGGCCGCTGAGAGGGGGCAGGGGGCAATTGCACAGGGGCCCAGCGACCTGCAGGGGGCCCGAGCCCGGGCCCTGTGATGATGATGTATTAACAATAGCCTGAACCCTGAAAAAGACTGACAAAGACAAAAGGTCATCTTCTCGTCACCAATACAGGGGCCCCTGGGGAATGTCATGGGCCCGGGCTGATCATGTTAAAGCAAAAAGAGGTCATCAACACTTTTTCACACTTGCTGGCTACGGGTAACGGGATCTGGAAAATTCTAGTTTGAAAAAGACCGACAAGGAAAAAAGGTCATAAACTTTTTCACAGACTTGTCAGGTCAGGAGCCCATGACTATTTTTTACATAGGGGCCTGCAAATTCTCTCGGCAGCCTTGCATAGAGCTGATATTTTTGCATCTTCAAGTATGGATTTGGATGGCTTATGAAGATGCCACAGAGCTTACATTAGTATATGTTGGATAGTTCTTCTTGACAGAACTGGTGATGATGCCAAAAGGAGGTAACCTCAAGGAGTGATCACACTTTAGGTCAATTGCCCTAATATAACACCCTAGCAAAGTCGTGCTGTCAATCATTTTGTAACGACTAAGAGCAAAGATGGAATGCCATCTATCTGAAGAGCAGACAGGATTCAGAAGTGGCAGGAACACAAGCACCACCCATCAAATCTTGACATTAAGACTGCTGATCGAACTGGCCAGGGAATGTGAAAGATGGATTACACCAAGGCATTTGACTCAATCTGGCATGAGGAGCTATGGGTGATGCTGGAGAGCTATGGGGTGGACGACAATCTGCTGAGGATCATCCAAAGCCTGTATAATTTGGCCATGACTGCAGTCAGGGTTTACGGAAAAATCGGAGACTGGATTAGGGCAACAGTGGGCTCGCGACAGGAAGACCCAATATCGCCGCTGCTATTTCTACTCATGCTAGAGTGAGCAATGGAATGACTGGAGGAGAAAGAAGAGGGAGGAATCAGCATCCATGGCAAGACGTTGAAGGATTTGTGATTTGCTGACAATGTCATTCTCATGTCCTTCATGCAGAGTGCACTGCAAAAGATGTTGAATACATTAAATGAAGAGAGCAAAAGGTTAGGTCTGGAAATCAATGTAAAAAAGACAAGGGTCATGGTGGCAGGTAGAGTGGAGGAGCCAGTGGTAAACATATTAGACAGCACATGGCTGGAGACTACAGAACAGTTTGTATATCTTGGAAGTATGGTGCGAACAGATGGGAATTGTAGTCAGGAGATCAGGAGGATTGGCCTGGCAAGCTCAGCGCTTGGCTGGCTTGGCAAATTATGACTTTTATGAGTTTGTGTCTTCTCTGTGCTCCTTTATGGAGGGGAGACCTGGACATTGAAAAAGAATGACTGTAGGCGACTCCTGGCCTTCGAAATGTGATGCTACCTAAATGATGCTACCTAGATTACTTCTAAAGATATTGCGGGGAATGAAAGCCACTAATGAAAAAGTAAAGAGCAGAATCGAGATCGACAGCAATGTGATTACCATGATCAAACAAAGAAAGCTTAAGATGTTTGGTCACATCACTTGCATGGAGAAGCAGTGAATTCTGAACTTTGCAATGGAGGGAACAATGGAGGGAACACGCCCTCAGGTAAGGCCTAGAAGACGATGTTTGACGACATCAGAGAGACTGGATTAATTCTTGGGGGAGGTGATTCATGTGGCACAAGTCAGGGACAATTGGAAATGGATCGTTCGACAAGCTGCTGGTCCCAATGAATCCTGTGGGGACTTTGAGCTGGTGGTGGTGATGGTAGTGGCAATGGTTGTGGTGGTGGTGGTCATGATCATGATGATCATGATGGCAGAGTTCACAGTGTGGGTCCACTTCAAGTGACAATCAACTGATGCCCTGTGCATTTTAATGACACTACAGAAGTTTTGATTTTACTTTACTGTTTTGAATCCTCGTGTTTTGCATAATGAGCTTAAAAATTCTCAAATGAGTTAATATTTATTTATTTATATGTATATGAACTTTATATCATCATCAGCAGCAGCAGCATGCCCCCCTCTGGAGCGTAGCTGTTTCCACAAACTGATGCCAGCTGTCTCTGTTTTGCGCAAGTTTCCATCCGGAAAATAGGCCAAAGTTCTGTGATGTTAACTCTGTCTCAATGGATTTAACCCAAGTAAGTTTGGGTCGTCCCACCGGGCACTTCCAGGCCTTGGGTCGACCCTGTATAATGGTCCGAAGGGCATGTGCATGGTCTTGAGATGGATTGGCTCGAGCAACATGGCCGAAGAGTTTCAGACGACGGTTCCGGATCCTCGGCGTTATTTGACTCTCCCCAGCGCGTCGGTATACCATTTCGTTCGTGGTGTGTGACGGGTAAGAGATCTTCAGAATGCGCCGAAGGCACCATAGATGGAACGTCTCCAACTTTCTGGATAACGCAACTGTCAGCGTCCACATCTCTGCGCCATAGAGGAGTATTGGCAAGATATACACTCCATAAAGCCGAACTTTCGTGTGAATTTGTAAACTGGATCGCCAGAAGTTCCTGTTCATGGACTGGAAGCAGTTGCGAGCTATTGCTATGCGTCTGATGATCTCTTGTGTGCTGCCCCTGAGCTGTCCGTCCGGGATCCTAGGTAGGTAAAGGATTCAACTACCTCTACCAGATGCCCTGCAACGCTCACAGAGGCTGGCCGTAGGGGAGGGGCGATTGTCGTCTGTATCTTCGTCTTGTTCCAGTTCACTTTAAGTCCAAAAAGTTTAGCCTCAGACTCTAATTATTAATCTCGAGGGCCAAAATGAGCACTTTTAGTAGTTCAGCTAGTTGAGCTGCGTCATTCACAAAGTCAAGATCAGTGAACACTTTGTTACCAATGGAGGCCCCCACGAAGCCCCGGTGTGCTATGAACTTTATCATTTTATAAAATTTACATTGAAATACTTATGCAGCTTTTTTGGTCTTTTAGTTAATCTTTGGCATTATGAAAAAATTAATATTATTACATCATGTGTTTGTTTTTCAAAGAGAAAAATAAAAAAACAGTTTTATGATGATGAAGCTGATGAGGATGATATCTTCGGAAAGAGAACTTTTAATCTTGAGGAGAGAGTTAGACAAACACAGAGTTTGTCACCAAAATTTTACATTGAACTGAAGGGCTCAGGTGAGATTTATTGTCACAGCAGCAGATACTTAGTTGATTGTCATCATCACCAGTAACAACAGTAGCATCATCAATAACCATGGGCTCAATGCTTGCTTGTGTCTATTGCCATCATTATTATTATTACTGTTATTATTATTTATTATTATTATTATTGTCTTTACTTAGACAATTTTTATAGTGCAGTAGGCATGACAAAGGCCAAAGTCAAGAGCGCTTTAACACATGTCACGTATATGCGATATTAAATAAGTGTGTCTTTAAATTCTTTGTAAATAATCCATTTAAGAGTTTGCTTTTGCCACATTTTCTGGCAGTGAATTCCATAAAACTGGATTTCCTCATGAGACCTATCTGTCATCAAACTTTGCAGTTTTGGGCAGATGAGAAACAAGTAACTGAATACGACTACTAGATCGGAGCTGCAAACAATGGTCAATCAACGTAGACCATTCCTTTGCCAATGCTGCTTCGTCTGTTTGGAACAATCTCCTGAAATGTGTAACTTCAGACTTAACTGTTTCGCTGATTGTTTTTAGACACCGACTGAAAACTGTACTGTGCAGTTTGGCCTACATTGTTTAGGTCACGTGACTTACCCTGCACTTATGATTCTTCACTTAGTGAATGACTTAATGTGTGTTAACAACCATGTAATAATAATAATAATAATAATAATAATAATAATAATAATAATAATAATCTATACATGTGTGAAGATATGTAGTCAGGATATTCTCGGGCAGTGAATTCCATGAAACTTTAGTCAGGATAGAAAGGGTCATATAAGGCTCGGTATGTGAACAAACATTGAACCAGTTAAGGATAAAAATGGAGAAATATTAGCAGAGAAGAAAAGGGTCATGGCCAGATGGAAACAACATTTTGAGGAGATACTAAACCAAGAACCCCCCCACAACACAGAAGAAACATTTAATGAAATTGATCAATCAGAGGATAGATGCAAATTAGAGGATGAGTTAGGGGAAGAAGACAATATCACAATGGAAGAGGTGGAAAGGGCAGTGAAACAGATGAGAAAAAACAAAGCCCCAGGACTCTGCAATATTACAGCAGAAATGCTCCAAAACACTGGTGTGTATGCAATAAGATGGCTGCATCGGGTCATAAAGGCAGTATGGAAAACTGAGAAAACACCATTAGACTGGAGAAAAGCAATTATAATACCGATACACAAGAAATGAGACAGAAAGGAATGCAATAATGCCAGAGGAATCAGCCTCTTAAGTGTACCAGGGAAAGTTTTTACCAGAGTCATGTTAAACAGAATAAATGACACAGTGGATGAAACTTTCATGGAAAACCAGTGTGGATTCAGGAAGGGAAGAGAATGCTCTGACCAAATCTTTATCCTTCGACAACTCGTTGAGAAAAAACTAGAATTTAATGAAGACCTTTTCTTATTACATCTTACCAGAATTGCAGAACTTGACCATGAAATGTTCAAAAAGCAGATGTTTTCTATCCAATTTACATACAAAATAGACAATTTTGAAGCCAAATCTGTGGTTTGGTTTGACTTTTGGTCCTTGTCGCCACTGCAAGACACTGACAGCCAATTTCTGGACATACTTTCACATATTGAATTTTACCCTGTTATTCACGAAGCGATTGTCATCCTCTTAACATTACCTGCGACTACCTGTACAATTGAGAGGTCATTCAGTACAATACGTCGCGTAGAAACGTGGCTAAGAGCAACTATGGCAGACGACCGTCTATCCGGATTATGCATGCTCAGTGTACACTGAGAGAAAATCAAAGCCAACAAAGCGGTATTTATGGATAAAGTGGTAAACGAGTTTGGCAGAGACCACAGGGCGACTTCAATTTCTGTTCAAATAGGTGACTTGTGCTATTTAACTAATGTCAAAACTTTTCAGATGGAAAACTCTCTTTAAAGAATAAATAACTGATTTTGTTTGGATATTGTTAGAGCTGGGATATTTCTTGTAAATTTTACTAATTATTTATGGCATTTAGAAAACAAATCTGAAAATACCCTAGTTCTTAACCCCTTTAATGTGTATAAAATTTTCCAAGACGTTACCAATATGTGTAATTAATTTTGGGGGAAAGCGTTCATTTGAACTGTGAACATGTACTTTTTAAACTTACTATATTTCAGTCTATATAGAAGCTACAAGGATGTGGTTTGCATCATTGTTTAGCATTTTTATTGTACTTACCATCCATCCGTGCCAAGAAAGAAAATTTGGGGGTTTGGCCCACTCTACAGGCCCAAATATGACCCCTGCCAAAAATTTTCTTCTAAGGTCAATAAAAAAAATTTTCAGTGGTGACCCCCCTAGGTTCAGCAGTACAGTTGTAGGTGGGTGTCTTTGGAACAGATTAGTTCAAAAAGTTTGAAGATTGGACCCAATTTGGGGGAGTTATGATGTTTCTACACCAAGCACCCGTTGTTCGGAGAAGTGAGATTTTTTTCGAGATTCCTGAAATCTGAAACACACAACATAACAGGTTATATAGAAGCTACAAGGATGTGGTTTGCATCATTGTTTAGCATTTTTATTGTACTTACCATCCATCCGTGCCAAAAAAGAAAATTTGGGGGTTTGGCCCACTCTACAGGCCAAAATATGACCCTCTCCCAAAAATTTTCTTCTAAGGTCAATAAAAGAAATTTTTCAGTGGTGACCCCCCCTAGGTTCAGCAGTACAGTTGTAGGTGGGTGTCTTTGGAACAGATCAGTTCAAAACGTTTGAAGATTGGACCCAATTTGGGGGAGTTATGATGTTTCTACACCAAGCACCCGTTGTTTGGAGAAGTAAGATTTTTTGCGAGATTCCTGAAATCTGAAACACACAACATAACAGGTTATATAGAAGCTACAAGGATGTGGTTTGCATCATTGTTTAGCATTTTTATTGTACTTACCATCCATCCGTGCCAAAAAAAAGAAAATTTGGGGTTTGGCCCACTCTACAGGCCAAAATATGACCCCTGCCAAAAATTTTCTTCTAAGGTCAATAAAATAAATTTTTCAGTGGCCAAAATATGACCCCCTGCCAAACATTTTCTTCTAAGGTCAATAAAATAAATTTTTCAGTGGTGACCCCCCTAGGTTCAGCAGTACAGTTGTAGGTGGGTGTCTTTGGAACAGATCAGTTCAAAAATTATGTAGATCGGTCCCAATTTATGGGAGTTTCTAACCCAAACACCCATTGCACGGAGAGATGAAAGTTTTTGCAAGAAGCTTGAAATCTGAAACACAAAACATAACATAGTCATAAACAATGACATAAATTTACATAAATACATACATACATACAGACATACATAAATACATACATACATACATACATACATACATAATATTACATATGTATATACAAAAACAAATGAAAATTAGACTATCAAGCAATGCAATTGTGTCGTGCTTTCTTTTCAACATTTGGTCGCCCTGAAAAGGGCCGTTTGGGTGATGCAGTCCATTGATACAATACCTATGGTGCTAGTAATTCAGCTTGGTGTGATATATGCGAAAGCACGGTGTGATGCACAGAGGCACCTCGCAATCTGGACAATAATAACGAGTACCCTTCCTCAATGTCTTCCCTTTATCATCTTTGTCTGAAAATAAGCAAAAATAAGCATAAGTAAGTGAGGTTATTGCTAAAAGTAGGTAAAATAGACCAGACTGAAGCTGCCATTCCCTTCGTATAACATGGGTGTCGGAGTACGAGGCTCGGTCAGTAGTTCGTCCAGGTGTGATAGAGCTCAAGCAGGGATTTGGCACAAAGGCACAGCACAATCCTCACACCAAGTTCTGGTCTCTTTCCTTATGGGTTTCCCATCCCTCCCCTTTCATACAGGGCTTTTGTTGTCCAATACATCTTCAATTCTGCCTTGTGAACTATGCCCTGGTAGATAATCAAAGACAGGAAAACTAGCAGCTCATCCATACCCACGTCCTCCCATTTGAGCAACCTTGAGTGCCTGGCCAAGGTTATTTGCTGCAATTGTGCTGCCCTCCTGTTAGTTTCAACAGGATTACCCCAAGCATTTCCGTGGTAAAAATAACTTGAAGTAATCCATGGGGATTTGGTGGGAGGAATGTCGACCTTCATACCTGACTCCCCAGTGAACGCCACGCGGGTTGGTTCCACCGATGCTCTATTGTCCCATTGGAACTCCTGCCTCACCTCGTACCCCTCCGTCTCGCCGCTGTCCCCGAACTTTCGTCTTCCGAGGACCGCCGTCACCCGCTCCACATCACATCATCGTCGGTGTCTTCGAATTCGGAGAGATCATCGTCCGATTCCATGACCATCTCCAAAGCTTCAGCCGCCGCTATCCTCTTTCTCGACGCCATCTTTTCAACAACAACGACCCCCCCTCTTCCAGCCTCAACTACGATTCTATTTTTAGGAATAGACTGGCTCCCGGCGCCATTGAACGCAGAATATGTCAATAAATGCCTAGATCGCTTTTTGACGTGCTCAGCTCGGGGCAAACATATAGATACGGGTCTGTGAAGTTCATGACGAACTGGACTCGGGGCTAACATATAAGGCGGCGCCATCTTGGACGTGCTGGGTTCGGGGCAAACGCTAAAGAGGTTAATTTACTGTTTTGCAGTTTTCGACCTCTCGCTGAAAATTGATTTCGTGGATCATTGTGTTTTGCCCCTTGCAAAAATTCCTGCAGGCATGCATGGAAGAATCCTTTGAATATTGTACACCTAACATACAACAAATGAAAGGTGCTTCAACCTACAGGAAAGGAACCCATCTCTGCAAAAGTATGAAGCAGATGTCTCCACTACTTTGGGCATGTTGCAAGAGCAGCCCCAAACATGGACCATGCAAGAGCCCTGCAGGAAGTTATTAAAGGCCCCCGGTATCATGAAAAAGACCAGTTGGTTGTACAAGAGCCACCTGGACCAGAACAATTCAATCCGACCTTCCTCTTTGTAACATTGGACTTTTCACAGCCTGGAAGATGGCTCAAAACCAAAATTCTTGGAAATGCTTAGTGGAAAATGCTACACTCTATCAGTGAGCTCACCAATGATGATGATGACTTTTGGATGTTGCTGGAATGATCACTTTATGCCTCTTTTCACTGTCTGAGAACATTAAAAATCTAACTCTGTTATGTTATTCATGAAGAGCTTAAGACTTACTATCTGCAAGTGTTTAATTATCATGAGTACTCGATCTTTTTGACACTATTGAGTATTTAACTGATTAAACTATATGATTTGCTTCTGTTTTCAGATTTTACTTTGAAATATTTTCAAAGAAATGGATTTTCTTGTCCTATCATAGTAAGAGATAAATCAGGTTTAGGAATGAGGCAAGTATTACTGTTTTAATCCAGTTGCCTACCATATATACTAGTTTGTAAGACAATCTTATGGACAGAGGCGGGAAGATGGCAGAAGTGGTTACATGCTGGACAAGCACACTCACTGGAGCCCCTAAGGTCGACTCGCCTTAATTGCTGGAGGGCAGTGATATAATAATGAGGAGCAGCATTCAGTTGCGAGGTGAAGCACAGACCTGACTGGCAACCAACTCTAGGTTAATGGCGAATGCCACCCATGTCGCTGTATGCCACAGAAACCGGAGATCAGTGCCAGTCCCAAACTTCAAATTGAGTATGGGAAACTTTACCTTTTGCCTTATGGACATGTCTTCTTCTTTATGTTTCTTCCTCTATCAGAGCGTTGGCAGCCATTTTCCACCAATTCTCTCTATCTTCTGCTGCTCGTTTTAAGGCTCCATAATTCTCTGTATTTGCCCGGTCAAAGATGTCATCCATCCAGCCTCTTCTCAGACACCCCTTTCTCCTTGTTTCCTTCTACCTTCCATTGATATCAATGGCAGGTCTCTGACTAAGCCTCTCATGATGTGACTGGCTTTTAGGAAATTTTTCTTTGGATTTCCAGATTCCTCATTGCTTTTGTTTCGCATCTTTCTAGGACTCTGTCGTTTGCTATCTTGTCCATGCAGCTCATTCTCAAGATCCTTCTGTAGTACCATAACTCATGGACTGTGTGTGATCTTTTTCATAATTGTCCTGTTCATTGTCCAGGTTTCCCATCTGTAAGTCAGCACTGGGATGGTATGACATTGGACAAGCCTCTTCTGACTTTGATATTGAGATCTCTTTTCATGGGCTTTTTCATCCTCCAAAAAGGCTTCCTTGACCATGCCTATTCTCATTGTGATCTCATTTCTGCCATCATCTGTGATGCAACTCCAGAGCTTTTTATAACCTTCCACTTACTGTAGCTGTACATTGTTGATAATGATATTGCATGTCTGTCACAAGCTCCTATTAAGCATGTGAGGGTTCTTTTTTTCTTCAATGTAATATGCACTTTTAGAACCTCTTCGTCTTAATGTATGACAAATAAACAATGCACTGATCAATAAATGAATTCCTTTTCTTTAACACAAACACAATTATATTCACAACTGTTTCTCCAACATAGAATATTCTACTCAAAGCAACGTATTTCTATAGTTTCTCAAATGTTTCTTATACTGTTCATTTATACTCACGTAAATCTTTTCTATATTGTCTGTTTGAACATCTTCAAAACCGCATACAATATCACGTAATCGTTTTCTATGAATTCTATATCTCAATCATTTCTCAATTATTTCTTAACCTTTTAAAGGGGGAATTAAATTTTTTAAGTCATCCCCCGACGGGGAATTAATTTTTGGAAAAGGCGTTTATATGAAAACGTGAACATATACGTTATAAACTGACTATATTTCAGGCTATATAGAAGCTAGAAAGATGCGGTTTGCACCGTTGTTGAGCATTTTTATTGCTCTTTCTATCCATCCGTGCCAAAAGAAAAAAGTCGGGGTAGGGACCACTCTACACCCCAAAATCGGACCCCCTCAACATTTTGTTCAAATTTTGATCAAAGGTCAATAGCAAAACGTCTTCAGCGGTAAACTCCCAAATGTGAGCGATAGAGTTCTAGAGGAGTGTAATTAGAACAGAATGGTGCAAAAATTTTGAAGATCGGACCATATTTGGGGTAGTTATGAAGTTTCATACCCAAGTGCCAATTGCTGGCTGAAATGACAATTACGCGAACGGATTTTCAATGTGAAAAACCGAACAACTCAGTATATTTCAGGCTATATAGAAGCTAGAAAGATGCGGTTCGCACCATTGTTGAGCATTTTTATTGGTCTTTCGAACCATCCGCCAAAAAAAATTTGGGGTAGGGTCCTACACACCCCAAAATCGGACCATGTCCGACAAAAATTTCAAAGCTCAATAAAAAAAATTTTCAGCGGTGACCCCCAACTGTGAGCAAGAAAGTTATAGGGAGGCATAATTGGAACAGAATAGTGCAAAAATTTTGAAGATCGGACCATATTTGGCGTAGTTATGATTTTTCTAGCCTCTGGCTGAAGATTTTTCCTATACATTTTCCAGCCTTGGTTGTTACACAGCCAATATCTCTTGCATATATATAATCAGCATTATCGAAAACGGTGCTGCCACCTATCGAATGGATGTGAACTAAATCGGTTGCCACGTTGGATTTTTGAAAAAATTGCAGGTCCGCGGTACACACTCGCTTATCTAGCGCGCCGTTTATAGACGGCGAACACAGTTTGGATACGGTTTTCCGCGCCGTTTAAAGACGGCGAACCCCTGGAAGAGGTTAATTCCTCTCAATTCTCTCATTATCAAAACTTCTCGACAACGCCCCCTTTCATATTTCATTTCTCTTCACCATCGCTCACAACCGCGACCACTCCCGACAGCGACCTCCGCTCGACTGTACCTGTCTTTCACCTTTACCTCTATTCATTCACTCACGCCACCATACAGCACACAGACACCACACAGACACCACCAACGCGCACACCAGCTCACCCCTCACACACACCCAGCCAACCCAAATACACACAAACATTTACAAACTCACAACCCAAATATCACTTTGTGACATATGCCCCCGTTTTTAAAAATTTTCCTGAAAGTAAAATTTTATCAAAACACACAAATTGATAATCTACAATGCAACCAACTAAATGCAATAATCAACTTATAAGTTCATCAGTCATATAACAAAATCGTTCACTTTACTATTTGTAATTACATCTAGTTTTAAGTAATGCATCACGCTCTCGTCTACATTGAACAAAATCTACATAAACAGGTTTCGAATCAATACGTCGTCCTCTCATTCCAGAAATAGCTTTCTCTGCTTTCTGAAAAGAAGTAAAACAAATAAAACCAAAACCTCTCGAACATCCATTTGCACACACAACTTTCGCACTTGTAACCTTTCCGAATCTGGAAAAGATTTCTCTCAAATCTGCATCATCGATCGATTCACACAAATTCTTGACATACAGGTTTCGATTCTTGGACTGATATCCTCTTTGCTGTTGTAATTGTTGAAAACGATTCTTCAATTCGACATCTCTTTCTTTCCTCTTTTGCGCTTTACCTACAAAAATCTTATAGCCATCCAATTCAAAGTTATTCAAATTCTCCACTGCCTGTAAAGCTGGTTTACAATCAACAAAATTCACAAACCCAAATCTCTTACTGTTGCCTCTTTCATCACGCATCACTTTACAATTCACAATATCCCCAAACGGTTGAAATAATTTCAGTCATTTATCATCGTCAACATCTGCTCCAAAATTCTTGATGTAAACATTGTGAAATTTCTTTGCTTCTCCTTCATTCAAATTTAATTCATCAATATTTCCAACAATCAAATCACAAATAGGCAAATTCAAGGCTAAAGCTTCAACTGTACCCGTAATAACATTGACTTCACAAAAATTTTCACTACATCTGCTTCCCTAACAGTACCATCAGCCATCATAAATTCTTGTTTAAGCCCAGTAAAATCTGCTTGTGGGACTAACTTCTTGTTAATAACCACAGTAGTATACCCTGTATCACGAAGTATTTTAACCGGCTTATCAAACACAAATCCCAAATGAAAATTCAAATTATCCATCCTGACATTATAAACAGTTTTATCAATATTCTGATCAACCGTAAAAGTTGCACTAACGACATGTTTGCCATTGAATTTCCTTTGATCACCCGAAAACTTATTACTGCAATCTTTGGCTAAATGAGAATCACTGGAACACCTTGTTTCAGCAATTCCTAGTATGTTTATCCTCATTCTTCTCATTTCTTGCACAACATTACTCAGTTTCCCTATCTGATATAATGTCCTTACATTCCAGGTGGCAATTCTGGTAATTTGTCCTTTTTGGGTTTTATATTTTTGCGCAGTAGCTGGCTGATGGTCGGGCGTCACCTGCTGCCCATGACCTTCCCTACCAGGCGAGGAAATGATCAAGGAGATGGAAGGTATAAGGATAGGAGGAAAAAATATCAATAACATAAGATTTGCGGATGATACAACACTGTTAGCGTACTCGGAAAGAGAGCTACAGGAACTGGTGGACAAACTAGCAGAGGAAAGTGAGAGAAAAGGACTAAAAATAAACATAAAGAAGACCTTCACTATGGTAATCACAAAAACAAAAGAAGTGCCGAAATGCAAGATTTTATTAAATGGAAGAGAAATAGAACAAGTAACTTATTTCAAATATTTGGGAAGCATTATTACAAGTGATGGAAGAAGTGATAAAGACATAATAACAAGAATAGGTATGGCAAAATCTGCCTTCATGGAAATGAAACAAATATTAACGAACAAGAAAATATTAAAAGAAACAAGGCTCAGAGTGCTTAGATGCTATGTATGGTCAGTTTTGTTATATGGATCTGAGACGTGGAACATATCAAAAAGATTAAAAAGAAACTGGAAGCGGCAGAAATGTGGTTTTATAGGAGGATGCTAAAGGTCCCATGGACAGACAAGAGAACTAACTAAGAAATACTACAGATGATGGAAGAGAGATTTAACACTGTTGACTACCATCAAGTTAAGACAGACGAAATTTTTCGGGCACGTGATGAGAAAAGAAGGATTAGAAAACTTGGCAGTGACAGGCATGGTGGAGGGTAAAAGATCAAGAGGAAAACAAAGATCAAAATATACAGACAGAATGAGAGAGGAAATGGGGATAGGAAATAACATCGAACTCCTGAGGAACACTAGAGATTGAGAAAAGTGGAAGTCCATGGCCGCCGACACAGCAATGCATGGCACCTGAAAGAAGAAAGAAGAAGGAACAAATATAACAACATCGTCGAGATTTCAAATTAGGTCGAAAGAATTGACTCTGATTATTTAACATAACACTCTCCGACGGATTTGAAACTTGTCGAGAAATTACCTCCTGAGTCGAATGACACGCATCAACTGGAATAGGCCTATCATTCTTTGAACACACGCCACCATCCAACTGAAAATTCATCTTTGCATCAAGATAATTATCTGCCAACTTCTTTGTTTCCACCAACGAACCAGACGATCTTTCTTTCAAAAATATTTTCAACTCATCACTGCAACTTGAAATAAACTGATCTCTAATAATTAATTCCCGCAAATCATCAAAGTTCTTTGGAATACCAGATAACGCACATAATGGTCGAAGGTTTGTTCTAAACGACTTGCAAACTGAGATGCACTTTCATTCAACAATAGGCACATAGACAGAAATTTTGATCGATAGCCTTCAATTGCTAACTGAAATTCTCGCAATAAATCTGTTTTCAAGCCCTGATAATTATCATTCACCTGAGTCACTGAACATCTCGTATACACAGACAGTGCCTTACCTGTCAACAATGCACTAAGATTCGTAGCCCAATTGACGCTGTTCCAACCTTGCGCTGTAACGTACAACTCGAACCGCTGCAAATAGGCGTCCATGTCGTCGACTTCTGAATTGAACGCAGGCAGTTTCGGAATTCGCGAAATCGACTTCTGGTCAATCACCATATGATTGTCACTCCCAGAGTTCTGACTACGCAACGCCGCCAACTGTACATCCTGGTTATGCTGTACACTTTTCAGCTCCAATTCATGTCTCCGTATACATTCTGCTTCTTCGACTTCCATTTTCTTTAACCCTTTAACGGGCAGCGACGTTTATAAACGTCGGCAGAAAGTGGTAACGAAACGGGCAGCGACGTTTATAAACGTTGCGCCACTTCAAAGGCTATTCACGAACGGGCAGCGCCGTCTATAAACGTTCTTCAATGGAATATCGCTTTAGTTATTATCCATTCGCAAGATGACAGCTCTCTTTTAGCTAGTGTGGCCTCTATAAGCGAAAAGAATATATTTTAAGTGACCGAGGGGTCGGATTTTGACCAGCATTCATGCACGTCACGTCACTTCTACCGTAAGAAACCTAATAAATCCACCAAATTGGGTCCGATCTTCAAAATTTTTGAAGCTATCTGTTCCCAAGACACCCACCTCCAACTTTGCCGCTGAACCTAGAGGGGTCATCACTGAACAATTTTTGCTATTGCCCCCAGAACAAATTTTTGGGGAGGGGGTCCAATTTTGGGCTGTAGAGTGGGCCAAACCCCCAAAATTTTTTTTTTGGCACGGATGGATGGCAAGTGCAAAGAAAATGCTAAACAACGGTGCAAACCGCATCTTTGTAGCTTCTATATAACCAGAATTATGGCAAGTTTAAAACGTACATGTTCACAGTTCATATGAACGCTTTTCCCAAAAATTAATACCCCGATTGGTAACGTCTTGTAAAATTTAATTACCCCGGCTAAGGGTTAACTGAACAACTGCTTCTTGTGCTAAACGCTTTATTTCTTCCTCATATTTTCGACATTTCTCATTTTCTTCAAATTCTCTCTGTTTCTCTTCTCTTGCTAATCTACATTCTTCTCTTTCCATATCTGCTTTCTCTTTCTGCTCTGTTCTATATATCTGAAAATTTTCTTTAGCAAATTCAAACAACTGATTTCCTGTCAATTCCATTGATTTACCCAACGTTAAAAATGTTCAAAATCAGCCATGACAAATATAAATATTCCAAAACAAAGTGTATAAATCACAACAGACCAAAACTGACGAAAACTGATACTGGTCAACTGATTTTATGCCAGGAGGTCTGAATTTGATACAATTAAGACGACCACCGCTGCCACCATTTTGTCACAAGCTCCTATTAACACGTTGACTGCGATACGATTGATTACTGGGACGCGGCTGGTGTGGAATGCGTTCATGCGTGACCAACGTGAATGCCGCTAGATTATTTTCAAGGCACAATCACATTAGACGCCTGTTAAGGAAAATATTTTGGAACAGATGTGTTTAGAAGCCATCTGTTACTAGTATCATGTTCTCTTTACTCAGGTATGCACCAATTCATAGGAAAAATGCCGGTGCCATGTAAGGTGACGGAACAATAGTTAGCTCAACAATGGCGAGTGGAGAAATTATTGCCATAAAATGGAAACAATTTCAATTTAAATTCCAACCTTCATTGTCTGGTCCAAATGCCTCTCTCACACCCCGAGCCAAAAATTATCCGCTTCACTGGATGGGACTTGACAATGCAAGCCACGTAATTACATCGTAGCAGGAATTCTCCAGGTGTACGTTTATATGACGCGTCAGGGAGTACGTTTATACGACGCATCAGGGAGGATTATAATTACGAGGCTGTGGTTGAGTATATTGTGGTTTTTGAACAAATGTTTATAGGACAAATATTCATACGTCTTCCATAGAATACGCCTTTTTGATTGGTCACTCATTCTAGTAGCTAAAGGAAGCAGAAGAATGATTCCAAGATCCGCATAAGCTAAAATAGTTTGCATTGAACTAAGGACGTCACCTGACGTCCCTAGCGCCCTGAGAAACCAAAATAAGGACGTCAGTTGACGTCCCTAGCGCTCAACGTGCTAAGCATGTGAGGGTTCTTTTTTTCTTCAATGTAATATGCACTTTTAGAACCTCTTCGTCTTAATGTATGACAAATAAACAATGCACTGATCAATAAATGAATTCCTTTTCTTTAACACAAACACAATTATATTCACAACTGTTTCTCCAACATAGAATATTCTACTCAAAACAACGTATTTCTATAGTTTCTCAAATGTTTCTTATACTGTTCATTTATACTCACGTAAATCTTTTCTATATTGTCTGTTTGAACATCTTCAAAACCGCATACAATATCACGTAATCGTTTTCTATGAATTCTATATCTCAATCATTTCTCAATTATTTCTTAATTCCTCTCAATTCTCTCATTATCAAAACTTCTCGACAACGCCCTCTTTCATATTTCATTTCTCTTCACCATCACTCACAACCGCGACCACTCCCGACAGTGACCTCCGCTCGACTGTACCTGTCTTTCACCTTTACCTCTATTCATTCACTCACGCCACCATACAGCACACAGACACCACACAGACACCACCAACGTGCACACCAGCTCACCCCTCACACACACCCAGCCAACCCAAATACACAAACATTTACAAACACACAACCCAAATATCACTTTGTGACAATGTCTTTTGTGTTTCTTACTGGCCACCATGATTTTTGTTTTTTTCAAGTTTAATTTCATTACGTGTGCCTATCTTGATTATGCTTGTCACCAGAGTCTTCCTCGTTTTTGGTTAACCCCTTGACTGCGTTGCGGCAATATATACGCTGCTGTGACCGGTTAATTTTTAATATGCGCGTAAACTGTTGCTAACAAAACAGTTGCTAACAAATATAACATATATAACACATATAACATATATAAATATATATATATAACACATATAACATATGTAACATATATACATAACACATATAACATATATAACATATATATAACACATATAACATGTATAATATAACATATATATATATGTTATATGTTATATATGTTATATATGTTGTATGTGTTATATATGTGTTATATATATAACATATATATAACATATATATAACATATATAACATATATATAGTTATATATGTTATATATGTGTGTTATATATGTTTATATATATATAACATATATGTTATATATATATATGAGTGCAATATATATGTTATATATAACATATAACATAATATTGCTATTTGCTAACAAATATAACTAAATCGAAACAAAATGCAGTTATCAACAAGTTTTTAAAAAGTTAACGCAATTTTTTCACGCCAGCTGGCTTACTGAAAATGGCAGAAAAGTCACTGCCAATATTTAATTTTTGTATGATAGGACTGGAAACAGTCAACTTATCCGACATACTGCTGCTTGATTATCCTGCTTACATCCAGACACTCCCCTTTTCCCACCCTTGATAGTGTCACTGATGTCATGTGACTTCCATCCAGGCATCAGCTACTCAGCAACAAAAATATCTATTCACTACTGCGGTCATTAGGCAATTCAATACTGCGGACATAACACCATTACAGCACAATGGGAATACATGCTACTATATGACGATGCTCGTCGTCACGCAGCAACAGCGAAAAGAAATTTATGACGACGCTCGTCGTCACGACGCGGTCAAGAGGTTAATAGTGGGGTGACATATATGTATCTTATGTTGTTTATATTGTGTCCTCATATTTTACGCCTCCCGGTAGTCCATTCAGGACTTCTGATAGTAGGTATTCACTATTAAGATTAAATAGTATTGGTGACAGTATACACTATACATCCTTGTCTTACTCAGCGACAGTGTTGCATGACATGATTGATCTGGGTCGCAGGCCTATTGTTGACTGGACCAGAATGCTTTGTGTGACAAGTTTGTTGTCTAGAGGTGGTCTGGGCTGCAGGTTATAAACTGGGGTTGAAGCAGGGCTTTCAAAAAACAATCTCTACTAGTCAGAGGCAGACCAAGGGAGGGGCAGGGGGACATACTTCTCCGGGCGCCGAGGTGAAGGGGCACCAAAATCGGGTATTTGGGTAAGTGAAATGCACAATAAAGAAGAAGAAACGCATGTGACGAACTTTTTTTTTGCTTGTCAGCACTATATGAAGAGGGGCGCCATAAGAGCTGAGGGGCGCCGAAAACAATGCGACTACTTTTTTTTGCTCGTCAGCAATGTTAGGGGCGCAAAAAGTACACTTTGCCCCAAGCGCTGCATACCCTTGGTCTGTCTCTGCTACTAGTAATGCTTTTTAGCAAAAGCACTAGTTAGCGAATGTTTTGCTGGCATATCATTATTTGATAGGCAAAATAAAACTGCCACTGCATGACAGTGGTAAGTCCGGTTGAAGAAGGAAGGAGCCAGGCGCTTATCGTCTTTTGATGAATGCATCTTTAAATAAATACAGCAGCATTACTTATCATTGTAATGTGTTAGGCATGATGTTTTTTGCGAACATTCTTTGGAAAATTGCATTGGCTCACGAGTAAGCCTTAATGTCTTAAAATGAATTTTAACCCTTTGAACCTGACAGACCGCAAAAGCGGCTTGCCAGATAGGCATATATACCCAAGATGCCACTAAAGTGGCTTACTCATCTGCCATTGTAACCCACCAGGCATTTATAGCGGCTTGCAGGCTTTAGCTTATTGAGTATAAAGCAATGTAGGGTTATATTTAGCTTGATTTTTCCTGCAGTCAGCAGTGATGCAGTCAGCAGTGATGCAGCCAGGTTGAACACTCAATTGCTAGAAACCTTTGCAGACAGCATAATTTAAAGCTGGTAGGCTGCTAAAGTGAAATTGGGTCAGACTACTCTGGGGTAACAAGGGTTCAAAAGTTTAAAGCATAAATTTTTCGACTTATATGCAAGTAAATACAGTAATCTGATCTTTTCATATTAGTGCTTATATAGTTTTTCCTTCAAATTGAACTACTGGAGTTAAAATTAAATACATTCAAAATATATTGGTCTATCTGTCGATTGCCTTTCTTGCAGCCTCAACTGTTATCATCAAAGTTATAATAATAATAATAATAACAATAATAATGTGATTTTAAGTGGTTTAGGAGGCTAAGTAAACCTGCGTGAAAACCACTGATGTAACCATCTGCATTCAATAACCTAGTCTATCGAGATAGCCTTTGAATCCGTTTACTGTTTCAACTGTGACAGTTGAAACAGTAAACGGATTCAAAGGCTATCTCGATACCACCTTGTCCAAACTGTTCCATTTGTCCACAACCCTTGCACAAAAAAATTTTCTTTCTTGGACCCACCTTCTGCTTAAACAATTTGCATTTGTGGCCTCTTGTGCTGCTATAGTGTGCCAATGTAAAGAATCGATTGTATAGCACATCTACTTTTCCAGTCATTACTTTGTATGTTTCCATCAAATCCCCTCTCTCTCTTCTCCTTTCTAATGTTGTCAGTCCACAATATTGAAGTCTTTTTTCGTAGCTTAAATTATGGCATCCATTGACCATCTTCGTTGCTCGTCTTTGCACTTTTTCTAAAAGCTCTATATCTTTTTTCAAAAATGGATTCCATGCCTGAACACATTATTCTAGATGAGGCCTTACTAATGACTTATATAGTTTTATGATTATGTCTTTGTCTCGACTCACTATTGTCCTTTTCATCGTTCCCAACATTTGGTTTCCTTTTTTGCTGCCTCCATGCATTGATGAGATGGATTCATACTTCTATGGATGATTACCCCAAGTCTCTTTCTTTTTCTGTTGTGGTTAGAACCTTCCCCACTAAAGAATATTCATTACCATTATTAGACTTCCCAACATGCATTACAGAACATTTATCAATATTGAAAAACATCTGCCAGTTCACAGACCACTTAAACAATTTCCTTAGATCTTCCTTTAAAGTTGAACATCATTCTCTGAGTCTATATTTCTGCATATCTTTGTATCATCAGCAAACTTTGAAATTTTGGATAGTACCGGTAATCCTTCATCGATATCATTTATATATATTAGAAAGAGCAATGGCCCAAGTACTGAGCCCTGAGGAACTCCATTAATAACTCTTGTCCATTCTGAATGGCCTCCCCTAATGCCAACCTTCTCTCTTCTTCCCTTTAACCAATTTTGAATTCATTTGAGAATATTCCCCTGCATTCCACAGGACTTCAGTTTGGCAGCCAGCCTTATGTGGGGCACTTTATCAAAAGCTTTGCCAAAATTTAAATATATTATGTCTACTGCCTTGCCCTCATCTAGCTTATCAAAAACCTCCTCCTGAAAGTTCAACAGGTTCGTCAGGCATGAATGCCCCTTTGTAAATCTGTGCTGACTATCTTTAACAATTGTATGCCTAGTCAAATGTTCCAAAATGCTCTCTTTCAGTATTTTTTCCATAACTTTGCAGATTACAGAAGTTAGGCTCACTGGTCTGTAATTGCTTGGTTCACTTCATTTTCCCTTCTTGAACAGGGGGCTGACTAATGCATCTCTCCAGTCTTGTGATACTACTCCAGTTCCGAGTGATTCATTGATTATCAAAGCAGTTGCATGTCCTATTTCATTTCGAACCTCGTAAAGAAACTTCGGATGTAAGCCATCTAATCCTGTTCTCTTGTCTCTTTAAATTGGCCAAAACCTTGATAACACATTCTTTTGTACACACTACATCTGTTAGCATTTCTTCTTTGTTTTCATCTAACACAATTTTGGCTTCTGTCATAGTATTTGTATTTTCCTCTGTAAATACTGAACAAAAATAGTTATTTAGAATCTGTGTAGTTTCTACAACGTCTGTTATTGCACATCCTTCGCTGTCCAAGAGGGGACCGGCTGTGTCCTTTCATCTCAACTTTCTATTACAATATTTGTAGAAACTTTTGCTGTTCTGTTTTATATTTTTTGCCAACCTGTCTTCAAAATTTTCAATAGCCATCTTGTTAGTAACTGCTGACACTTTTCTTTTCTGGGTATAGTATTCCTCCAAGATCTTGAGTCTGTGCTGATTCTGTTCATTTTCTTTACTTGCCAATCTGAGTTTTCTGTTTCCTCCATGCTTTGTTTTTTGCCCTTCTTTTCCGTTGCACTTCTCTTGTTATCCAAGGAAGTTTGTTATTAATTATCTTCGGTTAAGTTAATGCTATGCATTATTGATAATCATGGTGTTTTTCATTTCTGTCTTCTATCAATATTATTACTTGTTATTAGCATATTTTCATAAAAAGGATCTTATCTAAGGTCACCAGATTATTCTGAGTGAAAATCGGGACATTTTGGATTATGGTTGGGCTTAGTTTAGTTTGGTTAGTTCAGTGTAGATTATGGAGTGCCTGAAAGATCCATCATTAGGCCTGTGCTGCTCAGCCTTTACACCACACCACTTTCATCTTTAATGAACTCCCTCAGTTTAAATCACCAACTCTATGCTGATGACACTTAGTTATTCCAATGTTTCCTTTTCATCATCTTCATTTAACACATCTATCATTGAGCTTGAATCAGCATTTTCATCAATCTTGACATGGTTGTCACCTAATCTTGTTCTTAGCCCATCTAAGACATAATTTATTTTAATTGAACTGCCCCAACAACTCCAAAAAATTGACAATCCTAAGCTGGTTTTGGCTCCTGACCAGTGGCGGCTCCACCATGTTGATGACTGGGGATGCATCCCCCACCGGGGTTCTGAATGACCTTTCTTTGCTTGTCAACCTATTTTCCGGTAAGGTTTTTTAAAAATTTAGTGAAAAATACTGTGAATTACCTTTTTTAGCTTGTCGACCTTTTTTGCAAGGTTTATTAACATTTAGTGGGCAAACAATGAACTTTTTCTCCTTTTTCTTTTGTTTTTTCTTCTTCACTTTGCATCCCCAACACCAACTTCCTATACATTATTTTTCATCCCCTCTCCCCACCAAGAATTCCTGGAACCACCACTGCTCCTGACACCACAATAACCACCGTTGCAACTGCAAAAAATCTGCACCTGAACTTTGGAACTAGATCCCTCCACAGCCTTAGACACTGTCAAACAATAAAATCTGAATCCTCACTTCCCATAGTTCCTGCATTATATCCTCATGTTTTCAGATCTAAGCTTAAATTGTTCCTTTTCTAAAATCATTTCCTCCATAGCTATAACAACCTAGCCTCAGTACCATTTGGATATATTATTGCCTGGCTGATCATTCACTTTGCTCATTGATATTTTAAGAAAGGCTAAGTGCTTATGAATAAGTGACACTGTTGTACTACTTTCAGAAGTGCTATATATATTAGAGCTGTACCGATTAAGCAGCAACATTCACAATCGGGCCGATTATTAAGACAATCGGAACAATCGATAATTATAATCGGGCGCCAATCCGGCACCAATACCAATTAATCTGTAACATTCGTATTCGGGACGATTATTAGGGTAATCGGAAGAATCGGTTATGGGGTGCCGATTATTTTTTTCTGGGTGCCGTAGGCCAGAGTGAGTGGTGACTGGTGAGTGTCGCCCTCTAGGAGTCTAGACTCCTTGGTTGCTTCCTTTGGGGTGATGCTGGTGCCATCTGGGGAGTCGGTGGCGGCTGTGAGCTCGTAGAACTGTCAATAGAGGAAGGGACGAGGGAGGGCCAGCTATCTTGAATCCTTCATTCGATAGTCGGTCAGGGGCAGTTAAATGTCAGACCAGATTGTCAGATATGACATCTGTTAACCATTGGTTGGAGACTCAGAGACGATTAGTGTCCGATCTGACTTCGTCGGCATCTCTTCACCCTCGGTCGGAGACGATTAGGTCCAATGATCTTATCTGACTTCGTTGTCATTGCTCAGATGCATTAGATGATTAGAATATTAATAGGAATACATACTCGATTATGCCCGATGATCTTATCTGACTTCGTCGTCATTACTCAGATGCATTAGATGATTAGAATATTAGTAGTAATACATACCCGATTTGGAGATTTAGACAGACAATCGGTATCGGCAAGACAATCGGAACAATTGGTAATCGGAACAATCGGCAAATTGTGCAATCGGTACAGCTCTAAATATGTGTGTGTGTGTGTGTGTGTGTGTGTGTGTGAGACCCGCTGGGAGAAAAGGTACCATAAGTGGGATCACAGATTAGCGAGAAAATTGCATTTTTATCTTCAAAACTTTAATTTTTCAAAAATTACTTTTTTATTTTTAAAAAATTACTCTTTTGGTAGTTTAGACAGTATGATGTGTAGACAATTAAATTATTATGTCTTTTTAATCAAATCTGCATCATTTAATAAAGAATTTGTTTTAAAACTGAGATAGGTAAAACGTACCATAAGTGAGCTTCTGACTTTGATGCTCTGTTTAGGCTTACTTACTAATTTTTAAAAAAAATTGAATATGTATGAGCTTAGAGCCAGCTGACAAATCTGCAATATCGGTCGATTTTTGTTTCTTTCTTTGCTTAAAAGTGAAGTTTAATCTTATTTTGTGTTGCTATTTATGAATTACAACACTAGTTTCTCATTCTTTGTTTTTCATCATTCCGTTACATATGTTACATTTATAATCACCTTGATTAATATTATTTATAAGTTTTATTGTGTTCTATTACAGCTTGTTCATATATCTTGTTTAGATTGTACATTACAACCGTATTATTATGTCCTGCCATGCCACTTATGGTACCTTTTTCAGTTACTGTGTTCTAGTATTAGTAATTATATTTATTTCAATTTTCTACTGATAAATTATGAATAGTTACAGATGAAACTTTAGAGATAGTTTGCATATATGATAATTAATACAGAGATAAAATTTCATCCGTAACTCTTGTATAGTTTTAAAATTTTGAACTCCTTAATTTCATTAATAATAAATGTTCAATTTCTTAGAATTTTGAATTTGATAGGCATGATGTTTGGATGCTGGTATCTCTGAAATAACAAGGTATATTTCTCTAAAACTTTGCTGTGACTGAGCTACTATAACCCCGATATATGCAGCATATGTAACTCAAAAACCCCACATATGGTACCTTTCTCCCAGCAGGTCACATATAATATATATATATATCCACAAGATTTTACTTACTTACTTAGGGTTACCTTAGATGTGCAGTCCATGGACCTAAAACAGGGTATGCAAAACAGCCTTCATTTGCAGCCATCTGCTGGTCTGCTATGCCTTTTTTATGTTTCCTGAATACATTAAAATATCTTGAAGTCACCTTAGCTGCAACACAGGTTTTATGTTTTTTCGTATCGATGCATTATGAAATGACAAATCGGCCATCATGACCAATAGAAAATGATGCATTACAGTATTATTATTATTATTATTATTATTATTAATTCTGACAATTTCATATAGCGCAATACACATAGCGAAGGCTAAAGTCAAGAGCACTTTACAAGTGTCCCTAATAGGAGATGTTAAATAAATATGTTTTAAGGTTCCTAGTGAACATTTCAGGAGATGTCGCCCTAGTCACGTCCGCCGGCAGTGAGTTCCAAAGCAAAGGGTTGCCCCTCAAAACAGACCGATCCCCAAATTTTGCTGTCGTAGACGGGGGTGGAACCACCAATTGAGAACGGTTGCTTGATCGAAGCTGCGAGCGCTGATCAGACGACTTGGGCTTACAGACAAGAGCCATTAAGTACTCGGGGCAGAAAGGGTCATTTAATGTCCTAAATGTAAACCAGCAACGTTTAAAGGCTATACGCTCCGGAATCCGGAGCCAGTGAAGTTTGTCTCGTAATAGCAGTGTCACATGCTCATTCCACCTAGCGCCAAAGATCAGACGTGCTGAAACATTTAGCACCATCTGAAGACGGTTTAGCTGGCTGACAGGAAGTCCGAGTAAGATACTGTTACAATAATCCACTCGTGATAGAATTATTATTATTATTAGCTAGACGATTTCTATAGCGCAATAAGCATGGCAAAAGTGGCCAAAGACAAGAGCGCTTTACAAAACTACGAATATCCGATGGTGAATAAGTAAGTCTTAAGATTACATAGAAAATGAGGGATCGAACCAGTTTAATCACGTCCGGTAATGGCAGGTAGCGGCGAATCTCCCGGATCCTGTATATATATGTATATGGATGTATATATATATATATATATATATATATATATATATATATGTATATATATATGTATATGGACATAACTGCAATGTTATCATTACCGCATTGTTGCAGAAACAGAAATTTCTCCTAATTAGAATTAAATGTATTTAATCCCTTAACAGGGGAATTAAATTTTACAAGCCGTCACCAATCTGGGTGATTAATTTTGGGTAAAAGTGTTCATATGAAAATGTGAACATATAAGTTTTAAATTTACTATATTTCAGGCTATATAGAAGCTAGAAAAATGAGGTTTGCACCATTGTTTAGCATTTTTATTGTTCTTTTTAATGATCCGTGCCCCAAAAAATTTTTGGGGTAGGGTCCACCCTACAGCCTAAAATAGGACCCCCTCCACAACGTTTTGTTCAAATTTTGTTCAAAGCTCAATAGCAAAAATTTTTCAGCGGTGACCCCTCCTAGTGTGAGCGGCAAAGTTGTAGGGGGTGTAATTGGAACATAATAGTTCATGAAACTGCTGCATCAGGCAATACAAAAATACCTTCTTTAGTCAAGCACCATGAGTGGGGTAATGGGGAAGTAGTAGAGGAAAGGAAATGGGTGGGAAGGGTATGAGGAGATGCAATGGAAAGAGCTGCAGCCTGCTGACACAATTTCTGTGGAATAGCACTTATTGCGCAAGCCATTCCGTGAGGGCTTGCATCTAATTAAAAAAATAGGTCAAGCTGCACTCAGCTGTTTATGCACATGTAGGCAGCAAAGAGCTAGTGAACATGGTGTCAAGCAGTGTGCGCCTAGAAAATGATGATGATGATGATTCCTGCGACACTGGCATGACCCTGCTCAGACTTTTCCGGTAATGGGGTAACATCTCCAGCACTACAGACATCCAGTGACGTAACTACTGGGTAGAGTCAACAGTTCTATGTTCAGAGTTCAAGCAGGTGACAGTTCGAAGTTCAAGCAGGTGACCAATCTCGGGCAGCTGACTAACCCTGGGCAGCTGATGCCTGTCTACAGGTACTCTGATGACATTACGGTATACAAAGAAAGTACTGGGTATAGAAATGATGGGGATACTTAAGACTACCATGTTTGATAGTAGAGGTCTGCATGGGGCAAGAATCCTCCCCACCCCACCCAGCCTCATCTTAGTCAATCCCGCTCCTGCCCTGTGGCGGCTGATTCCATCCCCGCTGTGATGCTTTTGTCTTCAACCCCCACCCGTCCCATGAATGAGAGGGTGTGGGCAATGAAGGGGTGCGGGCTTTCTGATTCAAGTTTTACAGGATAAATATTTTTGCGGGCTCTAGGCGGGTGCAGACTATCCTCAAGTGCAGGCAATGTGCATGAAAATGCGGTGATTGGAGAAGTACGTACGTAGAAAAACCAGGACAAAATAGGCATCCTGGCAGACTTTTCCAGGACACCGGGATGACCAATGGAAGACCTGCTGATTTTATTGAATACGCATGAAAAGTGTAAAAAGTTTCAAATGAAATAATATTGTGGGCCAACAAGACAGCCTTCATGGGTTAAATTTCTACTATAGGCCAGGGTTTGCAGGTTGCTGATATATACAGTAAATGGAAATTAAATGCTAATTAGGTTAAATCCACAACATTCATTGCTACTTTTTAATCAAGCATTTGTGCAAGTAATTTGTGTGAAAACTGCTTCAGCATGTTATTTCTTACAGAATACCAAGTTCCAACTTCACAGTAGCAGATGTAAAGCGCTGCGTTGGTAAGCATACATTGATCTTGTGACAGTTGTAGAATTTGTTTCATCCTAAGAAGTGAGCATTTTTGTCATTTATTTATTGCTTTGCAGGGCTTTATTGCTGGAGGTTGATGTAGCATTCAGAGTTGACTAGTACTGTAGTTATAATTTGTTCTGGTTTTGGATTAAATGTTGCTGGCTGTATACTGAAGTAGTGGACAGAGCAGATTGTCTTATATGGCAGTAATTTATGTGAGAAAAATTTGTTCACATTTAACTGGAAGATTTTCTTTCTTTAATTTCCTTTTCTGGGCATTCAATGATCCATTCGCCTAGATATTGGCGATTATTTAAGCACTAGATTGTTCAGGAATTGCTGAGTTTTTACAGAGTAACAGTTTAAGGCAGAGTCTCCCTATTTTGAACCTGATTTTTATTGTTTCAGGTTCTTATCGGCTTTTGGATGTAGTTGATGTCAACACTCAGCAGGATCTAGTTATGACAGTCAAAGACTGGGTGCAATATTATGAAACTTCTGAACGTGATCGTCTTCTGAATGTCATTAGTCTTGAATTCAGCCACACATGCCTCGAGGATTACGTTGACCAGCCAGAAGTAGTCAGTAGGACAAATTTCATGCATGTGCTTTCACATCATGCTGTGTGCCTTATTGCACGTTCGTTGGAATGTTGGCTCTACCTTAGAGGAACAATCAATCGGGGTTTGATTCCTAGGCACTGTCCACTGGTGTGAAGAGATTTGGGATGATGATTAAGTTCATTGTTATCAAACGTGCTTTGTAAACTGAAAATTTTGATTTAGTAACATTAATCTGCTCTTTTTTATTTCAGTTTAATTTTTTAAACATTGTTGAGTTTCTTTGTGGACTTTAATTACTTATATGCTTCTTTTCGTGTGTATTTAATAATTGTTTACTTTTTCTAATGTGGTTTTTTTACTAGAATAAAATTCACAGATGTGAAATGCTGCTGCATTCATGTGAAAATGATAAATTACAAGATTAATTGAATGCTCGCCTTTACTATAATGCACAGTTTCTCCATCTTTCAAATAGAACTTTTAAAGCCACAGAAATATATGTTATATATGATTGTTAAATGCAGATTCGTGGCATGGATTGGGTTGATCTTGCATGGCCTCGATATCTCAAAGAGTATCAGACTGAACCAACCAATATAATTGAAAAGATGATGTATCCCAAAGTTCAGAAGTATGTCTTTTTATACTAAAAGGATGAGATTACAACTCTTACTTATGTCAGGGAATAATTGCTTGAAAAGTCCTAGTTGACTCGGATATTGATAAATGCATCATCAGTTATATTCTTATTGAGTCAAAGATGGCAGGGGAAAGAATCAACTGATCAAGTAAAAGATATAAAGCAATCTATGTTAGCACTTCATTCCATTGAAGTTTTCTTAAAAGGAATACCTCTATAGAGGTTGTTTAAAAGCATGGCTAGCAGTTTTGTCATCTTGTGTTACAATTGATTCTTTTGCCATGATGATAGCAAGTTACTTATGGAAAACAACTTTACCAGCTTAACCCTTGCACTTTGCACTGCTGAGGGAGTGGTTGCTGCCACTTAGTTTTTATAAAAAATTTCAAAGACCTGATGAGATATTTTCAGGCATTTTAGGTATACATTGGATGTCCATCGGCCTACCTGGGGTTGTGCAACCAGTTCCTGTCAGAACACCGAAGTTAAGCAGCATTGAGCACAGCTTGTACTTCAATGGGTGACCATCCTGTGATCGAGTTGTGGTGCCGGCAGCCAACCGAAAGGATAAATTGATAGAAGCATTAAGCAGCGATGATGGAACGTGGGTCTAGAGAAAGCAATGGCAAATTATTCCAGATTAATGGCTTAAACCACCTGTGCTGCTGCTTAGGTAAGTAAGTAAGTAACGTTCAGATTATTGTGGTGACTCGTCCACAGGTGGGCTGCGTGAACACATTACAGAGTTAAAGTTCATAACTAGTGCGAAACAACCAAGTTTTTAGCCTCTTTTTGAAAATGTTAAGCGAAGAGGAAAGTTGAATGAATGGAGGTAGGCCGTTCCAGGCCCTAGCAGCAGCCACCTGAAATGCGCGGTCTCCTACGGTGCGGAGACACGTCCTGGGAACAGCCAGTAAGGCAGACATGGCGTATCTCAGGCGTTTCTGACCTTCCAGGTCGGCGACACATTTCAGTTCAGTTGTCAGATACGCAGGACCTGCACCATTCAGGCAGCAGAAGACCAGCGTCACAAGCTTGTAATTAATATGTTCCAGCACAGACAGCCAGTGTGTCATGGAGTAGTGGTGTTATATGATCCCCGAGTTTGGCCTTGTAGATCATTCATGCAGCAGTGTTCAGAACCGACTGAAGGTGGTTAAGCAGGTAGTTTGTATTCCTGCAAGCATTGCATTACCATAATCAAACTTGCTTACTTAGTACACAGAAATCTGTGCCTGACCCTATGCTCATTCAACTACAGGACTACCTTTACCTTTTGTAGGGTGCCCATTTACATGCATATTTACATATTTTGTGATCTTTTTGCCACAGGGGTTACTAAGCTGTGCCCATTTTGTTTTACCAAAGGTACCCAGAGATGGTAACATTATTCTCTTATTGAGAGTTTTTCTCAACTACAATCATATCTTTAGCCCTAACTATAGCATAGCAGAGCATCCAATGCAGTGTGGTTTCAGTTAACTGTAACTGAAACTGAAATATCAGTTAACCGAAATATAAGCAATCAGATAACTGTAACTGAAACTGAGACTGAAAAATACTGATAACTATAACTGGAACTGAAAAATAAAGAACTGAAACAGTTAAAATAACTGAAAAATAAATGACAAACTTAAGAAGTCAAACACCCAAAGAAAAGATCTTCAGTGAACACTTTGAAGCTCTCGGCGGTCTTCCGAAATTAGGGGGTAATCTGCGCAGTTTAACTAGGGATACGGGATATTTGCAATGTTGTAGCGATAACACCATGCAACGAGAGCTTAAAATTAAAGAGTAGAGTTATTGCATAATAAGAAAAAACATAGAAATTTCATTAATGTGTTCAATGGCAATTAACTGAAAATAACTGAAACTGAAAATGAAAACTGACAAGAACTTGAACTGAAACTATAACTGAATAATAATTCAAATAACTTTAACTGTAACTGAAACTGAAAAATAATCAAGAACTGAAACCACACTGATCCAATAGAATTTTTTGCAGACTCAGTGGAGTAACAGAACTGCCAATCCCTGCTGATCAACTACCTTCAACTGGAAGATGTTATATTTGAAAGCAAAATTATGATAGGCTTGCAAGAAAGCCAACTGTAATAAAAGCAAAGTATAACTCTGATGAAAATGCAGTAAAAGAGTCTGCAACAAACATTCAAAGCATCCATTATGTGCACGAATTGCATTAGACAGTATTCTATGTCAAACATTCTATGTCAAACATTCTATGTCAAACATTCTATGTCAAACAAGGTGCCTTTGACCTAATTGTGTATATCATTGCACTTAACAGTATACAGCTATACATTACACATTTGTTGACACATAGCTGTTGTTGATTGCTTGAAATATCAGGTCAGGTTTTTGTCCTCCAGTTTTGTCCAGCTATTGACTTCTCCATGACATGTCTCCAAAGTTCTCTGTCCTTTACTATTTCTTCCAAAGTCATTCGGTGTCTTCCGTCAGTTTTTCCATTGAGATTCAGCCCTGCCATGTGCAGGTCCTCTTCCAATTCGTCCACCCATCGTCTTTTCGGTCTTCCTTTAGGTCTTCTCCCCTCTGGTTTGTAGTTGAAAATTTGTTTTGGGTTTCTTATTTCTTCCATTCTGACTATGTGTCCGGTCTATTTCATTCTCTTTCTGATTACTTCCATGATGCTCGGTTGCAGTGTTTTCTCTCTAACTTCTTTATTTGTTCTTTGTATCCAATTCTTGGTATTCTTCTAAGCCATTTATTTTCTGTTATTATTATTTTCTACCATTCTTGTTTTATGGTGAGATTCATATCCATATATTAGTATTGGTATTACACAAGTGTTGAGAATTCTTATTTTTGTTTTCATCCCAATGTCATGTCATTTGAAAATTTTGGTATGTGGCCTGTTAAATGTAGATCCTGCTATTTCTATTCTTCTTTTCATCTCCAAGTCTGAACCTCCCTCTGCTTCCAATTCATTTCTCAAGTAAACGAATTTCTTTATCATTTCAATTTCGTTTCCATTGTGTGTTACTATTGGCTATTCTCCAACTTTCTTTGAAATTAGCATTAATTTTGTTTTATTTATGTTTATTTTTAATCCAAATTTTCCACTTTCTGTTATGAAGGCCAATGTTAATTCTACAATCCTTGAGAGGCATTCTGCTAATATGCTTATAAACTTGTATCACCAACATATTCTGCATCATCTATATCTCCTGGCTTTAGAGTGCTCCCAATCCACTTGTATTTTCAATCCATCTCTTGATGTAATCTAATATGATGTTGAAGATGTAGAAACATAAGTAAAATGATATAATGAGGCGTATTTATATTGTCATTTATATATAATTTTAGCCAACCAACCTCACTACATTTTTAGCATTCAATGAGCCGAAAATGTGAAATTTGTCAAATTTCTGTTCACTGGTTACGTTCAGTGAACTACTGGTATGTGAACAAAATGAATCACATGAAATACCAGTTTAATAGAGGCTTGAATACAGAATCCAACAGTGCATAGCAATATTTTATTTCAGTGGCTGGGCTGAGATAAATGGGCGTGGTAGCCACCACTCTCCTTAGAAGTCATTAAAAAATGTGCAAGGGTTAACTTTTAAATTACTTTGAGGTTTTTATTCAGGTTTTTGCTTTGATTTCTGTAATGATATTGTTATGTGCCTTTAATAATTGATTTTATTGTTAGAAGCTGATGGAGTTTTGACTATTGCACTGATGATCTAAAGATTGCTTTAAAATGTAAAACTAATGGCAAGTCTATTTGCAAGTAAAGAAAGAAACTTGTTTGCTTATACACATATCCTGACTATTTTCAGGTATTGTTTAATGAGTGTGAAGGGCTGCTATACAGATTTCCATATTGATATGGGAGGAACTTCAGTCTGGTATCACATTCTTAAGGGCAAAAAGGTTAGTGTTGCAATTTGAGACTGTTAAGCCTATTTAACTTATGGAGGAATGTGTTTTATATATTTTCTACTGTAGTCAGTGGTAGATTTACCATGGTACAAATGTACCATTTGTACTAAGCCCACCAGCAAAATAAATTTAGGGGCCCACCTTTTCTATTAAAAATTTTGTATAATGATTTTTTAGGATTTATTTGTTTAAGCAACTTTATTTTCTGATATGCAACCATTTGTCATGCAACCTGTCCTCAAAAAAAGAAAAAAGGTTATCGTCACTATTACTCACACACCTGATCTGTAACACTTCTGCTCTTCCAAAAGTTTCTTGAGACCAGCTTAAACTTGACAAGCAAAAAAGGTCTTCTTGTCACATTTCACACTTGATCTGTAACTTTTTAGAATAAAGTGTAACAGGGCCTAAAAATATAAATCTGTCACTGACTGGAGTATTTCTAATGAAACCTTTATGCAACTTTTGCTTTCACATTGAATACCGATACTGCTTTTCTCATGTTCAGTTGGGCACTGAGTTTAGTCATCAAACTGCTAAATATTAAATTGCATTGACTCTTTCATTACCAATTAATTTCTTTTAATAAAAAAAATTTTGAAGTCAATACTGAAGCAAACGGGATGCTTTTAGACCTCTAGCACATTTTTAATTAAAATAATTATTAATTACATAATTATGATATGACTCCATTTGGAGCTTGCTCCTGATCCTGTTAAAGTTCCCTGACTTCATTTGGAGTCATGGAAGTTTAGCATTGAGTAATCATTAGTCATCATCATCATCATTTTGCTCTCTGCCAACTCTTTAGCAGCAATAGCCAGACACAAAATGTTTCCAAGAAGTTCTATTTTCTGTTAATCGTCTTTCTTCTACGATTGAAATTCCTTTCATGTTCATATACCGGTATTCTCTGATGTTGTTCATTCACTTTTTCGAGGGTCTTCCTCTTCCTTTATTTCCTTCTATTTGAGTGTAGAGTGCCTTGCATGGTAGTCTCCTTTCATCCATTCTGTTGACATGTCCATACCAGTTGAGTCTTTTCCTTCTAATTTGTCAATAACTGTATCCCTTAGGTTGAGATGTTGTCTAATATCTTTGTTTCTTATCTTTTATAGCCGTATTACTCCAAGGATTCTCTGTAAGCTGGTCACTTCAGCCACTAGCAACTTATTTTGAATATTTTCATGTGTCTCTTTCATGCTCCATGTTTCTGCTCAATATATTATTTGCGGGACTACTATGGTGTTGTATACTGTGACTTTTGTGCTTATGTTTATGCCCGTGCTGCTCCTGATTTTTTAAAATCTCCCCATCGTTTGCAGTTTTTTGGCGATTTTTGTTTAATATCCTCTTGAGAAATTGGATGGGACATGTCCTCCGGCATGACTCTCTACTAAGAACAATAATCGAAGGAAAAATGGAGGGAAAGAGAGTGAGAGGTAGACCGAGAAAGATGATGTTGGAGTGGATGATGAATAAAGGATATCAGGAACTCAAAGAAGAAGCAAGCAATCGATCGGAGTGGGAAAACTGGATACCTGGACCTGTCGAGAGACAGAAACGCTGATGATGATGATGATGATGATGATGATGATGATGATGATGATGATGATGATGATGATGATGATGATGATGATGATGATGATCCTCTTGATAACTCCATTGCTGGCAATTTCTTCTACAACATAGATGAAACTTTCGACTTACTCAATTGTTGTATTATCTAATGCTATTTTGATTTGAGCTTTTCTCTTTCTGCTGACTGCCATGGTTTTTGTTTACAGCTGAAGATGTTGTTGATGTCATTGAGATATTAGATGTTTGGCGGTGGAGCGGTCGGACACCGATAGTGTCAGGAATCGTTTGTTTGATAGTTGTGATTGCCGGCGCAGTCTGATTCAGGCGTTGACCTGCGAGTCGTCCTCTAAAACGGAGAAGGCCATGAACAGCGATGTCAGAAAGAGTCCCGTTATTAGGCTGAGATTTTCTTTCACGTCGAATGAGATATAGTTCAGATCGGGAATAGACGACGTTCATATTCCAATGATAGATCAAACACAGAATTGATTGAACGACTGTTTGGAAGAAGTGATAATGCAACGATTTTAAAGACGTCGAATGTCAGCCATCTTAAATGACGTTAACATTTTAAATCCAATGGTGCTGAAACACGAAAACCGTTTCTGTCATTTCCGTAAAGAATACTCAAGTTTTAGTTAAGTTTGCACGATGCACGTTTTATTTTACGAACAATTTCAGTTTTAGTTGATCTAAAATCGCAGAAACGAGTATACGGTCTAAGGAAAATTAGCAAAACAAAACACGAAAGATTTTACTTGTCAGCTGCGACTAGTGCCACCTATCACCTTGCCTTGCAGCTGCATTCTGCACCAACTGCAGGCGATTCAACTTATAGTCAGGCAGGTCATAGGTATCAGGTGTCTGTTACAGTACCGTAATTCACTTTAGGCATGACAAAACATGTTACCAAACTGGCAAATTCAGTTGTGGAAAGAAACTCTCGTATTTCTCTGAGCCTTCGCAATATCATAAAGCAAGATCTGGCAGTTGCGATAATGTGTGCAGCAAATGATAGCTTTGAGTCAAATATTTCTCCAAGATTTTTGTAGATGTGTTGATGCAGGGATGTTTGCATCTTTGAGGTGAAGATCATGATGTAGAAAACTGTTCAGGTTACAAGCAAAGGTGAACCACATTAGGTCAGTTTTTGATGCATTCATTTTTAGTTGATTTTTTTTCAGCCAATTATCCAAACTGTTGATTCAGGCCTCCATGGCTTCAACCAAATCAAGACTGTTCTTTCAGGCAACTTGAATATATCTGACAGTCATGTGCATAGAAGTGAGACTGTAGACCATGCTTTTCAGTTATTCTGAACTGGTTCGCAGTGTACAGTAAGAACAGAATTGGACCAAGAACTGATCTTTTTGGCACACAATAGAGGATCACCTTTGAGTTTGTTGTGGATCTGTGTAAGACAACCTGAGTGTCCGTTGAGATAAATAGGACTTGATCCAGTCAAGCACTTGATGTAATGCCAAACAAAATTTTCTAACGATGTGGCAGAATTTCATGATTGACAGTATCAAATGCAGATGATATTTCGAGAGATGCGGAGGCACAAATGTGGCCTCTGTCCATGGCTGCTGCATGGTCGGAGAAAACTCTCAGTAGAGCCGTCTCAGTAGATTGGCTTGACCTGTAGGCAGACTGTCCAAAACAAGCAGAAAAGTTATAACATTGCAATTTTTAATTAATGGGAAACATTGCATTTCCGTTTTTGAGCTAATTTGATAAAAGTTGGCTGATGTGAAGTCAGAGCAATTCTTATGCAATTCTGCAGCCTGTTATTGTTCAATTCTTTCCGACTGTTTGTCTTTATGGCATTCATTTGAGAAACTTGATTCACAAGTGATAGTCAAACCAAACATGGTGAATGAATGAATACTGCAACTTTTCTAGTATTCGGGAACTGCTCCTGTTGAATTCTCTCGACCAAAGCTTTAAGACATGTTATGGTTGTGATTTGCCTACTTATTTTATATGCGTAGATTTGCAGTCTTTGGGTTTGCTCTTCCTCTTCCGTTCTGATGTTTGAACTGATTCTCGAGAATTATAATTTTATTAAATCAACCGATTTCTCTTCTTATAATACAGCATCGCGTTCCGAGCCTCCAACAATCGTGTCAATCAAACTATCTCCGGTTATAATGTAATGACGATGCTTTATATTGTGCTGGTTTAAAGTAAGTATGACCACAGGCCAAACCACAGATTAAATTAATAGCACTAAGGACATCACCTAACCTTGACCTGTTTTAAAACGAATAAGCATGTCTGATTGGAATTTTTGCATTATTAAGCACTCAGCAGATCACTATTTGGGACTGACATGTGGGCAACTTCATTGGCCTCTCCGGGCCACATTTGGCCAGTGTTGTTAACGAGACTTTTGAAAAGGTCTCGAGTCCAAGACCAAGACTTTACCCCTCTGGTCTCGAGACAAGACCAAGACTTTACCCCTCTGGTCTCGAGACAAGACCAAGACTTTACCCCTCTGGTCTCGAGACAAGACCAAGACTTTGCCCATCTGGTCTCAAGACCAAGACCTTCCAACATTTTTCCGTTTTTGAGCTAATCTGATAAAAGTTGGCTGATGTGAAGTCAGAGCAATTCTTATGCAATTCTGTAGCCTGTTATTGTTCAATTCTTTCCGACTGTTTGTCTTTATGGCATTCATTTGAGAAACTTGATTCACAAGTGATAGTCAAACCAAACATGGTGAATGAATGAATACTGCAACTTTTCTTGTCTAACTTAGCGACATATTTATCGATTTATAAATACCAGTAGACATCAAAATATTATGTGAATTTCTACCATTATGTTTCAATTGATTAACAACGAAGATAATATCCAAACACCTACCTTACAAAGCCAGAGGTAGTTCCTCGTGATTCAATAATGACATTTTTACAATAGTAGCATTGCGCCTGCTACTTGTTTTCATCTTTCGAAACAATGCAGAACGAGTTAAACGCAAATGAAATGATGCGCGGTGTCTTCAACTTCACCCCATTTGGGCCATTCGGGTCAGGTATTGCCTTTTCAGACTTTTCCGCCATTATTTCAATTTAATTGCACTTTAAATTATTGTCGGACACTGACCTGATTATCGCGAACAATAAAAACGGTTAAAAAACGGAAACACAAATAACTTCCGGTCAAAACATAGACATAAATAATTTGATGAAGTTGCCATTTATTATGGAGAGCCAGGTCTCGAGTTAATGAGAACTGGAGACTTTGCAACCAGGTCTCAAGTTAATGAGAACTCGAGACTTCAACCAGGTCTCGAGTTCTGTGAGGTCTCGAGTTCTGTGAGAACTCGAGACTTTCCAAAACTCGAGACTTTTGGCTCAAAGTCTCGAGACAAGACCAAGACTTTATCCCTGTGGTCTCAAGACAAGACCAAGACTTTGCCTCTGTGGTCTTGAGACAAGACCAAGACCTGCTGTGGGTGCAGTGAGTGCATTCGAGTTCGAGACCTTGGTCTCGAGATCACAAGTCTGCATTTGGCCCGCTGGCCTCCAGTTGAATAGCCCTGGTGTATGGAGTCAAAAGCTCTGCAGATGTCTACAAAACACATGTAAATGGGTAGTTGATGTTTTCTTGCTTTCTGCATTAAGATGCGAAGGTTAGTAACTTGATCTCTTGTTCCCCACGCTGTCATGATCGTGTTCTGCTAGATCTGACTCACTTTTTGTTCGTATTTTTGTAGTATTATTCGCAATACGATTTTGCTGGCTTGCAGTACAAGGGCTAGTAAAAATAGTAAAGTCCTTCCTGAGCACTCAAGGCTAACCTCAAGGCTCATAGGGCGGCACTGATTTCCGTTATCAAGGCCATCAGCCAGGTGACTGGTGTAAGTTACATGATACGGGGCCAGTGTTCTCGTGCAACGCGCCTGTTTACTTCGTGAATTAATCTGCTACTCATTTGCCATCACCATCTGGCGAAAGAAGGCTGAGTGGACCTTATGGCTCCTGTGGAAGTTGAACCCGCGACCTTCTGCTCCATCGTCCAACGTTGTTACCACTCTGCTAACTTCCCGCCCCTTACAATACAAGGGCTATTGTGCGTTAATTTGTGCATTGCTTCAGATCACCTTTCTTTATTATTGGCCATTCTCCAGTTTCCCAAAGTGCTATGTAAATCTGTGTAAAGGTGTTTCTCTGCCGTTTTTGACCAGTTCATCTTGGTGCTTCATGAGGACCAGGGCTTTTTCCATTGGCTGTATTCCACATCACCTATTCTACTTCTGATTAAAGTAATGGTGGCTCTCATTCTGCTTGCTTGTCCGTATTCAGTTTCTCTGTAGCTGATGTATTCATTTCTATGATATCGTACAATTCTTCGCAGTACTCTTTCCATGGTTCAGCAATCTTTTCTTTCTCTATGATGTGTTCTCCAGAGGCTCAGTTGATGCAGTGTATGGTACTTGCAGCTTGAATTTCTGAGACCTCCTTTTTGCTGTTCTGAATAGCAGTCTCATGTTTCCTTTTATGTGAGCCTCTTCTAATTCTGTGCAAAGTTTTTTTTCTTATTATTATTATTATTATTATTATTATTATTATTATTATTACGAACATTTATAAAGCGCAAGTTCACAGTGCAGCAAATGCACTAAAAGAGTTGGTCTAGTTCTAGACCAGACAGGGCAACAGCTGTGCCTAACAACCATGGCAGATGAGGAACCTAGATGATCCCAAGGACACAGATTTTTTATCAGTGTAGAGCATCTCTGGACATGTCGCAGAGACAGGTGAGATAGACTGCGAGATTGAAAGACTTGGGAACCTACCATCTTATTATCCCACTGTGCACTATGGACAAAGTTAGAATAGAACATTCAACCCAGATCAGACGTCACTCGGTTAAACAAGGTCTGCAATCTCTTTGGGTGATCAGGGCAGAGACAAGAAGCTGGCTACTGGAAAACCTCAGAAGGAATCGAAAAGATAGGAATTACTCCAATCCAGATTAGAAAAAGCTACATATTGGTACTTGCAATATGCAAAGTATGTTATCTACAGGAAAAATATTAATGCTTAGAAAATAACTAGAAAGGCTTCACATATCAGTATGTGGACTGTCCAAAGTTAGATGGGAAGGCCAAGGACTTTTTAAAACAACAGAAGGAAGGACACACAATTGTTTACTCTGGAGCTGAGGAGAGAGGCCAAAAAGGAGTTGCCATATGGCTGCTTAGGAAGATAGGTGAGTCTCTTATTGGTTATAATCCACTAAGTAACAGAGTGTTGACAGGCAGAATAAATACAAAGTCCAGATGCATTTTGATAATACTCATGTGCAGCCCTGCAACAACAGCAGAGGAAGAAAATTCAGATCAGTTTTCTGAAAAGCTATCTACAGCAATAGATCAGACACAAAAGAAAGACGTGCTTTACTGTTTAGTGTTAATATAAATTCTAAACTGTGGTTATTTCTTGACTGATGTTTGGACTCCTGGTGACTGAAATTAATGGAGTATATTTGAAACTGCTCGAGGCTCTTCTGACTGTGTGATGTTTTCAGGCCCGTCAACAGAAAATTTGGGGTCCTGGGCACAGCAGTCACGGGCCCCAAAACAATCTTTATGGGTTTATGATAAAAGTTTAAGAGGAGAAATTGTAATAATAAAAATGGACAGAAAGTGGGTGCAACTCTATGATAATATATTAATATAGTAAGGACTGTTTTGCTTGTCAAGATTTTTTGACTCTTTTCAGCCTGCTGTCATCCCTGTTGTATTCACGTTTACAAGCACCAGGTATAGGACATACAACACCTTGTTGCTTGGCCACTCTGGGCGCTCTCAACCCACACTACACCACTGATCGTATTCAGTTGCAATAAATATGGTATAACGTAACTTTATTGCAGGCCTACCCTGGGTCCCTACAAATCGCTGGGCCCCTGGACATTTGCCCCTTGCTCCCTCTTGGCAGGCATTGAAATTTGTGAGTCCTGAGCTGTGTTTTTGTTTTTATAGTATGTAGTATATACTTTTGCTTGGCTGTGATTATGTTTCGTTTGTAAACAATATTGACTTACTGTATTTTTGTGCACATTGCCCACATCTGCGGATAGTCTGCACCTGCCTATAACCCAGAAATATTATATATCTGTAAAATTTGAATCAGAAAACCTGCACCTTCCCATCGCCTGCATGCCTGGCCATGTTCTTGAAACTGTTGTGTATACCAACCATGATAGCCTTAAAGCGTCCTTGAAATTTCTATACCTGGTGCCTTCTTTATATATCATAATGCCATCAGAGTGGATGCACATCTGCTGCCCGGTGTTGGTCAGCTGCCCGGGGGTTGTCAGCTTATCGGGAAAGGTGAACAGACCACTTGCCACAACCCATCTGCCTTTGTTGGGGCTTGCTTTTACCAAAGTTGCTGCTTAAGGAGATACAACAATGCCTTCTTTAGTACGTATGCCAGTTAAGCACCATGGGTAGGGGTAATTTGGGAAGGAGTATAGGGAAAGGGAATAGGTGAGAAGGGTATGAGGAGTTGCAGTGGAAAGAGCTGCAGTCTGTTGACACAATTTCTGTGGAATTCGATCCAGATTGCCTGCACCTGGCTTTTTGTTTGTAAAAAATCGTATAGCCCGCAGACAATGTGCACAAAAATATGGTACATGGTCAATTAGCTGAATTTGATTTGGCTTATAAACTGACTTTGGTATCTTATTGTTTTTGTATGTGAAGATTTTCTGGCTAATTCCTCCAACTGAAGAGAACCTTCAGCTTTATGAGAACTGGACATTATCAAGAAAACAGGGAGATGTTTTCTTTGGTGATCTTGTTGGTGTCTATTACCATATACTGTTAGAACCTGGGTGGACATTCTTTATTCCTCCAGGTATGGAGATTTGTGCTTGTTAAGTTTCATTTATCTAAAACAGAGGTGGCCAACTTGCAGATCACATGTTTCTAAATAAATTTTCTTGATCCTATTTATGCATTCAATATTGAATCATGAGCAAGATTTTTCCAGGAGTGTCCTTGTCCATTTTTGTTTCTCCTTTCTATTCCTCTCTATTTTAATTTGTAGTCCTATTATTATTGGATTATGATCAGATCTGCAGTCTGCGCCTGGTCTAGTTTTACAGTTCAAAATTCCATTCCTGCATCTTGTCTCTACTGCTATGTGATCTATTTGGATTTTATGTATTTCCTTCAGGGAAGGTCTAGTTTGTCTTGCATTGATTTTTTGCTGAAACCATGTGTTGGCTAAAGTAAGTCTGTTTTGTCTGCAGAAATCGGATAGTAATTATTCATTTTCGTTTCTTTCACTTAGTCCAGGGATGGGCAAAGTGCGGCCCGCGGGCCAAATGCGGCCCTCGAAGCCATGTTGTGCGGCCCCGACATCGAAAAATATTGCATTAATGTGCGGCCCTCTAAAACATATGAAACATTTTACAACGCCTCACTGAAAAATTCAGCATTCAAATTGGATTTTCACTTTGGCATTTGATCGTTAACTAGAAATAATGCTCTTAATAATAAGTTAATATTGACTTTTTTCGAATTGACAGTCTTGGCTCATTAGTAATTTACTTATACTGAACAGTATGTAATAGACTGACCGACCGACCCACACCTCAAAGTGTTGAGGGGTGGCAACGATCAAGTAAGGGATTGCCTGCTAGGGCTATACCATCAGAGGTGAAGGTGCGTGCACCGAAGTACCTCCTAGGGCGCTACGCGAGGTGGACAGGCCTAGCAGGAGTCCCGAAAACGGTCGGCGAACGTGGGCAATGGCACACGCACATGCGCGTGCGCACACACATATGCGTACACATACCTGAGGAAGGGTTGGTCAGATGAGTGTCGATTGCCCTGACTGTAGAAAAGAAATACGATTGAAACCCGATGAAAACACAAAGACACACACAAACATGCCCAATCACAATCGAGCGTCGTTGGATTGACAAAAAAGGTCAAGATCAAATCACAATCGAAACAATATCAATAGGGATGTTGGATTGACAAGTTAAAAAGAAAAGACAGAAAAGAAAAAAAGAAGGAAACAAGATCAAGACAACTATTATACATTTGCTAAAAAACAATTCTTCAATAGGGATGTGGAATGCAATCCAAGTGAATACACCCTATGGGCGGCAGGAAAATTACAGCTCCTTCAGGACGAAATATCAAGATACTGATGTGATATACTAGGAGTATCGGAAATGAGATGGACAGCATCAGGAGAGATAGAAGGAGGGAAAATAATATGGTCAGGTCATGAAAACAAGCATGAAAATGGGGTAGGAATACTGTTGAGCAACAGAGCAAGAGATGCATTGATGGGATATAAACCAGTGTATGACAGGATTATAAGAGCAAGATTCAGCACCCAACCATTTAACATCACAATGATACAGGCATATGCACCAACTTCAGACAGCACTGACGACATGGCGGAGCAATTTTATGCGGATTTGACAGCGGAAATATAAGAGGTATCAATACAGGATATACTGATAGTGGCAGGAGATTGGAATGCAAAAATTGGAACAAACAATGTGGGATGGGAGAAAGTCATGGGGAAATTTGGATATGGGGATAGAAACGAAAGGGGCAAAAGGCTATTACAATTCGCAATAGATAATGACTTAAGCATTTGCAACACACGGTTCCAACAAAAAGAAAATAGAAAATGGACATGGAGATCATTTGACGGACAACATAAAAACATGATAGACTTGACCTTGATCAGGAAAAAGTGGGAAACATCGGTGCAGCTTTGTCGCACGTTTCAGGGGGCAGACATAGACTCAGATCACAGCCTGGTAATAGCAAATATAAAAATAAAATTAAAAAGGAAGTTCAAAGGACTACCAAGGAAACAAGCAGATGTGTCAAAACTAGAGGACGAGAAGATACGGGAAACATATCAAGAGGCAATAGAAAAGAAATTAACGTTAAATAAAGAGGACAAGGACACAACATTGGACAAAAGGGTAGAATGGCTAACCACAGCAATAAAAGAAGCGGCAGAGGAAACAATACCGAAACAAGAAAAGATCAAGAAAAAGTATATAACACAAAAAACATTACAATTGGCACAAGAGAAAAGAAAATTAAAACAAAAAAGACAGCTCTGCAGAGGCAAAGGAAGAATATCGGAAGAAATGCAGGGAAGTGAGAAAGGCAGCGAGAGCAGACAAGGATAAATGGTTAGAGGATCAATGCAAGGACATTGAAGGATACTATGGAGAATACAAAATCAGGGAAGCTTATAAATTAATAAGGGGGGTTAACAGAGCGTGGCAACCTAAATGCACAGCAATTAGGAATGAGGAGGGTAAGATGATCATTGATAAGAAGAACATTGTGGAGAGATGGACGAGACACAGTAAAGAACTTTATCAATCACAGGGAGATCAAAGCAACATAAAGAAAACAATAGAGGAGTTAAAAGAAATAGCACCGCCATACGAAGAATACAAAAATGATATGTTTAAAGAGGAAGTGATAAGAGCAGTGAAGAACAAGATTGAAGAACAACAAAAGTCCGGGTAGAGATGGCATTACAGGAGAATTGATAAAGAAAGAAGGTGAAATAGTGATACAGGAACTACACAAAATATATAACTACATATGGAAGGAATGAAAAAGCCCAGAAGAATGGAATAAATCAATCGTGATCCCCATACATAAAAGGGAGTGCAATGGACTGTAACAACTCTGGACGATTGCATTGATCAGTCACCTAGGAAAAGCTCTCATGATGATACTAGCAGAAAGGTTAAGAAATCAAACAGAAGAACACCTGGCAGAGGAACAGGCGGGATTTCGAAGAGACAGGAGCACAACGCAACAGATACTGGCCCTGAGGTTGATAGGGGAAAAAGCACGGAGAAAAAATAAACCGGTTTTTATTTGCTTTATAGATTTTCAAAAAGCATTCGACAGCATTGACCAAAATGTCACCTGGGCATCCATGGAGTCATATGGGGTAGATCACAAATTAATAAGGATATTGAAGGACATTAATGCAAGGGCAGAAGCTGCAGTCAGAGTGGGCGGAGTAGTGGGGGAGTTATTTTAAAACAGACAGAGGGACCAGACAAGGGGACCCAATATCCCCAAATACATTCATAGTAGTATTAGAAAGAATAATGGACAAAGCAAAAAGAGAAAACACTGGGGTACAAGTACACAGAATATGGGTAAACAATCTGTGTTTCGCAGATGATGTGGATCTGGTTGACACGGACGCACAGCGATTGGAAGAACTAGTAACAGAGATAAACAGAGGGGGAAGGAGACACGGATTACATACGAACTTAGCCAAAACAAAAACAATGGGGTTTGGAGATAGAAATATTAAAATGAACCTAAAATTGGATGGAGTTCAAATAGAAAATGTGGAGATGTTCACTTATCTAGGATCACTGATGACACAGGACCTGTCATGTGGAAAGGAGAAAGGAGGTCGAAGTGAGGATAGCCAAAGCGACATCAGTATTGCAAGCCATGGACAAGATTTGGAAAAGTAAAGAAATACAAATGAAAACAAAGATGCGAGTATTGCAGACATGTGTGTTCAGCAGCATGTTATATGGATGTGAAGCTTGGGTGTACACAAAAGAGATAGAAAGAAAAACATTAACGTTTGAGAGAAAGTGCTACCGGAAATTACTATGAATCCGATTAATAGACAAGATACATAATGAGGAGATATACCAGAGAGTACAAATGAAAGAAAATTTAATGCAGATGAGTATAAAAATAAAACTAAGGCTGTTTGGGCATATCTGTAGAATGAAGGAGGACAGAAAAATCAAGACCTTAGTGTTTGAAATAATGGAGGGAACGAACAGAAGGGGCAGACCACACAGAGAATGGGCGGACGACATTGCACAGTGGGGCGGAGACAGCCTACAAAGGCTAAGCCATGCCGCGCAAAACAGAGAGGTGTGGGAGACAATAGTGGAAAAGGCATCGGGCACCTACAGGCGTTGAGCCTATGGTTGTTGATGATGATGATGATGATATAATAGGTTATGTTAAAGTTGTTTTGGAGACTACTTTAAATTTAATTCTAAATGCCGAAAAAATGTGCGGCCCTCGGCTTTCGTCACAGACACTTTTGCGGCCCTCGGATAAAAATTTGTGCCCATCACTGACTTAGTCCATATCATCCCACAATTTCTCCTCTGTCGCTTCTAACTTTTCCATTAAAATTTCCCATTACTACAAGACAGTTGTAAAATCATTTGTAAGATTTTATGGTGTTGATGATGTCTTCTTAGAATTTGACTTTGTTGTCCTCTTCATCATCCTCTGTTGGTCCGTATTTGTGTATGGATCTAGGCTTTGCCTAGATTCTAGTTATGAGCATTCTGTCTGAAGCTGACTCTTACTATTCCAGTGAGTTCCTGGTCTTTTCATTCAGAATGATCACCTCTCCATTTCTTCTCTGTTTTCCACATGAGTATATTACTCGGCACTGTTTTGCGCTATCCGGTACCAAAGTCATGACTCTCCTTCCCGTTCCAGAATGTTTTAGATACTCCTATTATGTCCGTTTCTAGATATTCCATCTGCTGTATTACATTTGCTAGTTTGCCAGGCTGGTATAGACTTCATACATTCCAAGTTCCTATCCTAATTCTTGATTTGCACCATTTGTGTTTCTGTTTTTGCCCTTGTTTTTGTTTTTTGCAGTCTCTGGATGACAGTACAGACTTCTTCTTCTTCAGTTGCTCTGTCTAAAGACAGGTTCATTATTCCAGCATCACCCTCCTCTATCTTGAAATTTTATCTTCAGGGGTTGAGTACTTGCTTTTTGCTCTATTGTTGAGCATCCACTCCAGCATCGATGTGCTTGGTTGCCCTATCTGTGCTTTCCTTTTCATCTTTCCTTCTAGACGGGCGAGTATTAACAAATTGAAATGGGTCGGTTTGTCAGAAACAGGCCTATCTTATTATTATCTGAATTGGTCGATCCTGCCTTGTCCGACTCCGAGTAATTGGGACTTCATACTATCTGGTGGAATCCGATTGCTGGACCAAAAGTTGGTTATCCGCTAATTATGGCACACTGCTGTATAGCAACAGGCTATTTGAAAAGCACACTATAATGCTGCAAATTAGCCTGAGGTTATGTTTGAAAATTTATTTTAGCTATATGCTGTTTTGAACAGGTTGGATTCATGCTGTTTATACACCAGAAGATTCCCTCGTGTTTGGTGGAAATTTTCTACATTCATTTGACATTTCAACCCAGCTTCGAATTTGGGAAACTGAAACCAAAACGCATGTAAAGAAATTTTTAGAATTTCTAGTTAGTTTCAAATTAAGTTTATTTTTTGCCATATTTATTTGATGATACATAAATAAATAATTATTTAGTTCATATTAATTGTTGTCGAGGATGTTCACAGTTTGTTTAGTTATGTAAACTGTGGCATTGACCTCATTTTGGATTTACGTCCTCCTCACTTAGTCAGACTTACTGTCTTATTTCAGGTATAATACACACTTTTTCACACACAAAAATCAGTTTAAACCCCAAGTGCATATTGTGCATAGGAATAAATTTTTCTGTGCTTTTCAGCTAAACACTGCTTGCTTATATGGACCACTGCATAGTGCTTTAGGTTGGTATGCTAAGCATTATTATCAAGGCACTTTACAAAATAAATAATTTTTAAAATTTTCTTGTGCTTTCACCTAATTTGCAAAAGTAGCACGTGCTAATGGGTGATAATAAAAAAATTGATTTTGAGACAAAATGAGGAAATACATTATTATTATTATTATTATTATTATTATTATTATTATTATCTTTACAATTTATATAGCGCTATGCTCCAGTAGCGTAGCGTGCCAATGGCTACTAATGGCTCGAGCCATGGGCGGCACACATGAAGGGGGCGGCAAACTGAGCGTTGATGACTTTTTTTGGCTTGTCAGGCCATTTTATATAGAAAAAAACAAAAATTGCCCAAAATTTGCCAAAATTGCAAAAAATTGCCTATAATTTGCAAAAAATTCTAAAAATTGCCTAAAATTTGCCAAAAATTTTTGCCCCCTTCAAAAAAATTTGCCAAGATTGGCGCAGCATTTTTTCCAATTTTTTCTATGCCCCCTTCAAGAAAAGTGTGAGAGCACTTCACACCTGAAATATTCTAAACAAATACATCTTTGCAGCAGATTGGGGTTAGTGACATAGTGACTTTACAAAATAATATTTTTTCCAGGAGCCATGGGTCTTACTGGGCTATGCTGAGACTCAAGACCACGTGATATGCCACTGATATTTGTCTGAAGTGGAATTGCTCACTGAGGCTTAAGAAGCCTGAAACGGTGCTGGAGAGCACGCACTGCCCCACACCTAACGTGACCTGATACAACCTGCTCCATCAGCGCGATATTCTAAACAAATACATCCTTTGCAAACTGGGTCTTTGGGGACAGTGCTCGGAGAGGTTCCAGTGCTGTGAACACATAGTCAGGGAAACCATTTCAGAGGATTGTTCAGAGTTTCTTTTTCCTTTGACCGATCTTTAAATTGTCCAGTATAAATAAATAAATAGTCAGGGAAACCAGCTCTGATCTTTCTTGACAGAGGTCCTTGACAGAGGCGGGACGACAAGTAGTAAACAATGGCTAGACCGAAGCTGCCGACTGTCTGCAGGCGTGAGGCGCCATCGTGTGAGAGACGTCAGATAGTCAGGGCAAGTGGGGTCATTCAGTACCCTGTGTGTAATCCAACAGCACTTGTAGACTATGTGCTCAGGAATCCGGAGCCAGTGCAATCTGTCCTTGAGCAGCGGGGTAACATGGTCGCTCCATCTGGCACCTTAGATCAATCGGGCGGAGACATTCTGTACTGCCTAAAGGCGACGTAGCTTACATGCTGGAACACCAAGCAGGATACTGTTACAGTAATCCAACTGCGACAGGATAAGTGAGTGCATGAGGAGGATCACGACCTTCGTCGGCAGATAGCGACGAGTCTGTCTAAACCTCCGTAGGTGATGATAGCAGGTTCGCATCATGTTGTTTACGTGGCTCGTCAGTGAGAGCGACTCGTCTAGAAGAACACCTAGAAGTCTTAACTGAGAGGACGGCGCCACGTCCACCCCGCTATAGAGAGCAGGGAGTAGATAAGTAGGTGCCTCCTTCTCGGTGAGCAGACCCAGAGTAGCTCTGACTTCCGCTGGTTCAGTGCCAGTCTATTTGTCGCTATCCACTGGTTGATCACAGTTGTACAGGCAGTAATCCGTGACCGCAGGTGCTCCATGTCCGATGGCGGGCATGAGGAAAGAATTTGCATGTCATCTGCATACTCATAGGCAGTCGGTCCGAAAGATCAGATGATCCTGCCGACGTCTGCCACATACAGTACGAACAAAAGCGGGCCTAAGACAGACCCCTGCGGTACGCCACTATCGACATTCCGTCAATCCGAGAGACAGTTATTCCAGAAGACGGTCTGTGATCTATTCCAAAGGTAGTCACATATCCAGGAGAGGGCCTTGTCCATCACCCAAAAGGTAAGCTTGAGGCATCTAGTTAGAACCTCATGGTCAGCGGTATCAAAGGCTGCCGAGAGATCGAGCAGGCGAAGGGAAGGAGGGCCACACGGCCGTTTGCAACCGCATCGACGAGGTCATTGAAGATCCTCAGGATCACCGTCTCGGTCGAATGGCCCTGCCTGTAGGCAGACTGTTCCCTCGGCAGCAAGCCATTCCTGACAAGGTAGGCAGTAAGTTGTTTATTGACGATTCGTTCGAGCAATTTGGATACAAATAATAGATTGGTGACAGGTCTGTAGTTAGCGACATCGGCTTGATCATGCCCTGGCTGTTTAAGTCTAGGATAGACTAATCCATTCTTCCAGTCAGTCGGAAATTCTCCACTTGATAGGGAGGTTGTGAATAATGACACCAGGAACGGTGTCAGGATGTCCATCGATGCTTTCAATAACCAGGTTGGTATCAGATCGCTCGGGCTTTGATTATAGCAGGACTTTCTTTAGTAACAACTAACAACCCGACTGATTAAAAATTTAAATCCTAAACCAGTGGCGTAGCGAGAGGAAGGCAGAGGGGGCGAAGCGCCCCAGGTGGCATTTGCTCTTAGGGACGGCACTTTCGAGACTTCTTAGATTTTTTGCTTGTCAGAGACTTTTTGGAGAGTTGATAACGTTTTTTTGCTTGTCAGACTTTTCTGAGAATTGAGGGCGGCACTTTTTTTTCTCGCCCCGGGCGGCACTTTGTCTCGCTATGCCACTGTCCTAAACAAATACAATACTTTTAAATAAACCCAAGATAATGTGGTAATCTTAATCATAATAATCATATCTTTATTGCTTCAATCCTGGTTATGTGTGGTAGTTCATGAAGTTGCTTTTCACTTTATTAAAAACTTGCAGCCCTTAGCCCAGTCATCAGATATTTACTTCTCAATACCGGTATATCCAAGTGTTCTCAATCAGTTTTTTCATACTACATATCACTTCATACTACAACAGAAGATGTCTGCAATATCTTCTATTCCAAACTTGTTTCTCAGCTTGCTGGCTCTCTCTGTCAGTCTTGTAACACAAGTTTTTGTCATTCTCATTTTTGTTCTATCTACTGTAATCTTCTTTCAGCCTCCACCAATTTTTTGCTGTCAGTAATACTGCTTTTCAGCTGAGACATGAGCCTCAAATTTGACATCTCAGTCTGATAATGATATTCCTGTTGAACAGTAATGTAAAGGTATATGTATTCCCTTACTGGAATGAACTTAGGGCCCGGCGCTGATCTCAGGTTACTAGACAAGCAGCTGGTTTTGCTCATACTTGAGTGGATGCACGCAATTCATCCGTTGTGCAACATCTTCCTCCACTACAAGTGAGGTGTGTTATGCTGTTCATCAAGGCTCAGTTCTGATTATTATTATGCAGGTGGCCTCTTCCTCCTGTATATGTCGGACTGGCAGCAATTTATTGAACAGCATGGTCTGTTGCTCCATTTGTATGTGGAAAACACACAGGTGTATGGGGTCTGCAAGCCAGCTGACAGGTGGCTTGCAGACCCTTACCAATCAGATAAGTTGCTAATCAGATCTTCTTACCAATCAGGTAAGTTGCTGCATCAGTGAGATAGCTGATTGGAATCAAATCATCTACAACTTCAAGTCAACAAAACGGAGATCCTATGGTGCTCAACCACACGTCCTTAATACCAGAGTCCATCCACCACCACTCACGTTGGCTCGGAAGACATTGCTAGGGATGCTTGTGTCTGAAACCTCGGTGTATACATTGATTGTAACATCTCAATGACAACACAAGTTCAGAAACCGGCATCCTGCTGCTTCTCATTCCAGAGAAGAATTCAAAACATTCAGAATTCAATTTCACTTTCTGTTTAATATGAGATTAGATTAGGTTAGATTTAGTATTCATTCACTTGTATAAATATTGTAAAGACTTTAATGATGTCTCTGGTTATGCCATGCCTGGACTATTGCAATGTGCTCTTGACTGGGCTACCAAGGCAACTTACTGACAGACTTCAGGCTGTCCTCAATACAGCAGCATATTGTGTCTATCAAGTTAGAAGTTCAGACTATGTGACACCACTTCTTTATGAACTTCACTGGCTTCGAGTTCCACAACAGATTGAATACAAATTGGTGATCCTTGCCTACTGATGTCTTCATGGTCTGGCACCATTGTATCTGTCGGCTGATTTCTGCAAGATATCTGACATCGACTCTCATCAACGATTACGATCTACATCCACTCTTACTCTCATTGTTCCATCTACACGCCACGTTACCATTGGTGACCACATGTTTCTGGTGGCAGCTGCCAAAGTTTGGAATAGCCTGCCATCATGAACCAATATGGCAAAGACACTTGAAGCATTTATATGAGAACTGAAAATTATTTTGTCTGTTCGTAGTTATCCAGAACATTGACCATTGTTAGATATACTGTAATGTTAGGTGCCCTAGCAGTACTTGTACGAAATGCCTCCATAATCAGTTTGTGATTATTATTATGCAGGTGGCTTATGCCATTAATCTAGAGTAGATTGCCATTACTTTCTCTAGACCTGCGTTTTATCTGCAGCTTAATGCTGCTACCAATCTATCGATGCCTAAGCGATGAACGGCTTGGTTGGCTGCCACCACCACAACTAGATCCAAAGACGGTCACCCATCCAACCTGATCCAAGTACTAACTGTGCTCAATGCTGCTTAATTTCGGTGCTCTGGCGGGAACCGGTCGCACAACGCCAAGCAGCCCAGGTTGTTCACCAGTGCATATCTCTAAATTCCATCTAATATAGGCTGTTGTCATGCCACTTAATACTGCTAGCTTTCATCGCACATTGTATCCTTCAGATACCTGTAACTATTATTTTTATAACTAAAGCTGTGCACTCTTTAAAGTTATATTTGTTATATTTGTGTTATACTTGACGTCATACTGTGGGACATTGTCAGTGTACTGGTGAAGTCTGCTTGGACCAATTACCCTATTTTTATTAGATTTCCCTTTTTCCACTGCTCCCTTAGTGTCTTCATTTGCTTCATATTACATATGTACAAACTTTTACCATAGAACTGTTAAAGAAATAATACTTTCATTTCTTTTCATTGCTTCATTGCTTATGCCAATGGACATTTTAGGAATGAACTTTGAATCCCATAGTTTACATTTGATATTCCACTTTATCACCTTAGTGTATGCATTTCTGTAAGTATCATAGATCTACAGTGTGTGTATAGCTGTTCTCAAGGTTTTGTATTAGGTGTGAATGATTTTTTGATATATTTTTAGGTTCCATCAAAATTTCGTTATCCATTTTTCATTGAAATTCATTGGTATGTTTTGGAACGTTACGTCAGTTGTCTTATGGGAAAGCATCATCGCATTAAGCACCTAGAAGAGCAACTTTATCTGAAAGATGAACATAGTGAAAACATGAAATATTCTCAGAGAAAGTCATCAGGGTTGGTCTTATGGATTTGAGACTCTAATTCATGCCTTGTTTGCTCCCCTACATTTTATTGTCTAAAATTCTTCTCTGCACTATGATTACATCATATGTGTGCAAAGGTGTAGATTTATACACGACTCCTCTTGGTTCATTAGTGTCAGACTATCACCTTGATTACCACTTATTTGCAGATGATACTCAGATGATATTCAGATTCTTATTTCATTTGATAAGTCTTCATCAGAATCTTCATTGAAAACTATTTCTCAAGCATTCTCTCATATTCTGTCCTGGATGGATTCAAATAAATTGCTTTTAAATCCGGCTAAAACTGAATTTCTACTTTTAGGCACAAAGCCCTAGCTCAAGAAATATGACTCTTTATCTTTCTCGACGACTTCTATAGCGCTGTGCGCACGATGAAGGCCGAAGTCAAAGGCACTTTGACATAAATTGGCATGCCGATGGTGAACGTAGGATAACACAATTTAAGACAGCGTAAAGTCCGCCCTGATGGAAACGAAGAAAAAAGCCGCCCTAACACACACGGGGGCGAATCCTGTAGAAAGCGGCATTCCGCTGTAGAACCGTCCGCAACAGACACATCAAAGGAACAAAACACGGTATAAGATGTTGAAATTCCGCAGATGTTGTGAGAACTGTCCATGAGGCAAGACCACATGGAGAATTTCTGAGATGCGGACTCCTGTGAATAGACCATCGCCGAACTAGGTAAATCCAACTTAGGATGGAATTCTGGGTTATGATTAGAACGGGAGTCATAGCATTCCAGCACGGGTATCTAGTCTGCAGGTCTGCCAAGCCGCATCGATGAAAAATCGCAGAACAAAATGTCGGACCAGACACGCGACGAATCAGCGACTAAAAACGTCCGAATCCACCCGAGAAAAGCGCAAAGGACCTCCTGAAAATGACGAGAAGGTCACTACTCACACATTTTGCGCTGAAACGAGCGCAAAATATCGTCGAACTACCCAGAACGACGCTTTTCCGAGGCATGCACATGAGCATGCTGGCCGGCGCCAACCGGAGAGTAGATCTGTTAGCACTTCTGCACGAGATCTAGGAGTAATTTTTGATTTCACACTTTCTTTCACAAATCATACAAATAGCATCTGTAAAGTAGCTCACTACCACCTTCATGATTTGTACTGTATTAGGAAATTTCTAAATAAACCTGCATTAGGGCTCTTGGCAAATACCTTAGTGTCTAGCCGTCTTGATTACTGCAACTCCCTTCTCTTTGGTGTCTCTAAATCCAACCTGGCTAAACTCCAACGAGTTCAAAATTCACTGGCTCGGGTAGTTTCAAAAACCCCAAAACATGCATATAATCCCAGTTCGTAAGGGTCTGCACTGGCTTCCAATTAAAGAAAGGATAGACTTTAAAATCTGTCTTCAGGTATACAAAACATTTCATTACAAGGAACCTAGTTACCTTCTTTCAAAACTTTCTGTACAAGCAAACAAATACTCGACCAGATCCTCGTCTGCAATAGTTCTATCCCTCTCCCATACTCAGACAGCTCTTGGTTCTCATGCCTTCTCACTGGCCACCCCCAAACTCTGGAACTCATTGCCTCAGCATGTGCGCATTGCAAATTCATTACAGACTTTTAGAACAAGATTAAAAACCCATCTATTTGACCTGTCTTATCCACCATAGACTGTCACCAGTTTATCTGGCCGGATATCCTGGATTTGACCTGGATCTTTAGTGGTTTGGATTTTGGTGTGCCATCGGTTAATGCTCCTGTGCATTATGAAGTGGCACTATAGAAGTTTAAGATTAGATTAGATTAGATTTTGTATTCATTCACTTGTATATATATGTAGATTACTCTTGTTTATAAGTCTGTAATTAAAATTAGGCAAAATATTTGAAAATAAATTTGAAAATAAGTATATATGAAGATAAATTAGATTAGATTAGATTAGATTAGATTTAGTATTCATTCACTTGTGTATATATGTAGATTACTCTTGTTTATAAATCTGTAGTTAAAATTAGGCAAAATATTTGAAAATAAATTTGAAAATAAGTATATAGGAACCAATAATGATGATGTATATTTCTAAAGGAAATGCCAAAAATGATTTACTGTCACTTAAACCCGCATCACTTAACCCGTTACAGGGGTTCGACGTCTTAAAACGTCGCCCGGAAATCATATGCGAACAGGGTTCGACGTTTTAAAACGTCGTGCAACTGTTTTGCTCTTCCACCACGGTGTTCGCCGTTTTAAAACGTTTTCTTAATTTGATTTGATTTCCTTTTTGGCACGGATGGATGGTAAGTACAATAATAATGCTAAACAATGATGCAAACCACATCTTTGTAGCTTCTATATAGCCTGCAGATTTCAAGATTCTCGCAAAAAATTTCACTTCTCTGAGCAACGGGTGCCTGGTGTAGAAACACCATAACTCCCCCAAATTGGGTCCCATCTTCAAAATTTTTAAACTAATCTGTTCCAAAGACACCCACCTACAACTTTGCCGCTGAACCTACGGGGGTCACCGCTGAAAAAAATTTTTTATTGACCTTTGAACGTATTTTTTGGGAGGTGGTCATATTTTGGTCCTGTAGGGTGGACCCAACCCCCGAAATTTCTTTTTGGCATGGATGGATGGTAAGTACAATAAAAATGCTAAACAATGATGCAAACCACGTCTTTGTGGCTTCTATATAGCCTGCAAGGTAAGGTGTTTCAGATTTCAAGATTCTCGCAAAAAAATTTCACTTCTCCGAGCAACGTGTGCCTGGTATAGAAACACCATAACTCCCCCAAATTGGGTCCCATCTTCAAAATTTTTGAACTAATCTGTTCCAAAGACACCCACCTATAACTTTGCTGCTGAACCTAGAGGGGTCACCGCTGAAAAAAAAATTTTATTGACCTTTGAACATATTTTTGGGAGGGGGTCATATTTTGGTCTGTAGGGTGGACCCAACCCCCGAAATTTCTTTTTTGGCACGGATGGATGGTAAGTACAATAAAAATGCTAAACAATGATGCAAACCACATCTTTGTAGCTTCTATATAGCCTGAAATATAGTAAGTTTAAAAAGTACATGTTCACAGTTCAAACAAACGCTTTCCCCCAAAATTAGTTACCAAAATTGGTAACGTCTTGTAAAAATTAATTCCCCCTTTGACGGGTTAAACCCGCGTCACTTAAACCCGTTGTGATAAGACAGGCGTCAATTAAACCCGCGTCAGATAAACCCGCGTCACTTAAACCCGTTATGATAAGACAGGCGTCAATTAAACCCGCATCAGATAAACTCGCGTCACTTAAACCCGCGCCACTTAAACCAGAGGCGTACCGACGGAAGTTGGTATATAGGCAGTAGCGTAGCGTCCTATATGGCTATAATGGCTCGAGCCATGGGTGGCACACAGAAGGGGGCAGCAAATTGAGCGGCGATGACCTTTCCTTTTTGCTAGTCACCGCATTTTAGAAGGGAGATTGGGGCAGCGTTTTTTTCCATGAGCCATGGGCAGCATGAGACCAGTTTTTTTGGTTGTTTCTCCATGCCATGGTCATACATCAATGACTAGGTAAGATTTATGCCCCCAGAATTTATACCCACCCAAATCAAATTCATGGCTAATGGGAACGCCCCTGAATTAAGCCCGCGCCACTTCAACACGTTTCAAACACCTACAGTTGAAATGTTTTATTAACCATACTCATATTTTGATAACCATACCATAATTTGAAAATTGCTAAGAACGTTTGAAATAATCGATTATAGCAATAGATGGGTACAGAAAAAAAACAAAAAATGGTAAAAAGTAAAATACTGAAGTTACTCCACGCCAACAATGTGTCCTAAGAAACAGGTAGAAATTGTCATGAATGCGAAAGGTGTGCAATTGACTTCAAATACACTAAAATTTCTGCCCGCCCGTAAGCGCCAACAGCGCGTACGACTCGGTCGTTTAAATTTCTGTATTTTCGCTTTGGGATGTTTGTGACTCCTGTAGTACCTTGAAGGAAGGTAGTTTTCTGTTGTTGCATGTCCTTTTTAACCCCCGCTAAGAAAGTCCATAAAGTCGGATGGTGACAAGTGAAGAGAGACTGCAGCGAATGGTGCCAACCCTCTACCGCGTTCGTAGTACTCATTAAGCCGGCGGTTCCCGTTGTATGTTGATTCCACATAGCAATTGGAAATAAAGGTGGCACAAAATTGTCACCTCGACCTCTCAAATGACGACCACGAACATAAGTCTCCTCAAAGAATGTAGTCAGTTCAGCAAGACGGTCCACGTTCGGCATAGTTTCAGCTATAATGTCGAAAGCTTCTGAAACATCAGCAGGAGGGACAAATGCCAAAGCTGGAAGACAGCAAATGTATTCACGAACACTATCCGTGGTTTCATATTCCCTTTTCAGGCTGACTTCGTTTACCTTTCGGATGACACTCTGGCACAGATGAAAGTAGCAACCGGAAACAGTTGCTTGTGGAAAAGCTGTGCTAAATGCATTGATGGCGGCTCGTTCAAAGTCTAGAAGAATTTTTTTTGGCGAAACCGCTGGAATCATTCCGTTGAGTGCTTGTAGTAGGCGTGTGTAAGTTAGACCCGTCTTGTTTGTTAAAAGACAATATACACCAACAGGGGTAACACCTTCGCCATAACTGAAATGAACTGTATAGAGTTGAAAGAAAATATTTGGTACAAATTTGAATGTTCCGTCTGCGATCCAAATTTCTGCGCGTGCCAGACCATCCAAAAGCTGCAGGCATCCGATGATAAGCAAACGATTGTCACTTGCCCCTGAATCGTATAGTACCATATTGCTGTATTGCGCAGGTATCTCGAAGTGTACGCTTTCAGGGATGGGAGGAAGAGGAACGCCGGTGGAAGCCAGAGCATGGCAATGCTTTTCTCGTTCTCGTTGAAGAGTTCTTGACATCAACGAACATTTTGGAAGCGAGTGTAGTACACCATCATGCAACTCCACAGAACCAGACGCCCTAGCTGCACTTGGTGTTACGCCAATGTCAGCCATTTTCGCTTTCATGTTTCCCATCGCTTGTCTCGCCAGGCTTTCATTGTTGTTTCCTTCGTGAGTATGTTCAGGGTCTGTTGTTGTGATGACGCAACCATCCTTCGTCAGTAGCCGAGCTATGCATGCTAACGTTTGGTAATGGCGACAACGCCAAGCCACTGTGCCATTTTTATTGTCCCTATGCTTAATATATTCGAAATTGCGCAAAATAACAGTTTGCTTTCCTGCAAATTTTTCCTCTGACACCGGCGTCACCCGGCTTGACCTCGCTTTCAGGATCAAAGCTCCACCCAAACGTTGCTTCAGAACGCAGTCAGTCCATTTTTGTAACTATTGTACAAAGCTTTGCTATTCCTGCTAGCGCATGATGCTTTATATGATTGTACCATGAATCACATTCCTTTATTATGAATAACTAGGGACGGATGATTCTCTGGGGGGCAGCTCAAGTGCAGATGGTTCTTAACACCTCTGCCCGGATGATCTTAGGAGCTGGAGCTAAGTTTAAGCTGGCTTAAGTATACAACCCTTTTGATGTTTTCAAATTGTAACCACTTTCTTTCTGCTATTATCATAAAAGCACACAGAGTGTGATAAACAAGTTCTAATTATCTAAATACAATGCTAGCCTTTGACTATGTTTTTGGCATTATCATATCGGGATTAAAACCCTTTTGATGTTTTCAAATTGTAACCGGTTTAAGTGCCACAGAGTGTGATAAACAAGGGTTTACAAGCATGACGGCATTATCATATCGGGATTAAATGCTGACCGCCAAAAATATGAAGGTGCTGGTACTAGAGCAGATTAAGGCTATTATAAGACAGTCTAGATTTTCCAACATGCATTAACCTTTTCCAAGGGTTAGCCGTTTAAAGGTGGCGGCGGAAAACCATAACCAAACGGCGTTAGCTGTCTATAAACGGTGCGCTATATAAGCGACTGTGTACTGCAGACCTGCACGATTTTCAAAATTCCAACGTGGCAACCGATTTAGCTCACATCCATTCGATAGGCGGCAGCACCGTTTTTGATAATGCTGACTATATATGCAAGAGATATTGGCTGTGTAATAACCAAGGCTGGAAAATGTATAGGAAAAATCTTCAGCCGAGGCTAGAAAGGCCATAACTACGCCAAATATGGTCCGATCTTCAAATTTTTGCACTATTCTGTTCCAATTACACATCCCTACAACTTTCCCGCTCACAGTTGGGGGTCGCCACTGAAAATTTTTTTTATTGAGCTTTGAAAATTTTTTGTCGGAGATGGTCCGATTTTGGGGTATAGAGTGGACCCTACCCCCCCCAATATTTTTTTTGCATGGATGGTTCGAAAGACCAATAAAAATGCTCAACAATGGTGCAAACCGCATCTTTCTAGCTTCTATATAGCCTGAAATATACTGAGTTGTTCGGTTTTTCACATTGAAAATCCGTTCGCGTAATTGTCATTTCAGTCAGCAATTGTCTCTTGGGTATGAAACTTCATAACTACCCCAAATATGGTCCGATCTTCAAAATTTTTGCACCATTCTGTTCCAATTACACTCCTCTAGAACTCTATCGCTCACATTTGGGGATTTACCGCTGAAGACGTTTTGCTATTGACCTTTGATCAAAATTTGAACAAAATGTTGGGGAGGGGTCCGATTTTGGGGTGTAGAGTGGTCCCTACCCCAACTTATTTCTTTTGGCACTGATGGATAGAAAGAGCAATAAAAATGCTCAACAACGGTGCAAACCGCATCTTTCTAGCTTCTATATAGCCTGAAATATAGTAAGTTTATAACGTATATGTTCACGTTTTCATACGAACGTCTTTTCCAAAAATTAATTCCTCCATCGGGGGATGACTTTAAAAATTTAATTCCCCCTTTAAAAGGTTAAAGAACATTTTTCTGTATTAAAAAGCATCTGCCAGTCCACAGACTAATTGTACAGTTTCTTCGGATCCTCCTGTAGAATTTTAGCATCATCAAGAGGGAGTCTTTTTATGCACTTTTTGCTTAACAATTGTCACATAACAGTAATAATATTGCCTGTTTGCCAATTTTATCATAGGTCCCATAAAGATTGCAGAAGAGATTTAATTAAATTTGCAAAGAATTGGATCACACTGCCTCGTTTTCTTGTCTAATTGTGGCTCCCAAGCTATTGAAAATTGTCATTTGCGGATCCCACCTTTTATTGGTTTGACCACCCCTGGTAGAGAATGCTAATAATATTGGATGACATAAGCTGTGTAACATTACATAAAACATTCCTGGCTAAAGCACAGCCTAGATAATATGTTAATATTATATGATTGATTTGCATTAGCATTATTTCAAATATGTGAAATTGAAGGTGTAGCAAATCAGCAGGCTCTGAATGCACTGGAAATGATGAGTGCCTCTCTGAAATTGAGCAGCCCCGGATTTCCACCTCCAGTTGGACATCCTCCACAAAAGATTTAACTCGGATTGCAGATGAAACCAATCTTGTATCTTTGAATAAAGTATCAGATGCTTGGGTGAATCTGACTCCTTATGAACTTGAAGGTTTGAAGACTATTGTACACTGGTTAGAAAGTCTACCTCAGCAGAAAAGGCATCTTCCAAAAGATATAATAAATCCTGATTTGCTCCTATCAGATGCAAAGGTTAGTTTGAAAAGATACCTTTACAGTGCTTAGTTATATCATTAAATGATATATTTATGTGAATCAATTGAGCTTCTTGAATTGCAATGCTTGTTTGTATGTTTAAACACTTGCACATTTATCAAACACCATATTGTCTTGCATATAAGACACACCTTTACCCTTCAAAAATTGGTACAAAGTGTGGGTGCATATTATACATAGGAATAAATTTCATGTACATAGAATTTTTTTATATATAAACATACATAATTTAAAATTTACTGTTTTTACACGCATATAACACCCATGTTAAATGGGGTTTTACCTACCCAGTCGACAGTGGAGGGAAACTTTGTTTACATATAAATTACCAAAGAGAATTTGAAAGAAAATTGTGATTGTCTAAGTTAGTAAGTAAAATCTCGTAAATTTATATAGTGCTTTGGAAAGTAGTGGAGTGGTAGCTGCTTATTCTTATGCACTTAACCTTTCTTGAAATAGCTATTGGCAAGGTGGGTTGCTCCTCCAAAGACTGACTCGCACCTCAGCATGGTAGAGGAGTGAACATCCAAGTAAGGGATTGCCTGCTGAGGCGAGGTGGACAAGCTCAGCAGGAACCCTGAAATGGATGGCCAGCGTGAACGGCAAGCACCGTGGGCAGCAGCACGGTTCATTCATCTGCAGCAGAAGAGGAACCTAGATGTACCCAATGACACAAGACGAGACACATGACATGGCGCAAACTGGGTGCAACCTGGTACAATGGCAAGACGACTGTGGAGACAGCAGGAGATTGGGGTGCTCAGCTGGTTCTACTATCCCCACAGAACAGGAATGGGTAAAATGATAAAAAGTACTATACTGGCTCGGATGTCGCCCAGGGTAAAAAGGTCCGCAGCATACACTGTGAGAGACATGGTGGGCGTCAAAAAGTATACTACTGACTCTCTAACCACGCAGAAATGGAACATCAGACAAAACATAAAGATAGGTGGATGGAATGTGAGGGGTCTTAACCCTCTCGGTAAAATGTCAACACTAAGCAAGGAAACGGAGAGATTGGATATCAAGGTATGCGGAATTTCAGAGACCAAATTGACAGGCACAGGCCACTTCATAACCCTGGATGGACATACAATGTTGTACTCAGGAACTCAAATACGTGAACACCATGGAGTTGCCAATGGGTTCACAAGAACATAGCCTCATCTTTAATATCCTATAACCCAACAAGTAGCAGAGTAATTTCTGCCATGTTCTCCTCAAAACCAAGAAATGTAACTGTACTCCAATGCTATGCACCAAAGGCAAACAAACCAGGTGAAGAATTAGAACAATCCTATAAAGAAGTAGAACAAATACTCATGGAGACCCCTAAGCAAAACCTTATACTGATAACAGGTAACTTTAACGCTAAAGTTGGAGAAAATGCAATAGAAAATGCCGTTGTGGGAAAATTCGGACATGGAACAAGAAATGAAAGAGGACAAACTTTAACCCGTTCCCGGATAACGCCGTCTATAAACGGCGCCCGAAAATCATATCCAAACGGCGAATGTTTATAGGCGGCGCGCCACATAAGCGTGTGTGTACCCCGGACATTGAAGTTTTAAACCACCCCGAAGTAACTATTCGATTTAGTTACTATCCATTCCATAGATAGCAGCACTTTCTTCACTGTTGTTGACTATATAAGCAAGAAAACTTGCTGTTGATCGTCCAAATGCTGGGATTTTGCATTGAAATGCCTCGAAAAAGACTCAAGTCTGGGGTTTGAAAAATCATAACTCCGCCAATTTTGACCCAATCTTCAAAACGTTTCCACTATTATGTTCCAATTGCACTGCCCTAAAACTTTCTCGCTCACAGTTGGGGGGTCACCGCTGACAAATTTTTGCTATTGCGCTTTGAAATTTTTGGGGGGGTCTGATTTTCGGTTGTAGAGTGGACCCTACCCCCAAAATTTTCTTTTTTGGCACAGATGGTTCGAAAGAGCAATAAAAATGCTAAACAACAGTGCAAACCGCATCTTTTTAGCTTCTATATAGCCTGAAATATACTGAGTTCGGTTTTTCAGATTGAAAATCTGTTCGCAAAATTGCCATTTCTTCGAGCAATGAGTAGTAGGGTTTGAAAAATCATAACTACCCCAAATTTTGTCCAATCTTCAAAATTTTTGCACTATTCTGTTCCAATTACACCCTTTTACAACTTTCTCACTCACATTTTGGGGGTTACCGCGGAAAAAGTTTTGCTATGGGGCTTTGAACAAAATTTGACCAAAATGTTGGGGAGGGGTCCTATTTTGGGCTGTAGGGTGGACCCTACCCCAAAATTTCCTTCTTTGGCACAGATGGTTCGAAAGAGCAATAAGAATGCTAAACAACGATGCAAACCGCATCTTTCTAGCTTCTATATAGCCTGAAATATAGTAAGTTTAAAACTTGTATGTTCACATTTTCACATGAACGCCTTTCCCCCAAATTAATTACCCCGATTGGGGACGACTTGAAAAAATTAATTCCCCCGGGAACGGGTTAATAGACTTCTGTATGGAACACAATCTTGTGATTGCCAACACCCTATTTCGACTACACAATAGGCACAGATACACATGGAGAATCCCAGATGGAAATACAAGAACACAGATTGATTACATTCTGATCAATAAACAATGGAAACAAGCAATCAATAACTCACACACAAGCCTTTCAGCAGACTGCGACTCAGATCACAACTTAGTGACGCTATCTACGAAACTTAGATTCAAGAAAAAACGAATTGTGAAACCATTACAACTGGACCTTGAAAAACTCAAACATAAGCATTTCCAAGAGCATTATCAACTCAAAATCACTAATAAGTTTGAAGAGCTTAAAAGTATCAGCACGCCAAACACACCAGACGAACTATGGCAACAGCTGAAAGAGGCTACACTGAATGCAGCAAAAGAAGTCTACCAAATAACAAAAACAAGCACAAGAACTGGATCTCAAATGACACATTTGAAATAATAGAAGAGAAACACCAAGCAAAAACGAAATCCCCAGAAGAATATAAGACACTCAAAAGCAAGGCACAAAATATGCTATGAAGAGACAAACAAACAGAATTAAAATTGCTGTGCTGTGAGCTAGAAGAAAATATGAGAAAAGGCAAGAGTAGACCAGTGTACCAGACAGTGAAGAAACTCACAAAACCATTTAGACCCTACACCATGGCCATTAAAGATGGCAACGGCAAGAAGATCACCGAACCAGAAAAAGTAAGTCAAAGATGGAAAGAATACTGTGGAGATTTATACAACGACATGGAAGAAGAAGACATCAACATTAAGGTCATGGAAAAGGAACCACCACCACTGAAGGATGAGGTAAGTCACGCTATACTGAAATTGTCAAACCGAAAAGCAGCAGGACCAGACGAAATAGCAATTGAGCTACTAAGATACAGCGGGGAAATGACACTGAAAAGACTTCATGAGATCTGCACAGAAACGTGGAAAACAGGAACATGGCCAGAAGAATGGACACAGTCAACTTTCATAGAGGTCAGCATCACCAAGACCGCTACATCCCCGGCGTCCAGCGCTCGTAGGATGTCCAGCGACACTTTCAACACTGCGGTTTCGGTTGAGTTATGGACCCGGTACGCAGACTGGAGGTCTGGAAGTAGATTGAAGGTCATTAAGTAGCAGACAAATTGATGTGGCACGAGCCGCTCAAGCAGTTTTGACAGCACCGACAGATTGGAAATCGGCCTGAACGACTTAATATCGGCGGTATCCATGTTGGGCTTCTTGAGTCTAGGAGTGATATAGGCGGATTTGAAGATCTCCGCCACCAATCCAGATGACATCGAATGATTGAAGAGTTCGAATAAGAATGGTGCAAGGATATAGGATGACTCCTTGAGAAGAGCGGTCAGCATAGGGTCACTCGCACACTGCTTGTCTGGAAGTGCTCGTATCTCTGCGGCCACTTCGTCAGGAAACAAGGGCTGGAACGAGCTGAGAGAGCACTGAGTAAGTAGTGTGCTGAACGTTGGCGAGTCGTGCTCCGCGACCGATGCATGTGCCATGGCATCTTTGTTGTGAAGATATTCGGCAAAGGCGTCAGCTGAGGGTGTCTCATGGGCTCAAGTACGGCCGCGGCCGAGTAATGTATTCAGAGACTGCCATAAACGTCGTGGATCAACCCAGCTCTCCGGAGCTTCTTCCAGTGTGATTCGAGCGTTGTAGCATCACCAGGATCTGCGTGGGTCGACCTGGCTTTCCATTCGGCGAACCGCATCTTTCTCTTAGCTGCACAACACTCATCGTCGAACCAGGAGTCTGAGAGGTGACGTCGACAGGTCGCTGTCGTCACTGGCACAAGCCTCTCTACAATGTCAGTGATCTCTTGATCGTATAATCGAGCCATTTCATCAACGTCCATCATGGGCCAAAGGGCCGGTTGACAAAGTTTAGAGGTCGCAAGCTCGTTCAAAAATGCAATGATGTTGACTTTACGCCAGGCACATCGTGTAGTGGAGGTGTAGACTGGACAAGGTCTGGTTAGCGGCACCGACCAGCTAACCAGTTGGTGGTCGGATATCCCTACGTCTGTTACACGCATCTGTGGTGAAACGGTGCCACGATGAAACGCGACCACATTGAGCATTCCTCCGCTGACATGCATCGCATTAGTCAGTTGGAAAGCAAAGTTATAAGAAGAGAAAAGCTCACGAAGTTGGCGGCTAGCTGAAACCTCATCACGGTTGAGCCGCACATTTAGATCCGCACATTTAGATCTCCTGCGACGTATAGAGGTCCGTTGTGTGACGCGAGTTTACCCAGTAACTCCGACATTTCCGAGATGAAGAGCTGTGATGTCTTGGCGCAGCCGGGTCTGTGGACCACGGCCAGAATGCACGACTCCACTAAGGTGATGCAAGCGATCACCAACTCGAGGGACTGAAACTGTTGCATGAACTGCTATTAGGATAGTCGGATTCTGGGAGCGGCACAGATCGCCACGCCGCCGTGGTTGGTGGATAGACGGTCAGCTTCATCTTGAGGGTGAGGCCGTGCCTTCTCGACCACTTGGTAACCGTCGTTCAAAAACTGCCTGATCCAGGCCAATGTTTTATCATGCCAAGTCTCACAAAGGCCAACGACTTTCAGAGAATGCTCCCGACAGACTTCCAAGGCGATGGGTGGCGGTTGTATCGAATGGCCAGCAACTCGGTTGCCGTGTAGCGAATCATTTGCCACTTGATGCAGTGAAACGTGACGACGACGAGTGTACTCGCGTGAACACGGCGACCGATACGGATAAATTCAGCTAGAAATCTACTGGTGGATGAGTAGTTGAGCATGCCATAAGTTGAAAGCTCCAAATCAGAAATCCAGTTGAGAAGGGTAGCGATAAGAATGCATTCAGACGGCGGCCATCTTGGTTAAACGGTAATTTTCTAAATGTTAACAGTGTCTGTGTAAGATAGGTCCATTTCTTCTTAAATACACCGAAGTCGCTAGAATAATTACTAAACTGATACTATTTCCGGGTGAACTGTCAAATAGTACAAATTTTGGTACATCATGAGAAACTGAAAGATAAAATAGTCCGACAAAAAGCAAACAAATTGCAGGTTCAAATTCCTTGGCATCCACACGCGGCGCCACCTAGCGAAGACATCATGGCATAGTATTGTGATTTGTGTATCAAATTGTACACAGTTTGTTTCACTTTTTTGCTGGATTATTTATATGTATGGGCTTTATGATTTTGTATTATGGATTCTTTAGTTGCTTCTTAAGCTTCACATTTTGGATGACCCTGAAAAGTCGGTTACTGGAGTTGCTGTTCTTCATTGGTTGAACTCTCCAGAGGTTGGTGTTATTTATTTGAAGGAAAGATAAGTTATTGATTACCATATATACTCTCGTTAAAGTCGAATAATTTAATACCAATTTGCAGGCTTTATATCCTGACCTCAACTTATATGCGAGGCACTAACTGTTGGATAAAGTTTCCATACATAGGATGTCGAAAATAATTAATTTAGCTAAAACTTTGTGTAATTAATTACTTTCGACTTACGCTACCGCATCTAAATAAAAGTTGGCAGAAATTTTAGGATTTGTAATTTATAGGCGCCAAATAAATATTATTTGTAATTTATTGGCGCTATATAAATATTAAAATAATTTTTAAAGATTAATTAAATTGTTCAAATTGCCAAGAATGAGCAAATAGCAGGTTTAAAGTTTTCTTATTCATCAGGAATCAATCTGTGAATGTCAAAATCGTTCAGTTTCTCGATAGTTCAAAGCTAAAACGCAGTTTTTCAATCAACACAATAGCGCCGCATGCCCCGCTCGCGTCCTCCATTGTTTTGACTCTCACGATCACCTCAAGAGAGTGCTCCGCGGTGACGTCACTTTGACTTATACCCGGGTCAATGATTTTAGACACCTTCAAATCCAAAAAAATTAGGGGTTGACTCGGATTGACTTTATCGCAAGCATACACGGTAATTAAATTATAATTTTGCTATAAATGTTTGTGGATATTTAATCATTTTAGTTTTTGTTCAATGTTGTATATTTGATTATAAGCTTGCTTGTATGTATCTATTTCTTATATTATATTTATTTTCATTTTATTTTAGAAAGCAAAGAGAATGAGAAATTTAAAACCTGTGGGTTCCTATTCAAAAAAAAATTCTGTCTCTCAAGTAGGTTCATCTGGCAAAATGTGGCTCTACAGAAGAATCCGATGCAGGGCTTGTGAACCATGCTTAAGATCAGACTGTGGTGTATGCATCAACTGTAAAGATATGAAGAAATTTGGAGGAGCTGGACGCAGAAAGCAGACGTGCATTAGTCGCCACTGTCTGGCAGTAAGTTATCAGTTGCTGGCTTATTGGCTGCTCTAATAACTATGACTTTACTTATTTGAACAAGTCCTGTCTTCAGTTAATCTTCTTCCTTTAGTGATTGAAATTCCCTTCAAGTCCCTGTCTTTTCTGGCTGATTGCTGATGAATATATGTCTTAAAATTTACTCTGAGGCCATTTAAATTTTGTAGAGCATATAAATTATTGTCTTGAGAACTTAGAGCTTTGAAAATTCATTTTACTATCATTATGCACTTGATTTTCATTGGACAGTAAACATTATCGATGGCAACAGAGTTTCCGGTAGCGCCGTTTTGGCTGCTCGCACGTGTCTGTATGTGCTTCAGAATATCGCCATTCTTGGTGGTTTTACCGACATCGTGCACTTAATTCTTTGCGCTAATCGCGTGGATCGTTGCCTAGCCATCATTTTCAAAGCAGTCCGCGATCATCTTTGCGTTTCTATGCGCTGAACGAATCGGATTTATGTCGCCCGTGTCAGCATGGTTGGCCCGGTGTTTTATCTAAGCCACCAGCCCATCGACAGAGCCTACAGGCTATAAAGGGCAAAGACTGTTCCAGTTCACGTGCGGAATTCCATCTTCAGTTGGTTCCTGTCAAGTTCGGCAATGGATTACTGTCTCGCAGATGGCCACCCTCAAGGATTTGCCCCCTGATTTCCGCCAAATCGAGAATTTTTCTCAGCATCCATGCATCAACATTCTTTCTGCATTTTCGCTGACTCTTCGACAGAACGTCTTGCGGAATAACGCCTTCTGAAGGGCTCACTGCCCGGTTTCAACGAGGTGTTGTGTACCGCTTGTGTATATTTTGAGATGTACTTACTGACTGTAGTAAGTACTTACTGTAGTAGTTAAGCTATATATTAGGCTTCCGGTTTGAACTCTGAAAAGTCATGGACTGATGTTGCAATTTTGTTACATTAAATCGTTGAAAATCACCCATCTATTTCCACAATCGGCGTCGACTTCCACCCCGGACTCTACAGCGGCAGCGACCTCTTTTATGCCTTCTGAGTGGATTTTTCTTAAGACCAGTATCTTCTGTTCGCCTTTCTGGTTTTGGCGTCTTCACGGCTGCCAGCATGTGTTTGTACGTGCCATGGTTTCGTTGCCGTTCTCGGCATTTTCCGACGTTATGCGCTTGGAATTTACGCCAATCGCAAGGACTGCATTCCACTCATCGGTTTTTTTATGAGTCTTTTGCCGTCCTCCACTTTTCCACGTCGTTCTGGAATGTTCTAAGTCAGTCGCCACCGCCACTGAGTGGACCACCAATGTCCACCATTAATATGGCCGCTGCATGCAACTCAATTTGATCGCGACAGACGGTCGTTTCAGACTTCGTTGGAGCCTCCATCTTCGTCGGATTGCCGATTTCGGTGACGAACTATACTCTCGCAGAATACCGCTACTTTGGATTCACCGCCGGATCTTACCATGCGGAGAACTCCTACTATCAACTTGCGGACCTTTAACATCTTCTTCCGTTCCTCACTGATGTGTCAATGTTGCAGTTTTCTTGTGAATGACCGCTTCTTAAGGACTCGGCGCCGGATTTTGTCACAGCATCGAGTTCTTTCTTTTATCAGAGTGGATTTTCAACATCGCTGCCTTCTGACTAGTGTTGTTTTAGTTATTCGTTTGATTTTAGTTACAGTTATAATTAGTTAATGCCAACCTAGTTTTAGTTACTATTAGTTATAGTTATTGTATATAGTTTTAGTTACAGTTACAGTTAACTAAATATAACAAGAACGTTTTGGTTACAGTTAGTCAAGTTTTAGTTATAGTTAGTTATAGTTATTGATAAAACAAAATGTACAGTACACTTGATTTCAAAGAAAGGCACAATAGTACTATAGGAACTGCCATTAAGTGCGGAAACAATCGTCATACTCTTTGGCATGATGTGCTTCATATGATTTTTGAGGTTGGTAGGATTTCTCCCACTCAACAGAGCAGCACAACGTTTTCGCTTCCCGTGCGCTTCTACATCTACTATGCATTCGCTACTGTTCTCGCCCACTGTATATTGAAAAAAGTCTCAAATCACGCTAGATTTGGCCGCCCGCCGCTTATTTCTTTAGGAACCTTTGCCATGGATCACAGTAAAAAAACTACGGTAAATCAGGTAAATCACGAACTGTACGCCTAAACTATTTAGAATTTCGACTCTTGCACAGTGCACAGTGCACACAGGCCACATCATCCCACATGTAGGCCTACAGTTGGTCGCAGAGACAGCAGTGTGATTCTGTTGAGACAGATGCAACGAAGCATTCACGTTTAATTCGTTAGTTATCGTTATTAGGTTTCAGTTATTATTAGTTAGACAAGTTTTCATTATCGTTGTTCGTTTGTTATTGGACCAAGCATTTCAGTTATTATTAGTTACAGTTATTTAGTGGTGTTTTAGTTATAGTTACAGTTATCGTTAACGAAAATCTTTAGTTTCCGTTAACGATTATTTTCGTTATTGTTATCGTTAACGAGATCAACACTACTTCTGACCTTCATTGACATGTCAGCACTGTCAAAGTGCTTTTGATTTTGGCTTTTAACTATGTTACAGCGCTATATAAATTGTCCTGGTTAATAATAATAATAATAATAATAATAATAATAATAATAATGTTGATTTGTCAGCGTTGTTGACAGCGCCTTTGACTTTGGTCTTCGCCAAGCTACGGCACTATAGAAGCTGTCAAGTACCATAACCATAACAGTGATGTAATTGACATATTTATTTCATAGCATTATATCCACTAGGTTTAACCCCTGCAAACTCTCGCACACTGTGAATGGTATATTCCACCGCAACAGAGCAAACCCTCTTTCTCAATCCATCTCACAACTTGCTGAATCATTCGCTAAATTTTTCTCCAGAAAAATCTCTGAGATCCGCAGGGCCGTTGAGAGAGGGGGTTGGGGGGCAAATGCACAGGGGCCCGGCGGCCTGGAGGGCCAATGATGAAGATGTATTATTAGCAGTAATGACACTAAAAAAGGAGGTCGCCATGTTATATGCACAGGGGCCCGACGAGTAATAGGGGGCCCGTGTGCTGAGGAGATCATAAACAGCATGAAAAATGGCAACAAGCAAAAAAACGGTCATCAGAAATTTTAAGACTTGGTGCGGATCTCCAGGCCTGCCGAGAGAAATTCCGGGCCCCTATGCAGAAGGGCCTGGATATCCGCACCAATCTGAAATCCACCATGACCAATCAAACTACTTCTCCACTTCACCCATCTCCACCAGAAGCTCCTTCCAATTTTCCCTGCTTCACTCCTGCGACAAAGAAAGAGGTATCCAAACTCCTGCAGTCCTTTCCAAACAAGCAATGCAGTCTTGATCAAATACCAACCTCTCTTCTTAAAAAGTGTGCCTCTGTTCTTGTACCAACTATAACAAAAATTATCACTTTCCACCGGCATTTTTCCATCCTCATTTTAAAATTCCTTTGTAAATCCTCTTCTAAAAAAGCCAAACCTTGACAGAGAAGATCTCAAAAACTATCACTCCTTTTCAAACCTATCTGTCCTCTCCAAACTACTGAAACACTTTTTCTCTGGTTTGGAATATCTTCTGTAGCTTACTGCTGGTTTCAATCTCCAATCTATTTTTTCAAGTTTCATGCCTTAACCCATTCAACGGGGATTAAATTTTTAGACGCCGTCACCGTACTGGGGAATAATTTGTTGGAAAGGCGTTCTTACAAAATTAAAACTGTCAAATTTTTTTAATCTGTGATATCTCAGGCTAAGAAGATGAGGTATATGCCATTGTTTAGCCCTTTTACTCCTCTTTCTAACCATCCATGCAAAAAAAGAAATTTGGGGGTAGGGTCCACTCAACGGCCTAAAATAGCGCCCCTCCCCCAAAAAAATTTCAAAGCTGTAGCAAAAATTTTTCTGTGGTAACCCCAATGTTTGAGTGGTATCCCCACATGGATAAGTGGCAAAGTTGTAGGATAATGTCAGTGGAACAAAATAAATCAAAAGTTTGCAAATCAGGCTACATTTTTTAGCAGAGGCTATATGTCCATAAGGAGTTAGCCGAAGGGCTTTTGGGGGTGTGACCGAAAAGTATGGATTTAGCAGAGCCATGGCACAATTCATACACTAATATTGGCTTCATCTAGCAAATAAATGATTACTACAGTTATATTCCAAGTTTGAAGCATTAATTCAAAACGGCTGATTTTTGACAGATTTTCCGAAGTTCGATGGCACACATACAGTAAAACCTCTTTAGCCCGCCACTATTGGTCAAGGGTGAAAGTTTGGCGAGGGGCGAGTTTGGCGGCTTAACGAATACAATGCTCACTACTGAAACTACAGTAGGCTTGCCCCCACGGGGGCGGGAATGAGAATTTTTGGTGCCCCGCGGATACCAGTAGAGACGGGTCAGCTCATAAACAAATGACAAGTTGCTATATATTGGCGTATAGACGGCAGGTCGGCCACGAGAAACTGTAAACTTGTAAAGGTAAAGGCTCTAAGCTAGTAGGCTGCGTTGGTGTTTCGTATTGTTGATAATGCAGACCAGAGTACCTGCTGCTGATGTAATACAGCAGCATATAGGCCTACAGGTTAAAAGTTCGGTAAAACCGATCCATTGCCTGCTGCCACAGGGACGGCTGGGTTGGAGACAAAAGCCACAGGAGCGGGATTGGCCATCGCAGGGTGGGGCGAGAGTGGCGGGAGGGAGGTCAACTGTTGCAGGTCGAGGTCAGATTCTTGCCTCCTCCCCCCCCCCGTGCAGACCTCTGCCACTATCCCTTCACCAGTCATTATCTGACAGGTTAATAGCTGGTTATCAACACAGATGTATTCATCGGGAAGGAGGGTCATTAATTGTGTAAACAGTCGGTCGGGAGCTTGGCCTATAAATGGTCAAACAGATAAGTAAAGTTGCTATGGCGAGCAAAAGAGGTAATAATACATAGGCATGGAATTTTGAAAGTTGTGGCGAGGGCGAGTTTGGCGACTAAATGAGTTATTTTACATGAGTGGAAATCCGTTCTTGACCCATCGATGGTGAGAGGGGAGTTTGGCGACCTAAAGAGGGGCGAGCTAAAGAGGTTTTACTGTATATGTCACGGCCGTTTAACGAAAGATAAACCAGGATGCATATGTGCATCACGGCCGGTAAATTGGTTGGAACATCAGTCACTGAACTTGAATTGGCATTTTCATTATTCTCATCATGGATGTCAGCCAATCTTCTCGCTCTCAATCCTTCTAAACAAAATTTCTTTTAATTTGACTGCCAAAAAAACTGAAAAGTTGAAAATCTCACACTGATCTTAGCCCAAGGCACAATAATAACCCCTGTTCCAACTGCAAAAAATTTTAGATTTACTTTTGACTCTTCCCTAAATTTTGAAGCTCACATATTGCAACTATCAAAAACCTGTTGTGTTCAAGATCTATGCTGCCTTTGTCCCTACCTTGATATTAAAACTGCTTCCACCATCGCCACTTCAATAGTTCACTCTAAGTTAGACTACTGCAACTAACTGTTTCACAATCTTCCAAAGTCTTCCATATGTGAACTCCAGTCAATTCAAAATGCTTTGGCTCATGCAGTTACCAAATCACCAAAATTCTGCCATATTGCACCATTACTCAAATCTCTACACTGGCTGAAAGTAGCAGAATGCATTAAATATAAAATTGTATTGATGACTTATAATTCACTTCATACATCAAAACCAGTCTACCTATGAAATCTGATTATGCCACAACATCTTCTCATGTCACTCTTATTCGTTCTCTGAGTCAATCATATCTTGAAATTTGCAACTGTGCTTTTTCATATGCAGCACCAGAACTTTTGAACTCTATTCCCGCATCCCTCCGCTATCTACACCATGGTCAAATGACAATTTCTGAGTCACAATTTCTTTCCCCCTTGCAACATCTCAAGTTTTTCTTTCTAAACTCAAAGCATTCCTCTTCAAAAATTCATTTCCTCCTTAGCTGTAATTTCCCAACCACAACGACCCTTTGGATTCAATGACCCTGCTTGAATGACCCCCACCTTTGAATATTGCTATTTCATACTAAGATTAAGCACCTCGGAATAAGGATCTTCTGAAGTGCTGCTTTTGAAAGCACTATAGAAATTCACAAGATTTTACGTACTTGCTTATAACAGTTATTGATGCATAACTGACATTGACCCTTGCAATTTTCTTATAATATTCAGTAGTAAGGATCAGAGATACACTGATACTGCCTCTAGCTGATTATATACCGATTATTATTGATTTTTATTATTGATTTGGTGAGTTTTTTGTTCACTACTGAGTTTAGTGAATTGAGTTCAATTGAATTGGATAAATGCTACTGCGTCTTTTCATCCACAGTTTGCATTCACCAGGCGACTTTTTAAAAAATTGAAGAGAGTAAGAAAGCAGTTACTGATACCAATTTTTATACAGTATCTAACAAATTAAATAAAAATGTGCCCAAAAACATAGGTTGAAAATGCACCCACTTTACAGTAAACCGAAAACAGATGCTAGTACTGTATTATTTATAAGATTAGTGACTAATGTGTTGTTTCTGTGATGAGACAAATGTATTTACCGGCAATAGTAAGAATATATTAGGCTATGCCTACGAGCTAATGGCTTGATTTGGCTTGTGGCCTACAGCAATTATGGCCTTCACAAATGACAAACTGATGTCATTGATTATGTTTAGGAGAATACATTGGAATCTTATTTATCCCATGTCACGAATCTTTGCAACTAGATATTTAAGCCAAATTTGTGTTAAACATAAATTTATTATCAGAATCTCTATATCACCAGTTGTAGCTCTTGGGTGGCACTTTGTTTGACCTTTTTGCAAAATTAGTGAAGTATTCTAAATAATTTCTTCCTATTAAATATATTTGAGTGAGATGACTTCATCACAGGCAACAGCCTGTGTGCAGTACCCATCTCTTGCTGCTGAATGCCAGCTAGCTGCATTGCAGTGAATAAGTGACAAAATGCTTAGCCCCTCTACTGATTGCAGCTTCTGCTGCTTGCAAGACTGCCACAGTGCATCCTTGAGCATATCGCATAGCTTTATGCAGGCTAAACTGCAAACATCAAAGAATGCTGGTTAGCAGTGACATTCTTGATAAATGACTAGTAGATGAACCTCCCCTCAGGTCAATGGCAGTATTCATGATATGAACAGTTGTGTATCCTCATAATGGACACCTTGGTTCTTCCATTAGGATATTCATTGGATCAACATGGTAGACAGGCTCCACCTTATCTCAGAGTTACTGGCAGAAATGAAAAAGGTGGATTGATCCCACTCATATAGTAGAAGACATTTACAAAATAACTTAGTAGTCATGTCATGTCATGAAGCCGTCGTTGCTATGCGAAGGTTGGCTGCAACGTTGAACAATAATTCTCCACTGCTCCCTTTTTTTAGCTGCTTTCATTAGTGGAGCTCCTTTCATATTAGTCCATGTCGTAATGTTATCTATCCAGCTGGTTCTGGGTCTGCCTTGTCTCCTGGTTCCCTCTGTCAAACCCATTATTATTGAGTTTTCAATTGAGTCTTCTGTTTTTCTGGTAACATGTCCAAAATATCTCATTTTTCTTGATTTTATATGATTCAGAAATTCCTGCTCTACTCCAGCCATTTTGTACAGTGTCTCATTGGATATGAAATCCGTATAATGAATCCTCATCATTTTTCTCATGTATTTGTTTTTGAATGCTTGAATTTGATTTTCTTCTTCTTTATTTAGTGTCCATGACTCACTGCCACACGAGGCAACAGGCCAAACTAGTGCCCTGATCAGTCTTAGCTTTGTAAGTTTGCTGACCGATTTGTTTTTCCAAACTTTTAGTAATTTGGCCGATATGGAATGACGCAGGACAGATACTCATGGATTTCTATCTAGAAAATGAATTGACTTATTAGTGTGAGGGTTAATTGTTCATTCCATTTCGTTGCATTAGTTATCAGTCTGTAGAATCTAATGTTTTTGGATCTATTTAGTTTAATATTTCTTTCAATTATTTCTGTATATTTAATGCATTCCTTACTTTTACATTTTATTTTTCTGATAGGTGACATAAGTGACACATGTATTACTGTATATGTCTATAGATAATGCATGTGGTGGATTTGTGTTTGAGACAGTGATATTGCTGACAAAGTGTTCTACTTTTAAAGTTTAGTTTTCTCTTTAGCCATTGCTTCCCCACAATGCAGTCTGTCAGAAATGTGGTCAAGGTAATCAGCCAAGTTCAGATGGTGGTTCATATGACACATTTCTTCTGGAATGCAGCATATGTTTTAACATAATGCATCCAAAATGCTTGAAAGAATTGAATCCTCGACTTTCTCACTGTGGCATTATTGATGAAGACTACCCCAACAGTTGGGAATGTGGAAAATGTTGTGAAGCAGGAAAAGAAGGTCAAAGAAAGGTAAATATAACTACTGGTTAATGTGTAACATAATGATAAATTTATACTATGCTTCATGTGGTTGTGTGCAGGGACCTGAGAAAGCAGTAAGAATTTTGATAGTTTGAACATACCAGTATGCCCAAAATGACTGCTTTTATCATAAAGCAGAATAAGGCAGAAGTTTAGTCTCTGTTAGCCATGGACATGAGAGTGATGATCATGCTTTAAGAGTTTTGAAAACATGTTGGTACCACCATGGAGTTGCAATTGTTTCAAACTTTGACCTATAGCAATGCTCTGTATATGTTTGGAGAACCTGGGCATTACAGAAAGAAGATAGAACATGAATAATCAGGCTTTTGAGAACAAAATTCATCAGAAGACTTTAACCCATTGAACTGCACAGGAGTGGCCTGTCGGAGAGGCATATATACCCAACAGGCTGCTATCAGTGGCAGACCTAAGGGGAGTGGAGGGGAGGTCTGCCCCGGGCGGCACTTTTTCAGGGGTGGCATTTTTTGGTGGTCAAATAAATTTATTAACAAATGTTGATATTGTCTGCCACAAGAAACGGCCGCAGTCATATATATGCTAAAGGTCACCATTGCATTTTGAGAACTTTTCTTTGTGAAAATCGGGATGAGACTGTAGAAAGACCTATTCTAAAGAAATATGTTTTGAACTGGGGATAAGCACGGAGCTTCGAATTCGCAAGAAGAAACGAATGGATCGTGAAGACGATGATGCTGCACTTGGGTACAAAGTTGAACTAAGAAGAGATGTTGTCCATACTGGACAGGCTGGTTCAAGAAATATCTTCTAGATTTGAACAACTGCATACACTTTCAAGGAAATACGACTTCCTTACACTTGTAAAACTTTTTTATAAAGAATATCATTCTTTATAAAAATTCTATGTTTGGCGCCTATCTACGGCAGCCTGCACATGTTGTGTGTGCCTTGTTTCGCCGTCGGTTCTCAGCATTTGCTGATGCTCTGTCCGTGAATTTTGCGCCGGACATGAGGACTGCTTCTCGTTCATCGGTTTGCTGAGGAGTTTTAGCCGTACTCTTCTGTTTCGCGTTGTCCTGGAAGTATCCAGTCGGTCTCACCGCTGCAGGCTGGACACTGCCATGTTAGCTATTGTTGTAGTGCTAGGCGGCTGTGATCAACTGCATTCTGGACGTCGCTGGAGTCTCGCCCATCTACGTGAGGACTGCGTTCCACTCTTCGGTTTCCAACGTGTCTCGTGCCGTCCTCTACCTTCCATGTCGGTCTGGAAGTTCAAGTCAGCCACTTCCCATCGAGTGTGCGCCAATGCCAGTCATTATTAATTTAGTAGCTGCTGCGTGAAAATTCAGCGGATTTGCGGTTGACTGTCGTTCTGGACATTGTCGGATTTTCCATCTTCATCGGATTTGCCGATTTCGGTGACGGAACTATCTTCTTATGGAAGACCGCTTCTTTAGGAACTCACCGGTGGTTACATCTGCATGGATAACTCCTACTACCAACTGGCGGACTCTTACATCATCTTCCGTTCCTCATTGGCATGTCAATGGGGCTACAGTTTCTTTGAAGGACCGTTTCTAAAGGACTCTGCACTGGACTTCTTCATGGCAGCAAAGTTCTTTCCATCATCACAGTGGATTTTAACATCGCCACTTTCTGACCTTCATTGGCATGTCAACTTTGTCAAAGCGCTTTTGATTTTGGATTTTAAACCATGCGTACAGCTCTATATAAATTGTTCTGGAATAATAAATTGTTCTGGAATAATCATTGTCTGTTAGATGATGTTGATGAGGAAATAGAGAAGGGAGAGTTCCTCATCGAGAGGAGGAGACTGCAACATTTGTTATCGCAGCTGGAAACGTAGAAATGGAAAGTTTTTTGCAATTTCTGCAGTTCATTCAGAACTATAATCTTTGCGATTCAGTACCAAATATAGTCGTACAGTGCAACGATCATTCTCTAAACTAAAGTTAATCAAGAACTATCTTCGGGCATCAATGAGTGATTCAAGCTTAACTGATCTAGCAATACTTTGCATTGAACATAATCTCGTCAATAAAATAGATTTTGATGCTACGATGAAAGATTTTGCAGACAGGAAGGCCACAAAATTAACTTTTAGAATAATCACATTTTGGCTGTTTTTCTCTTAATTTGACTACTAGATTTATTTCAGAATAAATGCTTGTACTTGTAATTATAAAGTAACCCTTCTTCTGTTCTTCATATTAGATGAGAGCACATTTTTCTTTTTTCCACAACATGAGTCTGTTTTATTCTTGATATTTCGGTGATTGCTACTACCGTGGTCACATGTGAAATTCCATTACAATTATATAGAGTGTCTATACAATACATATGTTTACAAATTCGGAAATTAATCTACGGAATTTTTGATTTTTTAAATGTTTAAATCACTTCTTTTCGGGGCAGCAAATTCTGCGACTGCCTCAGGCGGCATAAATTCTTGGTACACCGCTGGCTGCTATAGTGGCCTATCTATCTATCATCATAACCCTGAGGCAATTTATAGCTGCTAGTGACTTATTATTGACTTGACAGCATACATCTCTTGATTCTGCATAATTTTGCTGCCAAAAGCAACATGATTGGATGAAAATACATAGTATTTGGGAGAGCAAAAGCGTCCCATTGGTAAAAACTGACACACTGCAAAAATAGTTCAGGATAGTTTCAATATGTTAGTAGTAATTTCTATTGTTTCTAAAATTCTAGCATGCCAATGGATAAAAAGTCATCGTATATTACCGAAAAACAACAATTAGTGAAATTTAGATGCGTAGATAGAGACAATTTTGAGATGACATCAGTGAGTAAGTAAAATCTTGTTAATTTCTATAGTGCTTTCAAAAGCAGCACCAAAGTAGCTCCGTATTCCTAGGTGCTTAATCTAAGAATGAAGAATGAAGTAACTATAGCCAAAAGTAGGGTCATTCATGCAGGGTCATTTAATCCGAAGGGCCAGTGGTTGGGACGTTACAGCTATGGAGGAAATGATTTTTTGAAGAGAAATTATTTAAGTTTAGAAAGAAAAACTTGAGATGTTGCAAGAATGGAAGAAAATTGTGACTCAGAATTTGTTATTTGACCATGGTGTAGACAGCGGATGGATCCTGGAATTGAATTCCAAAGTTCTGGTGCAGCATATGAAAAAGCACAGTTGCAAATTTTGAGAGATGATTGATTCAGAGGACGAAGGAGAGTACTCATAGTTTTGGACAAAAAAGTACTAGCAATCGTTACATTTTCAGTACATTATTATGTCAAATACTTGACAGAAACTCAAAATAAGTTGTTACAAAGTTTTTCATAATCATTTTATGTTGTGCTGCATTATTTTAACCTAGTGACGGGTTCTTTATATCTCCTTGTGAATTTCATTTTATCCAATTCCACGGCTTAATTCCAATAATATAATTATAATATGAACCTTTAGTTTTTCACCCAGTGGTCTCCAAAGTTTTCAGCCACGGGTCACATTGTTGACTTCTGATGGCTCTGTGGGCCACGCGCACAATAAATTTAATTTAGTAAAATAGGCCTAAACTATACAGTAGTGTGGTGCTTAAACAGAGTAAAAAATTAATTTTGCAATTTTCAGTTGGGCAATGTTGAATAGATCATCTAATCTGGAAGTGAACTAGACCCCTGCACGGGCCGACTTATGGCAGCCCGGCCCGGGGCAGCCCGTGTTTTTCTTGGCCCGGCCCGGCCCATTTCATTGTTTTCCCTTTAGAGCTCGGCCAGTTTCGGCCTGCCACATTTCAGGCTCGGCCTGGCCCGGCCCAACCTGCTCTTTGCAATTACAATTTGCAACCATAACTTTTAGAAAATCAGTTGACGTTTTAATAGCAGTCTTCTTACAACAATCTAGTAGCCTATCTACTGTAAAAACTCATAATCCAACAAAAATGAAGCCGATCGATACAGTTTAAGCATTAAAATGCAAAAATAGTATGATCTCAATGGTATCAGTGTCCAATGCAGTGCGACGCTGTGAAATGGTTGCCCCAGCACATATCCAAAATTCCAAATCAGACGCCTTACAAAATAGACCAGAGTCACCAGATGGAGCTATTAAAGTCATATTAAGTACTGCAAATAGCCGAGTAAGTCGACTAACAATCGGAGTGGAGGGGTAGGAACTAGGGAATAAAGGACAACAATGAACCATCCGTAAAGTTAAACCGGAAACAATTGGCAAGTTTCACTGATCGAGGGTTTCTTAATGAGTTAAACAGAAGACCATACGATGGTCCGGCCCGTCACTCATTAGGCCCGGCCCATTTTATTTGACAATCTTTTGGACCCGGCCCGGCCTGTGCAGGGGTCTAAAGTGAACTCAGCCTCTCTTGATTGTTGGCTCAAAGACTGATGGCCTTTAATCTTCTTAAGCAAACGCCACTCTTCAAATGATCGTTCTAGTTTAGTTTGACAGTTCTGTGCATCTCTTATAGGAATTCTTGCTTTGTGCCAAAATTTTGCAATTTCTTCGACAGTGGCTGCTGATGACTGTCTAATAGTTTCACACATTTCTAGGTGATGATGTAAAAAGAAACCAAGTGCCATGCGTACAGATGGCAGCTTACTACCAGTCAGTTCAGTCACAGTAGATCCAAGAAGATAGACTATGTTATGAGATCTAGTTGTTGCTGCCATTTCCTATTTCATTAACCGATTGCAACTACAGCAGTAATAACCGAGTGCATTAAAGAAATGTTTCTAAAACACTCTATTATACAGCTAATCATATGTGTGTACTGTGAACAAATCAGCATCCACATTCTAAGTGGCTATTTATACCAACATTGAGCTGAGGTGACAGTCAGCAATCAGCACACAATATAAACAATTAAACAATAAACATGCCTGTGGAAAATGGAAATGTAAATGTAATGTAAATGTAATGAGCAAGCGCATCACAATTAATGTCAATTATTATAAGCACAATTAAACAGATGTGTCTTCAAATGTTTACGGAAAGCGACGGGCGACTTTATGTCCCGTAGCGCTGGTGGAAGGGCGTTCCTGGCATGGGGTCCAGCGTACGAGAAGGCTCGTTGCCCCATGACTGTCCGAAGACTTGGTTTCTGGTATTGACTGGTAGAGGCTGATCGTAGGCCTGGTCTACCAATGGCGGTTGATGTTGGCTGGAGCAGATCGGCCAGATAGGTCGGACAAAGACCATTCTGTGCACAGAACATCAGCATACATAGTTTGTGTTGTATCCGTGACTGGACTGGAAGCCAATGAAGTTCACGAAGCGCCAGAGTGACGTGGTCTCGAGGTTTTAGGTCCACCACCAGACGTGCAGCAGCATTTTGTACGAGCTGCAGGTTGGCCAAATGGCCAGTGTAGACTTTGGAAGGCCGGCAAGAACGGAATTGCAATAGTCTAGTCTGGACAGAACAAACGCAGAAACCAGTTGCGAGGCAACTTCTTTGCCAGTGATTTGACAAATCTGGCGGATACGTCGTATGTGATAGAAGCAGCTCTTGGCTAACTGTCCAACATGTTGCTTCATGGTCAATTCGTTGTCAAACAGTACTCCGAGATCTCTGATGACGGAAGAAGGGCGGACGATGGTGCCCTGAAGTGCCAGACTACAATCGGTGTTAGACAGCTTAAGCATGTTAGCATGTGAGCCAAACCATTCAAGCTCAGTCTTGGAAGCATTAAGTTGCAATCGTCGTTAGGAACACCATCCTTGGACCTCTGTGATGCAATTTTGGAGACTACCAAGAGCAAGACTGACGTCTTTAACGTCCACATGGTCGTAGATCTGTTTATCATCAGCAAAAATATGATGGCGAAGATCATGACGTTGAAAAATGAGGGCAAAGTCTTCTGTGTATATGATGAAGGCAATCGGTCCCAAAGACGAACCCTGGGGCACAGAGCGCTCGAGAGACAAAGCTGGCGAGGAATCATTGAAGTGGCGAAATATCTGCTCGCGTCCAGTGAGGTAAGAACGAAACCAGCCAAGGGGAACTCTGCTGACTCCAAAACGTTATAAAAATGCAATATGTCAGCAGTCTCAAGCAACATTAGTCCACTGGTGAAGTGAGGTAAGAACGAAACCAGCCAAGGGGAACTCTGCTGACTCCAAAATGTTATAAAAATGCAATATGTCAGCAGTCTCAAGCAACATTAGTCCACTGACTGCTGATTCGTGAAGAAGTTACATGATCAATCAATCTCACTATAAATAATACTGCAACCAAGGTTTTACATTTGCACTGTTTTGCAGCTTAAATCTCAGCTTAAATCTTTATATTAGAAGCTAGTATGTATGCATTGAAGCTATTTATCTCAGCAAAACTTTAGAGTAATTGAGCTACCTCTAAATATTCTCCAATAAGGCTGATATTTTGCCTGAATTTTTTTCTTATATATACAAACAAAATGGGGGGAGGGTAAGAAGAAGACAATTACAAACTTCAAAAATAAGCACCACCCTACTATACAGTGAATGAATAACTGACAATGAGAGACTATTTATTGCTGAATTACCTTATATATTCGCGGATAAGTCGAGAAATTTATGCCTTAAAATTCACTTTAAAACGCCGAGTCAACTTATCTGCGAGTCAATGTAATTTTCCAAAGAATGTTTGTAAAGGAACACATTGCCTAATGCATTATAATGACCTTTGGCCTGTAAACAGCTTGGAGACGTCGGATTGGGGAGGGAGAGGCTGTCTGTTTGACTGCGTGGCCGACCTTGGCCTCTGTGTACTGCAAATACCTTTGACCTGTAACCTAGAGAGTGACAAAGGGAGAGAAATTTGTTTCCATAACCATCCCGAAATCATTTTGGTTTCCCCATCCCCATTCCGTCCCCGCATTGTCTGTCACTGTCCCCACCCTGTTACCCCGGCCACTGACCATCTTTGTACCCGTTACCGCACCGTTACCATTTGTTTCAGAAATGGTCACCTAACTTTTGCCCTTTGTTCACTCATTCTGCATAAAGCTGTTAGACCGCTGATGCTGGGGCGAGATTCCCATCGCAGTAAAGACTGGCACGCTTTACACTTTACATATGAAGAATACTCCCCATCGATTAAAACTTTCATGAAGTTCGGCCATACAACGCATCTTCCAGAACACTGTTTGATTTTAATGCGTTTGCTGTAAGAAGTTTTTCGATTTCACAATGCTCCATATTTGTTTTATCCTAACGAGTACTTAACTTTTACTTTTAAGCGCATGTGCCACACCATAAGACAAAGGACTTATACTGAATTATAATATTATAATTCTATGCTACCAAGTTCCAACAGCCAATGTTTGGTTTAACTGGCGCCATAGATTGCAATCGAGGGTGTAAGTGCTACCACTCTTGCAAGATGAAAAAACAGAAGTTCGGACAATGATAAGCCCAAGAATACCCAAGATGTTGTAAAAGCAAATTCTCTTTAATAGTACAACACCATTACCATGGTAACACCATGGAATTTTATACCATTACTGCGGTAATACCGTGACTTTGGGAACCGCTACCGCTGTAAAACTGTATATATTTAATATTTGTCACCATTACCGCGGTTACCGTGTCACTCTCTACTGTAAACAGCTTGGAGGCGTCGGATTGGGGAGGGGAGAGGCTGTATGTTTGACCGCACAGCCGATCTTGGCATCTGTGTACCGCAAATACCTTTGACCTGTAAACAGCTTGGAGATGTTGGGTTGTAGGAGGAGAGCGGCCGCCAGTTGACTCAATTTCATTGTAGATCGGCTATTATTATATTATTATTATAGTCTTCAGGTCTAAGCTTAAATCCTTCCTTTTTCTAAAATCATATCCTCCATAGCTGTAACAACTTAGCCTCACTGCCCTTTGGATGTTGACTATTGCCTGGCTGATAATATACCTTCCCCATAGCTATTTTAAGAGAGGCTGAGCGCCTAAGAATAAGCAGTTACTGTTGTGCTGCTTTCCAAGGCGCTATAGAAATCCACAAGATTTTACTTTACTTTATTAGGCAATTCAAGAAATCTGTAAGCTCCTAAATTTCCTGATCAACTTATACGCATGTCATAGCAAATTACATAATGTTTTACCAAAAATGGGGTCGACCTATCTGTGAGGTCGACTTGTCCGCAAGTATGTACGGTATGATGTAGTGTATAATGCTAACTGCAGAATTTCAGTTGCAATTGAAATGGTTTTTAACTTTTTGCTTGTCAACCTATTTTCCAGTGAGTTTTTTTTAATTTAGTGAAAAATACTGCAAATTACCTTCTTTTTTTGCTTGTCGGCCTTTTTTGGCACGGTTTCTTAACACTTAGTGAACAAAACACTATTAACAATGACCTTTTTTCTCTTTTTTCTTGTTTTTTTCTTCACTTTGCATCCTCCCACCAACTTCCAAATTTTGTTTTCATCCCCCCACCAAGAATTCCTGGAACCGCCGCTGCATATATCTATGGCAAAGAGTACAATACAGCTGAAAGTTGAGGCAAGTTATAATTAAAGTCTATGTCTCTATGACAGAGATTCTCAACATTTTTGTCCCAGAGCACCCCACGATAATTCTGGAATATGACCCATCCCTCCCGAAAGTACATTTTCAAATGAGGACTATAAAGTTGTACATGGTATATTTAAAAGTTGCTAAATAGCAACCACATGTAGACAAGTCACGCAGCTTCAGTCATAGACTCCTAGAGTTCCAATCCACAGGTGCACATCAGAGTCAGTGAGAGGGTTGGGCTTGCCTGGCCGCCACCAGAGCTTCAATTCTGGGGGTGGTTTTGGACAGTGCCAACTGAAGATCTGCCGCCACTGACAAGCGTGACAAACGTGCACGCAACTTCGTTTTCATGGAGATGACAGCTGGGAACCCTTGCTCACAGAGGTAAGTGCTTGGGAACATCAGCAACAATTTAATGGGCTCCTCAGCAACAGCAGGGTAGGACTGAAACATTCGACATCAGAACTTTGTCAGAGGGAGAGAGTCGAATGCATCTCGCTCGGTGGAGTCGTTGCTGAAGTCGATGAAGTGCTCGGTGAAGTGCTCCTGGATGGATTCAGAAATGGCTTTGACATCCACACTGAATGAGTTACGCGCCAACTTCTCATCAAGATCGCTCACACCAGGGAAGTACCTTTGGAACTTGTTCCACAAGGACGAGAGCTGGACTCGACTTGTCATTGTATATTTGCAACATCGTTTTTTCAATCAGCGTTGCTGCAATATTGTCGAACATGGTGAACTTTCCTTCACTGACATTGGCTTCTCTCAGTTCGAGCTTCATCGTGAAGGCTCGAACTTTATCAACAAAATCAATCAATGTATTTGCACTCCCTTGCAGTGATCTATTCAGTCCATTGAGGCTTGTGAATTTATCACTCGGGTTTCAGGAGCCATTCTTGATCCATGAGCTTTGCAGCAGGAACTCAGTATTTGGTGTTGCTGCTACTTCAGCAAAAGAATTTGGTCATTCTTCTTTCAGCAATTCAACTCTGGAGAGAGCAAGTTCCCAAGGGACAACCACTGAGCCTCCATGTGGAAATGTGGAATAGCAGCCCTTCATGGTTGCCATCGAACCCTAGAACAAGAGATCATAGAGTTGTGCATTGAGAGCACTAGATTTTATTGTGTTCACCATACTCACGACATCGTCCAGTACCTCTTTTAACTCGGGCGGGAGCTTCTTGGAGGTCAGGGCATGTCGATAGATCATGCAGTGAAGGTGCTTAGTAGCAAAGTTGACTGCATTCACTCGAGTTCGAAAACCAAAATAACAGTTAAGCGTGACTCTGCATAGGCCTATTTGTGTGTGAGCAGACTGATTGTATGAATGTGGGGGATGACAGTCAGTGTAAATGCACACACATGCGTGTAGATTGTACATGACAAAGTTTCACAATCTATTAAAAATTTAACATATGCCAGTCCTGGGGCGGCGTACCCCCTGAAAACCCCCTGATGTACCCCCGGGGGTACGCATACCCCAGGTTGAGGACCGCTGCTCTATGACACAGACGGTAAAAAAAGAGATTCCTATAATGGATTTGCACATGTCCCTCATTTCTTGCCATGGGCCGGATTAAAGGCCTTGGCGGGCCATATCCGACCCACTGGCCATACTTTGGAGACCCCTGGTAACCAATAAATGATCAATTCTTGTAATCTTCCATGATAAAGTTTGTTTCAGAACCACAAGAATCATAGAATCAGCTTCTCAGAAGCATCTTCAACTATATACCGTACATTGGAATGAAAAATTTGCATGGAACAATAGTTCTTACTGCATTCCATCATTCAACGTTTCTGGCGATCTGGCAAAATACCTTCAGCCATGCAAATAGTGTAACCTTCTGCATCTGTATCCTGCTGCAGACAAATTCTGCCAACCTCGCTTTTGGCTTACTCTGTCAGCCAATGTTACTGTGGAGTGAAATAATTTCATTATCATCATGATGACATATGCTCCAGTATCCAGTCAATGGTGCTGCAGAAGAGCACGCCTCCTTGTCGCATGCCTGATAATGTCTTGAACTTACCATTGGTGCCATGACCAACATGGCTTTGGTTTTTTTTATTTTAATGTATAGGTCCATGATAAGCCATAGAAGGATAACTGGCTTGCTTTTGGAGTGCAATGCTTTCCAGAGAACTTCCTAGTCAGCTGAGTCAAATGCTGCTTTGATGTTGAGATGGTCTACATGAAGAACAAACTAGAGAATATGGTAGCTCACGATTATGTTGGAATTGTTGCATTTTGGTGTTAATGTTCTATTAGGAGTTGGTCTGCTGTGTGTTACTTAGAACAGCAGACATTGGGTAACACTATCTCGTCCATGCAGCAATAATGACAAAGTTAGGTCAGAACAGGTCTTCGTCCTCCAGCTGTGTCCAACTATCAACTTCTCCATGACATCCGTCCAAAGTTCTCTGTCCTTTGCTATCTCATCCAAAGTCATTCAGTGTCTTCCGTCACTTTTTCTGTTGAGATTCAGCCCTGCCGTGTGCAGATCCTCTTACAATTCGTCCACTCGTTGAAATTCAAGGGTTTCTTATTTGTTTCATTCTGAGTATGTGATCTGAAATTATTTCCAAAACTGAAATGTCTCTGCTTCTGAGCTTCTAAGCTTTTCTGTTACTATTTTTTCTTCAATTTTCTTCTTCAATTTCTTTCTTCAATTCCACTGGTCAACAAATTTTATGCAAGTTTTTGTTTCCTCTACAAATTTTGGTGAAACTAATAGATTTTGACTTGCTGAACACAAATATGTATTTAGAATTTCTGTATCACGTAAGGTTTTTAAGAAATCGACAATTTAGCATTTAGTATTGTAACGTCTTCTGCAACATAATCCTACAGAAGGATCTAGGCAATAATGACAAGACATGAGAAAATTAGAAATGTTTTGCTGTAGATTTTCGTTTGTAGTCACTGTCCTGTGCTTCACGTATCAGTGACCAACAGTAGTCTCCGAGCATAGACGACTCCACTTTCCCTGGTAGCGTTTCTCGATGCTGGCAATGTCTTTGTGAAATCTTTCACCATGTTCATCACTGACGGCGCCGAGATTGTCCGGGAAGAAGTCCAAGTGAGAATGAAGGAAGTGTATCTTCAGTGACATGTTGCATTTCATTGCCTTGTAAGCTTGTAGCAGATTTCCAACTTGTTCAACATAGTTTGGCGCCTTGTAGTTGCCCAGAAAGTTAGCAACAACATCCCTGAAGGCTGTCCAGGCAACATGCTCGGCACCCTGCAGAAGGCCCTCAAAGTGACTGTCCTTGAGCATCTCTCGAATCGGTGGGCCAACAAAAACGCCTTCTTTTATTTTAGCGTCACTGGTGCGTGGAAACCTCTGTCGTAAGTATGTAAAGGCTTCACTTTCTTAGTTCATTGCTTTGACAAAGTTTTTTCATTAACCCAAGTTTGATGTGCAAAGGTGGGAGATAAATGTTCTTCGGATCAACGAGAGGATCATGTTTAACGTTCTTCTGTCCTGGAACCAAGTCCCTGCGAGGTGGCCAGACCTTTCTCACATAATGTGAATCTCTAGCTCGGCTGTCCCACTCGCAAAGAAAGCAACAGTGCTTGGTGTAGCCTAGCTGCAGACCGAGTAGAATTGCAACAACTTTCAGATCTCTACATATATTCCAGTTGTATCTCGAGTATTCTATGTGTTTCAATAGCAGCTGCATGTTCTCATATGTTTCCTTCATGTAAGCAGCATGTACAATGGGTACTGAAGGGCAATGATATTTCAGTTCTAAAAATAATTGTTAATTTTAATTTTCATTCTTATTTTAGGTCTTAATTTCATTTCTATTTCAGTTATACTTCAGAAAATAATTCCTATTTCAGTTCTAATTTCACTTCTAAAATAATTTCAGTTCTAGTTTAAATATTTTCAGTTTAATTTCTAATTGTACTTCTAGTAATTGACATCAGGTTTTGTATTGGATGCCAGTGGCGGCTCCACCAGGGGGCAGGGGGAGGGCCCGTGCCCCCTACTGAGTGCCTGGCCCCCCCAGTGACCCCTGTTGAGACCCTATACTTAATACTACATACCTAACAAATGGTTGCCCCATGATTAGAAGTTGCCACCCCAACGCCCTCCCCCCCACTTGCCAAATCCTGGAGCCGCCACTGTTGGATGCAAATCATGCAGGGTATAATATAAAACTGCATTCTATGACGGCAATGTCTGACAGTAACACAGTGATCAAAAATTTATATACTAAACAATATGCATGTTCATCTTCAACAATACACGGCATGCTGCTTTTGATCAACTTGAACGTGGCAAAAGAGATTTGTCCGCTTCGTCATATATAAAATAAAATCAAACTGGGCTACCTCACTTTCTTCCAGCCAACAGTTTAGCTATACTCATCTTGTAACAATTGTTGCAATTAAGTTAACGCCGACGTTAAATCAACGAAGCAGCACGCGCTAAGTTTTCTGATACAGACGCTGAAATGGTATTTATTGCCGTCTCGAGACTAGCATGTGATAGCCTGATAGGTCAGTGGTAACCGAGTCACCCTCCCAAACATGACTGTATGTGTGGGTAGGAATGACTGAGAGCAACGAGAGCAAGGTACGACTCCAGAACCGTCTTTACATTTCACTGCTGAGGACTACCATCAACATCTCGACAATAAAATCGCTGCAGTCAGAGATAAGACTAAAAGACCTGTAGAAACGAGGCTTATTCAAAGTCTGCACTAGGATCTTTCTCAATTATCGCTGAGGTAATCATGATGGTGAAAGCCATGCCTACCAAACATTGCCTTTTAGATCCAATACCTACCTGGCTACTGAAAGATTCTATAGCGACGCTGGCACCGTTCATCACTGAGTCGTGCGGTCGCTCAGTAGCGCCAATTTCCGCTTCATGGAGGAAAGCAAACTGGCCTCGAAGCTCTGACGTCAATGACCAGTGACGAACTTGACCTTTATCCAAGCTACTGGAGAGGGTAGTGAACGGGCAGTTGGTAGCATACCTGAAGAACAACAATCTTCTGCCCAGTGAACAATCCGCCTACAGAAGGGGATATTCAACTGAGACGGCTGTTCTCCGCAGATCGCCAACGATATCATAGATTCGACGGCAGAGGGAAGAATGTCGCTACTGTGTCTTTTAGACCTCTCAGCGGCATTCGATACTGTGGATCATGTCATTCTGTCTGGAGTCCTCCTATGGTCTAAACGGAACAGTCTTGAGTGGCTACGCAGCTATCTTGCAGAGAGGTACCAGACCGTTCAATGGGGAGGCCAGGAGTCAAATTCACGCCCAGTAGCCTGCGGGTAAGGGTCAGTACTGGGCCCGCTGTTGTTTATCCTATATGTCGGAGATCTCGGTCGATCATCAGCCTGCACGGACTAAATGCACACATGTATGCGGACGACGCCCAAGTCCAGGCTCGAGCGAACCGAACGGCAGCGCAGCGACGAGCGGATCTGGAGGACTGTGTCGCAGCGATTCAACGATGGGCCAATCGAATCGGCTGTCTATCAATGTGAACAAAACTGAAATCATAACGCTCACTACTCCGAGACGCCACCACTTGATCAGTCACGAGCCACTCCGGATCGGGAATGTCGACGTCATCCCGAAACCTGAAGTTCGCCTCCTGGGTGTGATTCTGGACGAGCATCTATCCTTTGGCGGCCACCTGGATCTAGTGAACTGCTTCTACCACCTCAGGAGGATCAAACTAAATAGCCAACTTCGGATGTGCAGTCCGAGCGCTGGTCCTGAATCGGGCCGACTACTGCAATGGAGTAATGGCCTTCCAGCCAATCAGCTGCATAGGCTGCATTCCTCAACGCGTCTGCCAGGCTCATTTACGGACTAAAGTGGACAGATCAGGTCACGCCTCTGCTTCGAGACTGTCTACATTGGCTGAAAGTTCCGAAAGGATACTGTTCAAACGCTGCTGGCTGACGTTTAGGGCATTGCATGACCTGACCTGCCCTGACTACCTAGCTAAGCTGGTACATAGGGTAGGGTCGACACAGATCGTCCGAACCCAAGATCGAACCAAGGGTTAAGACTAGTGGTGCCTCCCCAGCCAAGACCGCTAAGTTTGGGGACAGATCCCTTCAAGGGAAATGCCATAGTGTGGAATTCCCTCCCGTAGACGTCAGGTCCGAAATCTCCCCGACCGTTTAGCTCAGAAACTGAAAACTTACCTTTTAGTACGCCTTATGGAACTCGTCTGTAAAGTGCTCTCGACTACCGCCCGAGCTTTAAGATAGCGCTATAAAAGTCGTCACTCTAATAATAATAATAATAATAACGGCTGGCATATCACCCTTGGTCAATTGACGCTAAACTTTGGACACACACACAGACACACACAATCACAAACAGTCAGTATTATTATGGCGCGCCAAATATCACACAACCTAAGCATATTGACGCCATTTTAAATGATGGGTAGTTAAATTCAGTTCATAAAATATTTCTATTTCAGTTCCAATTTCTATTTTTATTGGGTGATTTCATTTCTATTTCAGTTATCGTTCTTTAAAAAATTCCTAATTTTATAACGGATTCCTTTAATTTCAGTTCTAAATTACCGTTCAGTAAAATATCACTGCTGAAGGGTATGAATTGCCATTGTGCAGCAAAACAGCCTTTAAACTTAACAGCTTAAGAGTCAACAAAAAGTCGCTATCGGATGGATTGTGCTTACAGCCGAAAGCAGAAAGCAATCCATCAATGTCAAATGCAAAAAGTAAGACTGTCGATTTTTTGAAGAATCGAGTCAAGTCTTCATGCCGTTTACGAAATACTGAAATTTTGTACCTGGAGAGAGCAGATTCCATCCTTGCAACCTAGATCCAAGCAATTCTGCTTGATTTTTTGACAAATCTAAGTCTCTGACCAGATCATTGAGCTCTGCCTGAGAAATCAAATGAGGATTGTTGGATGTCGATGGCTCAAACTCTGGGTCTTCCGTAGCTGAATCATCAACTATCTGCAGCATTTCATCTGTCTCTGCATGCTCGTCCTCGTCCTCCAGTGTCCAAAACTCGGGGGGGTTGGAACAGGAAGACTCTCGTCGTGTGGAACTGGTCTCATTGCCGAGGCAAAGTTGGGATACTCAATAGACTTCCTATTCTTTGAAGAAAATCCTGTAACATTTGTCATGCAGAAATAGCAATCCGTTACATGATTATTCTGCTTCCTCCATATCATTGGTATGGCGAATGGCATGGATGGACGCTTACCTGCAAGCCAAGCTCGCAGACTGGTAGCACAAGATGAACTACATATATGAGGTGCCCATACTTTGTCCTGGTCGCCAATTTTGCATCCAAAGTATAACTCATATCCTTTCTTTATGATTGCTGTCATACTCCACTTCTGTGATTTCAACGTAAACTCTCCACAGATGTAGCAGAACGTGTCACTGCTATTGCGACATCGACGCCACATTTCAGAAACTTTAATTAAATTAGTTAATATATTCAATTCACGGCCTTTAACTAAACAGTTATATCTCATCAAATAGAAAGACTGCAGCTGCTTCCTAGTGCTGCTTGGTATTTATATAGGACTGCGTAACCATAGCAACAATACATGCTAGGCATGTAGTCTTGAAGACAGGTTTGGGCGCGTCTGGGCATGTCTGGACATGCCTAATTATACTAATTTTCAAAATCCATGTAGTTAAGTGATCCAGCAGTGCATATTACATCTGTTAAGGCGGTCACATAAGATTCTTGCCTAACCTGAATACCCATAACTCAGATAACTCTTGAAAACCACGATTTTTAAATTCTTATAATTTTAAAATTTAAAATCAGCTTTTTCTCAAAAAACTTACGTGATAGGAAAATTTCAAAATTATTCCTGTAGTCAGCATGACAAAATCTACCTGGAACACCAGAAATTGCACAGGAAACAAAAACCTTGTTGACCAGTGTTCCTTTTCTATGATCCAAGATTCACATCCATATATTAGTATTGGTATTACACAAGCGTTGAGAATTCTTATTTTTGTTTTCATCCCAATGTCATGTCTTTTGAAATTTTGGAATGTAACCTATTTAATGTGGATCCTGCCATTGCTATTCTTCTTTTAATCTCCAAGTCTGAACCTCCCTCTGCTTCCAATTCACTTCCCCCAAGTAAATGAATTTCTTTACCACTTATATTTCCTTTCCATTGTGTGTTACTATTGGCCATTCTTTAACTTTCTTTGTAAGTGGCATTATTTTTGTTTTATTAGTGTTTATTTTTAATCCAAATTTTCCACCCTCGGTTATTAAGGCCAATTTTAATTCTACAATCCTTGAGATTCATTCTGCTATTAGACTTTTATCATCAGCATATTCTGTATCATCTATATTTCCTGGCTTTAGAGATGTTCCCAACCCATTCGTGTTTTCAATCTGTCTTATGATATAATCTAATGTAATGTTGAAGAATATTGGCGATAGGAAACATCCTATGACAAAGGGGCTTGAAACAGTGCAGGACTAATATAAAATATATATTATGTTGTTAAATATAGGAAAGGCATTATATTGTTAATATAGTAAACACATGCTTTGAATAATATCAAACATTTTCTTCCGAATTGATTTAATGAAACTCAGGTGATAAATTTGGTCTTGTAAGAATTAATTTAAGGCCTAAATTATGATGTACAGATATTTAATCAGTGACATTTAATCACCTAGACATTTAATCATGTGACAGTTAATCCTCAATGTTGGGACAAATAAAAGTTTAAACAAATATTAATTTTGAGTTAGGGTTAGGGTAAGGGTAAACATTAGGGTAAGAGTAAGAATTTGGGTTAGGGTAAGGGTAAGGATAAGGGTTAGCATAAGGTTCTTCTCGATGAGACACTTACGTTCGGCGGACATTTGGACAACACCATCCGTTCCTGTTACCATCACCTACGCCGGATAAGAGAGGTCCGTCGCTACTTGCCTACTTTGGCAGCGATAGACTTGGTTCGCGCACTAGTCGTCTCTCGGATGGATTATTGTAACAGTGTGCTGTTTGGACTAGCGGTTGGTCAACTTAATCGATTGCAGTCGGTCCTGAATGTCTCGGCCCGCCTGGTGTTCGGTGCTAGATGGAGCAGCCATGTAATGCCATTCCTGAGAGATCGTTTGCACTGGTTGCGGGTCCCTGAGCGTGTGGAGTTCAAGCGCCACTGGCTCACGTTCCGTGCGCTGAACGACCCCCACTGCCCTGCGTATCTGTCGGAACTAATCAGCCGATCGACGACAGTACCACGTCGCTCCCTTCTCCGTTCCGGCGCCAGCAATCATCTCATTGTCCCCCTCCGCTCAAGACAGCGGGACTGGGGGACCGGTCCTCTCGTTGTGGAAACCCGGCGTCGTGGAACCTGCTCCCGATGGCTGTGACAACCGAGACCTCTCCGGATCGGTTCCTACAACATCTCAAGACGCATTTGTTTAACGTTTCGTTCCCGGTACAGCGCCTTTGACTTTAGTCACCTAGCTATGTTACTGCGCTTAAGAAATTGTCAAGATTAATAATAAGGGTTAGGGTTGTCAAAAACAAATCCAATGAAATAACTTGGCCGACCATGGAGGCTGTTGGTCATCCAGGTATCAGTGCTCGACTAGCTGCAAGTTTGACTGATTGATCCTGTAAACAAAGTCCATGCGAATAACTGTCATGTGATTTACTGTCACGTGATTAAGTGTCTAGGTGATTAATTGTGCATGATTAACTGTCGCGTCATTAACTGTTGCATGATTAAATGTCACTTTTACTATTTATTATATTAGTTAATTTATAAAGTGAGCTGTGTAAAATGTGTATTTATTGGTATATATTTATTACCTTAGTGAATAATTTTTGTTGTAGCATAGATTTAACAGATCATCTTCAGTTTTATTGTGTGAAGAATATGTTCAAACCTCTGCACCACTAACATCACTACTGCATAGCTCTGAGTTTGAAACTTTGTCAGGAGACATGTCACTAGATGGGAGTCTAAATTCTGTAGAAGAGGACCTGACATTGATAGCTGCTGAGAAAAATAATAAATCAGAAGAGACAAAATGTATGACAAAAAAAGGGAAATGCAGGCAAATTGAGCATTATGATACTAATTTAAAGAGAAAGGTATTGAAAGAACAGTAAACTTTGATTTGATATTGTTTAAAATTATTTGGCCAGTCTACTATCAATATTTTAAAGCAAATTAGCTGAAATTTTGTAGTTCTGTTTAGATTTGGAGCTGTCCATTATTATTATTATTACTATTATTATTATTATTATTATTATTACGAACATTTATAAAGCGCAAGTTTGCGGTGCAGCAAATGTGCTGATGTCAGTCAGTGTTAGCTATTAAACAAGATAGTCTTCAGCTTCTTTCTGAACGAAAGTAATGACTGCTCAGAGCAAGCGATGCGCAGTTAATTATGTCAACAATTTTGGGGCAATTTTTTACCCCTCACCCCTCTTGTCAACAACTGTCAACTTTCAGTGACCCCCCTATAATTATGTCAAAACTTGTTGACCCGTACCCCCCCCCCCCCCACTAAAACCAGTGAGAGGTCCCCCTAAAACGTTTAGAAGGTTATTATTTTTGCAGCGATGAGACCTTTCACTTTCTTTTGTTCATCAAGTGTCATAATGTGGTGGTGATGACCTTTTTTCTTGTCAGGCATTTTTCCGTTATAATAAATAGTATTCCATGAAATTTTTTATTTTTTTATCATTTGTAAAATTGATAATTGAATCAATACAGAAACGAAGACTGAAATGGTTTGGTTATGTGGAAAGAATGAAGGAAGGAAGAATACCAAAGAAAGCACTATATAACTATGTTGAAGGGAAAAGGAGAAAAGGAAGACCAAGAAAAATATGGATAGAAAACTTAAAAGAGGATGCAGAAGAAATGCAAATGAACTTAATCCAATTGACCAGAGCAGCAAGAGACAGACAGAAGTGGAAGGAACTCATTCAGACCCATCGTCCAACCCAATAGGGAAAGACGGAAGGAAAGAAAGATCATTTGTAAAAAATGAAATTGTTGATGTCAACTTCTATTGACTTCCCCCCTGCCAACAGCTGTCAAACTTTTTAACACCTCCTCCCCTATTTGTTGACATAATTAATGGAATGGGCAGCCCCTTTACTATATTAATAATTTTTGCATTGCTAAATAATTTTTGCATTGCTAAACTGCAGATGTTTTCTTGATATATTGAAACTGAATTTGGTTGCCTTATTATACAATTTATGCATGGACTAAGTTTTTCCATAAATGTAATATGTCAAAACCTTCTGAATTTTCACATTTTGCTAGTTGTTGATTAGCTAAACTTCAAGCAACATTGATAGCTGAAAATTTATGCAGATTTTGGTTTCTTTTTTTTTAGAAAGGCTCACCTCTTAACCCAATAATTTGTTTGGAGAAGATGACAGAGAGTGAAACTTGTAATGGACTAGAGCTGCAATCTACATCTGTTCAACCAATAGATGCTTTAAGTCATCAATCTAAGAAAAAGAAATTTTCATCCCATCCATGTTGGCATGCATCATTGTTTTCAATATGCTCTTCTGCCTCCTCTTTTCCATCTAAACCATCATGGGTTAATTCAAGAGGCCGTGAAATTATGACTCCTCGTCGCTTTCTGCAATAGTTGCTAATTACTTTACTTAGGGCTGTGAGTTTAATGCAGTGATTTTCTGGAAATATACAGTACTCGAAAGTCTTATATATTCAGGGAAATGCTCCAAATGTTCCAAAGTTTCCCATTTATGCGCCTAGTTTACCTCGCATATTTGCAGCAATTGCGGTGTTTTTCGGTTAAAAAGGCTGACTAGCAAAAAAGATCATCCAAACAGTCGCTGATCGTCTTTACCCGGTAAATCGATGCCTATATTAGAGAAATAGCAAAGAGTGCTATATATGTGATGAAGCTAGCGGAAAATGCGGATGAAATTGCCGCATATTCATGCAGAAATTGCATGAGCGGAAAAACAGTTGAAAATGCAGGGCATTAAAAAATTTTAAATATGCAATCGCATTAAATGCACAGCCTTATTTAGTCATTTGGCAATTATTTAAATTTAAGATGCTCCATTTGAAGTAATTCTTTGATTCTTACTGAAAATTAAACTTACTCAAATCTTTTACTTTGAACTTAAGCTTCATTCCATAGAACAAGGCTGTTTTTGATTTTTTGGTAAATATATGACTAGGTGTACTCACTCGAAACAATTTTTATTCTACACTCTCCAGCAGGAATGAATGTCAAACTGGCAGCCCTTTACAAGCTGCCCTGTAGTTTGCACAAAGATTTCAACAAATTTAAATGTTTTTTAAACAACACAGTTTCTTAATTCGATCGCTTATGGCAATGTTTGGGTCAACCTACAGGTATGTGTGTGAACCAGTGATGACTGATGGGCAACTATTTAACTAATTAGTTACTAACTAAAAGCAGGGATGTTAGTCCTTGGCCTTGGTCCTGGCCTTAAGGACTCCTTAAGGACCAGTTTCAAGTCCTTGGTCCTGGTCCTGGACTTGAGGGTTGAGTCCTTGGTCCTGGCCTTGATGGTTGAGTCCTTGCTCCTGGCCTTGAGGGTTGAGTCCTTGAATTGTCCTTGAAATCAGTCATGACCATATAAAATTTAGGTTAAAGTGTATTTGCTTAGTGAATAAATTCTAGGTTATTTTTAGTCTGGATGACTCCACAGCGACAAATGGGAGAATATCTACAGGCTATTAATTCACCATCATCAGGCTCACAAATGACTATTGAAACAGCACCTTTCACAACAGTTTGTCCACTTGCAACCACTCTTTCAGAGAATTCTATGCACACCTGCGACGCCTAGTGATGGGATTTTTCCGGAAAAGTTGAGGCGCCATCAGCATGATTTGTTGGTTTTTGTCCCTGAGCACCGGATACATTTCAAGATTCTATGGCTGACTCACAACGCCATCCAGTTCCCAAAGTAAAGAGATTACTTTCGTAATCTCTTTACAATTCAAAGGAAGCGGTCAACTCATTCATCTGCTAGCCTGACAGTCTGACACCATAGGCATCGATCCCGTGGGCCGTGCATATTTCCATTTTGTACTTCAAAATTGGTTATTGGTGACGTTGGGCCAATGAGAGGTTATTTTACAACCATCACAACAACCAATCACAAGTCGCGATTTATCTATTGAGCAAAGATGCAGCCAATCATAATTCGCGTTTCTTAGCTCACTGCCATGAAAATCGCAGCTATAAATAATACTCAATTGTAAAGACCAAAAAGTAATGCCACATCAGCTTATTTAAGTACATTTCGAGTATCACTGTAACAAAGTACACAATTTGAGAATTGTAACGAAGTAACTTTTATTCAAATATTAGCAAAAGTAATGGCATGTAATGTTGCATTGAATGTTGCTGTCAAACGCGGTGTTTAATTATGACTTAGTCCCAATGAATAGAATGAACAAATCATTCTGCTAATGTAGAAGTCAATGGTGTATAGGGCCTATGGGCTGAAAAAAACCTAGGTTTTAAAGATAAAAAGTTTTTAGGTTAACCATTTGCTATATACTCTTCTCACATTAAAGTATAAACCTTTGTCTAAATTCGTCACCACGTATGTTTCTCTGTCTGCAGAGTAAAAACTTTAACTTCTTTAAGGACATTAAATATGACATGTTTCTTTTATAGAACAAAAGCCTAAATTTTGACTTTTTAAGTTGTTTTTTCTAAAAAAAGGTTTTCATTTTCAACCCAATCCGAGTTGCATTGTAAAAGATTTTAGTGGAGCTGTTGAGATTCCATCCTTTTACTTTTTACTTAAAAAGTAACAGTAACTATTTTCTGTGAGAAATCATAAAATATCTGAGTACTCAAACTGAGTACTTCATACAACACTGAGTAATGTGAATATGGTGACTTATGAATAGAAATCATTCGGGCTGTTTTGTGTGTGATTTCAAGTGTGTGCAATCCTTGCATTGTGTGTGTGTGTGTGTGTGTGTGTGTGTGTGTGTGGTACAACTAAAGGGTGTCCATTAATTACGTAAACAAAATAGGGGAGGATTTGAAGAAGTTTTACAATTGTTGACATGGGAGGGGTCCAGATAAATTTACGTAAATAATTTTTTGCAAAAAAATTTAATTTAAAAAAGGGAAACGAGTTGGTGCATTGGTGCTCCATGGCACACACTCACTATGATATAACAATAGAGGAACATTTGGCTTCACCGTGGGAAGATGATAGGAGCTAAAATTAAAAGTGTTTTCGTCATTTTCACATCTGTTAAACAAGTAAAATTGTATTAAATTTTTTGTCTAAATTTTAATTTCCATAATTCTATGTAGCCTAAAAACCAAAATATTTTTAGCTTGTAGGATGACAATTTATATAGCGCCGTAACAGAGCAAGGGCAAAAGTCAAGGGTGCTTTACAATAAACGTGGAAACGAGATGTTGAATAACTTGTTCGCAAACTCTCCGAAAGAAGTTACGGACGACACGCAGTCCGGCAGTGAATCCCACAGGAGAGGATTTCCGCGCGAGAAAGAGCGTTTTCCAAACTTTCGACGGAGGTGGAACATAAAGTTGAATTCTACTTCTGGAACGAAGGTGGAGCCGTTGATCTGTCCATGCCGGTCTTCGAACGAGCGTCGCAAGATATTCCGGGCAGAATGGGTCGTGTAGAGCCCGAAATGTTATAACCAGCAGCGCTTGAACACGATTCGCTCTGGGACACGTACGTAGCCAGTGCAACTTGTCCCGGGGTAGTGAATTCACGCGAGCGGAGGCATTGAGGATTGATTGGAGCCGGGCGAGCTGACGATCAGGAAGGCCCAGCAGTGCATTAATTAATGTACAGCCCCTAACAATAAATGTGTCATTTCAAATTATGGCTTTTAAAAAGGGAATCCTGAATACTGTATTATATATAAGCCACGAAAAATGTGAAGAAATTACATATTAAGTAGAATGTCGCTAAAAAGCTGAGCATTGCATGGCAAATAATTTTGTCACTGGCTAAGCAGGTCAACAGGCTTGCTGTTATCAAGATTTGTATTTAAAACAAACATAGCTATTTACATCACTTTAATAGTTTATATCAGAAATTAAATTTATCTCAAATTTGTACAAAAAGGAGTCAATTTTCAAGAGGGCTGTATCTACCTAGAAACAGTTAATAATTCTGTTACAGCATCTTATTTATTTTATTTATTTATTTCTATACAATTTCTCCAGCGCAGTAAACAAGGCTTTTAAGGTCTACGACAAAAGCGCTTTGACATAATTCTATCAGTTAAATCCTATGTTAAATAAGTGTGTTTTTAAGTTCCTAAGAAAGGATTCCGCAGAGACAGCTCCCGACACAACGTCAGGCAACGAGTTCCACAGTAACGGATTCCCTTTGGGGAATGACCTTTCTCCAAACTTGGAGGTCTTTGACGGAGGAGGGACGAGCAGTAGTAAGTAAAGTAAAGTAAAATCTCGTGGATTTCTATAGCGCCTTGGAAAGCAGCACAACAGTAGCTGCTTATTCTTAGGCGCTCAGCCTCTCTTAAAATAGCTATAGGAAAGGTGTGGGATCAGCCAGGCAATGGTCAATATCCGAAGGGCAGTGAGGCTAGGTTGTTACAGCTATGGCGGAAATGATTTAAGAAACGAACAATTTAAGCTTAGACCTGAAGACTTGAGGAGATAGTGCAGGAATCATAGGAAACGGGCAATCAGATTTTATTGTTTTAAAGTGTCCAAGTGTGCGAAGGGAAGCTGGGATCGAGTTCCAGAGTTCAGGTGCAGCATATGAGAAGGCACGGTTGCAAATTTTCAGGGATGACTGATTTAGCGGGCGTGACAGAGTGAGATGAGATGACGAACGTGTGGGTCGAGGAAGCTGAGGGGTTAATAGTGACCTAAGGTAGACAGGTTTTGATGACTGAAGTGAGCTATGTGTAAGTGTTATTATCTTATATTGGATACGTTCTGTTATTTTAAGCCAATGTAATGATTTTAGTATGGATGAAATATGGGAGAATTTAGGTGACATAGTAACAGCACGAGCTAAAGCATTTTGTATTGATTGCAATTTGTTGATCGAGGCTTTGGGAAGGTTATAGTAGAGGGAGTTACAGTAATCTAATTTGGAGTGGACTATAGAGGTGGCGATTGTGGATGCAGTCTTAATATCAAGACAAGGACGTAGGCGACGAAGGTCACGAATATGAATAAAGCAGGCTTTTGAAAGTTGGGAGATTTGTGATTCGAAGTTTAGAAAAGAGTCAAATTTGAATCCGAGATTTCTAGCAGTTGGAACAGGGATTATTGTGGTGTCAGGAGTCAAAACTAGTTTAGGATTGTCAATTTTTTTAGTTGTTGGGGTAGTCCGATTAAAAGAAACTCTGTCTTAGATGGGTTGAGAGCGAGGAGATTAGATGACATCCATGCAGAGATTGACGAGAATGCAGATTCAAGCTCAATAATAGAAGCATTGAAAGAAAGAGGCGAGAAGGACAGGAATAGCTGAGTGTCATCAGCATAGAGTTGGTGATTTAATTTGAGGGAATTAATTAGAGATGAAAGTGGTGTGGTGTAAAGGCTGAACAGTACAGGCCTGAGAACAGATCCTTGAGGCACTCCATAATCTATAATATGAGAAAGAGAAATTTGGCCAAGACAGGACACTTGAAAAGACCGAGATTTGAGATAAGATGCAAACCAGTTGTGAGCTTTTTCAGATATGCCAAACCAAGAGAGAGTCGCTCGAGCAGAATTTTGTGATCTATGGTATCAAATGCTGCAGAGAGATCAAGGAGACAAAGGCCAGTAACTTGTCGGAGACCAATTGCAGTTAAGAGTCTGTCATAAATGTAGGCGAGGACAGTTTCAGTTGAGTGATGTTTAGTGTAGGCAGATTGATGAGCATTGTATAGTGAGTTACTTGAAAGGTGTTCATTCAGTCTGGAAAGCACAATTTTTTCAGTAAGTTTTGATAGAAGAGAAAGATTTGAGATGGGGCAATAGTTATTGAGATCTTCTCTGTCAAGACCAGGTTTTTTTTTAGGAGGAGTGACAAAAGAGTTTTTGAATGCGGATGGGAAAGTGCCTGAGATAAGAGAGAGGTTGATGATTCTAGTTATAATAGGCGTAAGCACGGTGGCACACTGTTTGAGTAAAGAGGTAGGTATGGGATCTAGGTCACATTGTTTGTTTGGCAAGGATAGTAGAAGTTTGGATATCTCTTCTTCAGTTGTAGTTCTTCAGTAGGACTCGAGCTTCATTCTCGATTCGTTCGACGTCGTTCGCTGCACCTGCGCACTCGGATATTCTAATTTCTGGGCAGTATGGGTAGTATGGTTTAGGAAGCAATGTCGCTATGTTCGTAAGCTAGTCAATAATGCCAAAGCCCAGTTCTTTTCCAATCTTATAAATGATAATCTAGATTCACCAAAATCTTTATGGAATTCCTTAAATAAACTTTTGCATCGTGAAAGGAAAAGTACACTTCCTCAGTCAAATTCACCTCAACAGCTAGCAGACAAATTTCTACAATTTTTCTCAGATAAAATATCTAGCATCAGGCTCAAATTTCCAACATACCCCACAGAAGACAACTACTCGATCACTGCCAAAAACCCCTCCCCCAATATTCACAGCATTCCGCCCCACCAATCTGTCTGAAATACGCCAAATTATTTTCTCTTTGCCGATTAAACAGTGTTTACTGGACGTTATTCCAACCCATATCCTTAAGCAGTGTTTTGATGTGCTTGGGCCAGTAATTACCCGTTTGGTTAACCTATCTCTGTGTTCAGGTACCTTTCCATCAACCTATCCTAGCGCTCTCGTCCACCCATTACTGAAAAAACCAACACTCGACCCAAATGATTTTTCTAGTTATAGGCCTATCTCAAATTTAAATTTTATATCTAAACTTGTTGAACGCATTGTGCTTAGTCGAATAAATGTACATCTTTCATTGCATAATCTTTTATTGCCTAAGCAATCTGCATATCGAAAATTTCATTCAACTGAAACTGCTCTCCTGGCTGTTCATGATTATATTTTCTCTGCTATGGATAATGGCAGTCTACTAGACTTGTCTGCGGGAGAAACATTGGTTTGCATGATCTATTAGAGTGGTTCACATCCTACCTTCAACATCGTGTCAAAAGCCGCAGTCAAACTCAGTTAAATTAATTTCGGTGTTTTGAGGACATGCATTCATTTAAATTTGACAAGTTATTTTTCAGTTAATCAAAGTCGAGTTTTTAGTACATCTTTTAATTTAAGTAAATTTGTCCATTCATTTAAATTTGACAACAACAGTTAATCAAAGTCAGGTGTAATATTTGACAAAAACCTGTCTTTTAATGAACACATAAATAAGGTTAGCAGAGCTGCTCATTTTCAAATCAGAGACATTCGACGAATTCGTGATCTTGTGCCGAAACCTGCTCTGATTCCTCTTGCCAATGCCCTTGTCAGCAGTAGGCTTGATTATTGCAATTCTCTTTACAATGGTATGGCCAAATCTAATATACAAAAACTCCAAAGGATTCAGAATTCTGTGGCTCGGGCCATTACAAAAACTCGCAAGCATGATCACATTAGACCTGTCCTTCAAAAGTTACACTGGCTGCCAGTAGAACAAAGAATTGTTTTTAAGACTGGTGTCCTTGTTTTTAAAATTTTGCAGTCTGGCCAACCTCAATATTTAAAATCTATGATAAACCATCAAACATTATCATTCAACAAGATTTGCTGATTCATTGTTAAATGTACCTAGAACAAACACTGAAATTGGTTAGAGAGCTTTTTCTATTTCGGGGCCAAAAATCTGGAACTCTCTCCCTCTGGTTGTCAGATCTTCCAATAAACTGAGCATTTTCAGATCTAGGCTAAAAACACATCTCTTCCAACTCTTAGCATTTCCTCCATAGTCTGTCTCGCTGTTTTCCTCTGACTGATCTCTGGAATGACCTGGTCTTTTGCGGATGGATTTGAAGTACCATCGATTGATACCCTTGAGTATTAGAAATGGTGCTATAGAAGTGCATTATTATATTATTATTATTATTATTATTATTATTATTATTATTATTATTATTATTATTAAAGGGCTCGGAAAGTGAGCCAACAACTCTTGTAAACAATACGCTAGTTATTCTATGTTTTAATAATTAATACTAATCATTAAAACAGAGTACATAATATTAATAACTTAGTAATAAGCATCGCTAGTAACTTCTGGTGTTCTCTTAAAACTACAATATTCAATCGTAAGGCGAACATCATGACAATACAAGATTAATACAAGATTAATAATAATAATAATAATGTGATTTTAAGTGGTTTATGAGGCTAAGTAAACCTGTGTGAAAACCACTGAAAGAAAACAAAAAAACAAAACAAATCGCAGCTGTCAGAATTGTTGCCTAGAACTCTACGTTGAAGACTGAATTTAAGTGTGATAATGCAACAGATAAATCACCTGCTAAATTTTGCCACATTACACCATTACTCAAATCTCTCCACTGGCTCAAAATAACAGAACGCATTGAATATAAAATAATATCGATGACTTATAGCTCACTTCATACATCAAAACCTGTCTACCTAAGAAATCTGATAATTCCACAACAACCTGGATCTACTAGATCTTCTTCTCATGTAACTCTTTCGGCCTCTGAATCAATCATCTCTCAAAATTTGCAATCGTGCTTTTTTTCATACGCTGCACCTGAGCTTTGGAACTTCTTTCAATATCTCTTCGTTTTATCTACATCAAAGCCAAATAACAAACTCTGAGTCACAATTTTCTCCTTCTTGCAACATCTCATATTTTTTCTTTTAAACTAAAATCATTTCTCTTTATAAAATCATTTCCTCCATAGCTATAGCGTTCTGCCAATTGTCCCTTTTGATTAAATGACCCGGCATGAATGACCCACCTTCCGCTATAGCTACTTCATTTGAGATTAAGCGCATAGGAATAAGGAGCTACTTTGGTGCATCTTTTGAAAGCGCTTTAGAAATTAACGAGATTTTACTTTACTTTACTTTACTTTACTGCTGAAAATTTGTAATAAATTAAAAACATGAAACAGTTTAAACACTACCAAGGTAGCTTAGCATTATTAATCTTCTCTATAAAGAATAGACCTACAGCGCTTGTTATTAAGGTTCCAAGCATACGACATTGATTTACGATTTCGCCCCGGGAAAGAACTGATACGCTATCAAAAGCTTGCGACCCAGAGGACGTTGAAATTCAGTTCTCGCAGCAAATCGCATTACTTCAGACTGCCGATGCAGAACAAATCGCAGCTGTCAGAATTGTTGCCTAGAACTCTACGTTGAGGTTAATAGCAGATGCGGCGGTAAATCCAAATTATACACGCATGAAGGAATAAATTATCAGGGGTTGGCCCAATAACCCTAGAGACCTGTCTGAAGAGCGACCTTATCTGGCTTTCTAGCGACGAACTGACGGTCGGTAGAGATGTTATCTTCACGAGAGACTGTTTAATTATCATAATTCAGGCACGTCAAGAGATACTGAACAGAGTAGGGCCTACATAAATCTCACATCGGAATAAATTGATTCATTAGACGCGCCCGTGAAGCAATTTTCTTCAGGAATGTCTGCAGAGTAGAGCTGGATCGATTACGATTATTTTTGCCGATTACGATTTTTTCGATTTTTTTAACGATTAAGATTACGATTACGGTTTTTTTATATAATCGCAATTTCGGTTTTGATTACAAATCATCACATTTTTAAAACTGGATGCCATACTTTGAAAAAACTGGCTTTTCTACTGCTCTGTAAAATAGAAAGTAAATTATACCGAATTTCAATCAACTTAATTATAACAAATAGATTCACCAAATCGATAGCTAAACTTGCTGCAACAGGATCAAATTCAGGACAATGATCAATAGTAATTAAACACCAAAATAGTCATAAAACACAAAACAGATGAGACACATCGCAATTATCAGTTGGTTTACATGTCGCTATGACAGTTCCCCAACATGACATTTTAGTTCAGTCTACTGTTGCTGGATGTTATTAATAAGATAAGAACACTAGTTGCTCTACATGATGAGGCTTACATCTGCTCGAATTCTAAACAAATCATACCACATGAAAATATATAAGTGATTTTTTGTTTGCAATTCGCCGCAGATACACGGATCCGAGTCGTCCAGACCCCAAAGTCGGAGATAGTATTTGCAAATGACGAATGCGCTGTCCGGAAGCGGTTCAACCGACACAAAAATGACGTTGCTTAATCGAATCCGAGAAGTTGTCGGATAGAGGGGATCTTCTACCAGATGGGAAGGCTACGCACTAAAGTTGGTCACCTGAGCCGACTTCCAGTCGTCTCCACTGACCATCGACGTATTGGGTTCTTTGTTCAACCGCAGGGGTGACGTGATTTGAAAGGATTGGTTAGGTCCTCGTGAAGTGGCCAGTCTTCATTTTCTGTCACATTCTGCAGAAACTTGTCAGCGGCGGCTTGGCGACTCAGATATGGGGACAGATGTTAGAGAGGACCGGCAGCCACGACAGTTCGGTTGGACGTAGAGCACCTGAGAGATGATTCAATGGCGGCGTGTAGAGTGCCAGAGATGATTCTCAAATAACAAGCTGAGTGTCGACGACTTTGGTCCCCTTTTTGCAGCAGTACTCAGCAGTTGGTTTTAAGAGTGAAAGGGCTGCCTGTCTTAAAGTGGTGGCATTGGCTCCTCATGGATCCGGCAAGTTTCGACAGAAGATTTGTCTGATTTTAATTTGCTGGCAAGCGTTTTAATATGAGTTTTATAGCTCAAGATTCTGTTGAGTGTGACGCCTAGATATACCGGGTGCGGATCATGTTTCAACTGATAACCGTCCATTTGTATGTTCAGTTCACGATTTGCTTCATAGTGTTACTTAGATGAAACACAAAAACGGACTTGGTTGGATTCGGTTTAAGCCGCCATATTTTACAGTATTCGGCAATCCTCTGTGTATCGATGTTCAGTTGGTCTTCAATCTCCTTAAAGGATCGAGCCTGCATTGAAGGCCGATATCGTCAGCGTATCAAAAAAGAACTGATGGTATCAGGTAAGTCGTTTGTATGCACGTTGAATAACGTTAGAACTGAACCCTGTGGTAGACCGTTTCGTTGACGTCTCCAGGAGCTGACATCTCCCAAGTCTGTCAGATTGTTGAGTAAGAACTCAAGTTGACAGAACCATGGTGGCAAGTTGAGCGAGAGTTTGTACATTAAACCCGCATGCCACACCGCATCGGGAGCTGCTGTCAAACCCAGAAAGATGGCGCCTGTCTTTATACGCAGTTGAATCCATTTTCAATGAAAATCTGATAATCAACGGTAAATAGATCCTTCTTTGAATCGGAAATATTGTATAAGATAACTTACGGGAATAATCGAAAATTAATCGCGATTTCGATTATTTTTCCGTCGATTATCGGTTATTTCGATTTATTTGATAATCGTGTCGATTTCGGTTTTTCCAAAAATCGCGATTTCGATTTCTATTAATCGACCCACCTCTACTGCAGAGCGACAAATATTATTATCGACGCGTAGAGGTCTGTAATAAGTACATAGACATTGTACAAAAAGAACCTCTGCTACCTCATCCGTCTTCGAACCGTCCGTGGCAGATATTATTTGGTTACGACATCTTCCACTTTGAGCATCGGGATTCATTCATTCATTCATTCATTCATTCATTCATTCATTCCTAGACAATTTCTATAGCGCTGTAACAAGGCTGAGGCTCACAACAAAAGCGCTTTAACATCTCAACTATAACCCAACCTAAACAGATGCGTTTTTAATCTCGTGATGAAATGCTCGGGAGTATCAGCCATGGTGGTCTCATCAGGAAGAGAGTTCCACAAGATAGGATTACCCCTAGTGAAGGATCTCTCTCCTAGTGAAGTTCTCTCCGAACTTGGCGGTCTTGGATGGAGGAGGAACATGAAGTTTAACGCCACGACTCCAGCGAAGATCTCCTGTCATTACCCTGCGGTCTCTTTACAAGAGAGGCAAGGTACTCAGGACAGCACGGGTCATGCAGCGCTCTGTACGTCAGCCAGCATCTTTTGAACACAATCCGCTCAGGGACTCGAAGCCAATGTAGACGATCCCTGAGAAGTGGTGTTACATGTTCGCACCAGCGACATCCGAACACAATCCTCGCCGAGAGATTAAGAACAGACTGCAGCCGTTCAAGTTTGCTAACCGGGAGGCCCAACAGGACACTATTGCAATAGTCGATCCTAGTTAGCACCAAGGCCCGGACCAAGTGTACCACTCCGAATACAGGCAGATATCGCCGGACTAATCGGATCCTTCTCAATTGAAAGTGGCATCGCCTGATCACAACGTTTACGTGTGGCTCGAATGAAAGAGTCCCATCAAACAGCCGCACGCACCCGGAGGGGACAATGGTAACATCACCCATCGCGAACGGTTTGCGACTCACCAGCATCCTTCTCCGAGGGGTGCTGACCCACAGGAACTCAGTTTTTCCCACGTTAAGGGCCAATCGATTTTCCTCCGCCCACTTCAAGACAGCGACTAGACACTCGATGAACCGTTCCCGAAGCGCCTCCACATCACCAGGAAGGCAGGACGAGTAAATCTGACTGTCATCAGCATAGCTATGGGGTGCCAGTCCAAAGGCCGCAATAATTGATCTCAGGTCAGCCGTGTACAGAATAAAAAGTAATGGACCAAGTACTGACCCTTCAGGAACTCCAAAGCCAACGTTCCGCCCCATAGAGAGTTTCCCACCGCACATTACAGATTGCACTCTATCAGAAAGATAGCTGGCTATCCACCGCAAGGAATAACCACACACTCCGAACGATTTCTCAAGCCGGCGTATAAGGATATCATGATCGACAGAATCAAATGCCGACGAGAGGTCGAGAAGACATAGGAGTGCAAGCCGTCCGTTCGACACATCGTCGACAAGATCGTTGAAAATCTTAAGAATAGCAGATTCAGTCGAGTGCCCCAGGCGATAGGCTGACTGATCGCGAGGCATGAGTCCGTTGGCAGTGAGAAACCCTATGAGCTGCCTGTTAACAAACTCTCCAACAGCTTAGATAGAAAAGTAAGATTGGAGACTGGTCTGTAGCTCGCAGGCTCTGACGAATCAAGCCCCGGCCGTTTCAAATGGGGCCTTACGGTCGCGTGTTTCCATTCAGACGGAAACTCACACGTCTCCAAAGACACGGTTATTAACGTTCTAATAAAAGGGGCGAGCAGCTCAATCGAGTCCTTTAGTAGCCAAACTGGAAGCGGGTCGGCCGGGCATTGCTTGTTCGGGGCTGACCTCACCAAGGCCACCACCTCCTCAAGGGACGGGGAGGAAAAGACCGACAGTCGCGGGCCATCATGCACAGAGAAAGTCGCGGGACCAGCATTCGCAGTCCTGTCACGTATCCTGGCCACTTTCTCCTCGATGAACTGGTGGAAGTCTTCTGCACTGAAATCCGGGCCAGGACGGTAGGTGTTATTATCCTCTCCCAGCAAGGTATTGAGGACCCGCCATGTCCTCTTCCCATCAGCCCCGGTCTGACTAAAAGTCTGCCTCCAATAGGCCCTCCGTTTAGCCCTGACCAGCCTCCTATACCGACCAAGCGCCCCCCTCCACTGAGCCCGAGCCACCGGCTCCGCGTCGGAGCTCTGATCTCTCCGAAACAACATCTCCGCTATCCTCGCAGCCCGACGAGCCAGCCGACAGTCCTCGTCATGAAACGGACAAAAAGGCCTGTCTCGCACCCTGATCTCGGTCGTAGAAGCCTCTTCATCCAGGATCCCGGTTATCACCATGTTATAGCTCACAGCAAGCTCAGACGCTGATCTTCCGAGTGTCATAGGCAAACACAACTCCGAGGCCCGAAGTCTCTGTGAAAACACATCGAAATCGAAGCCCTTCCAGTTCCTCCGTTTGACAGTTCTATACACCGGAAGTGGAGACGACGTGCAAGCAGCCCATAAAACCATCTTATTATCAGACAAACATGTCTCCTCAACCCTCACATCCATCAACCCTCGCGTATGATTACCTAGTCACTATGGATTTTTTCTCTAAAATTTCTTCGGAATTGATCGACTCTTCACGAATCTGACAGCTGACATCTACTTTCTCAAACAACACGCCTGCAGGCATGGTCTGCCCGAAAAATCTACGGCAATAACTCGTCCTTCTATTCGGCGGAAATCAAACGCTTCACACCGAAATATGAATTCGACCATGTCACCAGCTCCCCACACTTTCCGCAGAGTAATGGAAAAGCAGAATCGACTTTTTGAACTTTTAAACGACTTATGAAAAAGTAGAGATGGCAAATAAATATTCATTTATATTCATTCTAACGAATATTGGGCTCCAGTGAATATTAACGACTACGACTGATTCAAAACATTCGTTATTTCTAACGATTTGCAGCGCCCCCTATAGGAGACTACGAGCATAGGATTGCTGTTCCCACGATTTCCGCTTGGTGCCAGGCAGATGACTAGCGTGGACAACCCACGACCAGAAGCCACCCAGTTCCCCCACCCGCTGCTGCTAGTTGGCATGCATGCATCTCCATTATCTACTATGCTGAACTCATAACGACTTGCCCATACTAACGAATAGCGGCTCAAACTAACGATTTGCTGAAGTTTGAATACTAGTCAACTGCTACTGCATCCAGTATACTGTAGCTGTCGAATATCTTTTGTGTCGTTCACTATAGGGCCTAGGCCTATACTGTTACGTAGTGTTATTGTGTGTTTCAATCATTAATAATAATTCTATTTGTTCGATAATTTTTATACGAAATTAAGATTATATATAGGCCTATAGTTAGAGAATTCGTTAGAGGAGAGAGAGAGAGAGAGAGATGGCTTTTGAAACAGTTCGTGAACAACTGCATGAGCGAATGAAGAGGGGAAACCCTTCGATCAATGAGCAATGAGCAAGCCCTGCACCCAGTGTGATTTATCCTCTCCGAGACGTGGATCTTCGAGGCGAGCTGATGAGAGTGTATCCATCATCATTATTATTATTATTATTATTATTATTATTATTATTATTATTATTATTATTATTATTATTATTATTATTATACAACGTAGAGATTTATGTGGCAACTAATACAGTGACTGCGTGGACACATTACAAATTATAAATTACAATAGCTCGTGCGAAATAGCCAAGTTTTAAGATTCTTCTTGAAGGTGTCTGGCGTTAGGGAGAGTTGAACTGAAGAAGGCAGGCGGTTCCATGCCCTTGCAGCAGTCACGGGAAAGGCACGATCGCCTACAGTACGAAGGCGCATCAACGGAACAACCAGAGAAGCGGTTCCAGCAGATCTCAGGCGACGCCGACCTGCCTGATCTGCGACTCGTACTAATTCCGTCGTCAGGTACTCTGGGCCAATACCGTTCAGGCAGCGATAAGCCAGCGTTGCCAACTTAAACTCAATCCGCTCAGGCATTGATAGCCAGTGTAAGTCTCGTAGAAGCGGTGTTACATGTTCACGAGAAGGGACCTGAAAGATCAACCGCGCCGCTGCGTTCAATACGACCTGGAGACGGTCCGGCAGGTGTTTCGGTGATCCGGCGAGTGTCGCGTTCCCGTAGTCTAGTTTGGTCATCACCAATGATGAAACCAGTGACTTGAGGGCGGTGACTGACACTGATCTTCGTACACTTCTGATCAGCCGGAGTGCGTTGAAACAGCTGGCAATTGTCTTCGAGACATGGGTCCTCATCGATAATGTGCTATCGATGTGGATCCCGAGATTCCGGACAGACAACACTGGTTGCACCTCAAGTCCATCGATGCTGATACAGGTCGTCGGTGTCAAGTGTTTCTGACGCTCAGAGGTGATCCATAATATTTCAGTCTTAGAAGCATTGAGTTGCAGCTGATGTGACTTCAGCCACCTGGTCACCTCGACCAGGCACCTAGTGACACGCTGCTGGAGCAGATGAACTGCTGCAGGAGGGCTGCTTCCATAAACTTGCGTGTCGTCAGCGTAGAGGTGTGCTTGGAGCCCGAACCGTTGTGCAATGCTTATCAGGTCGGCGACGTAGAGCGCGAAGAGAATAGGCCCTAGTACGGAGCCTTGGGGAACTCCACGCACTACACAGGTCGGCGGAGTGGTTGAGCCTGCACAACATACATGCTGCACCCGATTCGTTAGATAGGAGGAAAACCATTGGAGCACTCGACCGCTCACTCCATACGATGCCTCCAACTTCTTCAGTAGTGTACCATGGTCCACCGTGTCGAAGGCGGCGGTGAGGTCCAGCAACACCAAGACCGCTACATCCTCTGCGTCCAGCGCTCGTAGGATGTCCAGCGACACTTTAAAAACTGCAGTTTCGGTTGAGTGATGTACCCGATACGCGGACTGGAGGTCTGGAAGGAGATTGTAGGTCGTTAGGTAGCGGATAAATTTATATGACACGAGCCGCTCGAGCAGTTTCGACAGAACCGACAGGTTGGAAATCGGTCTGAATGACTTATTATCAGCGGTATCCAGGTTGGGCTTCTTGAGTCTAGGAGATATATATGCGGATTTGAAGATTTACGGTACCGATCCAGATGACATCGAGCGATTGCAGAGTTCGGATAAGAATGGTGCGAGGATATAGGATGACTCTTTGAGAAGAGCGGTCGGCATAGGGTCGCTCGCACACTGCTTGTCTGGAAGTGCTCGTATCTCTGCGGCCACTTCGTCAGGAGACAAGGGCTGGAACGAGCTGAGAGAGCACTGAGTAAGTAATGGGCTGAACGTGGGCGAGTCGTGCTCTGTGACTGATGCGTGTGCCAAGACATCTTTGTTGTGAAGATATTCGGCGAAGTCGTCGGCTGAGGGTGTCTCATGGGCTCGAGTACGGCCACGGCCGAGTAATGTATTCAGAGACTGCCATAAACGTCGCGGATCGACCCGCTCCGAATCTACTTTGTTATTCCAGAAGGCTTCTCGCTTCCGGCGAAGCAGAAGTCTATAAGCTCTCCGGAGCTCCTTCCAGTGTGATTCGAGCGTTGCAGCATCACCGGGATCGGCGTGAGTCGACCTGGCTTTCCGTTCGGCGAACCGCATCTTTCTCTTAGCTTCACGACACTCATCGTCAAACCAGGGGTCTGAGGGGCGACGTCGACAGGTCGCTGTCGTCACTGGCACCAGCCTCTCAACAATGTCAGTGATCTCTTGATCGAGCCATTTCATCAACGTCCATCATGGGCCAAAGGGCCGGTTGACAAAGTTTAGAGGTCGCGAGCTCATTCAAAAACGCAATGGTATCGACTTTACGCCAGGCACGTCGTGTAGTGGAGACATAGACCGGACGAGGCCTGGTTAGCGGCACCGACCAGCTAACCAGATGGTGGTCGGATAGCCCTACGTCTATTACACGCGTCTGTGGTGCCACGGTGCCACAATGAAACGCAACCACATCGAGCATTCCTCCGCCAACGTGCGTCGCATTAGTCGGTTGGAAAGTAAAGTTATAAGATGTAAAAGCTCACGAAGTTGGCGGCAGGCTGCATCCTCATCACGGTCGAGCCGCACATTTAGATCTCCAGCGACGTATACAGGCATCATCATCATCATCATCTTCATCATCTTCATCATCATCAACAATAACAACAACAACAACGTCAGCGTTAGCATCAGCATCATAAAAATCGCATAGCCAGCTTGGGCCGTTGCGTTGCTCTGTGGCCGAAGTATATTATATCAGAGAGGTGTAAAATCCGCTAGAACGAAGTAGTAGTGAAGCTATTGATCTAAGTCTCAGTGAGCGTTATTACGTCAGGAGAGTGAGAAAAGGTGGCCATTAAAATACAACCGTTAACTGGATTCACTAGAGAGCGTCAGACGAGTTTCCGTGGACAGGCAATCACTCTGGAAAGCTCTGGCAGGTTGTGGCATTCCCAAGATCCTGCTAGATCTCATTAAGGAGCTTCGCACCGGTACCACAGAAAATTCCAAACTACCTCTGGAGTCAGGCAGGGATGTATCTTGGCCCCCGCTCTATTTTGATGTGCTATGAAATGTGTCATGAACTGGGTCGTCGCCGGAGGCATGGGCGTTCAGTTGGGTGATTACAAATTTACAGATCTCTATAAGGCCGACGATGCTGCTCTTTTCGATGAAAGTCACGAGAAGCTTCGTGATATCCTACTGCACATGGAAACTGAAGCCTCCAAATTCGACCTTCACATCTCGTTGGCTAAAACAAAGACACAGAACCTCGGCTTTGATCACGTCAAGACACCTATCTCCATTGGCTCAGAAACCGTGGAACAGGTTGATTCATTCTGCTATCTTGACTCAAACATGTACAATATGACTAACTCGCAAGAGAAGTCTCTTCCCTGCATGTGTATTGCCTCCTCTGCTATGAATCTACTTGACCGAATCTGGAGGCAACAGAAACTAAGCTTTAAAACCAAATTCCGGATGAACACCTCTCTGGTTGTCTCAGTTCTCTATGGCAGCAAGACCTGAGCTTATGAGCAGTCAAGACTGTCAGAAAATTCAGTCATTTCACACAAAAGCCCAGCGCAGGATCATGAATGTTAGGCGGTTCGACTTTGTACGCAATGAGGAGATTTATTCACAATCTGGCCAAAAGACTATGCATTCAGAAAATCCGTTGTCGGTGTCTTGGTCTCTTCGGATACGTAGCACAACTTCCGATCGAAGTACCTGTCTCTGCCGCACTACGCCTAGCTGCGTCCGTCCGAGATGATGTCACAGATGCCCTTGATTGGCATCGACTTCGAGGAATAACAGGTTTCATAAAATCTGTGATGACTGTGAATTAACAGTCACCGAAGAACTCCAGTGTGCTCAGGACAGAACATTATGACAAGCAATCGCAACGGCCACTCCGGCTATGCGTGACTGATTATACACACTGGTCAACAAATTTTATGCAAGTTTTTGTTTCCTCTACAAATTTTGGTGAAACTAATAGATTTTGACTTGCTGAACACAAATATGTAATTAGAATGTCTGTATCACGTAAGGTTTTTAATAAATCGACAATTTAGCATTTACCTTATTATAACGTCTTCTGCAACATCATCAGATGAATCTACATCATCAGAAGGATCTAGGCAATAATGACAAGACATGAGAAAATTAGAAATGTTTTGCTGTAGATTTTCGTTTGTAGTCACTGTCCTGGGCTTCACGTATCAGTGACCAACAGTAGTCTCCGAGCATAGACGACTCCACTTTCCCTGGTAGCGTTTCTCGATGCTGGCAATGTCTTTGTGAAATCTTTCACCATGTTCATCACTGACGGCGCCGAGATTGTCCGGGAAGAAGTCCAAGTGAGAATGAAGGAAGTGTATCTTCAGTGACATGTTGTATTTCAAACATAGCAGATTTCCAACTTGTTCAACATAGTTTGGCGCCTTGTAGTTGCCCAGAAAGTTAGCAACAACATCCCTGTAGGCTGTCCAGGCAACATGCTCGGCACCCTGCAGAAGGCCCTCAAAGTGACTGTCCTTGAGCATCTCTCGAATCGGTGGGCCAACAAAAACGCCTTCTTTTATTTTAGCATCACTGGTGCGTGGAAACCTCTGTCGTAAGTATGTAAAGGCTTCACTTTCTTAGTTCATTGCTTTGACAAAGTTTTTCATTAACCCAAGTTTGATGTGCAAAGGTGGGAGATAAATGTTCTTCGGATCAACGAGAGGATCATGTTTAACGTTCTTCTGTCCTGGAACCAAGTCCCTGCGAGGTGGCCAGACCTTTCTCACATAATGTGAATCTCTAGCTCGGCTGTCCCACTCGCAAAGAAAGCAACAGTGCTTGGTGTAGCCTAGCTGCAGACCGAGTAGAATTGCAACAACTTTCAGATCTCTACATATATTCCAGTTGTATCTCGAGTATTCTATGTGTTTCAATAGCAGCTGCATGTTCTCATATGTTTCCTTCATGTAAGCAGCATGTACAATGGGTACTGAAGGGTATGAATTGCCATTGTGCAGCAAAACAGCCTTTAAACTTAACAGCGAAGAGTCAACAAAAAGTCGCCATTCGGATGGATTGTGCTTACAGCCGAAAGCAGAAAGCAATCCATCAATGTGAAATGCAAAAAGTAAGACTGTCGATTTTTTGAAGAATCGAGTCAAGTCTTCATGCCGTTTACGAAATACTGAAATTTTGTACCTGGAGAGAGCAGATTCCATCCTTGCAACCTAGATCCAAGCAATTCTGCTTGATTTTTTGACAAATCTAAGTCTCTGACCAGATCATTGAGCTCTGCCTGAGAAATCAAATGAGGATTGTTGGATGTCGATGGCTCAAACTCTGGGTCTTCCGTAGCTGAATCATCAACTATCTGCAGCATTTCATCTGTCTCTGCATGCTCGTCCTCGTCCTCCAGTGTCCAAAACTCGGGGGGTTGGAACAGGAAGACTCGTCGTGTGGAACTGGTCTCATTGCCGAGGCAAGGTTAGGATACTCAATAGACTTCCTATTCTTTGAAGAAAATCCTGTAACATTCGTCATGCAGAAATAGCAATCCGTTACATGATTATTCTGCTCCCTCCATATCATTGGTATGGCGAATGGCATGGATGGACGCTTACCTGCAAGCCAAGCTCGCAGACTGGTAGCACAAGATGAACAACATATATGAGGTGCCTATACTTTGTCCTGGTCGCCAATTTTGCATCCAAAGTATAACTCATATCCTTTCTTTATGATTGCTGTCATACTCCGCTTCTGTGATTTCAACGTAAACTCTCCACAGATGTAGCAGAACGTGTCACTGCTATTGCGCCGTCGACGCGACATTTCAGAAACTTTAATTAGATTAGTTAATATATTCAATTCACAGCCTTTAACTAAACAGTTATATCTCATCAAATAGAAAGACTGCAGCTGCTTCCTAGTGCTGCTTGGTATTTATATAGGACTGCGTAGCCATAGCAACAATACATGCTAGGCATGTAGTCTTGAAGACAGGTTTGGGCGCGTCTGGGCATGTCTGGACATGCCTAATTATACTAATTTTCAAAATCCATGTAGTTAAGTGAGCCAGCAGTGCATATTACATCTGTTATGGCGGTCACATAAGATTCTTGCCTAACCTGAATACCCATAACTCAGATAACTCTCGAAAACCACGATTTTAAAATTCTTATAATTTTAAAATTTAAAATCAGCTTTTTCTCAAAAAACTTACGTGATAGGAAAATTTCAAAAGTATTCCTGTAATCAGCATGACAAAATCTAACTGGAACACCAGAAATTGCACAGGAAACAAAAACCTTGTTGACCAGTGTTATATATGCGGAGTGGTTGTTGCGTTATATATATATATATATATATATATATATATATATATATATATATATATATATACTAGAGTGGGCCATAAAATAAAAATTTATCCGGAATTGCTAAGCCGGCTCGGGTGTAGAAAGTTGCTATAGGTGCTACTTGTTATAAAAAAAGCACAAAACCACAAACGCACACAAACTGTTAAATCAGCAGTTGTCTTGTACCGGCAACTTTGCATCAAAAACTTGCACATGAGCTGACATTGATACAAAAATCCTTCGAACACTTTATTATTATCATCAGAATTCCAGATCTTAAACCTCAGTTTAACATAAACATTTAAGTTCTAGCTATTGACAGTTCACAAAAGTATATAATTATGGAAATAATATACATACTTGACAGACATTTCTGGTACTTTCTGATAAGTGACACAATTCTGTTACCTTGGAAGCCTAATAACAGAAGATTCCAGATGCCAGGAGGAGATAAAGAGAAGAATAGCGATGGGAAACAAGCCTTTTTGGGCAGATAAGAACTGGTAAAAGGAGGGCTAAATGGAGAACTAAAGAAGAGACTGATAAAAACGTTGATATGGAGTGTCACTTTATACGCCTCAGAAACCTGGACTCTACAAAAGCTGGAAACATTCGAGATGTAGATATGGAGAAAAATGGAAAATATCAAATGGACGGACAAGAAAACAAATGATGAAGTACTACCGAAGGTGGACGAACAAAGATCGTTAATCAGCACCATGAAAAAAGTAAGAGGAACTGGATTGGACAGGGAAGAATCATTATTCAGAACAGTAATTGAGGGAAGTATATCAGGAAGAAAGACAAAAGGGAGACCAAGTAAGATGCTACTGGACTAGACGATGAAAACAGATGCACAGCGTCACAAGACATATGCAGAAATAAAAGAAGCAAAACGCAGAGAGGAATGGAAACAATGGAGCCCTGAACCTGTCCCAGATTAACGAGTTTCCCACTGTCCCTATCTACTATCTAGCGAAACCACAGCCAAGGGAACGGGCTTGGCAGAATCGGCGGGGAAAGAAGACCCTGTTGAGCTTGATGATGATGATGATGATGATGATGATGATGATGATGATGATGATGATGATGATGATGATGATGATGATGATGATGATGATGATGACAGAAGGTATGATTTATAGCCAACAATAGGCAGTTCTGTTCTAGATGCAGTGCAATTCTTATGTCGGGATTCATGTCCATAAACTGTAGAGCTTGCTGCAGAGATATCTTTAACAACACATTCAACTGCCTGAGAGTGCCAGAAATAAAATCAACCTGATGATGTTGAACACTTTCGTTGTCAATAGCTGTTAGCAATGGTGGTTTGAGGCGAGCTGTATTCTCGTCAATCATATCAACGTAGGTCAAAGCATTGGCGTTAAGCTTGATGGTCGGCTTATAAAAAAACGCATGGAAGAACCAGATTATTATTATTATTAATTCTGACAATTTCATATAGCGCAATACGCATAGCGAAGGCTAAAGTCAAGAGCGCTATACAAGTGTCCCTAATAGGAGATGTTAAATAAATATGTTTTAAGGTTCCTAGTGAACAGTTCAGGAGATGTCACCCTAGTCACGTCCGCCGGCATTGAGTTCCAAAGCAAAGGGTTGCCCCTCGAAACAGACCGATCCCCAAATTTTGCTGTCATAGACGGGGTGGAACCACCAATTTGAGAACGGCTGCTTGATCGAAGCTGCGAGCGCCGATCAGACGACTTGGGCTTACAGACCAGAGCCGTTAAGTACTCGGGGCAGAAAGGGTCATTTAACGTCCTAAATGTAAACCAGCAACGTTTAAAGGCTATACGCTCCGGAATCCGGAGCCAGTGAAGTTTGTCTCGTAATAGCGGTGTCACATGCTCATTCCACTTAGCGCCGAAGATCAGACGAGCTGAAACATTTAGCACCATCTGAAGACGGTTTAGCTGGTTGACAGGAAGTCCGAGTAAGATCATCATCATCATCATCATCATTTCCTCTTTCCTTCATTAGTTGAAGATGAGGTGACGTCATGAATCAGACATTTCCAGGTAGTTCTTTCTTTTGATGCTTTGATTGCTGTTGTTATAGCCATTCCAGTCCATTCTTCTATGTCGTCCACCCATCTTCTTTTCGGCCGACCTCTTTTTCTTTTTCCTGGCATGATACCTTGTTGTATTGTTTGCTGTAGGCTATCTTTGTTGATTCTTTGTATATGACCAAAATAACTCAGTTTTCGTCTTTGGCAGATGTTAAAGAGTTTTCGTTTGGTATTTGCTTTTTTCATGACTTCTTCATTTGTTTGTTTTTCTGTCCATGATATTCTTTGCATTGTTCTGAGAGAGAACATTTCGAAGGCATCTAGTCTTTGTCTTATTTTCTTTTTGATGGTCCAGCTTTCACATCCATAAGTTGCTACACTCCATGCCATACATTCCATTAATCTTCCTTTGTTTTTCATGCTGATTTTGTTGCTTTTCCAGACAGTTTTTAATCTCCTCATTACTTCTCTGCCTTTTCCTAATCGTGAGTTTATTTCTTCTTCAAGATTTCCATTGCTGCAGATTATTGCTCCTAGATATGTGAATTTGTCCACCTGTTCAAGATTCTTTTCATTAACAGTAATCTTAATTTTCTTTCCATTTGTTGTCATTACTTTTGTTTTAGTTTCATTAAGGTGTAGGCCATATTTTTTGCTTTCTAAACTTATTCTGTCAACCAGTTGCTGTAATTCTTCTTCTGATGTTGCTATTAGGATTATATCATCAGCATATCTCAAATTGTTGAATGTTTTTCCTCCTAATTTGACCCCTCCTTTAAATCCATTCAATGCATTTCTCATTATCATTTCTGATATGATGTTAAATAGAAATGGTGATAATATGCATCCTTGCCTAACACCTTTTCTAATTCTAAACCAGTCTGTTATTATGTCATTGATTTTTATTGCTCCTTTTTGATTTTTATACAAATTCATTAGAAGATGTACTAAATGTGCTGAAAATCCCATATCTAGCATGACATACCAGAGCTTTTCATGAGAGATAGAATCAAAGGCTTTTGTATAATCTATAAAGCACATGTACAATGGTTGTTGATATTCTTTTGCTTTTTCCATAAGAATTCTGAGATTGGTTATTTGATCTCTAAGTTCCTCTCCCTTTCCTAAAACCAGCTTGTTCTTCTGCCACTTCGTCCTCCATCTTTTTGTCAATTCTATTCAGTATTACTCGAAGCATGACTTTGCTTGTATGTGATATCAATGCAATGGTTCTATCATTTGTGCATTCTTTCCTACCACCTTTTTTGGTATTTGAATGAATATTGATTTTAACCAGTCATTAGGCCATTCTCCAGTCTGCCATATTTTACAACATATGAATTATGTTAACTTCTTCATCTTGTCCTAGTTTTAATAATTCTATAGGGACATCATCAATCCCTGCTGCTTTTTTGTTTGTTGTTTTCCTCATAGCTTCTTCTACCTCAGTTCTCAAGAGGGAGGTTCAAAGTCTTGCCTATTGTTACTTGGATGGGTGTTTATTTCTTCCGAGTAAGATACTGTTACAATAATCCACACGTGATAGAATGAGGGATCGAACCAGTTTAATCACGTCCGGTAATGGCAGGTAGCGGCGAATCTCCCGGATCCTGCGTAACTGATAGTAACAGTTGCGAGTCACATTGTTTAGGTGACTGACAAACGAAAGTGACTCATCCAAAAGAACGCCTAGAAGACGTAGTTCGGTACAAGGAACAATGTCTACATCTTCAATTGAAAACGGATTTCGTGGTATGAGATGTTTCCTTCTAGGTGTACTTAACCAGAGGAACTCAGTCTTTGCTGGATTCAGGGATAACCGATTTTCATCCGTCCACTGTTCGATCGAGGAAATACAGTCCGTGATAGAGGACCGTAGTCGTTCGACGTCAGATGGATTACACGAGGAGTAGACCTGAACGTCATCGGCATAAGCGTGTGAAGTAAGCCAACACGATTTGATGATTCGCCCTATATCTGCCACATATAGGACAAACACTAGTTGGCCTAGTACTGATCCTTGCGACACCCCACTGAGAACACGGCGCGAGTCGCACGTGCGACCATTCCAGCAAACCGATTGAGATCTAGCTGTCAGGTAGTCTCGAATCCAGGATAGCGCAACTCCATTTAAGCCGTAGGTAAGTTCAAGGCGACGAACGAGAATGTCATGGTCTACTGTATCAAAAGCCGCAGAGAGGTCCAGGAGGCAAAGAAGGGCTAACTGACCATTAGCGATCGCATCAACAATATCATTGTAAATACGCAAGACCGCAGTTTCCGTAGAGTGGCCCTTCCGATAGGTCGACTGATCTTTAGGCATTAGACCATTTGACGTCAAGTAGTTTACAAGTTGGTTATTGACCACTCTCTCCAGCAGCTTTGACAAGACGGGAAGATTAGAGACTGGCCGATAGTTGCTTATTTCATCTTGATTCAGACTTGGCCTTTTAAGGTGCGGATATACGACCACATGTTCCAAAGACGATGGAAATTCACCACTATTCAAAGACGTCGACAGAAGAGTCGTGAGAAACGGAGCGAGCGTCTCGATAGACTCTTTGAGGAGCCACGTAGGCAGTGGATCCGCTTGACATTGTTTGCAAGGTAATGACCTCACAATCGAAATGACGTCGGTTTCTGAAGGAGCAGCGAACGACACTAGACCAGGTCCTGAATGCACCGTGAACGAGGCAGGACCAGCTTTAGACGTTCTTTCTCTTACGCCATTGATTTTTTTATCCAAAAACTGGTGGTAGTCATCAGCTGTGAAACAGGAAGGCGGCCGAGGGCTTTTATCGCTGTTTCCCAACAGCGTATTCAAATGCTTCCAGGTCTGCCCGGTGTCTCCTTTAGCAGAGTCTAAAGCTCCTCGCCAGTATTTCCTACCCTTCTGCCTCACCAGATGCCTACTAGACTTGAGGGCAGAGCGCCAAGCACAATGAGCTGCTGGTTCTCCATCCGACCCTCTAAGCCTCCGGAAAGACCTCAAGGCGTCGCGCTTCTCGTCGTGCCTGCTTACAATCGACATCGTAGAATGGCCGGTGTGGTCGGGTGCGCACCGACATCTCAGTCACTGGCGCCAAGTCGTCCCGAATTGTCATTATTTCGGAGGAGTAACATTCAGCAAGATCAGTCGCATTTCTGCAGGACTCAAGAGGTTGGCAGAGCGGTGACGCCTCGAGCCTACTTTTGAACTGCTCCGAGTCGAAGCACTTCCAACTCCTACTACGAAGTATCTTCATGTAGACTGGATACGGACGTGCCGTCGAGATCGTCCAATGAATCATGTTATGGTCGGACAGGCCTGACTCCGACACCATTACATCATCCGGGCTATCGTCGGCGGATGATAAGATGACATCCAGCAGTCCGCCATGGTCGTGCGTCGGCTCTCCGACAAGTTGACGCAGCCCGAACGCATCCGAAAGTTGGTGAAATTTCTGGCTATCTGAATCAGAGGGTCTCTCAAGGTGAATATTCATGTCACCTGCAACGATTATCGAGCTGTTGAAAGTGGCTAGCGATTCCAGGAGAGTAGCGAATTCATTGAAGAATTGATCGCTAACACGCTCCGAGCCTGGTCTGTAGATAGCGACCAGTAGAAACGGCGTGGACCCACCAGAAATTCTACAGCATAAATGTTCAAACGTTTTTGGTTTTAACTTTGTTTCCATCTTGGCAACGTTGATGCCTGGTTTCGAGACTATAGCGATGCCTCCATGATTGGTAAAATGAGCGTTGTCTAGTCGTGTCCCGCACGGTATGGCACGAGCCGCTTCAATAACATTAAGGCCCATGCCACGGAGTCTTTTAATGGCAACACTGTCGGCATCCTCATGCCAGGATTCAGTAAAAATAAGAAAATTGAGGCGATGCTCCTGGAATAGGTCTGGAACGTTATCAGTTTTATTGTTGATAGAACGAATGTTCAGTAGTCCGCCCCGCGGATACACCAGCCCAGGTCGTTGGAAACTGATTGGTGCTGACTTTTCAGTGTGAAGACGACGATTTAAATCCACGATAGGAATAGTTCTAACCCTGTTGAAGTCGGCGTAGATAAACGCACCATTCTCAATCGGCACCAACTTCAGTCGGAAACGTCTCCGGCCTGATCTCGTTCCACGGTAGCGACGAACTCGACGCTGGGTCTCACAGAGTCTAAGAATCCCGGATTCGGACAGTAAATCAACAACACGGTGTGCAGGACGATCACCGTGAGACCACCCGAGCAGCTCTATCGATGAATAGCGTAACATTCCCATAATCTCTACTCAGTAGTCTAGTCGAGAAACGGAGCGAGGAGTACAATCAGACGGCAGCCATATTGATCAAGGGTGAAATTCAAAATCATAACGGTGTTGATGTAGAGATCATTCCGTTTATACTAAATTTCGCCGTAAACACTCAAATTATGATCAAGCTGACGCTAGTATCGAATTTACTGTTGGAATATACGAAATATGGACCATCACGAGAAGCCTAATAATAGAATAGTCCGAAAAATAACATTAAATCGCACGATCGGAGTTTCTTGGCAGCCACACGCGGTGCCACCTACCGACTTATTATTAACTGCTCAAATTAATTATTTTGTCACAATAGAAATGTCTGATGTCATCATTGTCACATACACCATGAAGAAAAACCTGTTCGGATTGGGCAAAGAAATTGTTGTTCTGCAACACAGGTTCCAATATTTTCTAATCTTCTAATTGCTCATAACACTGTTTCAACGGGTAGAAAAATTTGTTTGCTCCATCAACGAAAGAAAGATGACTCTTGATGTTGAACCATGAAGTAGCGTAAACTTGAACGGTAAAGTGTACAATTTTGTACAGATATGAGGAACAAACGAAGACTCTTTTGACATATACAACCTACAAATTCTGCTTGCTTTTGTCAGCCACCTTGCATAAACTTAGATATCCTAGTATTGTGTTCTGTGAAGCAGACATGGGTCAATTACAATTATAATTGTAATTAAATTGTAATTAATTACATTTTGCCAGTGTCATTGTAATTGATCTGTGGAAAGTTCAATTACATGTAATTTTTTTTAATGTAATTTTATTGTAATTGTCATGTGTGTAATTGTAATCGTAATTGAGCTATTGTAATTGATTTACCAAATTGCAGGAATGTGTTTTATAAGTTCTTATAGCATATTAGCATGTATGAGCCGAAGTCTTGTCAGTCTATGAATGTATGGCAGTGAATACATTGGATGGTTATTGAATTGTCAAAGCACAACGGTTATTGGTAAATGGACTCACTGCTCTGGTCAGTTGCCATGCAAACATTTACTTACCGGCATTTACTTTTTACTGCCTTTCAAATTGGAAGGGAACCAGCTTATCATATGTTTACTTTCTGTGTTCTGCGGCTGTGCTTTTTTGTGAATAAAAGTTTAATGCCAGCTACCAGTAAAGATGAGCGTAAATCAAGCAGGAGTAATATGGAATTATTTGAAAAGTCTGATTACTTTAACAATGCTGTTTCCAATGCAAATGTTAATTAAAGTGAAGTGCCGGTTGTGTGGTGAATTTGTGTCATGCTCGAAAAAGGCTATTTCGAATTTGTCGACTCATTTGCGGGTTTGTGAAACTTTGTGTTACGGTTTTTTAAATAGGCCATAGCATATGAATTTGTTGAACTAATTTATGTTAATTATTTTAGACACTTAAAGTTTTTTAAAAGAAGCAGAAAGAGGAATGAAAAGTAATTGTAATTGTAATTGTAATTGTAATTGACACGTTTGTAATTGTAATTGTAATTGGTCCCAATGTAATTGACTATAATTGTAATTGTAATTGACAAAAATCCGTATAATTGTAATGTAATTGTAATTGCTTAAAACGTAATTGACCCATGTCTGCTGTGAAGACGTAATTTCACCGTTATCTGCATAATCTTGATGCACTGCTAAAGCATGCTTGAAGATGACATATATCACCTGCAGGCCTACTTAGGTCGTTCCTAACCTCATAAATTACTTCAACCACTTTTCCTGAAACGGCTTTAAGCTCGTTGGTTCTAAGCTTTAATTTACGCTGTTTCCGAGCGTTTCCACTGAAAAAGGGACCGATTGTAAGTAAAACACGCACCAAGGTGTAGAAACGCCATTCCAGTGCGTTCTCACTGGAAAAAAGCACTGCTTAAGCACCCTATGCATATATAGCAAATCTGAGTCCTCTTAGCTCACAACAGGCGACTACATCTGCGCAGCAACAGGTCAACAAGTTCAATGTGTCTGACTAATGTCATGACAAAAACAGAAGAGCACTTTTCTAAGCAACGACGAAGTACTTGAGATTGATGTAAAATCAACCATAGACTATACTTAGAGTCGTCAGCATTTGTCGCTGTCGATGGGTGCTTGCACTAACTTAATCGTTCTAATAAGCGTTGGCGCCTGAACCTTTAAAATTAAACGTCCATAATAATTGACAACTACAGAGCAAGAAAATTAGATTATTTGTGGTTGCAATTGTTCTTTCGCTGAATTAATTGTTTGTAATAGTGTTTGACATGTCCGTCCGAACAGTTTTATTAACGATCATCAGGGATCTTGGCGTCTACTGGAAAACAATAGTTTTTATACTGTCTCCAGTTCTACTCTTACCACTTCCGTTGCTTCTTCCATCTCCGGTAAGCGCTTCTTCCATCTCCGTAAGCATTCGATAGCTTAAAACATATGTATTGCATGCAATAATTTGAACGCTTAGTACTTAAGCAGAAGACTGGAGTAATCGAATTAACAAGAAAATAAAACGGACTACAACACTTATCGAGGAATTACACTCCTGAGCATCCCAGGGAAGGTCTTATTTAAAGTACTTCAGAGTAAGTGCATATGTGGAAATACGGTACCTGGGAAGGAGCAAGCAGGATTTCGACCTGGAAGAAGCGCCACAATTATTGACCAACTATTTACTATTAGACAAATCTTGGAAAAATATATTGAAACTAACTTTATTGCTTTATTGACTACAGACAATTAAGTGTGGCAAGATGGGCTGTGGCAAGCAATGAGAAATTTAAGAATTGAAGAAAAATTAATAAACCTAATCCAAACGGTTTTATGTGCAAGCAGAAAACGCAGTGAGGGTTAACATGACCTAACAGAATGGTTCAAGACAGAAGTAGGAACAAGACATTGATGCATTCCTTCACCAACGCTGTTTATCATAATTCTTGCGGATATATATACAAAATAGAAATCCAAAGACATTGGTGTAAAATAATATTACCATTAATTACCAAAAGAGCATTCTACCTATGCAATGAAGGTTAAAAAAGGAAGAGGCGGGCCCAGAAAAAATGGGTAGACAGCATAAAAGAAGATCTGAAAGAAAGACAACTGACAATTGTAGAAGTGTAGAAGAAAGCATCGGACAAAAAGTTCTGGAAATGTTTTCTGACTAGCTATTGACACTAATGAGTTGGCAAGAGATGATGATTTAGTGATTTACGATGACAATGACGATGACTGACGATGACGATTGACGACGATGACGACGACTAACGACGACGGTGATGATGATGATGATAATGACGATGATAATGTTGCAAACAAGCAAGCATAAGTCGTAAATAAGGTAATTCTCAACAGTGTTTATTCTAGCCACCTTGACATTGGGGGGAGTTTTAAATGTTTGGGGGAGAAGGTTTGTCTCACCAAAAACCTTGACAAGCAAAAATGGTCACCTTATTTATATTTCATCTCCAGATGATGTCACTTTGTTTGCAGAATCCATAAAAGACCTGCAAAAACTAAGTCAATATAACGAGCCAATTATTCGGCCTTACGATAAACGCAGCAAAAACTAAAAAGACGGTGAGCAAAACAAGAGAAAAGAAGATGCGATTAACTATAGAACGTACAGAAATTGAACAGGTCTAAAACTTTACGTATGTAGAAGGACAAATAAGCAACGGAAGCCACCAAGAAGACATACAACAGACAATAGCAAAAAACTATAAACAATGGGAAATGGGAAGACTAAAGCGCATCAGAAACGCTAAAAGTTAATGAGAAATAAAAGCAAACATGGGAATTGCCAGAGCAGCCTTCGGGAATTTAAAGCACTTACTGGCAAACAGACATTTAACAATTAAAACAAAGATTATGGTGCTGTAATGCTGTTTGGCCAGTCATGTTATATGATGCAGGAACTTAACTTTCTCTAAGATCATTAAGAAGAAGCCTTTAAACTGCAAAAATGCGGTTCTTAAAGAAAATGCTTAAAAAGAGGCTAACATTGGACATATTATTATTATTATTATTATTATTATTATTATTATTAAAACAATTTATAGAGCGCAGTAAGCTTAGTGAAGACAAAAGTCAAAAGCGCTCAACAAAGCGCTCAACAAAGCGCTCAACAATGAACACTATAAGAGATATTAAACATATGCGTCTTAAGGCACTTGATAAACAGACCAGGGGAGGTCACAATTGTCACGTTCTTCGGCAGAGAGTTCCACAGACTCGGATTACCCCTCCGGAAGGAACTGTCACCGAAGACAGCCGTCTTGGACGGAGGAGGAACTACCAATTGACGACAGTTGCTAGAGCGAAACCGCGATCGCCGGTCGACCGCCGTAGACTTGATGACCAGGCCCGATAAGTAGCTGGGGCAAAAGGGGTCATAAAGCGCCCGAAATGTAAGCCAACAATGCTTGAAGGCTATGCATCCGGGATCCTGAGCCAGTGAAGATTATCGCGTAGAAACAGAAACGGTGTCACGTGCTCGTTCCAACTCGAGCCAAAGATCAGACGAGCCGAGACGTTTAACACCTACTGAAGACGATTTAGTTGGTTGGCAGGAAGTCCGAGCAAAATGCTATTACAATAATCTACTCGAGCTAAGACGAGGGCACGGACGAGATTGATGACGACAGGCACCGGCAGGTATCGACGGATCTCCCTGACCCTTCGCGGTTGAAAGAAACAGGTACGAATGACGTTGTCCAGATGTCCGACAAACGAAAGTGTATCGTCAAAAAGAACTCCAAGGAGGAGCAGTTCTGTGATGGAAGGCTCCAGAATGAGCACTCTACCTATGCAAGGAAGGTTAAAAAAGGAAGAGGCAGGCTGAGAAAAAAATGGGTAGACAGCATACAAGAAAATCTGAAAGAAAGACAGCTGTAGAAGTATAGAAGAAAGAAAACTAGCATCGGACAAAAAGTTCTGGAAATGTTTTCTGACTAGCTACTAATGAGTTGGCAAGAGATGATGATTTAGTGATTTACGATGACAGTGACGATGACGATGACTGACGATGACGAATGATGACGACGACTAACGACGACGACGACGGCGATGATGATGATGATGATGACGACGATGATGTTGCAAACAAGCAAGCATAAGTTGTAAATAAGGTCATTCTCAAGCAGTGTTTATTTTAGCCACCTTGACATTGAGGGGAGTTCTAAATATTTGAGGGGAGAAGGTTTGTCTCACCAAAAACCTTGACAAGCAAAAAAGGTCATCTTATTTATATTTCATCTCCTCATATCCTTCTCCAATGCTCTGACGAGCAAAAAATTATCATCCTTATACTTTTTCCAACTCTGAAAAATAAACCTCCACTCGTCACACTTTTTGGGGGGTGGCGGGATTTCCATCCCCAATGCAACATATAGAAATTGAAGGGGGAATTTTAAAACTTGGAGGGGGAATTCCCCCTAGAGAAAGCCTAGAATAACCACTGATTCTCAAGCTCTCAAAGGCTCCTTAGGGCGGCGTTGATCTCCGTTTCAAGGCCATCAGTCAGCCAGGCAACTGGTGCAGATTTACATGATACGGGACCAGTAGGCGTATGCAATGCGCCTGTTTACTCCGCTGCTCAGTTGCCGCCACCGTCTGACGAGTGAAGTCGACGAGTCGACCTTAGGAGCTCCAACGCGACTTGAACCTCATTCCTTCGACGTACTTCTCCGGCGTTTGACCACTTCTGCCATCTTCCCGCTCCTCGTATCAGTGTGCAAATATGAGCATTGTGACGATATCAGGATTTTTGTCGTGATTCGGCAACGAGAAAATGAGAATGTTCTAAAATCAAGAAAATCTTCTAAAATTAAAATGTCCTTGACATAAACCGAGTTCAGAAAGAAATCTTCTAAAAATTTGTATGTGCTCAAAGGAAGTTTATGTCTTTTTTGACAATGCATAAATGTTCGTTAAAATGAGCATGGTATTCAGTTGAGCCATATCAAATAATTAATTAATGTATTAGTTATATAATTTCGATAACTGCAGCGCTTTAGCGATATGCACTAGTCATCACTCATCAGGCATGAGCAAGAGTCATATAAATATTCATAAATATATCTTCCACTGGAATGTTTCCAGTGTGTGCAAAACAGGGTCACGTGACGAGAGAAATAAAACGTACTGTACAAGGCTGTTAAGATCTATCGGACTAATTATAAATCATTTAGCGCTACAAAAAGTTCATCTTATTCTTATATAAATTAGTATTTGAACTTATTATTAGTATTATGTTACTCTTTCTTTGGTAATTTTATTTGTTTAAAAACTTCACAATTTTCCACTAATATTGCACCTCATCTCACACTCCCTCCGGACGCCCAAGTTAATATTCTCTTAGGAGTTGGCGAATGACAGAGATATACAAATATCGGCAATCGTCGACTCTCAGACTTGAACTCGCGTAGACAGACAGACTCTTTGTACAGCTGAGCCACCGTGTCATCAATAAGTCTGCTGTGAAATCTAAAAATATTGCGATCATTTCGAATGTATTACAATTTAGTCTAATTAAATTTAGAGTAGTTGAGTTTAAAGTGGCTTGGTTAGACTGTCAACGTTATCACATGCTCAGATAAACTGTACTACCATCAGAAGTCATAGACAGGTTGAACTTGACAGCACTTGATTTTATCTCTTTTTTGAAGGCTTATAAAAATATCACTACGTGACCTCATCTTTTAACGCTATCGTTACCATTCATCGTTATCATTTATTAATTTTATGCAGTGGTCTACATATGAACAAAATTCTGCTGAACTAGGTATTTTTGCTAAATTGACATGAAGGTGTTGATTCCAGATATGAAGTAAAAAATATGTAACATATGTCAAATGTCAATGTGTCCAATTTTTCACAAACAAGGAATGCTTTATTAAAGGTGTTAAAGTAAAATATCGGAGTTAATAAGAAATTCCAAATAGGCCGGGTTAAGAAATTCCGAATAAGCGATAATACGTTATATATTCTTCTTACGTAAATAAGTAAGTAAGTATCTCTTAACGCTATCGTTATCATTAATCGTTATCATTAATTAATTTTATGCACTGGTCCACATAGCATAGTAAATATAAGTAAGTAAGTAAGTAAGTAAAATCTCGTTAATTTATATAGCGTTTTGAAAAGCAGCACAACAGTAGCTGCTCATTCTTAAGCGCTCAGCCTTTCTTAAAATAGCTACGGGAAAGATCGGCCAGACAATAGTCAATATCCGAAGGGCAGGGAGGCTAGGTTGTCTCAGCTAATGGGGAAATTATATAAGAATAGGGAAGGATTTACGCTTAGACCTGAAGAGTTAAGGAGATAATGCAAGATCTACAGGAAATGTAGATTCGGATAATATTGTTTGAAAGTGTCCAAGTTTGCGGAGGGAAGATGGAATAGAGTTCAAAAGTTCAGGTGTGGAGTATAATATAATATAATATAATATAATATAATATAATATAATATAATATAATATAATATAATATAATATATAATATAATATAATATAATATAATATAATATAATATAATATAATATAATATAATATAATATAATATAATATAATATAATATAATATAATATAATATAATATAATATAATATAATATAATATAATATAATATAATATAATATAATATAATATAATATAATATAATATAATATAATATAATAATAATATAATATAAATAATATAATATAATATAATATAATATAATATAATATAATATAATATAATATAATATAATATAATATAATATAATATAATATAATATAATATAATATAATATAATATAATATAATATAATATAAATAATAATATAATAATATAATATAATGTAATAATGTAATATAATATAATATAATATGTAATATAATATAATATAATGTAATGTAATGTAATATAATGTAATATAATATAATATAATATAATATAATATAATATAATATAATATAATATAATATAATATAATATAATATAATATAATATAATATAATATAATATAATATAATATAATATAATATAATATAATATAATATAATATAATATAATATAATATAATATAATATAATATAATATAATATAATATAATATAATATAATATAATATAATATAATATAATACAATACAATACAATACAATACAATACAATAATATAATATAATATAATATAACAAGGTTTAAAGTGGTTCAGTAGGGACTGCCCTGTGTGAGAACCACTGTATGAGAAAGAACGGTTGCAAATTTGAAAGGATGACTGATTCAGCGGGCGTGAAATAGTGAGATGAGATGACGATCGTGTGGGTCGGGGAGGCTGAGGTGTTAATAGTGCTCTAAGATAGACAGGTTTTGATGACTGAAGTGAGCTATATGTAAATGTTATTATCTTATATTGTTTCAGTTCAGTTATTTTAATCCAGTGCAATGATTTTAGTATGGGTGAAATATGGGAGCATTTAGGTGAATTAGTAAGAGCACGAGCTAGTGCAATTTGAATTTATTACAATTTTTATGGAGGACTTGAGAAGGTCGTAGTAGAGGGAGTTACAGTAATCTAATTTGGAGTGGACTATTGAGGTGGCGATTGTGGATGCAGTCTTAATATCAAGACAAGGACGTAGGCGACGAAGGTCACGAATATGAATATAGCAGGCTTTTGAAACTTGGAAGATTTATGATACGCCTGATGTGATATATGATATGTCTTATGAAAATACTTCACTGCAAAACATCACTTGGCTCCAGGTCATTTGCAGTGTCAGAGCCAAAGACATCTGTTAAATTGGTCCTTCCTCTGTCATCCTTCAAGAAAACTCTGTTAATACACATTGTTATCCTCTGCCTTAGAATTTATTTTAATCGGACTACCCCAACAACAGGGCCGGGAAGTTAGCAGAGTGGTAACAACACTGGACGATGGAGCAGAAGGTCGCGAGTTCGATCCCCACAGGAGCCCTAAGGTCGATTCAGCCTTCATTCGCTAGAGGGCGGTGGCAACTGAGTAGCAGCTGTGGATGTGAAGGTAAAACGCAGGTTTAGAGAAAGCAAACTACTCTAGATTCATGGCTTTAGCCACCTGCGTCGCTGCTTGCCTGACACCGGAGATCAGCGCCAGGCCCGATGCTCGAAATCGAGTATGGGCGAACCTTTACCTTTACCTTTGTACCCCAACAACAATCCAAAATAAAGACAATTCTAAGCTAGTTCTGGCTCTTGACGCCACAATAACCACCGACCGTTCCAACTGCAAAAATCTCGGATTAAACTTTGATTCTTCTCTAAACTTAGAATCACAAATCTCTTAACTTTTTAAAACCTGCTATGTCCATATTCGTCATTTGTCGCCGACGTACTTGTCTCGATACCAAAATGCCCGCCACAATAGCCGCTTCACTAGTCCATTCCAAATTAGGTTACTGTAACTCCCTCTACTATAACCTTATCAAAACCTATGCCAATAAACACTAAATTTCAAGTGCACTGTCTAAGTAACCAAAGTTCTGCCATATTTCACCCATACTGGAACCATTACACTGGCTTAAAATAACTGAATGTATCCAACGTATTATAATAACATTATATAATAGGCGCTCCAGCAAAATCCTCAAAATTTCGTAATCCCCTGATTGAGATCTGAATTATTCGAAGACCAATGTGCTGAACCAATGAAGTCTGGTGTCTCAGCTGCAACCGTATCATGAGTAACCGTATAACGAGTACGGTGGGTTGGTGCGTTGTCCTGGTTCAAGGTGAAGAATTGTCCGGACACAGAACGAAGGCAGGAGATGCTCTTTGAGCAGCGTGTTTCGGAGGTACTCACCATTGGCCTTTAAACCAGGGTCAATGGAAATCAAATTTGTGCACCCAAGTGCCGAAACACCGACAGATGCAGTACCATGAGGGATTTGGAAAACGTCGGACGTGCACGCAGAAGATAAATAAGCCGTAATGGAAAATGAAAGTTTTGACCGCTTTGGGGAAAAAGTACATTTATACAAGGGTTTTGTTGACTCAAGCGAAAATGTGGCATTAACAGTAACAGAGGTGTGTACATGCTGATATAGCAATTTGTAATTCCGTGAAGGTTTACGTCTGTTAAACAAAAATTTTAGGGGGGGGGTCAGTTATTTCTGGACACAGTATAGTAATATACTTATTGTAACTCATTTCAGTCGTCAAAAAAGCCAGTCAGAAGGATGTAAAGTTGGCGTAGGCCTAAAATAAGACAATCACTTCACAATTCTACAAGCATAGAGTAAAAGTGTCGCTTTCTCAGCCAGTCTAATAAACAAATATTTTCCTGACATTTGTTGGCAATGGCGAAGCCAGCTTCTTGCTAGCAATGTCGCCAACCACAGAAAGTAGTCGCTCGTGGAATTTAATGGGACATTTCGCAGCCACAATCGCAATAATAACTGGCTCCTAAGTTAAAATTATGAACTGATCAGATGAGGTCAGGTCTTCGTCCTCCAGCTGTGTCCAGCTATCGATTTCTCCATATGACAGTTAGTTCTCCAAAGTTCTCTGTACTTTGCTATTTCTTCCAGGGTCATTCGCTGTATTTCGTAAGTTTTTCAGGTCCTCTTCCAATCCGACCACCCATCGTCTTTTCGGTCTTCCTTTAGATCTTCTCCTCCCCTCTGGTTTGTAGTTGTAATATGTTCTGGGCTTCTTATTGCTTAAATTCTGAGTATGTATCCGGCCTATTTCATCCCTCTCTTTCTGTTGGCTTCAATGATTCTCGGTTGCTCTCTCTCTCTCTCTCTCTCTCTCTCTCTCTCTCTCTCTCTCTCTCTCTCTCTCTCTCTCTCTCTCTCTCTCTCTCTCTAACTTCTTAATTTGTTATATGTTCTTTGTATCCAAACCTTTGAATTCTTCTAAGGCATTTATTTTCTGTTGCTATTATTTTTTTCTCCCCTATATTTTATATTTTAATGATCCAAGATTCACGTTCAAATAATAGTATTTGCATTACACAGGTGTTGAGAATTCTTACTTTGTTTTTTTTGTTTTCATCCCAATGTCATGTCTTTTTAAAATGTTGGCATGTAGCCTGTCGAATGCAGATCCTGCCAATGCTATTCTTCTTTAACATTTAAGTCTGAGCCTCCCTCTGCTTCAAATTAACTTCCCAAGTAAATGAAGTTCTTCACCATCTCAATTCCTTTTACGTTATGTGTAACCGCTGCTTGTAACTCTCCAACTTTCTTTGTAATTGGCATTATTGTTGCTTTTTTAGTGTTTATTTTTTAACCCAAATTTTCCATTCTCGGCTATTAAAACTGGTAAAATTCCATGCTGCTGGCAGCTCACTGTATAAAGGCAGAGGCAGAGGCCAGCGAACCGATTGCAGTAGCTACTGGCCATTTACTTTTTGTCAGTTCCTGTCTGTCTGTCTGTCTGTCTGTCTTGTCTGTCTGTCTGTCTGTCCGTCTGTCTGTCTGTCGTCGTTTTAATCATACATGCGTCCGTCAGAAGACGATGGACGTCTGGCCGTTCCTGAAAAGGTATTTGCACATATACAATAGGGATGTGCGGGTATACCCGTACCCGCGGGTACCCGCGGGGATACCCGCGGGTACAGGTAGGGTATGGTACTCATTTTACGGGTCCGGGTCGGGTACGGGTACAGCGCTACGTGTACGGGTACACCCGTTTATACCCGTAAACCATGATATTTTAATTTCTCACTATTATAGCAAATTAGCAGTACAGTAATAGCAAAAATATTACTGTGTATTAGTATAACTTGTATAATATATATATCGCGTTCAGTTTGTCAGACATGCCACTGCATGCATTTTTACTTACTGAAAGCATCAAGGGTCAGATTACGTCATTTGTATTTACAAATGACGTAATCTGACGTCGTCAGTAAAGTAGCAAACATAATTAATCAAACGTAAAATCATTGTAAAGGCGTCCAGCAGTGATCATTTTCCACCGGTAAATCGTTTTGTTGTTTAACTTCAGCCCTAATGTCTGTTCATAGCTCGACTATATCTACTCAATATTTTAAACAGGCCCATCGAGTTCTAGTCCATGTCCGACATTCATGTAGGCTTAGGCTATCTGACTATCTGTATTAAACAATGTTACCAACCAGTACCCCAGAAAGAACCCGAGCCTACTATTTGCCAAGTGGATTATACTGATTCGGAGTGATTCCTAAGTTCTAGATCTGTCCTAGTCTAAACATGTGCCTCTTTTGAAAAAAATTGTCAACATATGACATGCTTAAAAATTGTACTCTGCTTTTATTAATAATGTAGCTGCCTCTCTATAGTCTCTAGGAACAGGTACGGGTATACGGGTACGGGTACAGGTTCTTGTACCCGTGCCCGCGGGTACGGGTACAACGGGTGGGGTAAGGGAATTTTTGCACTGGTACGGGTTGGGTAGGCATTTTGCTGTACCCGCACATCTCTAATGTTTCTGATATTAAAAGATTGATTTTGTCATCGCCGCCTATTCATTGTTCTCTTGATATACTGCCAAATGACATACTCAAAGAATGCTTTACCGTCTTCGACCCATTACTACATGAGACGCGTAGTCCACAACAGTCCGGATTCACCTGAAGTAGATCAATTCTGGGTGCAATTCTCACTTTGCGTTTATATACAGAAATTCATCGTGAGTTTAACCGTCCTTTATACACCGCATTTAGTGATTTAAAGGCAGCGTTGATTTAAAGGCAGCATTCGACTCTGCATCGTGGAAGGCCTGCGAGATAATGCAGTGGACAGCGACAAATCGCCTTGCGTTAAACCCCGAAAAAACTGAACTGTTGTGGATTAACACCCCTCGAAGGGTCCACCAGATCAGTCGAACGCCGTTTACGATCGGAGATGCTGTCGTCGCCCCGTCTACCGAAGTGCGCCTCCTCGGTGTTCTCCTTGATGAATCCCTATCGTTCGTCGGCCAAGTGAACTTCGTAACCCGCGTTTGTTACTTTCAGCTCCGAAAGATTAGGGAGATTCGTCGTTACATCTCAACATCAGCTGCGATACATCTAGTCCGTGCCCTGGTGTTATCTAGGCTGGATTATTGTAATAGCCTCCTCCTCGGTCTTCCCGACTATCAGCTAGGCCGACTGCAATCGGTCCTGAACGCCGCCGCCCGGATGATTTTCGGTGCCAGGTGGCATGACCACGTTACCCCGTTATTGAGGGATAAGCTCCATTGGCTCAAGACCCCGGAGCGTATCGTTTTTAAACGCTGCTCGCTGACCTTCCGAGCCTTGCATGACCCTTTCTGCCCGGAATATCTTTCGGCGTTGATACGCAGGCCGGTGATGACAGACTGTCGCAAACAGCTTCGTTCTAGCAAACGATCTCACCCCTCCGTCCAAGACCGTGAAGCTTGGAGAAAGATCCGTGACTCGGGGCAATCCTCTCCTTTGGAACGCACTTCCAGCTTCTTTGACCACGACAACCAACTTCGAGTCGTTCTTATCGAACCTTAAAACTCATTTATTTCGTATATCGTATGACTGCTTTTTGTAAAACGCTCTTGCCTTTGGCCTTGGCCATGCTTTATCTTTATCTTCTTGACGACTTCTATAGCGCCGTACGGACGACGAAGGTCGAAGTCAAAGGCGCTTTGACATACTTTGGCATGCCGATGGGGAACGTCGGATAACAGAGACAGCGTAAAGTCAGCCCTGATGAAAACGACGGAAATCGCCGCCCAAACGCCCATGGTAGCAATCCCGTAGAAAGGAGCCTCCCGCTGTAGAACCGTCCGCACCAGGCACGTCAAAGGAACAAAAAACACGGGATGAGATGTTGTAAATTCCGCGGATGTTGTGAGAACTGTCCGCGAGGCGAGCCACACGGAGAATTTCTGAGATGCGGACTCCCGTGAGTAAACCGTCGTCGCTCTGGGTGAATCCGACTTTGGATGGAATTCCAGGTTACAATTAGAACGGATGTCGCAGCATTCCCGCACGGGTATCTAGTCTGCAGTGCTGCCAGGCCGCGTTGATAGAAAAATCGCAAAACAAGATGGCAGACCAGACAGGCGACGAATCAGCGACTAAAACCGTCCTAATCCACCCGAGAAAAGCGCAGAGGACCTCCCGAAAATGACGGGAAGGTCACTACTCGCACATTTTGCGCTAAAACGAGCGCAAAATATCGTCGAACCGCCCAGAACGACGCTTTTCCGAGGCATGCACAGGAGCATGCTTGGCCGCCGGAAACGGCGCCACCGGAAGCTATAGCGCTACATAAATTATCAAGTAGAATAGAATAGAATGGGTCGACATTCCTGACCTAATCAAACAAATGCATAATGATACCCGTGCTTGCGTGCGTTTGGGGCACTACTACATATCAGATTCTTTTTTGTGATACAATCCGGTGTACGACAGGGCTGTATATTATCACCTGCGCTAATTTATCGTGTCATGAGATAACATATCAAGTTCCATGGGCATCAAGCTCCGAGACTTCCAATACTCTCTGATGCAGACTCCGCAGATGATGCTATCTTATTTATAGCAAACACGGACCATATCCCAGGTGCCCTCCTACAGATTGAACAAGCAACATCAAAGCTTCGACTTCACGTCTCCTGGTCGGAAACGAAGATCTAGGACAGGGGTGGCCAGACCTGTAATAACCAAGAACCATTTTTGCAAATTTTCAAAATCTTGAGAGTCGCATTGACTCACTATGGGTTGCGACCCAACTCGCAATGGAAAATTATTTTATTCATTTATTTTAAAAGTATTATCATTCACAATTAATTAATGTTTAGCGGATTAGAAAAGAAGTAGGATCAAGAATCTTAGCATCACCAACCAATCAGTCACCATATGCTTCATTTAAATTTTTAAAAAATAAAATTATGCCCAAATTGAAAAAAAAAAATAAAGTCAAGCAACAAATTATTTTCAGCCCAGGTAGGTCCGGACAAATTTACAACCATAAATTTTTTTGATTTTTAACATTTGTCGAGAGCCGCAATTTGAACACAGAAGAGCCGCAGGCGGCTCGCGAGCCGCGGTTTAGCCACCGTTGATCTAGGGTCCAAACATCGACAGGCCCAAACATCGACAGGCCCAACTGCAGGCCCAAACATCGACACTATCAATGATCAACCATTGACTAATCTCTACTATCTTGGTTCAATGCCTACCTCCGACTCCAACTTTCATGACGAGCTCCACAGGCAACAATTTTCTAGTGTTGCTTCAACTGGGTTCTATCTTACGGGCTCACCGCCACCTGTGTTTAGTTCCTTTCAATCTATCTCTGTTTCTGATATTAAAATATTGATTTTGTCATCGCCGCCTATTCATTGTTCTCTTGATATACTGCCAAATAACATACTCAAAGAATGCTTTGCCGTCTTTGGTCCAGTTATTCTGAAACTGATAGATCTGTCACTAACAGAAGGTTGCCTTCCGTCTTATTTTGCTAATGCTGTAGTCCACCCTCTTAGAAAGAAATCATCCCTCTGCCCAACTGATTTAGCAAATTACCGGCCTATATCTAATTTAAATTTTCTGTAAAAGATTCTCGAGAGAGTGGTTTAAAATCAAATTCATGCCCGTCTTCAAATGATCTTTTTCATAACTTTCAATCAGCATATCGCAAACATAATTCTACTGAAACTGCTCTGCTCTCTGTCCACGATCACATCATAAATGCAATGGAAGGCGGCAAGGTCACCGCATTAATATACTTTGTGATCTATCAGCAGCTTTTGATACTGTGGATCATTCTAACCTCTTACATTGTCTCCTGCATTGGTTTGGCGTATCTGATTCAGCGCTGCATTGGTTCACTACTTATTTGAGCTTTCGCACTCTGTCTGTAAAAATGGTACTTTTTCATCATCGGAATGTAGGGTCCTCCAGGGCTTGGTTCTTGGTCATCTCTTGTTCACTTTATACACGACTCCTCTAAGTCTTCTTGGTTCGTTACTGTCAGACCATCACCTAGATTGCCACCTATTTGCAGATGATATTCAGATTCTTATTTCATTTGACATAAATAAGTCTTCAGCAGAAGCTTCATTAGAAACTATTTCTCAAGCATTCTCTCATATTCAGTCCTGGATGGATCCAAATAAATTGCTTTTAAACCCGGCTAAAACTGAATTTCTACTTTTAGGCACAAAGTTCAAGAAATATGACTCTATCAACTCTGTTAAGCTTGGAGATTCGACTATTCCTGTCAGCAATTCTGCACGGGATCTGGGAGTTATTTTTTATTCCACACTTTCTTTCACAAATCTTACAAATAGCATCTGTAAAGTAGCTCACTACCATCTTCGTGATTTTGACCGTATTAAAAATTTCGAAATAAATCTGCATTAATGCTCTTGGATGCCACATTGAAAGTGGCTACAGACCATAGGTGTTGCAAACGCATAAAAAGAAATAAAAACGTAAAAACACACATTTTTATTAAAATATAAAAACCGCAAAAAACGTTGAAAAACGTTCATTTACTTTTTAGCCAACACAAAAATTAATTTCTTACTGTGATGGCGTAATTAGTTTACAAACGAATAAAAGCAAGACAACGGGGAAACACTCATTAGTAACGCAGAAAACGCTAAATGCAGGCCTATTTATTTATTGTGACAATTTGTTAATAGCTTTTCTGAATAAATATTAACATTGACCTTTGCTAATTTAATAAGATCCTCTAAAAATCATAGACAGTCAAGACACGAAGTGGTCATCTTATGTTTAACGCAAACGTATCACTTTTCAAGGCTTGTTTATTCTAAGGAATTATTCTAAGGAATTAAGCAACTGCCGATATTTATAAATATAGGCTACCGAACCTTTTCGTATACATTTCATATAATTTACAAAAAAAGAGAATTTTGCTCAACGTGGTTCGTATTTTGACTTTTCAATATTCCCGCATTTTGGCGCTAAAATTCACGTAATTTCAAATGTGTAGCGCCTTGATTAATATTTGAAATTTTCGATTGGTGAATCGAATCACTACGCCACTGAGGCAGACCACCATTTACGTGGCTCAAGCGTGATTGCGAGCTTGTCTGACCCGTGATCTAGAAATAATGGAAATGCCATGTTGCAAAGCCGGTGAAAAACGCAATAAAATAAAATTCGTAGAAAAATAAATATTGTCAAAACGCGTTTTTGTTGGAGATAAAAAACGATATAAATCTTTGCAACGTCTATGCTACAAACCTTCGGACTCTTGGAGACGCATGCGTGGCAGACCAGTGGCGTAACGTGGGGGGGCGGGGGACACTTTGTTGACTGCCCCTCGGGCCCCGGGTTGAGGGGGGGGCCCAAAGAGGGGTCTAAGCTAGGGTTAGGTTAGGGTTAACCCTAACATTCTTAACCCTAACAACACTAACCATAGTAATGAACGTGCTGACGACCTTTTTTTGCTCGTCAGGGTGAAAAAGGAGGTGATGACGTTATTTTTTTTTTTTTTGCTCGTCAGCTCGAAACTTTGAAACTTTGGGGCCCCCATGGCAAAGATGCCCCCCGGACCCCCAAAAGTCACGCTACGCCACTGAGGCAGACCACCATTTACGTGGCTCAAGCGTGATTGCGAATTAACATCTACAGAGGTATATGAAGCTGCAAAGATCGAGAACGGCTTCGCGAAGACGCGAACTGATGATGACGACGAACACGATGGCGATTACGATGACGATGACAATGACGATTATGATGACTGACGACGACGACTAACGACGACGATGACGATGATGATGATTATGATGATGATGATGATGATGATGATGATGATGATGATGATGATGATGATGATGATGATGATGATGATGATGATGATGATGATGATGATGATGATGATGTTAAGGCCAATGTTAATTCTACATCATTGACATGCATTCTGCTACTAGACATGTATCATCAGCTTATTGCCGTATTCTGCATCATCTGTATTTCCTGGCTTTGGAGACGCATTCCCAACCCATTCCAGACACGATTCATCCGATGCATCTTACTTGGTGCTATGGCAAATACGCCTGTGGAGCTCGTGTCTTCGATCAGTCTCATGATATAATCTATCCATCTATCTAGCGAAGTCTTTCGCCGCTGTTGTATCCAGCCAAATTATAGCATGGTCGTCTGTGGAGTTGAAGACCGTCGTCTCCTAACGTTGGCTTTGCGATGTAAGTCATCCATACTGGCATTTATCTGGGGCTGCAGCTTTCCAGTTGTAGATTCATTAATGACCAGATGCGACTAGGAAAATTGAAGCCTAGTAGTCGGATGGCAGGGAGCACAAGAGCTTTGTTGGCCACATCGGCATCAGCTAGTCTCATGGTTGGCGGGATAATTTTTTGACAAGACTAGCAACCAGTGACTTTGCACTGAACCCTTTTCTTTCTTGAATGCCCACGGTGTCGTTCAGATGGGCGTCAAGACTTGCTATGTGGGCTGAATCTCGACCACACCGGGCTGCAATATTCTGCTGCGAGTAGCAAAGCGCCAGTGCAGATGTACGAAGTGTAATCGCATCCGAACTCCATGAAGTGCTGGCTAGTTTCGAAATTAAGCTGTTTCTACGTGTCACTTTTGCTGTCTTCTTTATTATGTGATCTTTATATGAGAGAATGCTGTCTAGAGTGTCTCCAAAATAGATTGATTTTAAACCATTCAGTTTCTTCTACGTCAATTCTGATACGTGCCAAAGCTGTGCTGTATAAATGTTCAATTAGCCTGATTATTTTGGCATGAATGTCATATTTTCCTGAGGGTTTTATTACTCCTTCTCGGAGATAGAGTCATAAGTTGGGCAAAATCGACGAAGCGCATAACCAACTCTTCGTTAAATTCCATTTTTTTAAATGAGTTTGTCGAAGGACGACGATCACAGCATCCTCTTCCCTTCCTGAATGCGCACTGGTTTTCCACTGCATCCTTGATTCTAGTGGTTCCCAACTTTTCTTGGTCGGCGTACCCTTCAGACACTATTTAGAATCTTTGCACCTCTAATTTTCAGAGTTACCCTTTCTCCCACTGCGTGCTGTATATGGTACATCGTGAATAAATTGCAATAAAAGTCAAAAAGTGAGAGGTGTCCCATTTCGAACGCTGTATAGTACGAAATCGAGACAAGCTATTCTAGTAGGACCTGAAGCAAATAAGATGGGACAAAACGGAGATGTGGCTTTCGTCAGAGAATCTGTTCAATACGCTGAATTTTTGCAATATCCATAAACCGACTGCTCAACACTCCTTCACTGGCTTCTTACTGGCTCCTGTCGCACAGCGAATCAATTATATATTTTTGACTGTCTATAAGACCTGTGATACAAGACACGGCTCATCCTTCGACCGACTTACTTGCCATTTCACAATATTAATTACTAAGTAATGACTAATTAGGATCAAAAAAACATTCGATAATAAAATCAACTCACACTTTCTCAGAACATTTGTAAATATTGTGACATTTCTTACTGTCATACAACAATGCAGAAGAAATCCGTTGCCTTTCTCGTACCCCTGGAAAGTCCATTTTGTACCCTCGGGGGCACGCGTACCACCGCTTGAGAACAACTGCTTTATTCTCTTTAACTTGACTGCGGGTGAAAACTTTTCCTGGTACACTTAAGAGGCTAATAATATTCATCTGGCGTTGTTGCTTTCCGTTCTGTCTGCTTTTTGTGTAATGGTATTATAATTGCTTTTCTCCAGTCTACTGGCGTTTTCTCGGTTTTTCATACTGTTGTTATGACCCGATGTGGCCATCTAGGCCTAATTGTAACAGCGTTTTGGAGCATTTCCACCGTGATATTGCAAAGTCTTTAGTTTTTTTCTGACTTATTTCACTGCCCTTTCTTCTTCCTATAACTCATCCTCTAATTTATATCTAAGATGATCTATTTAATTAAATATTTCTTCTTAGTTTAGTAGCCCATAAAAATGTTTCCATCTGCATTTCTTCTCTGTTATTTTTATCAGTTTCTTTAACCTTTATCCTTAACTGGTTCAGTGTGATTGTGATTGTTCCTCCACTTAGTTTGTTGATATTGCCATGAGTTTTTTGCTATTTCCTCTTTTGTAAGCACCTTCCATCTCATTTGCCGTCTCTTGCAAAATATCATTCTTATATCCTGAAAGCTGATTTCTTTTAGTTCTCATTCATTTAGATCAGTAGTTTTTCAATTCCATTATTGACACGATTGATGGCTACTTCATTAGATTTTATTATTTCTGCCTGCAGTTCTTCTGTTTCTTCAGATATCCCGTTCTTTCACCCTATCTTTCTATATCCTAGTGGGCCACTGCCACTTTGTTGATTTCTGTCTTTAAATGTTTCAATTGGCAATTGCATTTCATGATCCTTGTCACTATCTGTCAGGTTTGTTAACGCCTCAAATCTGTTTGGGATTTTGGTTCGAAATTTGTTGCCAGATAATCTTCACATCACCAATTAGTCAATGTACCCTCGATGTCCTACCAACTCAAATCCTCAGAGATTGTTTTGATGTTTTAGGTCCAATAATAACAAACTTCATAAATCTCTCATTGCTTGAAGGGTGTTTCCCCTCTGCATTCGCTCATGCAGTTGTTCACCCACTACTTAAAAAGCCATCTCTCTCTCCTGATGACTTGTCTAACCTATAGCCTATAGATATCTAATCTTAATTTCTTATCGAAAATTCTTGAAAGGATAGTTGCTAAGCAAATGCATGCTCATTTGTGTTCTAGTCCACATTACCTCCCTTTCCAGTCTGCTTACCGAAAATACCACTCTACTGAAACGGCTCTGTTGGCAGTCCATGATCTTATTGTTCGGGCTATTGATGCTGGAAAAGTTACTGCTCTTTTACTTCTTGACCTATCTGCCGCCTTTGATACTGTTGATCATTCTATTCTTCTTCATCGTCTTGAACATTGGTTTGGAATCTCTGACATTGCTTTACATTGGTTTTCTTCATATTTACATCCCCGCACTCAATCAGTGATAATAAATGAGAATCTCTCAATTCCCACTGATCTGTCTTGTGGTGTCCCTCAAGGCTCGGTTCTTGGACCTCTGTTATTTACTCTCTATACAACCCCCTTGGGTTCACTTCTTGATGAACATCAAGTGGCGTATCATCTTTATGCTGATGATACTCAAATTCTCATCTCTTTTGATCAATCTTCTTCAATCTCATCCCTTAAGACTCTATCCACTGTCTTTACTAATATTCAGTCATGGATGGATTCAAATAAGCTTCTTTTGAATTCATCAAAAACTGAGTTCTTGCTATTAGGTACTCCAGCTCAATTGACTAAATTTGAATCTCTGAAATCCGTAGTATTAGGAGATTCCACTGTTGTCCCTAGAAGTACTTCTGCTCGCAACCTTGGTGTGATATTTGACTCTTCCCTCTCTTTCACTAGTCACATAAATTCAGTCTGCAAAATTTCTCATTATCATATTCAGGACATCTATCGCATCAGACATCTCCTCCCTAAGCCTGTTCTTATTCAGTTAGCCAATGCATTGGTATCTAGTCGTCTAGATTATTGTAATTCCTTGCTTTTGGCATCACAAATTCAAATATGCAGAAACTCCAGAGAGTACAAAATTCCTTAGTTAGAGTCATATCCAAAACTCCAAGATTCGAACATATAACTCCAACAAGACAGTCCCTACATTGGCTTCCCATCAAATTCCGAATTAATTGTAAAATTTGTCTTTTGGTATTTAAAACCATATTACATAATGAACCCTATTACCTTAAGATGCGACTAATCCCTCGACCACTCAATCCACTAGGTATTCGGCAGGACTTTCATTTGTTGTTCCTTATTCTCGTATTGACACTAGTTGTTTCTCAGTGTGTGTCCCTAAGCTTTGGAATTCATTACCAATATCACTGCGTAAAACTAAAAATTTATCATCTTTTAGATCTGGCCTTAAAACTTACCTGTTTGACTTGGCTATCCCCCTTAGATTGCTCCCCCGCTGTTCTGACTGATCTTCTGGATTGACCTGGCTCTAATTCTATTTGGATTTGGTGCGCCATCGGCTGATGCCCTGGGCATTATGATAGTGGCGCCATAGAAGTTTATTGATTGATTGATTGATTGTTTTTTACATCCATTTTATTTATTTTTTGTATCTTGGCACTTTTCCCCTGCTTTTATCTATAGCAGAGCAAGGCAATGATCCAAATTAATTTATGGATATCTGTATCTTCTTGTCTTTCTCACTGATGTTAACCACTCATCTATAGTGATTATAAGATTTACAGTCTTTTTATATGGAGAGGTCATTGTGAGTTTCTTACACACTTTTTGTATAAATTCTCATTTCTTTCGTTCAGTCATTCCCTATTAGGTTGGAGTCGTTGGACAAAGGGTCTGAATGAGTTCCTTCCTCTTTTAAGCTTTCCATTCATGTTTTTCTCGGTCACTCTTTCCTGTTTCCCATTCAGCATAGTTGTATAGTGCTATCTTTGGTAGTCTTTCTTTTTTCATTCTTTCAATATGACCAAACAATTTCAGTCTGTATTGATATCGTTTCTTTTTGCTCTTTTGTCCGATCATTTTGTTTCTTCATCTTTGTCTTCTGCTTATTCATGCTTAATCAGTTCATTTATGCAGTAGTACTCTTCTTTCATCTTTCTTCTTTATTGTTTGTATAGAATGAGTAACGGTTATACACAAATTGTTGATGCTGCATAATTTAACTAATCTGTCATTTTCATCTCCTTGTACTCCATGCTTGCCTGTAATTCCCCCATACTCCTAAATAATTAGTTTTAACAAGTCTAGTATTGAAATCTCCTACAGGACTCCAGGAGCGATATGCCTTGCCTTGCTATGGTCATGCCTTGGTGTTTATCAGGTGTTGCAAGTTTTTGTAGAATTTGTCTATCTCTTACCCAAACTGTGGGTTTATATGCCTCAATTAAGGTTACGTCAACATTCTTGTGTCTCTTGTATCTCTCTTGCATCTTATTTAAATTAGTTGGTTACTATGGAAACAACATCAGTAACTGGCTATGAAACATGACTGTACGCACACTGTACAGCCTCGGGAAGTCCTTTTGTCTGAGACAAATAGAGACAGATATGAAACAAATCTAAAATGATGATGATGATGATGATGATGATGATGATGATGATGATGATGATGATGATGATGATGATGATGATGATGATGATAACTGCGCTTAATTTACTAGACTTGTCTACGGCTTTTGATACAGTAGATCATGCAGTCCTTCCCAAAGAATTGTCTGGTATATCGGGTACAGCATTGGAGCGGTTCAAATTTTATCTTCAACATCGCGGTCATACCGTTTATGTAACGGTGTTCAGTCAAATTCAGTTAAGATAGATTTTTGATCTGGGATCTGTTTTAGGCCCTCTCCTATTCACTTTATATACAATGCCTTTTTGATCGCTTCTTTCGCGTTTCTCTGCTAATCATCATTTCTACGCTGACGACACGCAGTTATTCATTGCATTTGATGATAAAACTTCTTCGGAGTCACAAAAAAATTTATCCGTTTGTCTTCAAAACGTTAAGTCTGTGATGTTTAGTAATACGCCTACATTGAGCCCTTCAAAAACTTTGTACCTAATTTAGTTTAAGCAACTTTTAAGACAAATCCTTAAAATTTGACAAAATTTAAGTTAATAAAAGTCAGTATTTCCACAAGCTATGTTTAATATTCGATACAAAGCTGTCTCTTAATGATCAAATAAGAATTGTCTATTTGCAAATCAGAGATATTCGACGAATTCGTGATCTTGTGCCCAAACCTACTCTGATTCCTCTTGCCAATGTCCTTGATTATTGCAATTTCCTTTACACTGGTATGGTCAAATATAATATTAAAAAGCTTACAATGATTCAGAATTTTATTGTCCGGTCCATTACAAAAAAATTCGTATACATGATCATATTATATCTGTTCTGTTACACTGACTGTCGGTAGAACAGAGAATTTTATTTTAAAATGGTATCCTGGTTTTTAAAACACTGCAGTCTGGCCAAAATCGATTTTTAAAATCTATGTTGGCCTACCGGTAACCGAAACATTGTCATTCAACGAAGTTTGCTGATTCATTGTTAAATGTACTTAGAACCAACACTGAAATTGGTAAGAGAATTTTTCTTCTATGTCTGGGCCAAAATATGGAACTCTCTCCCTCTGGTTGTCAGATCCTTCAATAAGCCGAGTTTTTTCAGATCTGTGCTTAAGGCGCGTCTCTTCCAATTAGCATTTCTTCCATAGTCTGTCTTAGCTGTTTCCCTCTTGAATGAACTGGTCTTTTGCGAACGGAGTTGAAGTACCATGGATTGATACCATTGGGTATGATAAATAATGCTGTGTAAGTGCATAATAAATATTTTTATAATTGTTATAATCTTATATTGGATATAGTTTAAGTTGTTTTAAGTAAATTTAATGATTTTTCATTCGCGAGATGGGGTGGTAACTACTTAGCAGCTTTGGCTGCGAAGGCAAAACGCGGGTCTAGAGAAAGCAATGGCAAACTACTCTATATTAATGGCGCAAGCCACCTGCGTCGCTGCTTGCCTGTCACCGGATATCAGCGCCGGGCCCGAAGCTCGAAACCGAGTATGGGCGAACCTTTACCTTTTTACTTAATCGTCAAAAATGTCATAAAATAATATTTTCGTTTGTTCAATTTTGTTTGTCAGGAAGCCAACTGCGGCTATGTTTTAATTCTGATGGCTTTGTATTGGATAGCTGAAGTGCTCCCTTTGCCCGTTACGGCTTTAATACCGCTAGTTCTCTTTCCATTACTTGGAGTGATGAAGGGAACAGATGTCGCAAGCACTTACATAACAGTGAGTTTGCTGAATTTTAAGAATTACTTCTTATTGCAATCAGTGCTGAGATCGCTGAGATGATCGCTGAGATGTTTCAGTGATACAATAAGAAAAGTAGTATTGTGCGAGGAATCTGTCAATCTGGACACTGGACTTGTGCTTATGAGAGAAATTTAACATGACCCGGACATTAATTTCTTTAACAATGTTAGCTTATCCCACTAGTAAACATCTTGATTTGAATGTTAACTCCTTCTTAATCTCACTAAAAATGTAAATGACCTTTTAACATATTAGACATACACTTAAATAAATTGTTTGTAGCATATATGATAAACTAGATGAAATTACTTCTTTATGACTGACCTAAAAGCTAAAGAAGAGATAATTTTATTTTAAACTGGTCTCCTGGTCTTTAAAACACTGCAGTCCGCCAATCTCAATATTTAAAAACTATATAATGCAACACTTGGTTGATATATAATGCGAGACGTGGTTGGAAACGAAAATAGCTGAATGAACTTCTTTCTGTTTAGGATTTAGCTTTGGACAACAAAGCCAGGCTTTATCCAATTAGAGGTGGGGTTGGGAATTGGTGATCTAGAGAAACAAAATGCCTAGGAGTGCCTTTTTTCGGGAAAAGAGGCGATCAACAGGATGATGGAGCCTCGTTTGTGCATTTACCTATACAAATGCAAATACTGTACATAAGTAGGAGATCACGATATGCCAAACCAATCCCATAGCGCTAAAGTGGCAAAAGAACACAAAGTTACAAGACAAGCCGCACGCTTTTATAGCATGGAGGAAACTAAGCAAAATATGATCGGCAATTATTGGTTATGAGCAGATTCAGCACAAACTCAAGAATTTTAGAAAAAAGAAAAGAAGCCAGCGGCTACTAACAGGTGGCTATTGCAAATTTGTAAGGCAAGATGGGGGAAAATATATAACAGAGCAGCAAAAGTTTGTACAAATATTGTAACTGAAAATTGAAACTAAATAACACAGGTCGGACCCCTCTTAGACAACTTAGGGTGTGAAATAACAAAAACGAACGTCGTCCTTCAGCGAACTGGAAACGAAGCCTGGGACGTTCTTGGGTCCAGCAGATCGGAGATGGATTTTCCTCCGCTATAGCGCGCGAATGGAACATTGCATTAGGGCGCGGACACTCCGCTAGTGGTAGATTGGCGCAACGGACCTCCGCTGTCCAAGCGATTCGATGATGATGACGACGATGACGACGACGACGATGATGATGATGAAGATAATGGGATTGCTTACGTCCAAAGTTTCTTTATGAGTTTAGAAATTAAGTTGAGCAAGACTGAGAAAGTAGGCCTACCGCAAGACTGGAGAGATGGATTTGGAAGAGAAAAAGAAGTGAACCCAGTTGAGGTTAACTTGTGTAATCTGGAAAGTTATGAGAAAATGCTGAAAGATAGCATTTTTGAACAGTTGAGACTTGCTGCTAAATTTAAGTACTGTGGAATAGGAGGGAGTATTCTTAGATGGATAAAAAAATTATGGATAAGAACAAAACACAAAAACTTTTATATATATATATATATATATATATATATATATATATATATATATATATATATATATATATATATATATATTTTATAGTGCTTTTTATATATATATAATAAATATATAAGTTTGATTGTGTTGTATCGTAATGATTGTACAAACAGGTTGTAACAGGTTGTCCAGTACATATAATCATATATATATATATATGATTGTGTTGTATACATATATATATATATATATATATATATATATATATATATGATTGTGTTGTATCGCTAATGATTGTATTGTAGTTTGTATCTTGATTGTATCATACGATATCATATTGTATTGTATTGTATTGTATTGTATTGTATTGTATTGTATTGTATTGTATTGTATTGTATTGTATTGTATTGTATTGTATTGTATTGTATTGTATTGTATTGTATTGATTTATTGTATTGTATTGTATTGTATTGTATTGTAGTTACTAATAACAAATATTTTTAAATTAGTATTATTTTGTATTGTATTGTATTGTTTTGTATTGTATTGTATTGTATTAATCATTGTATTGTATTGTATTGTATTGTATTGTATTGTATTGTATTGTATTGTATTGTATTGTATTGTATTGTACTGGACAAGTATTAGCGTTGTCGTTGTTGAGGCAGAAGCTAAAGTCAAAGGCGCTGTCGACAACGCTGACAAATCAACACGGAACGGAAGATGTTGGTCTTGAGGGAAACTCCACTCAGAAGGCACGAAAGAGGTCGCTGCCGTGTCGAAATCGGGCAGTGAACCCTTCAGAAAGCAGTCTTTCGCAAGAAGTCGTTCCGTTGAAAAGTCAACGAAACGCAGAAAGAACCGCATGGGTGCTGTGAGAAATTCTTTCGTGGTTAAATCAGACGGCGAATCCTTGCGGGCGGTCGTCTGCAAGACAGTAATTCATCGCCAAACTTGACGGAACCGGCTGAAGACGGAACTCCACACGTGGACCGGAACAGTCTTTGCCTTTATAGCCTGTAGGACTACGTCGACGGGCTAGTGGTTTAGGTTAAATGGTGGACCAACGAAGCCGACATGAGCGCAGAGAAAGCGCTAAGACGATCGCCGACTGCTTCGAAAACGATAGGTAACAATCCACGCCATTAGCGCAAAAAAGAAATAAGCGCGATACGTCGGTAAAACCGCTAAGAACGGCGATATTCTAAAGCACGTACAGACACGTGCGAGCAACCAAAATGGCGCTACCGGAAGTAAGCTTATACTTATAGGAAGTAAGCCTTAGCATATGCTATAAGCGAAGGATCTATTCACTAAAGCCAGGGATGGCAATTCCTGTAGTAACCAAGTAATTTTTGCAAATTTTCCAAATCTTGAGAGCCGCATTGAATCACTATGGGTTGCGACCCAACTCGCAATGGATAATTTTTTTATTCAGTTATTTTCAAAAATTATTATAATTCTCAATTATTATTATTATTATTATTATTATTATTATTATTATTATTATTATTATTATTATTATTATTATTATTATTATTATTATTACATATAATTATTATTATTATTATTATTATTATTATTATTATTATTATTATTATTATTATTATTATTATTATTATTATTATTATTAAGTAAGTAAAATCTATTGGATTTCTATATTGCCTTGCAAAGCAGCACAACAGTATTGTATTTATTTATTGTATTGTATTCAGCCTCTCTTAAAATAGCTATAGGAAAGGTGTGGGATTCAGCAAGGCAATGGTCAATATCCGAAGGGCAGTGAGGCTAGGTTGTTACAAAGCTATGGAACGGAAATGATTTCAGAAACAGGAAGGATTTAAGCGTGTTTAGACCTGAAGACTTGAGGAGATAGTGCGTTGAAAATTATAGGAAATGAGGAATCAGATTTTATTGTTTTAAAGTGTCCAAGTTGTCAGACGGGAAGCTGGGATCGAGTTCCAGAGTTCAGGTGCAGCGGAACCGGCTGAAGACGGAAAGGCACGGTTGCAAATTTTCAGGGATGACTGATTTCGACGGGCGTGACAGAGTGAGATGAGATGACCAAACGTGTGGGTCGAGGAGGCTGACGGGGCCGACTGTGAAATCTAAGGTAGACAGGTTTTGATGAAATAAGTGAGCTACGTGTGTAAAACCGTTATTATCTTATATTGGATACGTTCTGTTATTTTAAGCCAATGTAATGATTTTAGTATGGGTGAAATATGGGAGAATTTAGGTGACATAGTAACTATTCACTAAAGCTAAAGCAATTTTGTATTGATTGCAATTTTTGATGGAGGCTTTGGGAAGGTTATAGTAGAGGGAGTTACAATGGATAATTTTATTATTATTATTTTCAAAAATTATTATTATTATTATTATTATTATTATTATTATTATTATTATTATTATTATTATTATTATTATTATTATTATACGAACTTTACTATAACGCAAATATTCGCAAAGCAGCAAATGCGCTAATGTCAGTTGCGAACCGGATCAAACAAACAAGAATGTCTTCAGTTGTTTCTAAAAGAGAACAGTGAATCAGAGGAACGCAATGTTGCTGGAAGACCGTTCCAAACAACCGGGCCGGCAACGGCCAGGTTGCGGTCACCATAGCGTGTCCGAGTTCGAGGCACAGCGAGTGTGCTGGTCAGGGCGGAGCGTAGATGCGACCGACCCGGTAACTTAGCCGTCAGGCAGAACGTATCAGTTAGATATGGCGGAGTAAGGCTGTGTTGCGTCTTGTACAGGATAGTCCAGAGTTTAAAAGTCACGCGTTGACTGACCGGGAGCCAGTGAAGCTCCCGTAGGACTGGCGTGATATGATCGAACTTTCCTCTCTGGAACACGAAGCGTGCAGCTGCATTCTGAACGAGTTGAAGTCTCTGTAGCAGGTGGTCGCTGATGCCATAAAGGATGCTGTTGCAATAGTCGAGTCTGCTGCTGATGAATGCTACTGTCAGCATCCTAGTTGCATCAGGGTCAGCGAGTTCCTCACTGCCTGCAGCTGGCGAAGCTGGGAGAACAACTTCCTGCAGACTGATGCAACGTGGTCGGCCATTGTCAGTTGGCTATCAATTAACACTCCATGGTAGCGTCAGGACGGCGTAATGCATTTATTGTAATCTTTTGAATCTGTTGTCTTGTGCCCATCCAGATAATATAATTTGTCTTATCTTCATTCAGCTTTAGGCAGTTCTCAGTCGGATTCGCCATCCTTCAGTTTGTCCAGGTCGGATTTCTTCATAGGCCTTGTTTTCTTGCTCATCAGTTTTAACTGAGTGTTCCATTAGTAATTGATGATCTGAATTGCAGTCTCACTCTTGTACAATTTGTAATACTGATTTCCATCTTTGGTTTATTGTTATATTCTATTTGATTCTTTGTCTTTCCATCCGGTGAGGTCCATGTGTATAATCTTCTTGGATGTCGTTGGAAGAGCGTGTTTGCGACTATGAGTTGGTGTTCAATACAGAATTCACAGTCACTTAACTGGTCCATTAGTGCTTGCTCTCCTCTTGTATTCCCGCTCCTGTAGATTTGGATGTCATCAGCGTATCCGTGCCCAGACATTCCACAGACAGCAATGATGTTGAACACATCTGACACATACAGAAGGAACAGGACAGGTCCGCATGCTGAGCCCTTTAATTAATTATTGTTTAACGGATTAGAAAAGAAGTAGGATCAAGAATATTAGCATCACCAACCAATCAGAGTCACCATATGCTTCATTTAAATTTTACAAATAAAATTATGCCCGAGTTTCAAACAAATAAATAAAATCAAGCAAAAACTTATTCTCAGCTAGGTAGGTCCGGAAAAATTTACAACCATACTTTTTATTTTTAAAATTTGTCGAGAGCCGCAATTTCAACACAGAAGAGCCGCATGCGGCTCGCGAGCGGCGGTTTTTGGCCACCGTTTCACTAAGCTATACAAAATTTCCAAGTTTGCCGACAAAGTGCAGAAAATTTTACACGAGGATCTAAAGAAACTGTTTCAATGGTCTGTGGACTGGCAGATGCTTTTCGATATAGACGAATGTTTTGTAATGCATGCTGAACAATTTTCACACCACAGAACACCATGAAGTTTTGTCACCAGAGAACTGTGCTCGGCTCTCAAAAATGACCTCCCACAATTCTTCATCGTCTGGATCAGACGAAAAACACAAAATATTGTGTAACGCCTCAACGGCATGACTGCTTTATTCATTGCAGTCTGACTGCGACACTCGAGCCCGAGGCTTGACGATTTGCTGCCACCGCCAGCCATCTAAGTCATACGTCTTATCAATGGAATACCAGCCAAATCGTCACCATCAGGCATCATCCCGCCTACCGTCATTAAATCGTGCCCCGCGTTGTTTACGAACCTCAGTGCGAACCTCGTTTCACTGTCATTCAGCGAAGGAATATTTCTTGAGAGCTACAAAAGATCTATCATAAAGGCATTCATCAAAAACAGGGAATGAATCGGTCAAATCTGAACAACATCTAAAACATAGTCGAAAGGCTTTTTTGGCTCGTCTAATTCGTCGCACACAGCAAACATTATTATTAAACGGATGCGTGGACCTCCTGATCACCAAGTCAATTTCAACAATTACAACCAAAATCTCTCCCTGTGAAACTTATCTGATTGATCACATTGGTTTCTCTCTTAAGATCGCTTCTTCTTCATAAGTATCCACCTTTATATAAAACAGTCAAATTTCGACCATAGTCTAAACTTTATTTTAATAGCTTTTAAGACTGCTATTTCTATCTCTTAATTATTTACTAATCATACAAAGACTGCTTCTGAATTTGCAACTCAAATTACTTCTGTTCTTATTGACACACCTAATCCTTGGTAACGCACAACTACCTCCAAAAATGTACAGCTACTAATCAAAGCTAACGCTGTCGCGTATCATGTCGTACAGATCGCAAAGGCTCCTAGCGACATAAAGCTCAAGCGCCTCAGGTGCACTCTCACCGTAAGGCATTCTTACGCACGGCGCAAAGTTGGACATCAGAATCGCCACCTGTACTATAAATTGACCCGGCCTACTTGGCGCTGTGCGATCGGTCCCCGTCAGAACACCGAAGTTAAGCAACGTCGAGCGCGGTTAGTACTTGGATGGGTGACCATCTCGTATACTAGCCGTGGTGCCGACGGACAACCAAGCCTTTCATCGTTTAGGCGTCGATAAATTGGTAGCAGCGCTAAGCTGCGAAGGGTCAAACGTGGGTCTAGAGAAAGTAATGGCAACCTACTCTAGATTAATGGCGCAAGCCACCTGCGTTGCTGCTTGCCTAGTAACCGGAGATCAGAACCAGCCCCAACGCTCGAAAATCGAGTATGGGACTACCTTTACCTCTACCTTTACTATCGATTGACGACATTTGCAGTGTCCTTCATACGATGAAATCGGAAACAGCTCCAATGTATGATAATATCCACCCCGAATTCCTAAAAAACTTAGAACCAAAGGCCTGCCAATGGTTAATGTCTTTCTTCAATAAAATTATATAAAGTAGTTCCATTCCAAAAATCTGGAGAAAAGCGAAGGTCATCGCTATCGAAAAACCTGGAAAGGACACAACTTTGGCATCAAACTACATCGAGTAAAAAAGTAGTTCCATTCCAAAAATCTGGAGAAAAGCGAAGGTCATCGCTATCGAAAAACCTGGAAAGGACACAACTTTGGCATCAAACTACATCGAGTAAAAAAGTTGTTAGTTAATATGCCAACTTATATAGCGCTATAGTCACAGCAGGCCAAGATCAAGAGCGCTTTACAGATTGCACTTAAATGAGATGTTAAACAAGTGCGTCTTAAGTCTGGTAGCAAACATTTCAAGACTAGTCGCGTTGGTCACAATGTCGGGCAGCGAATTCCAGAGGAGGGGATTCTCCTGGGTGAAAGACCTATCCCCAAATTTCACTGTCTTAGATGGAGGGGGTACAACCAATTGGACCCGATTACATGAACGAAGCTGCCGCCGACAGTCAGTAGGCGAGGGCCTATGCACAAGTTCAGCCAAGTAGACTGGGCAGGCGGGATCATTGAGGGCCCGAAATGTCAGGCAGCATCTTTTGTAGATAATGCGCTCAAGGGATGCGCAGCCAGTGCAGCTTGTCCTTGAGTAATGGGGTGACGTGCCCCGTCTGGCACCGTAGATCATGCGGGCAGAAGCATTGAGGATCATCTGCAGACGGCTCAGTTGGGCATCTGGTAGGCCGAGGAGGATGCTGTTGCAGTAGTCGATCCTCGTGATGACGACGGCACGCACGAGTTGGATCGCTGCCGACGTTGGAAGGTGCCCACGTATCGCCTTGATCCTCCGAAGCTGATAGAAGGAACTCCGAGTGACATAGCTGATGTGGCCATCGAGAGAAAGCGATTCATCTAACAGGACCCCGAGGAGGCGTATACTTCAGCCGACGGTACAATTTCAATCCCATCAATGACAAACGGTACACGGCTGAGTAAGTGCCTCCTCCTGGGAGTAGAAATCCACATCACTTCAGTTTGCCAGGATTCAGTGCTAGACGATTGACTCCAGTCCAATGTCTGATCTTTGTAATACAGGCGATGACATGATCGCGTAGTAGGTCCATATCCTCAGGGAGGCAGGAGGCGTACATCAGCATAGGCGTGCGCCGCCAGCCCGCACGATTCAATGATTTGTCCAATGTCTGCCACATAAAGGACAAACAGAAGTGGGTCTAGAACAGATCCCTGCGGTGCTCCGCTGAGGACAGGGTGCGAGGCAGACGCGGAACGATTCCTACGGACTGACTGCGACCTGTCTTTGAGATAGTCATTTATCCAGAAAAGGACTTTGCCATTGATTCCAAAGGTAAGCTCAAGGCGCCTGAGGATTATTTCGTGATCCACTGTGTCGAAGGCGGCAGATAGGTCGAGTTCACAAAGGAGCGCCACCTGTCCATTCGTTATCGCGTCGACGATGTCGTTAAAAATACGCAGGATGGCCGTTTCCGTGGAGTGGCCACGCCTGTAAGCCGACTGGTATTTCGGCATTATCCCGTTCGTCGACAGATATCCGACCATTTGCATATTCACAATTCTCTCTAACACTTTAGAGAGGAATGTAAGATTGGAGACCGCCGGACGATAGTTGGCGACATCAACGGGATTAGCTCCTGGTCACTTAAGGTGCGGACGAACGATCGCATGTTTTCATGGCGTCAGGAACTCTCCAGTTCTCAGCGAGCGTCATAAGCGTCACCAGGAATGGAGCCAAGATGCCAAGACGCCTTGAGCTTACCTTTGGAATCAATGGCTTTGAGAAGCCATACCGGGAGAGGATCTAGTTCGCACTGTTTGTTTGGTGATGACCGAACGATCGCTATAACGTCCACTGTCGATGGAGGGACGAACTCAGAGAAGGAGGATCCTGTGAGCACCGTGTACTCCGCAGGCCCGGCATCAGACGTTTTCTCACGAATAGCGGTGATTTTGTCTTCGAGGTGTTGGTGGAAGTCATTCGCGGAAAAGCTGGTAGGCGCACTGGAGGTCAGATCAGCATTGCCGAGAAGCTTGTCTAGGTGCCCCCACGTCTGTTTTGGGTCTGATGAAGCCGAATTCAGCGCCTTTCTCCAGTATTGGCGACTCTTGGTCCGAACTAGGCGCCTACTGGCCTGAAGAGCTGAGCACCAGGTGTTGTGGGCCTCGGCCACGTTTCCCGAACCCTTCTTTATCCGTTTCAGGTAGAGCCTTTCAAGACGACGTGTTGTGCGTCACGCTTGCCTGCAATCATGGTCGTAATCGGGGCGACGAGTTCGAATCCGAACGGACGACTCGGTCACCGGCGCAAGCTCGTCCAAGATTACCGTTATGACTGAGTAATAACGATCAGCCTGATTCAGTTGCGGATCCAGGTTCACTGAAATCCAGAGGATTACATAGCGCTGACCTCTTAAGCCGTACGATAAACTGGTCTTGGTCGAAGGACGACCAGCGTCTTCTCCGGATGGTCATATACTCCGGACGAGGGCAAGGGGCCGAGACTGACCAGTGGAACAATTTATGGTCAGAGAGCCCAGTCTGGACTACAGCGACATCAAGAGAGTCACTGTCCTCAGATGTAATAGCCACGTCTAGCAACCAACCACGCTCGTGGGTCGACTCACGTACGCATTGACGCAGATTAAACGTGTCCAGTAGCTGGGCAAATTTCAGGCTATCAGTGTCCGCCCGACGTTCCAGATGAAGGTTCAAATCACCGATATCCATATAGGATGGTAGCTAAAGATTCCAGTAAGGTAGAAAATTCCGCGAAGAATTGGTCGGACACACGCTGTGATCCAGGTCGGTCTGTAGACGGCCGCAGTTATGAATGACGAGTGTCCGCCACCGACTCTACAACATAGGAACTCGAACGTTTTAGGTTTTAGCTTACTGTCGAGTTTGACAATGATAATCTCCGGCCTGGAGACAATAGTTATTCTTCCGTGATTGGTATAGCGAGCATTGTCAAGTCGAGTCCCCGGCGGGATAGTGCATGCCGCTTTGATGACATTCAGACCCATGCTGCGAAGTCTTTTCACAGTGACGCAATCAGAATGTTCATGCCAAGATTCTACGAGCGCTAAGACATCAACCGATAATCCGTAAAGAGGTCCGGAACGTTCTCAGTTGTCATTAACTGGTAAGAATTGTGGTTATTTAATACAATTAGGCTAGGCTAAATCGAAATATAATTATCGAAGGATTTGCTTGTGAGGTTCTCAGAGATCAATCGAACGACATCTTTTTGCGAAATTTTTGCCTACAGAGCCCTTTACTTTGACCGTTCACTGCAGATCAGATCGTGTTTACAATTCTGTTGAAGTGGGCGCTAAAGAAGATAATAACATGTACAACGGTGACGCTATTAAGAGAGCGGCTCTTGTAGGGGCAAACGAGTTCGGACAATGGAACTGCCGCCCTCAAAATCCAAACCAAGTACCGCTAAAAAGGCCGCACAGAAGATGCGACAGAAACAGAGTGGTCGTCAAAATTCCGTTCAATTGTCGCTGTGTGATGAGGAACAGGTCAAACATGCTGCGCAAACAGAAGACGCTGATTTATTCAAATTTATTCAAATTCAAATCCTCTATTTATTTGACTACAGTAGTATTGTATTTAACTAATCTTCTTCAGGTGGGGCGGGAAGATAATCTTCGGGTTCTTCAGGCCCCTAAGGTCGACTCAGCTCTAGTAACATCAAAAGCAATGGCAACATTGCGATAGTAACCATAGGTTTCCATACTCCACCTATGGGCTGCTGGCTACTAAATACGGGGATTTTATCTTCAGGGCTGAATACTGAAAACCTTTACTTTTTTTTCAGGTGCTCTGTCCAAAGACAGGTTGTCAACTTTTATCTTCAGGGCTGAATACTTGTTTTTTTCCGTAGTGTCGAACATCCACTCCAGCATCGATGTCCTTGGTCGCTCTTTCTGTGGTTTCTCATTCATGTTTCCTTCTAGTACTTCTCTTAGTAGATTTGATTCTTCTCTCAGAACATGACCTATCCACTTCTTTTGTCTTGTACTGAATAGTGTTAATTAGGCTTTTCTTCTCTTCTACCTTCTCCAAGACTTCTTCGTTTGTTATTTTTTCCGACCAGCTGATTTTGTCCATTCTTCGCCAGATCCAACATTTCGAATGCCTCTAATCTCTTTATGTCTTCCTTTCTGAGCGTCCAGTTTCTGATTCATAGAGTGTCACTGGCCAGATCAGTGTTTTGACCAATCGTTTTTTAAGATTTCGGTTAAAATTCCTTCTCAGTAGTTCTCTTCTGTTCGTAAAGGCTTCTTTCCCCATGGCAATTCTTCTCCTTATTTCTTTATGGCACTTGACGTTTTCATCGGCTTCCAAGATAGCTGAATTCTTCTACCTGTTCTATTTCCACTCCATCAATGATTATTTTCATTTCTCCACCGTGTCTGCTGATTTTCATTGCCTTTGTCTTCTTTAAATTGATTTTCATTCAGTAATCCTTTGATGTTGCGTTAAGAGAGTCCATCAACCTCTGCAATCCATGGTTGGTGTTTGCCATAATTGCCTGGTCATAAGAAAATCTTATGTCCCTTATTCTTCTTCCACCCACCACTACTCCATCTTCTATGTTCTCAAATGCTTCTCTTATGAGACCTTCTATGTATTCCTTCCATCTTGTTCTTACTTTGTCGGTTTCGGTTATGATAATGCCAATTCTTGTCTCTCACTGCTGTGGTTGCCCTTCCTCTTTTCTTATTGTCGAATAACTAATCTAATTAATTAACTAATCTTGTCACGCAAAATTCTTCTAATTCTCGTCTACTTTGGAAATCTCTAAATAGCATTATTCATGGGGAAAAAGTCAAATGTAACAACTGGTTCCTTCTCTTTACCATCGTTCCCAAATGTCTTCTGACAGTTTTTCTTTGCTGTCTTGTATTGAATAATAACAACACACCTGATAACACACCTGCAGTGATGGGTAAGATACTTTTTTACTATATCTAAGATACAGATACAGATACTGCATTTAAAATGTATCTAAGATACAGATACAAGATACTCTAGACAAAATGTATCTAGATGCAGATACTTTTGGGATGTATCTAGATACAAGATACATCATAAGATACATTTTTATTAGTCGAAGCCCTCAAAGGTGAGCGTCTGCACAAACAGAATAATGTGAAAAAGTAGTGAAGTTTCTTAGCACTTAAACAGTTGCCATATATGGCATACAAGGTCAATCCTGTCCTTAGCAATCATTCTCAATCAATGTGTCTCAACAACCATTTTGGTGTTAACACAGTCTACTGAATGAGGGAGGCATTTGCTTTTAGTAACAGCTTGACGCTGATGAAAAACCACCGGCTATATTGTTATTGGTACAGTTAACACATTTGGTGACCACTGTGTCCCCAACAACAGACACAATTTTAAAAAAACTTTCCATCTAACAATAACGGCACTTGATTGAGTTGATTCTCTTCCGCTATCTTCCGGCTGTAATGTGGGCGGCACGCTTAGACCAAAGACCTATATATTTGCTCTTTGATTTAGAGTTAGACAATTACATGGCACGTAAGTAACCAAATAACAGGTTGAGCCTGAATCAGCTTCAATAATAAACAATTTGATTCAGCATGCTTATGTGTCTTTGTTTTGTAGATTTGCAGTATCTTGTATCTTGAAGCAGTCAGAAGATACTAGATACATATTAATTGTATCTTAGATACAGATACAAGATACAGATACATTAAAGTATCTAGATACATTGTCAAAGATACATTTGTTGTATCTTAGATACGTATCTAGATACATGTATCTAAGATACTACCCATCACTGCACACCTGATAAATCTATCATTGCTCGAACGGTGTTTCCCCTCTTCATTCACTCATGTATTTCATGAGTGAATGAAGAGGGGAAACATATTCTTGTATCTAGATACATCCCACTACTTAAAAAGCCTACTGACGACTTGTCCAAATATAGACCTATATCTAATCTTGATAATTTGTTTTCTAATCCACAATACCTTCCTTTCCACTCTGCTTACCGAAAATATCACTCTACCGAAATGGGTCTGTTGGCAGTCAATGATTATGTTCGGGAAAGTTGCTGCTCTTGACCTATCTGCCGCCTTTGATAATGTTGATCATTCTATTCTTCTTCATCGTCTTGAACATTGATCTGGAATCTCTGACATTATTTTCAATCAATCAATCAATCAATTTTATTTATTATTACAAGATCAGCAAAATAACAGAAATAATGATATAAGTTCGGCATCAAAACACTTTGCATTGATTTTTTTAAATTTGTACATTACCGTACCAAATCAGTGACAACGAGAATCTCTCAACTCCCACTGATCTGTCTTGTGGTGTCCCTCAAGGCTCGGTCCTTGGCCCTCTGTTCTCTATGCAATCTCCATGGGTTCACTTCTTAATGAACACTTTGATTGGTCAACACTTCAGCGTACTTTTTCTTTTGCTGATGATGCTCAAATTCTCATCTCTTTTGATCAATCTTCTTCAAACTCATACCTTGAGACTTCATCCACCGCCTTCACTAATATGATTATGATGTAATAATAAATAAAATTGATTGATTGAAAATAATGTCAGAGATTCCAGATCAATGTTCAAGACGATGAAGAAGAATAGAATGATCAAAATTATCAAAGGCGGCAGATAGGTCAAGCAAGAGCAGCAATGTGAATGAATATTCATGGCTGAATTAAAATAAGCTTCTTTTATGGAAATTCATTAAAAAACAGTTCTTGCTATATTATTGATTCCAGCTCAAGCGAGCAAATTTGAATCTCTTAAATCCGTAGTGCTATGAGATTCCACTGTTAATCCCAGAAGTGCCTCTGTCGCAACCTTGGTGTGACCTTTGACTCTTTTCTCTCTTTAACTTCAAACTTCAGCAACAATTTTCATTATCATATTCGGGACATCTATCGCAGCAGACATCTCCTCCTCAAGCCTGGAGAGGAGATGTCTGATGCGCCTAGATTATTGCGTGTGATGCGCCTAGATTATTGCAATTCCCTGCTTTTCGGCATCGCAAATTAAAGTATGCAGAAACTCTAGAGAATTCTTTAGTTAGAGTCATATCCAAAACTCCCAGATTCGAACACATAGCTCCAGCTAGAGAGTCCCAACATTGGCCTATCAAATACCGAATTCATTATAAAACCTGTCTTTTAGTATTTAAAACTCTATAATTATAAATATCAATGTATAAATTAAATATAAATAAATAAAAATTAATTTATTATATAAATAATTAAACTCTATAATATAAGACTCTATAGTGAACCCTATTATCTTAAGATGCAACTTATTCCTGGACCTACTACTCACTTCACTAGGTATTTGGCAGGATTTTCATTTTTGTTCCTTACTCTCGCACCGTCATTGGTGCTAGTTGTTTCTCAATGTGTGACCCTAGGCTTTGGAATTCATTACCAATATCATTTCGCATAACTTACAATTTATCATTTTTCAGATCCGGTCCTAAAACATACCTGCTTGACTTGACTTATCCACTTAGATAGCTCCCCCGCTGTTCTAGCTGCTCTTTCGAATTGACCTGGCTCTAGTTCTGTTTGGATTTGGTGCGCCATCGGCTGATGCCCTAGGCATTATGATAGTGACGTCATAGAAGTTGTTTGATTGATTGATTGATTGATTGATTGATTGATTGATTGATTGATTGATTGATTGATTGATTGATTGATTGATTGATTGATTGATTGATTGATTGATTGATTGATTGATTGATTGATTGATTGATTGATTGATTGATTGATTGATTGATTGATTGATTGATTGATTGATTGATTGATTGATTGATTGATTGATTAATTAATTAATTAATTAATTAATTAAAGTTAATTTTTAATTAATTAATTGAATTTTGTTTTTTGTTTGAATGATTGATTGATTAAAGTTTGATTTGTTTGTTTGATTGTGAGTGACTGCTTTTGCACGCGCCCAACGTTCAGGATGTCAACAACGGTTTTCATTGTTGTATCCAAAGTGGGCTGCAAACGTTTAATCTTCATTGAGATATTAAATTTAACAGTATTTACTACTTTGACGTGTTACGGCTAGATATACTTCCTGCCTCTCCACTATCTCTCCACTATGCTAATTCCGTCTGTGCACATTTTCACTATGGTCACTGGAGCCATTTGTTGCTTTGTAATTGTTATTGTTGTGGTTCATGACAATTTATATAGCGCCGTAACATAACAAAGGCCAAAGTCAAGGGTGCTTTACAATAAACGTGGAAACGAGATGTTGAATAGGTGCGTCTTTAACTTGTTCGCAAACTCTCCGAAGGAAGTTACGGACGACACGCAGTCCGGCAGTGAATTCCACAGGAGAGGATTTCCGCGCGAGAAAGAGCGTTCTCCAAACTTGACGTAATGTGTTAACGCACTTCGCTTGAACGAGTTACCACATTAATCAGTGCGTCAATAATAATAATAATAATAATAATAATAATAATAATAATAATAATAATAATAATAATAATAATAATAATAATAATAATAATAATAATAATAATAATAATAATAATAATGACGATAATAATAATAGTGAGATAATTGTAAAACTATAAACATTAGTATGGCCTCAAGGATCAAGATTACTGTGTTCCGGCACAGAATTAATTTTTTTAGAAAAGGTGCAAAGACAACGATGGTTAATGCATCGGTTCCCAAACTGTGGTCCGCGGACCAGAGGGGGTCCGCGGAGGATATGGCGGGGGTCCGAGAGAGCCTCCCAATATCTAGGGTTAGGGTTACGGTTAGGCCTAACCCTAACCCAGATGACCTTTTTTTTGCTTGTCACTACATTTAGGAAGGATGTGGTCCGCGAGCTAAGCTGGGAACAAAATAGTGGTCCGCGATCAAAAAAGTTTGTGAATCTCTGGGTTAATGGATACCAAACTAAATGGAAACTTGATAGAAACATACAAAATAATGACTGGGGAAGAAAATGTGTCGTAAGTTCGTTTCTTTAAATTAGCACAGTATAGCAGCACACAGAGTTTGGTACGAGTTAACTCAAGTGAGTTAAAACTCACGAATTAACTCGTATGTAGTGAATTGTGAGTTTGAGTTCACTTTTTCAACTGATGTGAATTAACTCATTATTTCTGTGAGTTTGAGTTATAAAGGTCCTATTTTAAAGTCACAAATTAAACTCATTTGCTAAATGATAAACCATCTCACTTAAATTATAAAGACAGTCATTTATATCTGTGCAACATCGGGTATGTGGTAAGTGAATAATCAGAGCTATATGGGTATGACTAGTCACTGGTTCAACAATAATCTTGCGTGACATTCAGTAGTACTGTCAGGTAGGTAGCCACACATTTGACAAAATTGCTGAGGCTATGACTACAGTCCAGGCAAATTTTTAAATTACAGTTTCAAAACTGACACACACCATAACTGATGGTTATAACAATTTTCGGAAAAAATTTGATGGTTTTTAGGAACATGAAGAAGATGAAGTAGAGTTTATTAGCATTGACTCTTCGTCTGGACACCTCCCCCTGTCAACAACTGTCAAACTTTTTCAGACCCCTCCCCCATTTTGTTAATGGACAGCCAAAGTTAGCACAGTTATGTCACTGCAAGCTTATTACTCAATTATCAAATATCAATCTTGGATGTGAACCACTTATATTTTCGTAAAAAATGAGTTGATGAGTTAACTCACATAATTCAAGAGTTTAGTTTAACTCATTCAAAACCCAGTGGATTGAGTTTGAGTTTAAACTCATTTCATTGAGCATGAGTTGAGAGTTTGAGTTAAATCATTTATTTCATGAGTTCACCCAACACTGGCAGCACAAGTGGCCAAAATGCAAATTGTTCAAGCAGAGGGCGGGACCAGTGAAGAAACATTTTGGTGCAATAGAAGAATTCAAGCACTATCTGCGAAAACTAGGTTATTGAATGTAGATTGCAAATGTAAATGACAGTTTTGAACTTAGCCTCCTAAACCACTTTAGACCACGCTATCAACCCTTAACTAAACCGCAACAGCTACATCAAATTATAGCATTCCGAATAAGGAAGCAACAAGCCTTTGACGACATGCGGATATGTATTTGCTTAAGTAATAATCTTCAATAAAGGATCATACGAAGGTTAAGTGTGGACATAAAACGATATGAAACTCAAACGCAGAGTAGAATTTAAAAAGCAGGAAGAGTTTGCTATACAACTTTTTGTGTTGAATAAGAGGTAATGAAGGCAAACATCCTTCTGCAAAGGAGGGGTCTATTCAGCAATAACTACATCCTATGGAAGCGATAGCATACATTTTCTTGCTGGAGAGCAACTTGGAGTTGCCTAACATCGTTAACATAATAATGTTCCGCTTTTTTCTCTGGAATATAAATATGACTGTGCAGTTCAGTCAAAAAAATTATCACCTTCTAAATGCGGGATCAGATGAGAAAAATAAAATATTTCCACATTCTTTCAATCTTCCGCACAATATGCTCAGCTATATTAAACGCGTACCGAATAGAGATGTGCGGGTATATTCGTACCCGCGGATACGGGTAGGGTAGGGTACGCATTTTACGGGTACGGGTATAGCGCTACGGGTACGAGTACACCCGTTTTTACCCGTAAAACATTATATTTTAATTTCTCACTACTATGGCAAATTAGCAATGAAGTAATAGAAAAATATTATTGAGTCAAGTGTATTAATGTAACTTGTACTCAGCCGCGGAATACTGCTGTCCCGCCTGGTATCGCTCCTCGCACACAAAGGCGGCGGACACGCAGCTGCACTCAGCCATGAGACTTGTCTCCGGAACCCTGCGCCCAACAGCGCTCCAATGGCTGCCAGTTCTGTCAAATATCCAACCACCATACTTACGACGGGAAGCTGCAGTGGACAGATTTCTATCAAAGATAGCAGACCGTGAGGACCTGCCACTCTTCGAGGTCCAACCTTCCTAATCACCGATTGAAATCACGCCATCCTTTGCTGCAGTTTAACAAGATATCGATAGGCAGTGGAGACTTGATTGGAAGTCGGCTCAGGTGATCAACTGTCAATTGGTCGAAGATCCCGCTATCCGACAACCAGGCTTTGACACGCTGCCTCGTCACCTGTGGTGTCTGTTAAACCGTTTTCGAACTGGACAGGGACACTGCAATTACTGTCATCAGAAATGGGGATTAACTGACTCGAACCTGTGCCCCTGCGGTGTCATTCAAACAATGTCGCACCTAGCTGACTCTTGCCCTATAACAAGGCTAGAGGACGGTGGATTACAAACTTTACACACAGCTGATAATGTCGCAATCAAATGGCTGACATCATTTAACACATTAAGCATTCGATAATAATAATGTAACTTGTATATCGCGTTCAGTTTGTCAGACATGCCACTGCATACAATTTTACTTACTGAAAGCATAAAGGAAATGCAAATGATGTCATCTGGAGTAAAGTAGCAAACAATAAAACGTTAAATCATTGTCATGGCGTCTTGCAGTGATAATATTCCTTTTGTAAATCGTTGTTTAACTTCAGCTCTAATGCCTGCTCATGGCTAAACTATATTCACTCAATATCAGGCCCATCGATTCTTCTAGTCCATGCCCGACATTCATGTAGGCTTAGGCTAACTGGATAGATGTATACTCAATGTTACCAATACCACAGAAAGAACCCGGGCCTACTATTTGCCAAGTGGATTACCCTGATTCCTGAGTCCTAGATCTGTTCTAATCTAAACATGTGCCTCTTTAAAAAATGTCAACATATGACATGTTAAAAAAAATACTCTGCTTTCAGTAATAATTTAAAACATTAATGTTGTTGCCTCTATATAGTCTCTAGGAACGGGTACGGGTATACGGGTAAGAAAGTTTTTTCACGGGTACGGGTAGGGTAGGCACTTTGCTGTACCCGCACATCTCTAGTACTGTTAAAAATATTTTGATGGTTCATGTGGGACTGAATTCCAAATAATGGGATATAAAAATGCACACTTATGTACCCGCCTTTTTGACGCAATGTATGCTCGTGACACCGATGAATTGCCGAAGAGGGAAACTTTTGCTTTCATACCATCCGAACTGTGCCCACCAAACTCACCAGACCTGAACCTGGTGGACTACTCTGTGTGCGGTAAGGTACAATCCATAAGGCTCAGCGCCCGTACGGAGAACCGAAGGGTTAGCGCCTTCAGTTTTACATAGCAACGGCTGAATGAGGGCGGTTGCCAGCCTTTCCCTCGCCGCCTTTCCTTCCACCGAGTTAACACCTGATGTACTCATTCATTCACAGCTGAGTCGACTGGGGGCGCTTGGGACAGAAACAACCGAAAAGTTTCTGCCGCGGCCGGGAGTTGAACCACGGACCTCAAGATTGGCAGATCAGTGCGCTAACCACTGCTACACCGCGCACCCCTTATGTGTGCGGTATTTTGTAGGGAAGAGTCTGCCGCGCACGCAGTTCAGATCTGAAAGAACTGAATCAAAGATTGGTTACTGTTGACTGTTGAGTGGGAAAAGCTCGATCACACCGTCATTGCAGCAACAATTCACTAGTTGGCGACGACGTCTGAAACATGTGTCAATTCTGGCGGTGGACATTTCGAATATTCATTCTAACCTTGTTCAGATAATACTTGTATCAATCTGAAACCAGCTTAATCCTGTTTCAAACAGCATATCTTTTAGAAATCGGCCACGTTTCTTAATATTAATTGAACCCCCTTACCGTGTGTTTAACTGTTACTTAATTTAAAATAGACGAAAGTCATGGTGAAAATTTAGTTGACCCATGGTGGAAATGGTGAAAATTTAGTTGATTCGTGCATGGTGTATCTTTATTCGTGCATGGGGTAATTGGGTATATGGAAATGACTGGGTAGTTTTCTATTGCGTATATAAAAATAACTGGAGAGTTATAATAGTATATAAAGTAATGAATGGGAGAGTTCTTTTTCTGGAGAGTATATTATACGGTACACCGGAGCACTCGACGTCCAGTAAGTAATTAAGTCAATGTAAATGAATTTGTATAGCGCTTTCAAAAGCAGCATCGCAGTAGCTCCTTATTTATAGGCGCTTAGTCTTAGTATTAAATAGCTATAGCCAAAGGCTATGAAGGGTAATTTAACCTAGAAGGTCATTGTTTTTGGAAACTATGGATTCAGCTGGATACAGACGCAATGGATACAGACGCTACAGCTATTTTCTAAGAGAAATGCTTTGAGTTTCGAAAGAAAATCTTGAGGTGATTTTGCAGGAAGAGAAGGAAATTGTGACTTATAATTTATTTGACCATGGTGTAGACAGTGGAGGGATGCTGGAATTGAGCAACAAAGTTCTAGTGCAGCATATGAAAAGTATGTTATAAAATTTTTAGAACTGATTAATTCATAGGATGAAGGAGATTGACAAGAAAAGAAAATATGGTGGGTCGAGACATAATCAGATTTCGTATGAAGACTGGTTCTGATGCATGAAGTGAGCTATAATTCATCAATAGAATTTGATATTTAATACGTAGCAGAGTCGTCTGAAAGCCATTCCAATGGGATCCGTGACCATTTTGTTCCTACTTTTTTTTATTGCTGATTCATTTACCATGGACTATTAGAAGAAGATTTAGTTCCTATGTCCCTCTCAAATTTGGCGGCTAACTGTGCAAGAGTCCAAAATCCAAGATGGCCGTCAACGGATACAAACCGAAAGATTAAACTAAGTAACTGTAAAAAATTTTAAAACAATTTTTATAAAATTTGCATGGAGGTTAGGAATAGCACTTGTTATAGGATGGTTATGCAAAATTTGTGCTAATTACATTTAAAAAAGAGTGCCGTCCGACATATTAGCGATTGAGTGTAACAGGCTGAAAATGTGCTGAAAATGAATACCAGACTGCAATCACCGAAAACTATCAGACTATGTCGAGAACGACTTTCAAGGCACTTAGACGAGCTTTGCCAATCACAAAAGCAAAGATTGACTGGGCAAAGATAGCTGGCTTTGGTATCGGCAAGGAGTTATCGGCAAGGAGTTTGGTATCGGCAAAGAACGCGCTGACCATCTTGATGGATCGTCATCCAGGTTCATCTTATAAACTGGTGGTGGCTCAGGTGAACAGCGATGTGTGTTGGGGTTAGCTCCAGTTAGTGTGTCACTTTTGAAGTCGTTATTGTCTACAATGAAGACTGCTGCTTTACCTGCAGCGATTTCAAAAGGGCAATTCTGTGATCGCTTTATGTTAGTTACAACCCAGAAATCACGTAGCACAAGGACTTCATACAGACTTAAAACTTACACCCAAACCGTGTCGATGCATAATGTTAATGAGCTCATAGTCATCCCATGTAGCATCACAGACATATTAGTTTTAAATGAAGTATGCCTTCCAGTAATACAGCTTGCAAAGAGTGCTGCAATCGTGCGAAGAGTTACATTGTCATCGACCGAATTTGGACGCTTCATCCATGTAATTATCTGGCTCATCAAAGTTTTCATGTTTTTTCAGCTCATGCAAGTATGGCGGCCACTCAGAGGTATAGCTTCGACGACGTGCTTATGAAGTCGTTCTGTTATAGTTTTTATCAACTGTTCGTCGCTGACCCCCAATAGAGCACAATGCGGCCTCCCTCCCGCTGCCGCATTAAACACCACTTCCCTGACGTTTTCTTTAGGCCTCACATGGAAACCAATTTCTGGGCCAAATTCTTTAATAAGAATATCTTTTACGTAGCTGAACTTTACAATAGAGTCATGTCCAAAGTTCGAAATGATTCGCTTGTAGTCAATCAGTAAACCTTGTAAGGTATGTAATTCGTGAATACCTAACACTACCTCACGTACATAATTAATTGGAGAAAATAGTCTATGCTTTTCTGAGTTTCACTTGCTGAAGGTGCTGTGCGGCTTCATATGTTAGAGGTTTATGATCACTGACATATTTTCGCCAGCACCCACGAAGATAACGAATCTTAATCGCACCTCAGTATAGGAGTATTGTTGAATAATGTACACAACCTTTGTCGTAAAACATCGTCTTCTAGATAGATAGTACGTGACTTTAGTTTATTCCAAGCATCAGCAGTCGGAGAAAGAGGAGAGAATCATAGAAAGAGGCCTTCAAATCTACATCTGCTTTGTGAACTATGAAAAAACATTTGATCGAGTGAACTGGACAAAACTGATAAAGGCACTCAGAAAAATGAGAATAGACTACAGAGACAGAAAACTCATCGAAAACCTGTACATGAATCAATCTATATCTATCCGCGCGAATGGGAAAGACTCTGAACTAGGAATATTGGAAAGGGGAAGACAAGGATGCTCTCTCTCTCTCTCTCTAACCGTTGCTGCTCAATATCTACACAGAAGAACTCATAAGAGAAGACTTTGAGAACACAGAAGAAGGAGTAGTGGTGGGTGGAAAAATAATTGACTTGCTGATGACCAGGCAATTATGGCAAACACCAACCATGGATTGCAGAGGTTGATGGACTCTATTAACGCAACATCAAAGGATTACTGAATGAAAATCAATTTAGAGGAGACAAAGGCAATGAAAATCAGCAGACACGGTGGAGAAATTAAAATAATCATTCATGGAGTGGAACTAGAGCAGGTCAAAGAATTCTGCTATCTCGGAAACCTGCTTGATAGTTGATACAAACGCCAAGTGTCATAAAAAAGAAGATTTGTATAGAGAAAAAAGCCTTTAAGAACAGCAGAGAACTACTGAGAAGGAATTTTAACCGAGTTATGGAAAAAAGATTGGTCAAAACACTAGCCTGGCCAGTGGCACTAGGAACAGAAACTCGGACGCTCAGAAAGGAAGACATAAAGAGACTAGAGGCATTCGAAGTACTCTGGAAGAGGATATAAGAGAAGAAAAGACTAATAAGTACTATTCGTACAAGACAAAAGAAATGGATAGGTCATGAAGAGAAGAATCAAAGCTACTAAGGGAAGTACTAGAAGGCAAGAAGGAAAGAAGGAAAAGCGCAGAAAGAGCGGCCAAGCCCATTGATGCTGGAGTGGATGTTCGACACTACGGAAAAAATAAGTAGCATGTTCACTGTGTTGAGCCTGAAGATACAAGCTCAATATCAATATATAGAGAGAGTGACGACGCTGGAGTATGGAACATGTCTTTGAACAGAGCAACTGACGGATAATTAATCGGCAGTCGATAACAAGAGCAACTGATTGTCACGGCAGAGGTTTTTCAGATTAGATTCTCTCATGCACCATACAAAGCATGTCTTATCATGCACTGTATCAATTCCTGACCGAAAATTCTTTTATATGACATAATCATCTTTGGATATATTTTCTGGGTCTGCATGTGGTAAATTTTGTTCAAGTTCTTTGTCCCGGCACCGCTCCGACTGCAAAAATGCACGCGTATTTTGTTAAAGTGTTGTGTAACAGGAACTGTGCGTATATATATATATAATTATATATATATATATATATATATATATATATATATATATATATATATATATATATAACAAATTCACAATCGGACCATTTACCCATTCTACTGTGTTATACACATTGCCGAAAGTATCATTTTTTTAGCTTTCTGCTGATTTGAAGTCCATTTGTCTTGAGTGATGTTATCAATACTGTCACTTTAATTGCATGGCTTACATGGTTATGCTTACATGGCTTTGGTTTTCTTGCTGTTCAAATTAGCCATTAATTGATGAACTATACTGACTGAGTTAGAAATGAATGTTGTATAGTTCGTAATATACAGCACACACATATATAAACATGTATTCACTAAATGACATGCTACAGTTACTGGCTCAGTAAACGTCATACAAGGTTACTATAATTTTAGGTACAATATTAAGTAAGTTTTTTTCATAACTGCATTATTGAATACACATGTCGTCACCGAAGTGCGCAAATGTGCAAAACTGTGAATACTGATATTAAGAATGTGCACATATCAGCAAAACGCTAAGTTTCATGTTGGCAATAATTATTATGGCTTGTGTGAAAAATCTAATATGGCGGACGGCAACCCTTTTGAAATGTAATTAGCAAGAAGTTTGCATAACCATAACAAGTACTATTGTTAAACTCCATGCAAACTCCTGGCTTTCGAAATGCGATGCTACCGACGTCTTCTAAAGATATGGTGGTGAATGAAAATCACCAAGATGAAGTAAAGAGCAGAATCGGGATTGACAGCGATGTGATCCCCAGTCCCCACAGTCAAACAAAGGAAGCTCCAGATGTTTGGCCACGTCAGTCGCATGGAAGAGAAGAGAATTCTGAAAAATCGGTCACAAATTTGTAACAGTTATTTAGTTTAATTCCGGTATATATCCATTGGCGGCCATCTTGTATTTTGGACTCTTGTACAGTTAGTAGCCAAATTTGAGAGGGACGTAGGAGCTAAATCTTCTTCTAATAGTCCAATGTACGTGAATCAGCAATTTTAAAAGGTCGAAAGAAAATGGTCACGGATCCTATTAAAACGACCCTACTAACGTTCAGTTATTTTCAGCCAGTATAGAGATTTGAGTAGTGGTGTCATATGCCAGAGTTAGGGCGATTTGGTTGCCGCGCCAGCTAAAGACGAGCAGCAAAGAACAGGGTTTTATTAAAAGTCTCGGTCAGATTGCTTCTCTTTGACCTGTCTTGGCGTATTCTGAATTTTGATGGTGCAGTTCTTGTCCTTTAGTGCCATTTCTCCATTACTATTGTGAAAATCTCGACAAAAACTACGTATAAAGGTAAAGGTAGTCACATACTCAAACGAGCGTAGTGTCCGGCGCTGATTCTCCGTGTACCAAGGCAAGCAGCGACGAAGTTGGCTTACGCCATTAGGATTGTGTAGTTTGCCAGTGCTTTCTCTAGACCCCATTTTACCTTCGCAGCTTAACGCTGCAACCAATTTATCGACACCTAATCGATGAACGGCGTGGTTGGCCGCCGGCACCACGACTAGATCCCAGGATGGTCACCCATCCAAGTTGTAGTGCTTAATAATGCTTGTATAATGTTGTAATGCTTCAATGTTCTGTCGGGAACCGGTCGCACAACGCCAAACAAGCCGACCAACCACATATACCTGCTCAAATTTTATTTACTAGTCTAGGCTCTAGAAACTGAAGTTTAAATACCAGACTTGGAACCGGGTTACAATTTGAGACCCGGTGACCAAGTGACCCGAAATAAACGTGACCCAGTGACCCAGTGACCCGGTGACACAGTCATTGGTTCTAATATTTTAATATTTGTCAATGACGTCAAGTAAACATTGTCATCACACCATCAAATTTTTCATTACATCTTATAACATCCCATAGGGTAATTATACCAATATCCCTCAGTGATAAAAATCAATTACTTGTATCTATGGACTTAACTAATATCAAGCGGGCAGTCTCCAGCCTTTCCGGAATTGATGAAACTGTATGCTTAGCATCTGAAGAAGATTTTAATTAATACCGGGTCTATAACCAGGTAATAAAGATGACCCGGAGACCCGGTGGGCAAAGGTGACCCGTATGACCCATTGACGCAGTGACCCGGTTCCAAGTCTGTTAAATACTGCACGTCTGTGTTTGTACATAGCATGACTTATACCGAATTCATTTTCACCTTGTCAAACTGAACTACACTGTGTTGTTATGTAGGACACAAGCATTGTTTTCATCGGTGGTCTAATTATGGCGTTGGCTATTGAGAAGTGCAATCTTCATAAACGAATTGGACTGCGTATCTTGATTCTATTGGGTTCAGGACCTACCAGGTAAAAATAGCAATCGATGGAAATGTGTCAAATTTATTTAGTAATTATTATATTCGAACAGAATAAGGCCGTTTAAAGTAGCCGGCTTGAAAGTATTATAGTTGACAATATCGAAATTTAAACTTTGCAGTTAGTAAGAGTCAAACTACGAAAGTTTGCCACTTTCCGTCGAATTTCCAGACCATCGACCACGTCTGTCGAAGCCGTTTGTAACACACTTACTTACTTTGTACCTGTCAATTGTTGAATCATTCAATGATTTTTAATCGTTCAGGTTGACAGATATGACAAATTATAGATATCGAACTTTAAAATTTGCGCATTTGTGCACATCACGATGCTTTTCTCAATCTCAAACACTATATCGTAGATTCGTAGAGCAACTTTCAACGTTCAACTTTTTATCGTAACGGAACTCATTGGTGGAGCGTTTAGATTCATCATCATAATTTAGATTCACCATCATAATTGCCTTCTGCCAACTCATTAGTGGCAATAGCTAGTCAGAAAACATTTCCAGACCTTTTTGACCGGTGTTAGTTTTCTTCCTCATATAATTGTCAGTTGTCTTTCTTTCAGTTCTTTTATGCTGTCTACCCATATTTTCCTTTATTAACCTTTCTTTGTATGTATATAGTGCTTTTTGGGAAGTCTCGAGCCTTCCATCCTGTTTACATGTCCAGGTCCATGTTAGCCTATTTTTTCTAAGTTTGTCCATGATGGTATTCCTTAGCCAAATTCGCTGCCGTATATCTTCATTTCTAAGTTTGTGAAGTCAGCATGCTAACTCCAAGAATTCTTCCTAGGCAGCTCATTTCTGCAACGAGTAGTCTTTTTTCATATTCACTCTCTGTGACCCAGGTGTCAGATCCAAATAGTATTTGAGGAATGACAACGATGTTGCAGATTTGGATTTCTATGCTTATTTTAACACCTTAGCATCAGTTTGCAATAGCGAAACTTGTGCTGGAAAATTTCTATTAAGAGGCTGAATATGTTCAAATGTGCTTTAATGGTTAAAGGGGCATACGAAATTTCGTAATGTGTTGTCAAAATTTGGAAGACCGATGGAGCTGATTCGGCCACCCCATCCATAACGGATGGTGACCAAGTTTTTTAGTGAAAACCAGAAATGTTTGGGTTAAAGTAGATCTATCCTGAAGTTAGTGTTACAAGCTTACCATAGGTGCAGAGCAAGCATAGTTTTGGACACATGGACTTACATGGTATCCAAAACAATCTTCGTTTGTAGCTACCCGCCATTCCACTTTGTCCATTTGACGTTTCCCGACGAAATCGTCAAATTCCTTGAACTCGTTTTTGCTGCAAGACAAGTTGAATGTTTGCTTTTTCTCATTGATGTGCCTAAAAATGTCAGCGATAGCAAATGTCAGCAATGTGAGCATTAGAAAATGGTGCGTTATAATTCATGCACACAACTTTGTCGTGTGCCATGTTGTTGCAGACAAAGAAATTCTTTCTGAAAATTAGAAACGTCAACTTGAGTTTAGGTATTATGATTCGCTTTTCATTTTAAGATAATTAGAGAGATAATTGGGCACGAATTTGTGCGTCTTTTGAGAAAGCTGGACAACTTCAGGTATCAGTAATAAAATGAATTTGCTATAATTCTATCGTCAAAAGCAACTTATAAATCCTTCACACAAGAATGACTTGCGCCATTAATAATTATGAATTGGAAAGAAGGAACGCAGAAAAGCGAAACAAAGAGATAAAAAACAAAGAGACAAAGCGTCCCGACAAACTTTTACAGGTCACAGGGACGGGACAATCCAGGAAATCCAGAATGTCTGGTCACCTTAATTACCGCAACACCAAAGTGATGGGTGGTGACCACTGCTGGCTTCTGCAGCAGTTAGCATGTGCGAACGCAAATACCGATAGCACATTTAAGTGTATGGGCACTCCATAAAATCATCATTATCATCATCATCATCATCATCATCATCATCACCATCATCATCACCGTCATCATCATCATCATCATCATCATCATCATCATCATCATCATCATCATCATCATCCAGCTTCATGGGTGCTGTACCCGTAGGTGTCGACAGCCTGATTCACAATTTGTCTCCATCTCTCTCGGTCCTGCGTCGCTTTGATCAGTGTGTGTAGCTCCGCGTTCCCCCATTCCTCGATATCATCCAACCACTCTCTTCTAGGTCTCCCTCTTCGATTTTCTCTACCCATTGTTCCCAGCATGATCTTCTTCACCAGTCTTTCATCCTGCATATGTAAACGCATAAAAACCCATAAAGAAGTTCATTTTCTCCGTTTGTCGGGATCAATATTTGCGTAATGTTTGTTTTGTTCTTAATTCTTTCTCGTATCGTTGTGTTCTTTATTTTCTGTTGCCATCTGATGTTCAAAATAAACGCATAAAAAACTCCATAATCCAGACATTGTGAATTTGCCTGGAAATTTGATAGTCAACGTAAGTGTAATGATTTGGCAAGGTGTCATTATTATTTGAACGACATGCAGTGCAATTTTGTGCAAATTGATTCTCTTGTTTGCTGTGAATTTTCTGTCAACGTAAGTGTAATGATTTTTTCGAACGACTCCGACCTGCTCCTCGTTCTCACTTTATTGTAGCAAACCTCGTGAACGCTAGACTTTTTGTTTTGCACGGACGGTTAGAAAGAGGAATAAAAAGGCTAAACAATGGTGCAAACCTCATCTTCTTAGCTCTTATATATATATATATATATATATATATATATATATATATATATATATATATATAGAGAGTTACAAGTGTCTATCATCCTCAGGCAAATGGGCTTGTCGAAAGACAAAATCGAACAATAACAGAAAATCTGCTGAAGATACTAGATGACGACCATCATTAAGACTGGCCCAAAGCGTTGGATGGGGTATTGTTCGCACATTGAACGGCAAGGCACAAATCCAGGGGCTTCTATCCCTATTTAAGGCGGGCTCAGTGTGCGCCCGGAAAAAAATGGGGGGGGGGAAATATTTTGCTTTCAACACCGTTATATAAACTATTAATAAGCTAAATGATGCTACTTATCTTAACTGAACTGACACTGATATTGAATCAAAATAACACTGATCGTGACGTAATCAGTGGCGTCATTTTGGGGGAGAAGCCGTGGCCCCAAAGGAAATGAACAAATTAATTTATAATGTATTAATGCGCAAAAATTGCAAAAATTGCAAAAAATTGCCAAAAAATATCAAAAAATTGCTAATTTGCCAACATTGGCCCTAAAATTTGCCAAAATTTCCCAACGTTTTCCAAAATTTTGCAAAAAACTTGCAAAAAATGCCTAAGATTTGCAAAAATTTGCAAAAAATAGCCAAAAATTATCTTGCCCCCAAGAAAAGTGTGAAATGACGCTACTGGTCGTAATCAATGGTACATGATAGCTATGCCTAATACAAAGGATAAAAAGCTGAAAATAATACAAAAGTCTACAAGGGAGCAAATTAGCAGGGGTAATTTGTAATTTGGGGGGAGGGATTTGTTTTTTTTTTTTTTTTTGGGGAATTGAGCCCGGCTTCAAGGGGGGATAGAAGCCGCTGCACAAATCAACTAGTTTTTCTCCGTTCCGTATCCTGTACGGACGTGATCCTGTTCTACCAATCGATGTCAAATTCAAGTCTGACTATGCTACTCTTAACAAGCAAGAATTTAATACAGAGTATGTTGGTCAGGTTGTTGATGTCATGATCGAAATTCGTCACACCGTAAATGCCTCAGCTACCACTTCAATTGTGAAAGCGCAATCAAAATAAAATGAAGACTACAATAAACGTAATAGACCTCAATACAAGTTTATAACAGGTAATAAAGAAATGAAGTTAAGAAATCTGAAACGTGATGACCGAAAAGGAGGAAATAAACATCGGCATATGGCTTGGTCCGTTATAATTAAAACTGTATACGGTAACAATACTTGTGTCCTGGCTGGAGACAAAGGAAAATTGAAATCCAAACAACATATTTGAAATTTAAAGCTGTACAAAGGCAGAGAATTCATGAACGAAACATCAGTTGAAGACAACACTGTTTCCTCCGAATCAGTGTGCAGAGTCTGGATCAAAAATTTAGGTTTCACAGATGCAGACAAAACAAGCATTGTCAGCAAAGACATGCTAAATGACAAAATCATTGATGCTGCGCAGACGTTGCTTAAGCAAAGCCATTCCCCAGGAGATGGACTGGATTCGACGTTGCTTATCCAAACGAGTGGGTTCGAAGTTACGTCGAACCAATGCATTCAGATTCATTTTGATGTTGAGCACCAGGGCTTTTTGTGCCGGAACGAGCCGGAACGGCATTCCGGAAAATCTGAAGACTGGTATTTTTTGCAACGTTAAATTCATAAATAGAAAATAGAGAACCGACATAGTTCTAAATTTTCTATGTTTTAATTTAATCTTGTATTGATAATAGTCATTATAGTAACTTTTTGGCAGCTACGTCATGTTCACATTAATGACTTCTGACTATTGCGGAAAATATTTCTTAACAAAAAAGCTCTGTTGAGCATCAACACTGGATTACGTCGTCAGCCACAAGAAATAGAGTTTAAGTAGCAGACAGCCTTTTCTGCGGTGAACTGAGTGCTTCAATAAAAACACAACTGAAGCAAAGGTATGCTACATTGGCCAACCAATGGCCTGTCAGTATATATTCTACCAACGCAGCAGTAGGTTAATGGTGTGGACTGCGGTTGCCACGCCATTGCAATAGCTGTGGAATTGGAGGATGGCGGATGGAGGATGGCGATCCATTATCTGAATTTGACATAGAGCAAATGCACCAGCATCAGTGGCGTAACGTGGGGGCGGGCGGAGAGAAGGCACTTTGGAGAAAGCCCTTCGGGCTCCAGCAGAGTGGGGTCCCCGAAGAGTGTTTTTGCTCGTCAACACTATATTTAAACGATGTGACGACCTTTTTGCTCGTCAACACTATATAATCGATTTGAAGAGCTTTTTTGCTCGTCAGTCACTGGGGCACCTATATATATATATATATATATATATATATATATATATATATATATATATATATATATATATATATATATATATATAATGGATGCTCCGGGCCCCCTAAAGTCACGCTACGCCACTGGCCAGTTTCTTAAGTTGTGTTTGGAGCAAGGCAATATGCATCCATTTAATAAATCTGCGAATAAATTTAAAAGACGAAAACCCAAACTGACGAAAATCGATTTATATTTGTGATCTATACTAGCATATAAAATATGCATAGGTCTAACTATTTACATTACATGAATGTTGACATTTCACGATGTTTCAAGGCTTTTGCGTTTTTTAAAACAAATTATCTATGTTCAAAATTGTCTCACTTGGTAAATAATTAACAATTAAAATTGAATATAGTTGAGATAGGCCTACTTCTTCTGGGGAGTTATAATATAGAGTGATATATATATATATATATAATGATGGGAGAGCCATTATTATATATATATAATATAATAATAATGATAGGGGAGTCATTATTATATATAACATAATAATAATGAGGGGTGTTATTATTATATGAGAGTCATTATTATATGCTATACCGGTCATGTTACATGACCGGTATAGCATCAAACAGATCTGTTTAAGCCTCCCATATTTATTTTAACAGATTACTTATTGGCTTTATGCTACCAACCTGGTTTCTTTCAATGTGGATCAGTAATACCGCGACAACAGCGATGATGATCCCTGTGGCCGAAGCTGTGATTAATCAACTGCGGGAGGGAATTCGACTGAAAAGAAAAAAAAATCATACCGAGAAGAGCGCCATCGCTACACTGGAGGAAGAAAAAATGTACAAAACGGTCGTCGGATCATGTGAGCATCATCATTCGTTCATCCCTTAAGACATTACATCTCTTTAAAACATTACACTTGTTATGGTTGTGCTCTACCTACTTACTGTATATACATAGATTTGTAGTTTTTGGTTTAGACCTGGCTCTTACGTTTGATATGGACTAGAAAAATATCCTAGAAAATAAATATAATTTCATACAAAATCAACTGATTTATCATTTATGATATAGCATCGCGCCCCGAGCTTCCAACACAATAATAATTGTCAAACATGCTACATAATATGTAGGGCTTTCTACCTAATCTTGAGCAAAATATTTAAATTTTAAGATTATAAGCACCGATCCAGAAATTATAAATTGTTTGATAGTATCCTAAAAATAATTAATTCTTAAAATGGTTTATGTCAATGATTTTATATATATTTAATATATATACGCAAGACCTACGATTAATCAGATTGATTGGAATTCGTAGCTAAAATAGGCAAATATTAAAAACTTAAAATATTAAAAAAATATTAAAATACAAATATTACAATTTTCAAACCGATGAAACTGCGTGCGTAGGTCACCTCTTCAGAATCCTCTAAAGTCTAAACTCAAGCCTTTTCAACTGAGCTGACTGACCTGTATACATTGAAATAAATAACTATTGTCTATTTAATATTGAAGTCTTAGTCTAGACTGGAGGAACTCAAGTTTGTCAATTAAAGAATATATAAAAAGGTGCTGTTATTGAGAATTCGGGACACCGACTAAAAAGTTGTAGTTTAAGCTATTTAGTTATTAACTAAAAAATTTAAGTTAAACTAGCATTTTAACGAAACTATTTTTATTTAATTAAACTATAAAGATAACTAAAAAGATTAGTTAAACTTTGAGTTAATAATTAATTAGTTAACTAGTTGCCATCACTGGTGGTATTATAATATCATAGTATGATTTTATGATTTTGTAATTATACTAGTAAATTGCCCGTAAGAAATTACGCACAAATTTCGAGTTTATGACGCTCCGCGCCGACGCTTGATTGACAGGATTGTTTTCGCATCTGTCTAATTTGTTGCGCTAAATAAATGATATACCTACTCCTCATTTGCCTATAAATCCTTTTATAATTTGACGCAATATAATATTACTTATTTGTTTACAACAAATAACATCATCATCGTCATCATCATCATCATCATCATCATCATCATCATCAACAGCATCATCATCATCAGCTCAAAGTCCCCTCAGGTTGCATATTAAAATTAGCAGACGCTTGATTATTGACAGCAAACAGTTATGACCGCCCAGTAATGACCGCCTCCAATATTGACCGCAATGTAAATAAACATATATATATATATATACATAGTGCGTATAAATAAATATATATACAAATATAGTGTGTCTTTATCTAATAAATAGTTAGTATTATGTGCATATTCATTACGAAAGCAGATTAATACAGGATGCATTGCATATATATATATATATATATATATATATATATACATAAAATATAAATAAATATATTGTATATTGTATATATAATTATATATACAATATATATATGCATCCTGTATTACATATATATACATAAAATATACATAAATATATTGTATATATATGTACAGGGTGTCTAAAAAAAACATAAAAAACGATGACTTCTTAACCCCTCAACCGGCCGTGACGAGTATACTCGTCCATTTTACATTAAGTTACAAATAACTGGCCGGTTGTTTTAAGAATTCATAAATAAATTTTAAATAAAATTAAATAAATAAATTTTTACAAGGGAAAGGAGCTCTAAAACTAAATAAAAAAAATTGGTAAAAACATTGATATGGAGTGTGGCGTTGTATTGGACAATGAGAAAGGAAGATATAAAACGATTAGAGGCTTTTGAAATGCTGGATTTTGGAGGAAAATGCTAAAAGTAAAATACACAGAGCATAAAACAAACGAGGAAGTCATGAAGGAGATTCTCCACCTTTACAATCCGGAAAAGGCAGAGAAATTGGATGGGACATTTCCGGCATCTCATTTGCAGTGCGCTATGATTGGTCCACCTCAATCGCTATCGAACAGGCCATGGCCGATGCGCCAAATGCTTCACCGTTGGGGGAGCCAGAGATGACCCGATTGCCCTTGCGGCATCAGACAGACTATGAACCACATAGTCAATGACTGCCACCTCACCAGATTCGAAGGAGGACTCGAGACCCTGCATCAGGCTCAACCTGATGCCGTTGAATGGCTGAGAAAGAAAGGCATTCGCTAGAAGAAGAACAATAATCGAAGGAAAAATGGAGGGAAAGAGAGTGAGAGGTAGACCGAGAAAGATGATGTTGGAGTGGATGATGAATAAAGGATATCAGGAACTCAAAGAAGAAGCAAGCAATCGATTGGAGTGGAGAAACTGGATACCTGGACCTGTCGAGAGACAGAAACACTGATGATGAAATAAATTTCGATAAAAATTGCCACACGTGTACAGCACATATTTCTCCACCTTTCTGCTTATTTTCATCTCATTTGCATGTAAGTTGGCCATATTGTGAGATATCAAATTCAAACTTCGATTTTTACTACTCAGTCGCAGCATGACAGGCTACTACTACTACTACTACTACTACTACTACTACTACTACTACTACTACTACTACTACTACTACTACTACTACTACTACTACTACTACTACTACTACTACTACTACTACTACTACTACTACTACTACTACTACTACTACTGTTACTGCAACTAATGCTACTACTACTTGATCTATCTGCGGCGTTTGATTGCGTGGATCACGGCATCTTACTACAAAGACTTGAACACAGACCGAGAAACTGCGCTACTCTGGATTCCATCGTACCTCTCAGATCGCACTTCGCGAGTAGCGTACGGAGGGAAGGTGTCTGCCGCTCGAAACGTGCCATGGGGCGTTCCTCAAGAATCCATATTAGGCCCGTTGCTGTTCGTTTTGTTCCTTAGCGATCTTGAGGATGTTGTCAAGAAGCATCAGCTAAATAATCATTTATACGCGGATGATATAGAAATATACTGCAGTCACGACCCGGTTCAAGCCGAAGGAGCGACCCAAGCACTAACCGACTGTATACTAGACATTGAGAAATGGCTACAAGAGAACAGGTTAAAACTAAACCTGAAAAAGTCAGAGCTGATATGTCTAGGCAGCAAGGTACAGATGGCCAAGATGACGGTAAACAAGATTATTATTGGTCCTGTCGAAATTAACCGATCTAGCGTAGTGCGCAACTTGGGGTTCTGCTCGACGAGAGTTTAACATTCGCTCAACATGTCACCAAGACAGTCGCTAGTTGCATCTACGAGTTGAGGCAACTTCGTCTGGTCACAGGCTCTCTGACCCCGAGGCGGGAAAAACACTGGTACATGCCATGATCATTTCCAGAATGGACTACTGCAACGGACTGCTGGCCTTGGCACCAGACTTCTGATTCGTAGACTCCAGGCAGTCCAGAACTCAGCTGCCCGACTCATAACTTGTACTGGACGACGAGATCACATCACCCCGGTACTAAACCAACTGCATTGGCAGCGGATTAAATTCAAGATTATCTCGTTGGTCGACAAATGTGTCCGGCGAGATGCATCTGGCTACCTGGTCGATGGTTTTAAGCTCCTGCGCCATGTTCACAGGCCAACCGGCTTGCGCTCAAACGACACTCAACTACTGAATATCCACCATACGCGGAGCAAAATGGGCGACAGGTCTTTCAGGGTGTTTGGTCCCAAGCTTTGGAACGCTCTTCCGTCACAACTACGAGACGTCGCCATGTCTAGAACGGTGTTTCTCACTAGGCTGAAGACTTGGTTATTTACGTAGCAGCGGCGCGTTTGTTTTCTTAATCTGCGCCTAAGAAATTAACTTTCATATCATATTCATATCACATCATACTACTACTACTACTACTACTACTACTACTACTACTACTACTACTACTACTACTACTACTACTACTACTACTACTACTACTACTACCAACATTGACATGTGAAGCGGGATATATAGGCCTGTCAAGCTGCGGCTGAGTGTTAAAAATCAAAGTTTTAATTTGATATCTCACAAAGTGGCCAAATTACATGCAAATGAGATGAAAATATGTAGAATGGTGGGGAAATGTGTTCTGTAGACGTATTGACATTTCTATAGAAATCTATTCAGGAATTTTTAAGAAATCATAGTTTTTCTAGTGTTTTTTTCTGAGACACCCTGTAAGGCCTGTATATGTATATACAGGCCTTATGCAAATATACCTATATATACAAATGTTCATATAAATATATATAGGTACATATAATACATACATATATAAATACACATACATGCATATACACATGTATATTTGAATATATATATAATATAATATATAGAATATATCTACATACATGTACACATTTATATGTACATATATATATATGTACATGTATATAAAATATATTTCATACATATATATATATACATGCATGTATCTCATGTGTCTCAGAAAAAAACACTATAAAAACTATGATTTCTTAAAAATTCCTGTATGCATGCATACAAATATATGCAAATTTATACATATAATACATATATACATAAATGTACATATATATACATAAATACATTCATACATATTACATATACATATATAATTATTCATTTTTATATACATACACATAGACATATACGCATAAAATATGTATATATACAAATATATGGATATATATATATGTATTTGTTTATATATGTATCTATGTATCTAATTGTATATATATATACATATATATATTTATGTGTAATGTGTATGCACAGTATATATACATGTATATACAATTATACATATACATATATATGTATATATATGTATTAGTGTGGTGCTTAAACAGAGTACAAAATTTATTTCGCAATTTTCAGTTGTCTTACCCCCCCAAAAAAAAAAAACTATTCCTTTTTAGCTAAAACCATTAGAAAAAAGTTTGAGCGTCTTATTATCTATTAATGGTAGCTGGTACAACAGCACAACACAGCACAACACAGACAACAGCATACACACAGAGCCAGACGGACGAACAAATGGTGCAAATGTAAGCATCGCTCGATGAAGCATGGCTTTATCTAAAATTATGGTCACCATAGCTAATTTATCTAAAAAAGATACAAGCTATGCAGCACTTTAAGTCAAACAGTATTTTTAAGTGGAAGCAAGAACATGTAAAATTGCAAAGTCTAAAATTGTAAAGACTGCAATTGTTCAGTTTTTAAACAAGAAGTTAGTAAACAAGTACAGTATATCTGTCTACAGTGTTGACCGACTAAGCTGCCCTGACAATGTCTGTTTCTTGCTGTCAGGATAAGCCTGCCTGTGCTGCGGAACCATCTGTAATAAAAACTGAAGCTGTGACTCATCTTTGGTTATGAGGCCGCTCAGTTCTTGTATAAGCGCCACACCACGTTCTGCGTTGTCATTTACCACACTCATTGCATGAACTGTCTTTGCCGCTTCCTGATAATCCTCCTGTGCCTCCCATAAGTCTGGGTCCTTATCGATAAATGCGTGTGAGAGGTTCATCACTTCAAATAATGTCATGGACTTTGGTGAGAAAAAATCTTTAAAATTCTCTTCCATGAATGTTTGCAGGTCCACTGTTATTCGCCTTGTTTGCTCTTGCTGAACGCTGGTGTTTCTCATTGCATATACCATTTGTCTCTTGGTTGGTATACTCACATTGCTGTCAAAGAATGCCAAAGGAGACAAGTACCATAAGTGATTGGAAAACTGTTCGGCTGCTGCTTTTGATATAACCGGATTAATTGTCGAGTAAGCAAGAAGTGATTTCAGCAACTGAAAGTCACCATATGGTGCACTTGCTGCTAAAGGAGCCGTTATCCAAGCTTGAAGTAGCAAGAACTGTCTGTCTTCATCTATTTGTATAGTGCTAAGAGCATCGGCATGGGCAATGTTGAATAGATCATCTAATCTGGAAGTGAACTCAGCCTCTCTTGATTGTTGGCTCAAAGACTGACGCCTTTATTCTTCTTAAGCAAACGCCACAATAATAATAATACTAATACTACTACTACTATTACTACTACTACTAATAATAATAATTATTATTATATTATTATTCAGACAACTTATGTAAAGCCATGATCATGGCCGAGGCCAAGGCTAAAGCAATTTAACAACTGGCACTAGTATGATTTGTTGAACAAGTCTTTAGATTTCTCCGAAATGATAAGATAGAATTGTCTTTCGTGACATTCGCAGGCAGCAAATTTCATAGAATCATATTACCACGTGAAGCCGATCTGTCTCCGAACTTAACGGCCTTGGCTGGAGGTGGATCAATTAACTAACTGCTCGTGGCTCCGTGAGCGAAGTCTAGAACGAGTCTGAACGACAGTCATTCGAGGTGGTGCTCGAGACAAGTGAAGCGTTGTAACACGGACAGATAGGATCGTTTAAGGCGCAATAGGTGAATAAGGCTCGATTCTCAACTACATCTGGTGTAAGACAGGGTAGTATACTCGCACCAATCCTCTTCTGCATTACCATCGACTGGATCTTAGATCACATGTCAGTGAACCATGGCATTAGCGTCGTGTCACACCGCTTCACAGACCTGGTCTACGCAGACGATACAACTCTGTTTCTACCTTCTGACACCAATGCCTCTGAATACCTCTCTAGTTTCAGCCATGCTTCTGCTCCTCTTGGTATGAAGGTTTCCTAGACTAAAACCAAGTTACAGAACCTAGGATGTGGATCACAGCCCCTCTATCGTGGTTGTTGATGGGAGTGTGTTTGAGTCAGTAGACAGTTTCACTTACCTTGGTAGCGTGCAGTCCTCCAATGGACACTGTCATCAAGATCTGACCAGACGCATCACCCTAACCTCTACTGCCATGTTCTCCCTGCATAATATTTGGCAAGACAGACGTCTCTCTCTGGCCATTAAGCTCCGTCTGTACCAGACACTTGTTCTGTCTGTCATACTTTACGCGGCCGAGACCTGGACCTTACTCGCCTCGGAAGTAAGGAAGCTGGAAGCCTTCCATATGAGGTGCCAACGTCAGATCTTTGAAGTACGCTGGTATGACTTCATTACCAAAGCGAAGATATCCTCGCGGACTGGATTACCATCACTCAATGAACTGATAAGTAGGCGCCGCCTTGCCATTTTTGGACATGCAGACCGCCTCGAAGAGACAGTTCCTGTTCATCAAGCCCTCCGCTGCCACGTCGACCTATCCATCGGTCGTCCACCTGACCGATCATGGAAGCGCTGTCCTGGTCGTCTCAGGAAAAGATGGATCGACCACATCCGTTCCCAGACCAGCGAGATTCCATCTGGAGTCGTGCCATTCGGCGGGGTCATGGTCAAGGGGTGACGCAACGGCCCCCGCCGGCCAAGCGCTTCTGATGATGATGATGATGATGATGATGATGATGATGATGATGATGATGATGATGATGATAGGTGAACAAGCATCGCTTGAAGATGATGCCTTCGGGAATTCCAAGTCAATGAAGTTAGTCACTGATGAGAGTCGTCACGTTGTCTTTCCAACGACAGCCAAAGATCAAGCGAGCTGAAACGTTCAGGACCAGGCCCGTACGAAGTGGGGGTTGAGAGGGTGCGGCTTAACCCCTGTAAAAAATTAGGGGTGCGCTGCCACCCCTGGAGTAGGGGCGCAGACCGCACCCCTGGACAAAAATTGTTTTTTGCTTAAATACACAGATGTCGGGCGGGGTTTTGCCTGCTAGCAATTTTTAAGGAAGATATGGAAGAAAAAGATGACCGGTGACCTTTTTTACTTGTCAGCATTTTAAAGGAAGATAAAGCTTGAACAAGCATCGCTTGTCCTTGAAAATCTGCAACCCCTGGTTAAAATTTGTTCCGTTCAGGACGGATTGTAAGTGATTCAACTGGATATCAGACATGCCGAGAAAGACGGTATTGTCTATCCGAGATATCATAGGACAAATGCGCGTACGAGATGAATGGCGACGGATGTCTGAATTCAAAGTAGCAACGAATTGCTTTTATCCTACGAAGTTGGTAGTAGCAATTCCTAGTAAGATGGTTAACGTGACCATAAAAGTATAGCATTTCATCTATCAGAACACCAAAGAGCCAAGTAACTTTGGATGGTGCAATTTCCAAACCGCCCAGCACAAAATGTGCCCGGTCAATTAAATGGTTCCTTCTCGGTGTACTTAGAGCCATTCGGTCTTTCTAGGATTCATCACAAGGCGGTTTGATGCCATCCAAGATTAACATGCTCAAAACATTCAAAGTTCGGAAACGAAGTCGATCAGCGTCAGAGGGGTCGCAGTACGAATTAATTTGTCCGTCGTCAGGATAGAAATGCGATTCCAACCCAAATTATTTGATTGCATCACCAACGTCACCAACGTCAGCAACGTCAAGCATAAAAGGAAGTGGTCCAAGAACTGAGCATTGAGGCTATCTATTAGTCAAGTCACTCCGGATCCAATCAAGCGCTAAGTCCTTTCATCATGTATATTATGTTTATGTTGTGTTATGTTGTATGTTATATTTTATATTATGGTTTATTTTATGTTCTATATTCTGATTATAATATGTTGCGATAATTGTGTTTTGTTATTCTGTGCTAAGTTAGAGTCATTGCAATTTGTATTAAAATTTCACAAGTAATTTGAGACGGATCATAATCGTCGTGGTATGCAATGCCGTTTCTGCTCCTTTATTTTAAACTAATGCTGATATACAATGATATTTGTTCATTTCATTATTTATGACATTATTGAAATCCTCCGATAAATCTAAAATATTAATTGCGACATTTTCTAGTAGGGGATATAATTTAATGTTATTATGAGAAACCAAAAGTGACTAATGAATCTATTCATAAAATCAATCTATGCCTTCTGTTTACTAGGTAACCACGCTTATGCGGTCGACGATCCTTTGGAAATTACTTACTTTGGAGGAGACGGGTATGAATACAAAACAACAAAACAAAATAAGCTAGATGGTTATTAACCATATGTAAAAGTAAGAACCACATGGAGCGTTGGGGGCCAGAGGCAATCGGCAATCGGCCACGTAGATGGCATAATTCATTAATCTGGGGAAGGTTGTTATGACTTTATCCAGACCCACGTTTTGCCTCGCAACATAGCGCTGCTCCTCGTTTGAACTTGAACTCTAGCAAGTAATGCTGAGTCGAACCTATAGCTCCAACGGGACTTGATCTCGTTCCGTCAGAGTGTCTCTCTCTAGCCGCTAACGTGTTACCTCCTGTATTACTGAACTCTACGTTTCGACTTTTGCGGGCTAGAATTTATAGTATTAATTCATAGTACTAAGAATAATGCATATAGCTCAGAGATTCGAGTGGACGTACAATACAATTCTTAGCCCAAAATGTGTTTGGTCGTAGCTAGGTGGAACAGTATCTCCTGCACTCTTGCCTATCTTCGAGTCTAGATGAAACCTTGACCTTTAACTGAATATCGTCAAACATCGCCACCAGATCTTTGCAAGAGGGGGAAAGAATACAAATAACCTGTGAATAATAATTTTGAATTCTGCTACCTAGGAAGCGTCTTCTCAGCAGATGTTACCATTGTTGACGACGTCAACGCCCGTCTGGCCAAAGCCAACCACGCTTTCGGATCACATTGCAGACAACTCTGGAAGAACCATGACATCCGGCTTGATGTCAAATAGCCGTGTACAAACAGCAATCAAAACAATTTGATTATACGGCTGTGAGACATGGACATTGTACCGGTCACACATCAGGAAGCTGGAACAATTTCATATGCGCTCTCTGAGACTCATTGCTCATATGCCAAAACGAGTTAATGACCCAAACACTGCAGTTCTGCATATCATTTTGTGATAGACCTATTTAAGAAGAGTGAGATAGAAGTAAAATCTTGTCCTTCAGAAGAAATCACAGTAGACTTATTAACTAAACCACTTGAAGCTGTTATCATTATTTATATAAGCGCATAGCCTTTCAGCAGGGCGGGAAGTTAGCAGAGTGGTAACAGCGTTGGATATTGGTGCAGGAGGTCGCGGGTTCGCGTCCCGAAGGAGCCCTAAGGTCGACTCAGCCTATTTGCGCTAGAGGGGCGTGTTATAAATGAGGAGCAGCCCTAAAAATGCTGCGACAAGTCAAACAGGTACGCTACGCGATGCACTAGCCCCGTGTCCGTGGCCTTGCACACGCCTGGCTGAGGGCTACTAGAAACGGAGATCAGCGTCGCCCTATGAGCCTGTGGCTCGGGAAGGACTTTGACTTTGACTTTGATAGCCTTTCAGCCGTTGCGATTGTACAACTGTCTATTCTGCGTACATTGGAAGGCAATTGGATATTGTGCAGGAGGTCGCAGGAAGACAATGGTAATCTACAGCCCCATGGATTTCGCGGAAGCCAAGTGACTGGTGGTCTGCCTCATGGACGATTCTATTCTGTAATGCTGTCTCTGTCTCGAAGTCGTGTTGCTTGGTGAAGTGAAGCTGAGGCAGGTACTGCTGTTTGAAGTCTTGCGACGTGCCCAAACAGCCCACACATCGACGATGAGCAATGGCTTGCGCAGAGCGCATGTTGCACATGAAGTCAGACCATCTAATATTAAGGATTGTACGTTGAGCCTTAGTGTTACTGTCCGCTCTTGACCAGTCTCATTTCCATATAAGAGTGTTGTGAGTACAGGACATACGTACATCCGAAATTTAGTTTGCAGGTACAACCGACGTTGCTGGTCAAGGCGTTGCATGACAGATGAGGCAATGCCCATGCGACCGATAGACTCATCATGTGGTCTATAATTGGCCATACTACACATATTTGGCCCAAGGTAACAAAAACTGAGTCCACAGTTTCGGGACCGATGAGGAATGGTTCCACCGCAAGACTAGACCCAAGGTGTTTAACTTTGGTCTTCGTCCATGAAACATGAAGACCAAATTTGAAGGCCTCGCATTCCATTTTCTCCAGAGTATTTTAAAATTATTTATCGCGACTTTCTTCGAATAGGATTGCATCATCAGCGTAGTCGAGATCTGTAAAACATTGATCACCAAGCTGAATGCCCATATTAGCTGCTATTACCCAGTTCATTATATAATCCATCGCACAGCAGAAGAGAGCTGGTGTTTAGAACACCCGAGAATGTGAGGAATCTGGTAGAGAACCGGTTACCAAGACGAACTCTACTAGTTATTATTATTATTATTATTATTATTATTATTATTATTATTATTATTATTACATGGTTGTTAACGCACATTAAGTCACTCACAAGTGAAGAATCATAAGTGCGTGGTGAGTCACATAACCTAAACAGTGTAGGCCAAACTGCAGGAGATTGCAGTTTTCAGTCGACGTTTAAAAACAATCAACGAAACAGTTAAGTCCGAAGTGACAGAGTTAGGTAGATTGTTCCAAACAGACGGAGCAGCGATTGCGAAGGAACGGTCAGTGAGAGAAAGGCTAGTGCGCTGCTTTATCAATTTATTAGCACCACGTGATCTGAGTAGGCGAGACTGTCCCTGCAGTTGAATGACGTCTGCCAAGTAGCTGGGCTGTTGTGTTGTTATTGTCTTAAAAGTGATAATCGCGATCTTGTACTGAATGCGATATCGTATTGGTAGCCAATGGAGTCGAGCGAGGATCGGTGTAATATGTTCTATTCGGCGCACTTTACAAACAGTCCTGGCCATTGAGTTCTGTACCCGTTGCAACTTCTGTATTTTTTCCCGAGGTGCTGTAAAGTACAGAGTTGCAGTAGTCTAGTCTACTGCTCACCACGGAACAGGCTATTGAGGCGGATGTGTCAAAATCGATGCTGTTGCGGATGTGCCTTAGAGCCCGCATGTGAAAGTATGTTGACTTGCAAATTGCGTCAACATATGGGCATCAAATGACAAAGTGTCGTCGATGATTACACCCAGACTGCGGATGTTGCTTTTCGTTTGGATACAATGAGCGCCTATCACAACGGATGAAATCCTGCCGTCTGTGCGCTGCCGCGAGCAAGTTCCGACGACAATGGCTTCCGTCTTGTCTGGATTCAGCGACAATCCATTGACATCAAGCCAGAGATGAACAGCATGGAAACAATTGTCCAGTGTTGACATTGCTTTGTTGTTAGTGAGCGCAATGTATAATTGTGTGTCATCAGCATACTGTGCTATACTCACTCCGGAAGAAGCAGCAATTTGTGTCACTGGCGCAACATACAGTGTGAATAACAGCGGTCCGAGTACTGAACCTTGTGGGACTCCAAATTCACAGCTCTCCGTCGATGACTGTTTGCTGCCAACACGTACTGTCTGAGTGCGGCGAGTCAGGTACGATGCAATCCAGTTGAGAGGCCGTCCGGAGATGCCAAACGTGTAGTGAAGCCTGCGCAGCAAAGTATTAGTATCAACTGTGTCGAAGGCAGCTGACAGGTCCAGTTGTAGTAGGGCAGTTCGATAGCCAGCATCGGCTGCGCCGTACAGGTCATTCAGCATTTTCAGCAATGCCGTTTCCGTTGAGTGATGGCGCCGATAGGCTGACTGGAACTTACTGAAACTTGGCGATTGTTGGGTGTGGCGAATGAGTCGGGTCAGAAAGAGCCTTTCGACTATTTTCGAAATGGTGTTCAGGTTTGAGATTGGCCTGTAGTTGCAGAACTCTGATCGATCCAGGCCCTGTTTCTTGATGAGTGGCGTTTCAATAGATCTTTTGTAACCCTCAGGAAATATTCCTTCGCTGAATGACAGTGAAGCGAGGTGAGCAATAAGGCAGGCAAACAACGCCGGACACGACTTAATGACGGTAGTCGGGATAATATCGACTGGAGACGATTTGGCTGGCATTGCGTTGATGAGACGTAGGACTTCGGTAGGTGTCGGTGGCAGCAAATCATCAAGCCTCGGACCGGAGTGTTCGCACGTCCGACTGCAATGGGTCGACAGTCGTGCCACTGAGGCGCTGCGTAATGCTTTGTTTTATTTGTCTGATCTTGTCGATGAAAAACTGCGAGAAGCCATTTGAGAGCCGAGTGCAGGTGACAGAACTTCTCGGTCTTCTGTGGTGTGAAGTATATCACGTATGGCAGCCCAGCGAAGTCGGGAGTCATTTGCGGCTTGAATCCTGTCATTATAGAATTGACCTTTTGCTTTGACGATGTCTCTGTTAGCATTACGGCATGCTTTCCTGTAAGCTATGTAGTCTTCAGTTGTTCCAGTAGACTTCCATCTTCTTTCAAGTCGACGTCTCATCCTCTTGCTCTCAATGGCGGAAGGGGACAGCCAGCGAGTTATTTTATGAGTAGACAGATATCTTCTGCGAGTGATGAGTGGGCAATGTATGTCTAGTATGCCAGATACGACATTGTCCAGCTGCTCGGCGAAGGAGTTGGCGGTTTTCTCCGGTTTGGTGAACAAGGCCGACTGACTGAGGTCCCTTTCAAAATTCTTCCAGATGACCAGCTTCAGCTGCCGAAAGCTGTACATAGAGAGCTGGCGAACAGGCTTTGTCTTGGACATCAGTCCCCATGTTATGAGGTCGTGGTCAGACACCTCGTGAGAAGGGTGCACTGCTACATCTGCGGCCTTAACAGTTTACGATCACGAGATCCAGGAGACTACTGCTGTGCCGAGATGTGTGTGTTGGCGTTGTGACGCTTTGTTGCAGTCCATGAGTCTCCAGTAGAGTCAGCAGCTCAGGTGCGATTGACGTCGGTTGGTCACCACCACAGTTGAAATCACCGCAGCACAGGAATCTATCACGGTCTATAGTATCACTCAGGCTGTCAAACAGATCTGACAGTTCAGCGTAAAATACTGATAAATTGGTAGAAGATGGCGGACGATATACGACGGCGATGGTGATGGCTTCCGCATTGTTGAGCTGGCCATGGTTAACCTTGAGCAACAGTAGCTCGAAAGAGTGAAAAGTTACTGCGTTATCCTTTTGTAACGGTTTAACAGACAACGATTCGTGGTGAATAACACACAGTCCGCCCCCACGATTCGCTACAGTCGCCATCGGTCGAGGCGAATGAACAACGCGATTCCGGACGGTAGACAGTCCAGTTTTATGGCACTTGGGTCGTCCTGAACGATCCAAGTCTCGGCGATGGCGAGGAGTCGAATTTGCTGGGTTTTGATGATGTCCTGGATCAATGGTCCCTTACGAACGATCGACCGAGCGTTAATAAAACCACATTTGACCGACGGACCTGGATTTTGTTCAACGCCGGCAAGCAATAGCAACAGGGCGACGACAGACGCGGGCAGTGATCGTCCCTTCTTTGGCCGGAAAAACGCCCCACATCGTCCGTGTATTAGCAGTGTCTTCCAGACGCAAAGTAGTGACGGCGACGGAGTGAGCTGCCTGAATGCTGACCCAGGATTTTCAGTCGAAACCGAGCGAATAATCCAGTGTTCGACTTTATTTACGTCGGCAATATTTGAATTAACGGTGTCATTGAACAAAACGCTCGCAACGGAAAAGTACCAAACAGCAACCGCGATTAGGACGACGAAACGGTTCAGCATTTTAACAAGGGTAGTTCCAACGTGTTCCGTAAGTTACAACGAGTTCATTAGTACTAAATTTAACTACTAAAATGAGTTTCAAACAAGATAGATCTCCGATTTAAACTGCCTTGTTTTTAGCGACGACCTAGCGCTGAAAAAGAAAACGTCACTTGTGTTGTGTTGTAGTTTGTGTTGTGTTGTAATTGTCAAGCAGCATGCAGTGATGGGCAAAATACTTTTCAAAAGTATTTTCAAAATAGAAAATAAAATAGTGCAAAAAGTATTTAGAAAATAACAAAATGAAATACAAAATACAAAATAAAATAGTATTTTTAGTTTTGGAAAATACTTTCGTAAAACTTTGCCTTACGTCAATAAATTGATTTTTGCATTGCCAGCTACAGCAGCAGATTCAACACAGTCCATCACCGATGCCAGTAAAAACTAAAAACCAACCGCAAATGTCAGTTCCTCGGCAAAGTTAGCATAATTCCTGAACTGTTGAACACGAGAACAACTCACAAGATGTAAGTATACAAGTTGCAACAAACTTAGATAAAATTTTATTTTGAAAAAGTATTTTGGTTTACGGAACTCTTAAAACTATTTTGAAAATAATGGATTTTTAAAATAGAAAATAAAATGTATTTTTATTTTCAAAATAGAGAACTATTTTCAAAATGGCATCACTGGTGCATGATTTAACCATGTGTGCCACACCGATGCCAAACCAGAGCTCCCCTGTCAGGGGCTTTAAGATCTATATACGCAACATTCAGTGGTTTACGGAACTCTTGGTGGATTTCTTAAAGATGTCGCAGAACGAGAATGGCATCAAGTGCGGATTTAACATGTGTAAAACCAGACTGCTGTGGCCGACGAACTTTGTCGAGAAGCGGCTGTAACCTTGCTAACAGCACATGACTGAATACCTTGACAGGTACTGAGAGAAGCGTGATGGGACAGTAGTTATTGCACTCGTTACAGGCACCTTTGCCTTTATACAGTTAAACAATTATGCCGTACTTCCATGTTTAGGGTATTTTGTCAGATCGCCAGACACGTTGAATGATGGAATACAGTAATATAGTAACAGGCTCAATTGCGCACTTCTGTAGTTCAGCTGGGATAACATCAGTATCAGGAGCTTTTTTCATTTTAAGACGAGTTATTGCCATAACTCGTCTTAAAATGAAAAAAGCTCCTGGTACTGATGTTCATTGTGCTCAACCCATCGGGTGAGAATGGCTGAGAGTTACAAAACTGACAAAACTACCTGTCAAAACTAAAAATCTTATTCTAAACATAGGAATTGTTTGAACTTTTAATTGTTAACTTTAAATTGTTGAGGTTGAGTGATGGCATAATTTAACATGTATCTACAGTTGCAACAAATTGCACCTCAGCAGTTGAGTGCTATAGTTGATTGATGACTTTACTATTTGTTTAATGCTTTATGTTTAAATAATTAAACGTTGCGATTCTCCCGACAAGTTCTCGACTCGCTCTCTGATAAAGATATTTCCTAAAGATACTTCCTTACAAGAGCCATCATCATCAGGGCAGATTCTATGCCGTTTCCGGGGGAAATAGCTATTTCCCTCCGGAAATGTCAAATTCACCCGGAAATGTCAAATTCACCCAGAAATTTTGGCTTAACTAACTATCAACTAACAAGCAGCACCCTGGCTGCCCCCAGGCCTTGTCAATCCCCTTCCCGGAATCCAGAGTCTAGATTAAAAACTGATCATCATCATCGTCGCTTGATCGGCACGGATCGTAGCGTCGTTCCAGAATGGCAGCGGTTGATTGCCTGTCGCCAGAGGTTTGCGACAGGGATATTGTCATGACGAAATTGGTCAATCCAACTCTTGTGTGGACGACCTGGTTCAAAGTGCGGTCCGGGAAGCGGTTAGTGACGAGGTTGAATTGACAGCTCAGGGCGCGGTGGGCCGCCGCATTATTATTATTATTATTATTATTATTATTATTATTATTATTGAATTTCAAATTTGTAATTTTGTTAGTTAAATATGGTATTTAAAAGTTCCGCGGATTATTATTATTATTATTATTATTATTATTATTATTATTATTATTATTCAACGCAGATATTATTTATTTATTTATTCAAGGCAATTTCTATAGCGCCGTGCACTAGGCTTAAGGCCTACGACAAGGGCGCTGCACACACATAGTCAACCATAACCTAAACTAAAAAGTCTTTAGTTCTCTCAGGAACAGTCCAGCAGAGTTGGCCTCAGTCACTGCAGTCGGCAAGGCATTCCAAAGCAATGGGTTCCCGCGTGAGAAGGACCTATCTCCGCACTTCGGAGTCTGTGATGGGGGCGGAACGAGCAGTATGACACGATGGCCGGAGCGAAGTGCCGACCTCCGTGCGTTCGACGTTGATCGTAGGACTAGCTCAGCCAGGTACTGTGGACAGTGCGGGTCCTTTAACGCTCGGAAGGTGAGCCAGCATCGCTTTTGGATAATGCGCTCCCAAGCTCGAAGCCAGTGCAGCTGATCACGCAGTAGGAGGATCACACGGGCTCCCCAGGGGCTGCTGAAGACGACCCGAGCCGCTGATTTGAGCACGGATTGTAGACGATTAAACTTTCCATCGGGGAGGCCCAGCAACACGCTGTTGCAATAGTCCAGCCTGGACAAGAGCGCGCACAAGGTGCACTGCCCGCTGATCGGAAGATGCCGGCGGACTGACCTAATCCTCCGTAGGTGGTAGTAGCAGCCGCGGACAACATTACCGATATGCTCCTCGAACGACAATGTCTCATCGAGTAGTATTCCCAGGAGTCGTAGGCACTTTGAGGGGACGACGGTAACATCACCCAGCATGAACGGTGAAGGGCTCAGTAGATGCTTCCTCCTAGGGGTGCACATCCACAGGAACTCGGTCTTGGCCGGGTTAAGGGCCAAGCGGTTTTCCTCCGTCCACATGATGCAATGATCGCCATGATGCAATCGAGGAAGCGAAGTTTAAGTCTGTCCATGTCGGCAGGCAGACAGGAAGAATACAGTTGCACGTCATCCGCGTAACCGTGCATAGTCAGTCCGAACGCGATAGCGATTTTTCTCGAGCCCGCTATGAAGAGAATGAACAGCAGAGGGCCGATAACCGACCCCTGCGGAACACCGTGCTGAACAATTCGCTTTTCCGACGTTTGACCGCCGCACCGGACCGATTGCGTCCTATCGCTGAGGTAGCTCTCGAACCAGCTGATGACCCGACCCCTGAGGCCGTAGGAACTCTCCAGCCGCTGGATAAGGATCTGGTGATCCACCGTATCAAACGCAGCGGAGGGGTCAAAAAGGCAGAGCAGAGCCACCCTGCCATTCGCGACCGCATCCACAACGTCATTAAATATCCTCAGCACGGCGGTTTCAGTGGAATGCCCACGGCGATACGCCGATTGATCACGAGGCATCAGTCCGTTAGCGTCTAAAAATTTGATCAGCCGCTTGCTGGCAATCCTTTCTAGAAGCTTGGAAAGGAATGGCAGGTTTGACACTGGTCGGTAGTTTGACGTTTCTTGAGGGTCAAGTCCTGGCTATTTCAGTAGTGGCGTGACCGTTGAATGTTTCCACTTCGACGGAACTTCGCAAGTCTCTAAGGAGGCGATCATGAGCGCTTTCAGAAACGGGGCTAGGACCACCGCCAAGTTCTTTTTAGCAACCACATCGGCAGAGGGTCTGCAGAGCACTGTTTATTCGGAGACGCACGCACTATGCGGAGCACCTCCGTCGGTGCCCGAAACGCCATGAGATGCGGCCCTTCGTAGGCCTCGACTTCTCGAGACCTGGTTGCAAAAGTTTTCCATAACTCGAGACCTGGCTGCAAAGTCTCGAGTTCTCATTAACTTTAGTCATCGCAAATCTTTGTCATCATTTGTGTGACAACATTTGTTTTGTTAATAAATATGAAGGAATGCCTACAGGGCGATAAGTTGTAGGCCTACACTTGGTACTGTATGCCGTAATAAATGACAACTCCATAAAATTATTCGTGTCTATGTTTTTACCGGAAGCTATCTGTGTATTCTGTTTTTACCGTCTTTATGTTTAGTAATTGTTATGATACTTGTCATACTTCTTTAATCAGTGTAAGTGTTAAACTATAATTAAATAACTGCAATTAATGGCGGAAAATTGAATACCTGATCCTAAAGACCAAGATTAAGGCTGTTAAGTTTAAGCTACCACGCATCTTAACTAACTATTAACTAAATGTCTATTCTATAACTAGCTGGTGTTTGGCTATGATATTCATCGTTAATCAACTGAAACTTATTGATAGAAATTCGCATAATATTTATGTTATTGATGTCAACCGGTATTTATAAATCTATAAATATGCCGCTAAGTCTGTGACTCGAGAGAAAATGCTGGAAGGTCTTGGTCTTGGTCTCGAGACCAGATGGGTAAAGTCTTGGTCTTGGTCTCGAGACCAAAGTGTCTTCGTCTTAGTTAAATTGTCTTAGTCTTGCTCTCAAGACCTTTTCAAAAGTCTCGTTAACAACACTGGTTTCGAGCTGTTCGATCCCTGGCTGGAATACATGCATATTATATATTCCAAACGGCACAATAAATTTGGTGCCAAAATGTTTATTTATTAATTAATGTATCCAAGGTACATTATGTGCCCGCGCAATTTCGAATTGATTACTATTCTCAATGTTAATTTTCTTAGTTAATTTTCTTAATATTATATCTATTTACAACTGTAAATATAAAAATATATATATATAAAACATATACATCTCTTATCTCTTTGTCAATGCACAGTAATTTGCTGTGGGCGCTCTTCTGAGTGATTTTTCAGAAGAGGCGCTATACAAATAGTTTGTTACATTACATTACATTGTTACATTACATACATATATCGAAGATTCGTGGTTTGATATCTGTAGAGAGTCCTCATCAACACGAAATTCCTTTAATGACAGTACAGCGGTTTCGGCGGAAATAGTAAAGGACTCTATAAGTAGTATACACTGTGGTGCAGATTTTGCAACGGAAGAGAGCGAGAAGGGTGAACAAGAGGCAGATAAAGACGAGGAAGTAGATGAAAAGAAAGACAATGAAAAAATCAAAGACGAGGAAGTAGATGAAAAGAAAGACAATGAAAAAATCAAAAAATTCGGAAGGCTGCTGTCATTAGCCGTGGCATATTCGTCAAACGTAGGCGGAACAGCAACTCTGACTGGAACTGCCACTAATCTGCTCGTTGCGAATGCAGCGAACGAGTAAGTGCAGTCACTCGATAAATTTATTGCGAAATCTTTTGCACTTTACGAACATAGTGAATATGTGACTGATCGAAATTCGTCAAACTCAAAATAAAACGTTCCCCTGAAGTGATTTCAATTTTCGCATGAGCACGGCCTAATAGCTCTGAAAATAGGATAGTCTGTTTTAATATCCCGTATTAAATATTAATGTTAGAATAAATGTCACTTTATCAAGGCGCTGTATTTTATTTTGTTAATCAAGCCTCTCAGTGCTCCGATATATACGAGACGACAGGGGTAGCTGACGGTGGCGACGTCGCCGTGGTTGAACGTGCTCGTCTTCCATTCAATCTTTTGGAAGAGTGTGAAACAGTGAGTTGCAGTAGGCTAACTTAGAGTTAACTATTGAAGTGACAATAGTGGAAGCAGTTTTAATATAAAGGCATGAACGAACGTGAACGTGGATCTAGAATGTGAGCATAACAGGTATTTGATAGTTTGGATATGTGAGCTTAAAAATTTAAGAAAGAGTCAAAAGTAAATAAAAGATTTGCTGCAATTGAAACTGGTGTTTGGGGCTAAAGTCAAAATAAAGGCTAAAGTGGGATTTTAAATTTTCAGTTCTTTGTCAGCTACCCCTGTCGTCTGTAGTGATACATTTGAGATTTGCCATTGAGTAAAAATCAATTAAACTTGACAATCAATCAATTAAATTTGACAGCATATGGACGTCTCACGGTCTCGACCCACCGCTTACTTATACAACTTGGCTTTTCTTTGGTTTACCTCATTCAGTTATCTGTCTCGTCTTTGTTTGGGCATGGCTTCAGCTGATTTTCATGGGATGGAGGTAAAAAAAATCCTGTTATACATTGATTCTAATGTGATACTAAATTTGTTTTTTGGCTACAAGTAATATCCATTATTATGCAGTACAGTATGAATGCAAACACGTTGAAAATCGTTGAGCTGTTGAACTGCGCTGAGTTGCTGGGTATACCAGTTACTCGGATACTCTGGTAAATAATGTGTATAAAATACTGACACTTTTATATTGCCTGTACTGAGCAGGTAAGTAAAGTTAAAGGTAATCGAACAAAAGCGTTGAGTTCCAGTGTTTATCTCCAGTCTAGGCAATCAGCGACGTGGGTGAGCGACGTGGGTGGTATAAGTAATTAATCTGAAGTAAGTTGTCGTTACTTTCCCCAGATCCACGTTTGACCTCACAACGTATCGCTGCCCCTCACCTCACCACCGGCCTTTAGTGACTAAAGCATTGAGTCGACCATGCGGGTTTCGAACCCGAGGCCTTCTGCCAATATCGTCCGATGTTGTTGACACCCTGCTATCTTCGTGACCCTCCAGTTTTTTTAGCTTATTGCTACCACAATCTTCTCATAACTGCCAAGAAAAGCTATGATTCAGCGGTTCTCAACCTGGGGTACGCGTACTCCAGGGGGTACGTCAGAGGTTTTTCAGGGGGTACGCCACCGCGGGACTGGCGTATGTTAAATTTTTTTATAATGTTAAACTTTTTATATAGAATGTACAATTGCACAGTACATGCAAGTGTGCGTCATGAGCTAGGCCGAATTCTTCGGCCGTAGTGGCAGCAACACCAACTATCGAGTTCATGCCGCAAAACTCACGGATCAAGAATAGCTCCTGAAACTAGCCTACTTGAATGATGCATTCACACTACAAGAGAGCGTCAATACGGTTATCGATTTTGTTTTTAAAGTTTAAAGTAGGCTAGTTTCAGGAGCTATTCTTGATCCGTGAGTTTTGCGGCATGAACTCGGTATTTGGCGTTGCTGCCAGTGCTGCCACTACGGCTGAAGAATTCGACCTAGCTCATACACACATGGCGCATACTTGCATGTACTGTGCAATTGTACATTCTATATAAAAAGTTTGACATTCAAAAAATTGTAACATACGCCAGTCCCGCGGTGGCGTACCTCCTGAAAAACCTTTGACGTACTCCCTGGCGTATGTGTACTCAGGTTGAGAACCGCTGACCTATTCACATCACACACCTCCACCAGAAGCTCCTTCCAATTTCTCTGAATCACTCCTGCGAAGAGGAAGTGGTATCCTTCCCAAACAAGAAATGCAATCTCGATCCAATACCAACCTTTTTTCTTAAACAGTGTTCATCTGTTCTTGTGTCAACTACAGTATAACAAATTAACTTATATCTTTTCACCGGGTTATTTCTTTCCTCATTTCAAAATTCCTTGTGACTCCACTTCTAAAAATACCAAGCCTTGACAAAAAAAGATATCAACTATCGTCCCATTTCAAACTTGTTTGTCCTCTCCAAACTCACAAAGAAAATTGTGTTCTCCAGACTAACTTAGAAAGTGGGCTTCCGTCAAATAACTCCTTATATTGCATTCATCAATCTGCTCACACAAAACACCATTCAGCAGAAACTGTCCTCGCATACATTTATGACAAGCTCAACAAATTGGATTTCAACAGGTTAATGTCCTCTTTCTCTTTGATCTTTCTTCTTCGTTTGATACAAGAGATGAAAATTTGTTACTAAAGCGCCTTTCCCTCTGGTTTAGTATATCTTCTGCAGCGCACCGCTGGTTTAAACCTTCATACTTCAATCTCGATCTTTTAAAGTTTCATGTAATAATCAAACTTCTATGCTATAGAGCAGCGGTTCTCAACCTGTGGGTCGCGACCCCCACGGGGGTCGAATGACGATTTGCCAGGGGTCGCCCGAGACCATCAGAAATATGGGGTTGTCTCTTTTCTTGTTATTGTACAAAATTTCCTCATTGGTAATTACGACGTACTAGTTGTTTTACTATAATTGTCATTCGAGGATAGACATGGAGACAATTAAATAATAACGATTTCGAACATTTTGATTGTCGTAGCATTATTATTTTTAGCAGTTTACATTGTGAACGAAAATAATTTGACCGTTGGGGGGTCGCCACATCATGGGGAATTTAATTAAAAGGGTCGCGGCACTATAAAGGTTGAGAACCGCTGCTATAGAGTAGCTGTCTTTGGCACATTTCCTAACATTTGTAAATAGCTCTTCGCTCAGATTGTCATAAATAATTTAACATTCTCTAAACATTCAGAACCACACACCTCCGAATTCAGTAGGTTCCCTGAAGTAGGTGACGAGTTAACTAGACGCCACTAGAAAAATCCCATTTTCGAACGGCTGTTGATCTCCATGTATAGGCAACGTTTACACTCGTTCGAAATAACCATTTAAATTCATCTTTATTCGTGACAAGCACAGCATAACAAAAGTAGTACACAACCAGTAGTACACAACCAAGGAAAACACAAATCAGCTGAACAAAACTAAATAATAATAATAATAATAATAATAATAATAATAATAATAATAATAATAATAATAATAATAATAATAATAAAAACACAAACATAATAATAAACAAATAAACTAAGCACAAACTTTACACAGTACAGCCTCTGCCCTCAGACAAATCCTAGTAATGCACTGAGCAAAGTACAGTGGCTTCTTCTCATATCTATTAACAAAGGATGCTTGTCGCTTTTCTACAATAGCATGCATACTATCCAAACCCGTCAGGATTCTGATATACCCAACATTATCTGCTTCACATGTTTTAAAAATTTTGCACACAACTACTTGAATCAGTCTGTCAAGAGCATTAAGATTACTTTTATTTGGACATGTGGCTTCCATGCCATACAATACAATAGGTAGACAATAGCTCTTTACCAGGTTAACGCGTATCAATTCAGAAGCGGCATCTCTGCTACGACTATACAAGCAATTAAACGTACGAAAAAATTTTAATTTAACTTCCGAAATAGATAACCCGAAGTGCCTGCTCTTTTTCAGTGTCACTCCGAGATACCTAATTTCCTCCACAAATGGCAAGGCAACACCATCCAGGACCAATACAGCACATGCGATATTGCAACGTGTCCCAATCCTTATGACCATAGATTTCTTCACATTAAATTTCAAATCCAAATCCACAAAGTCATTGGTGCAAATATCCAGCATGTGCTGCATGCCGGATATAGAGTGTGACACCAATAAGATATCATCAGCATACAATAAACATCCAACAAACAAATCATTGATATAGCAACCATATCCAGAATTTTGCATTTATCTCCAAGCGATCTGAAATGATTCCTATGTAACATTCCCGCTCAAATTGGTTCTATTACAATTATATTCATTTGGTGTTCCTACAGATCATATCTTGGTCCCCTTCTGTACGTGCTTTATAATGCTGATCTTTGTTTCTTAAATTGCGTCGTTTGACTTCGCATTGCACTTCTGGCAAGGCGCTAGCTGAGTGGACGAAGTCAGTATTAATGGCAAGAAAGGAAGCATGATGGAATGCAAAAACTAGAAAACAATGGCGTCTTTGAAAATTGCTCATGCACTTACTGTCAACAATGCACATGGCAGATAAACAAGCTGGATTTATAGATTTACAGGCTTGTCCATGGAACGGGAAATCCTCTGGGAATCCCGTGGAATTCGTCCCATGGTATGTGATAGGACAGCAATGTTCCGTCCCATCCCAAGGGACTCATGGGGCAGAACTTATCTTAATTTTCTAACCTTTTCGAAGTTTTTTTACTGTTCTTTTTCTTTGTATATTCATAATATAATTAAGTGGCAGCTCCACATGGGGCCCCGGTGTAGCATATTATAATGACTCCCATATAATAATAACTCCCCCTCAACTAAATTCAATTTAAAATGTTAGGCCTAATTATTTACCAAGTCAGGCAATTTTTAACATTGATAATTTCTTAAAGTAAAACTATATATATAATAATGGCTCCCCCTCTTTATTATATAAATAATAATAACTCTCTATATTATAGCAACTCTTTTAGTTTTTCAGAAGCAACACAACTGAAGCAAAGGTATGCTACATTGGCCAGCAACAATATCCTGTCATGTATACAGTAGCCTGTAGGCCTATATATTTGACCAACTCAGCAGCAGGCTAATGGTGTTGACTGCGGTTGCCACGCCTGTAGGCCTATATATTTTACCAACTCAGCAGCAGGCTAATGGTGTTGACTGCGGTTGCCACGCAACAGCTGTCGAATTTCTAGTGGAGAATGGCGATCCATTATCTGAATTTGACGTAGAGAAAAAGCGCCAGCATCTCAAGTTGTGCTTGGAGCAAGGCAATATGCAATTTATGCATCCATTTCCTAAATCTGCGAAGAAATTTAAAAGACGAAAACCGAAACTGACGAAAATAGATTTATATTTGTGATCTCTACTAACATTTTAAATATGCATAGCTATGTACATGACATGAATGTTGACATTTCACGATGTTTCAAGGATTTTGCGTTTACTTTAAGAAATTATCAATGTTAAAAATTGCCTGACTTGGTAAATAATTAGGCCTAACATTTAAAATTGAATTTAGTTGAGATAGGCCTACTTCTTCTGGGGAGTTATTATAATATAAGGAACATCCAAAGGCTCATCGCCCGTAGGAGAACCGAAGGGTTAGCGCCTTCAGTTTAACATGGCAACGGCTGAATGAGGGCGGTTGCCAGCCTTTCCCTCGCCGCCTTTCCTTCCACCGAGCTAACACCCGATGTACTCATTTGCAGCTGAGTCGACTGGGGGCGCTTGGGGCTTTCTGCCCCAACCGAAAAGTTTCTGCCGCGGCCGGGAGTTGAACCACGGACCTCAAGATTGGCAGACCAGTGCGCTAACCACTGCTCCACCGCGCACCCTCTATTATAATATATAGAGTTATATATATATATATATATATATATATATATATATATATATAATGATGATGGAGTCATTATTATATATATAATAATGATGGGGGAGTTATTATTATATGGGAGTCATTATAATATGCTATACCGGGACCCGTGCCCCCTATTGAATGCCTGCCCCCGACTCTTAACCATGTATTTTAGAGGTGGAATCGGGGTGAGATGAGCCTAAAACCACGCCTGGACGGGAGCCGCAGTAAAACCAGAGTCTAGGGCGATTTAACAACTGTCACTTGTGTATGATTTGTCAAACAAGTAAGTTCTTAGATTCCTCCGAAACGATATAATACAGTTAGCTTTCGTGACATTCACGGGTAACAACTAACGAGTTCCATATTATCGGATTGCCGCGTGAAGCCGATCTGTCTACGAAATTAGCGGTCTTGGCTGGAGGTGGAGCAATTAAATGCTCCGTGAGCGAAGTTTAGAACGATAATCAATGTTAATCATTCGTTGTGGTTTTCGAGACAAGCTAAGCGATGTAATCCGGAGGCATATTCGGAAATGCTAATCAAATAGTACACCATAGCAAAATTCTCTCTTCTAATTGGTTCATTTGATCACGTGAAGCTTAACTAGGTCGCTCCTAATAGAACTCAGAAATTTTTTATCGCCAGTCTAGTTAAACGTTGGCGTTACGAGTTTTCAAACTACTGTAATTCTAACTAATATTTCGCCTGTTTCTAAACACAAAAAGCGGAATTCCATAATGTATGCAAAGAAAACCCAAAGCCGTCTATGCCTGAAACGAAGTCCGCTATCAGGGCTGGAAAATGTGGTTTTAAAAACCTAAGTTTGCTGAGTTTCTTTTAAAAACATGAAAATGTCAAAATTTAGATTTTTAGGTTTTGCTCTATAAATTGAAACAAGAAGAATTCATACTTACTTGTCTATAAAGTTTTATTTTAGAAAACGGGATTTTCGAAGCCTATTTTCCAATCCCTGTCCATGTTCCCTTTGATTGACGTCAAAGTTTTTATAAAAGCACCTTCCCCAATGGCAAAACTTTTAAAATATTTTAAGACCTATCCTCCCAATCGTTGAACTACTTAATAGAAAGTAAGTATGTCAATCATGAATTTTTATAGCATTTACAAAAGCGACGCCGCAGTAGCTCTTTCTTCTTAGGCGCTTAATCTCAGTATGAAATAGCTATAACCAAAAACGTGGGGGTAATTCTTGCAGGGTTGATTTATTTATTTATTTATGTTTCCACGTGAAACTTAAGTCCGTTTCAAATTTAATTTAAAAGAGAGCCCTCAGTTGACTAAGTTAAATCCTGTGAGTCATAACTGGCACAAAATTAATATTGCAGATACAATGCTGGAAAATTCCATACAAAATGTAGTCTTTTGTTCTATTAATAGGGCGACCTAGTTAAGCTTCACGTGATCAAATAAACCAATTAGAAGCGAGGATTTTGCTATGGTGTACTATTTGATTAGCATTTCCAAATATGTATTCCGGACAGAGAGGATCGTTCAAGGCTCGATAAGTGAAAAGCATCGCTGGAAGCTGATGCGTTCGGGAATTCGAAGCCAATGAAGTTTGTCACTGAGGAGAGGCGTCACATGATCGTTCCAACGACAGCCGAAGATCAGGCGAACTGAAACGTTCAGGGCGGATTGTAAGCGATTCAACTGGATATCTGGTAGGCCGAGAAGGACACTATTGCAATAGAACAAATGCGCGTACGAGTTGAATGGCGACGGATGTCTGAATGTACCGCCGAATTGTATCCTGCGAAGTTGATAGTAGCAATTCCTGGTAAAGGTCCATTTCCACATGCATTCAGCCAACGCGGCAGTCACCATGTTGACGGCGCGCGGCGTGCAATCGCCTGAATGATAAACCGGTTTCATTAAGCTACGTTTTGACTAGCGGGCTGCGAACGTGAGCTGAGTGGGGAGGGGCGAAACCAACACGTTGAGCGCCCGCCTGATTGTGGATGTACATTGTTCCGAGCCGTCGCCGCGATGGATTTTATTTTTCAACCAATCAGGTGTCAGTTCCAAGGTCACGCCGCCCGCCAAATTACAATAACAACAGATAACCGTTGTCTGAAAATGGCAAACTACAAGAGCGCTTTTGATATAAATATTCTGTACGAGGTAGGCAGTGGCTGCTCGTCCAATATTATGGAACAGCAGGACGGATAAATATAAAGAGAACGTCTAAGAAGAAGCCGCAGTGTGGCTTGAGATTGCCGACAAATTGCGGTAAGATTGCGAAAGGACTCCTTGTCAGCCATCATTAGTTCCTTGAACAGGCTATGATATGCTCCGTGCAATTCTCTGCACCTTATCCAAGTTCTCACCCAAACCTTCCTTTGCTTCGTAGATTTCTTTTCCTTCTTCACATTAGATAAAGCACGTAACGATGCCATTACGGTCACCATCATCAAACAATATACCGCTACAAACTCTTAGACGGCCATTTAGGTTGCGCTACATCAAATGTTCGTGGGCGTGGCTTTTTTTTAGCCCATATGCAGTCGCTTGCGGTGACAGCGCGGTGTTGCAACATGGTGTTGGCTGAATGCAAGTGGAAAGGCACCTTAAGATGGCTAATGTGAGCATCGAAGGAAAGCGTTTCATCGATCACCAAAGAGCCGAGTAACCTTAAATGGTGCAATTTCCACACCATCCAGCACAAAAAGGTGTCCGATCAATCAAATGGCCCATTCTCGGTGTACTTAGCAAGCAAGTGGCTTAAAATATCCGAACGTATCCAGTACAAGATAATAACGATTACTTACAGTTCACTTCATTCGTCAAAACCGGTTTACCTTCGTAAACTCTTAACGCCTCAGCCTCCTGGACCTACACGATCGTCATCTCATCTCACACTTTTACGCCCGTTAAATCAGTCATCACTCAAAATCTGCAACCGCGCTTTCTCATACGCCGCACCAGAACTTTGGAACTCAATTCCAGCCCCTCCGCAGCCTAAGACGTGGTCAAACAATAAGCTCCGAATCCTCTCATTCCCTTTAATTCGTTCACTATCTCCTCAAGCCTTTAGGTCTAAACTTAAAACCTGTCTATTCGAAAAGTCATTTCCTCCATAGCAATAACAACCTGACCCGCCGCCTCATAGAGATACTGACCTTTGCCCGGCCGACAAACCACCTTGCTATAGCTATCTCAAGAAAGATTAAGCGCATAAGAATAAGCAGCTACTACTGTCATACTTTCCAGGGCGCTGTATAAGTTTACGAGAGTAAGTTTACTTACTTACTTACTTAGCCACAAGAATTCAGTCGTTGTAGGATTCATCATGAGACGGTTTAGTGCCATCAAAGATTTAACATTCTCGATGCATTCCAAAGCTCGGAAACGAAGTCGATCAGCGTCAGAGAAGTCACAGGACTAATAAATTTGTCCATCATCAGCGTAGAAATGCAATTTAAACCCAAATGATTTAATGACGTCACCGACGCCGGCCACGTAGAGCATGAAAAGAAGTGGTCCAAGAACTGAGCCTTTGAGGTACGCCACTGGAGACTTTCGAAGTTTGTCGCACCACACCGAATAAGTGTGTGAGCAGTATTGTAAGTGGCACCGTTTATTTTATTATGTTTATTCTGAGGTGCTTAAATGTTAATGTTATAGTCAAAAAGTCTGTCAGGTGTGTTCGCATTATTATTGTGGCCTAGAAGTTACAGCTGTGAAGGAAATGATCATTTGAAGTGTTTGAAGTTTAAATAGAAAAACTTGAGATGTTACAAGAAGTGAACTTGGGTACTTGCTGTTTGACCATGGTGTACTCTAGAGAACGAGGTGAGGGTTTTAATTGAGCAGCAGAAGGCAGTCGAATCTGGAGAAAGTCTTTTACTTACTTTTACTTAATGGAATTGAGTTAAAAATTGCTGGTGCATCATAGGACAAATAAAGCGTTTCTAGTGATCAGCGATGCGAGCACGATGAGGTCTCATTATAAGATCACTTTGTCAGAACACTCGTTCTATTGGGGCCGACATTGCAGGGAAACAAAGAATTCTGGCGAAGAGCTTCTAGAGGATAGATTAATTTATTGAAGTTTGTCACAGCTGTAAGCCAAAGTTGTTCCGGATCTCCAGCAAATGTGGGCAGCAGGTCAACGCTCTGAGGTGGCTTGAACCTTTTCCCAGTGGTGACTTTAACCTTTCTCAGTGATGGGCAACTAGTTAACTAATTACTTAGTAACTAAAATCTTAACTAATTTTTTAGTTATCTTCATAGTTTAATTAAATATAAATAGTTTAATTAAAATGCTAGTTTAACTGAAATTTTGTAGTTAATAACTAAATAGTTTAACTGAAACTGTTTACTTGGTGTCCCGAATTCTCAATAACAGTCCCTTTTCAATCTATTATTTTCTGGGTCATTTTTTCAAAGCAAACTTTACAAGCCTGTGTTCCTGCAGTCTAGACTAAGACTTAAATATTAAATAGACAATACAATTAATGATTTCAATGGTTCATTGACTGATATGTTTTCTTTTTGCGAGCATCGTCTATGTTTTATGAACACATACCTGATACCTATAAAATAGTTGTAAAATTAGTTGCAAAAAGTTTAACTATACTTTTTTAGTTCAGTTAACTATTTCAGAAAGTTAGTTTGCAACTAAACGTTTAACTACTTATTTCTAGTTTAAATTTAGTTTTAGTTTAACTAATGTTTTTAGTTAGTTGCCCATCACTGCCTTTTCCCTACATTATCTATCAGCATGTCGAAAATTTATGACATATCTGTGCTAGGACCAGGACCATTAATGCTGAGCCCGTCATTAACAAAATCACAAGAAAGCATAAAAAACAATAGTACCAACACTAGGGATTTTTGTTTTTCTTTATCATGTATTGAAGGCTCTGCAGCTTTTATATATATATATATATATATATATATATATATATATATATATATATATATATATATATATATATATAGTGCTGGGTAAAATCGTTTTCAAAACGAATTGAAATCAAAATCAAAATCAATCATCAATTGAAAAATGAATTCAAATCAAAATCAAAATCATGGCTTTAAAAATGAATTCAAATCAAAATCAAAATGTAAATGATTCTCTAAATCAAAATCATTAAAATCACTTTTGCGAAGCTACAAAGCTACACTTAAATTGTTTGTCAGTCATCAGTCATCACGGTGACTCATAGTGGTGGGTTTTCAGCATAAGCAGTTTTTCAAATGATTCCAAGCCTATTTCGACGTGATGTAGCAATGAGCCCAGCACAGCTAAACAGTCGTTCAACTGGTGCAGATGATGTCAGTGATGTATCTCATGAAGGCTGTCTGGACAGCTGGGTACGACTGCAAGCTCGATAATGACTTGTCAGTTTCTGACAGATAGTTGATCGCCTTTAGCTTTAAGTTGTTAACAGTGGTACCAGTTCCAGGCAACTGACTTGTTGCTGTGTCTTCATCATAACCGTAATCATCATCACTGTAACCGTTCAGGTATTTCTAAAAACCGGGCAAGCCATACTGCCAGATACTGAGAGTAAGAACAAGTAAGACATCAACGCCAATGATACACGTTCATAAGGTATAAGCATGCAAGACCGCTGACCGCTGCGATGTGATGTGTGACATCTTTGTGCTGTTGTGAAACTTATGTTACAAATAAAAATGATTGTTATTTGAATATGTATTGAAATCATAAAAATCGCACTAAAATCAAAATCAAAATCAGCATTTACGAAATGATTTCAAATCAAAATCAAAAATCACAAATTTGATTTCAATTCATGATTTCAAATCGTACCCAACAACATATATATATATATATATATATATATATATATATATATATATATAATTCCTGTATAACCTCGCGTGTAGTGAATCGAAATGTGTTTCCTTCGCTCTGTCTACATTGAGGCGTGGTGAGGGTTTTAATTAAGCAGCAGAAGGCAGTCGAACAGGCAATCTTGGTCGAGACGTGGTGTCATTTATATATCTCAATCTGGAGAAACTTTCTCGTTAATAATGCAAGTTTTTCCGGTACCCAAAAGCATTGCTTGCCAGACTTTTCGCTTTTGCTGGCCGGCATGCAATTTTCCTTTTGCGCCAAGGACATTTTAAGACAATTATCTTCTTGTAAATTTAAAAATTTTACATGTATATAACCTCAATATACATCTTAATAGAAATGTGTTTTAACGTGGTTGTGTGTATGTTATGCCCGTGCAGTATATACTGCTAACAAATAATTTGGGGTGATGGTTATTTATTTAATGGTTGTCTCTCGTTTTCATGGGTCAACATTTTTTGTCAAATTGTTACAAATTAAAAATGTTTAAAATGTAAAAATACAGTTAGGACTTATTGTGAAGGTGTGTGTACTCGTATATAGTAATGAACACATTGTCTTGTCTCGTCTCGTCTCGTCTCGTCTTGTCGTGTCTTGTCTTGTCTTTAACCGTCTTCGCTCTGAAGAGTAGCTGCATTGTGGACTGTCTTCTTCCAAGTGTTGCGGTCTTCTGCTGTTCTTGTCGTCTGCTGAGTCCTATCCATTATTTTACGTTGTCTTCACACTTTGTTCTTCTTGTCGTCTGATCATTGAGTCCTATCCATTATTTTACGTTCATTCATTCATTCACACATTTGTTCATTGGTCAACATTCATTTTCATTGATCATTGCATTCATTCATTCATTCATTCATTCATTCATTCATTCATTCATTCATTCATTCATTCATTCATTCATTCATTCATTCATTCATTCATTCATTCATTCATTCATTCATTCATTCATTCATTCATTCATTCATTCATTCATTCATTCATTCATTCATTCATTCATTCATTCATTCATTTCATTCATTCATTCATTCATTCATTCATTCATTCATTCATTCATTCATTCATTCATTCATTCATTCATTCATTCATTCATTCATTCATTCATTCATTCATTCATTCATTCATTCATTCATTCATTCATTCATTCATTCATTCATTCATTCATTCATTCATTCATTCATGCATTCATTCATGCATTCATGCATTCATGCATTCATTATTTCATTCATCATTCATTGCAGAGATTCATGATTCAGATTCATGATTCCTATTATTTTGTTCTAGAGTCTAGACATTCCTGTTTGTTCTGAATTGTGTATATTATATTATATTGGAATGAGACTGTGTTGATTCAGGTGGGTGGGACGTCACTTTGACAAATGGATTTTGGTTCCACTCCATTTAAGGTGTCAGTTAAGAACTTGGAAGTCGAGAGATCTAGGGTTTGATAGATGGATTTGCCTGTCGACGATGACAGTCGCGATGGCACATAATTTGCTGATTTATTGGTGGCTTAATTTGGAACCTCGGGCTTCAAAGGAAGCGCTTTGAGAGTCGTCTCTCGTTTAATTAGTTGTCCATCGATCAATGTCTGACGTACCTTTGAGGTTCCTGGATTAACCTGGGAAAGTCGAACCCAGAGATCGCAGATGTTTCATGGGAAAAGCTTTTGTTTATAAACCTGTCATTTTTAAATATGTATTTTAAACAGTTTTAATGTGTTTCGCGATTAAGTTGATAATTGCTTTGATAATTGCCGTAGTTAACTCAAATTCTCGACACAGGATGATGACATGACCTATTGCTGCAGCTGTAATAACATTTTGATTAGAAACATATTGCAAGATCGTATAGTGCGGAATTCGTCGAGGTTCTTTGTAGTCGTAAGAGTGATATATCGCCGAAAGCTTTTAGTTCTGACAATTGACAAGAAACTCTTTGTTACCTGGATGTCGAGATTTGTGAATAAAAGGAGGACCGCCGACGCTCGAGAGAGAGAGTGCTCAGCGACCATTTGAATGTCAACTTGCGTCTCGTTCCGCCAATACGCTAAAGTTCTTATCGCACAATAGGTCCTCCGTAATTAACTGTTCTTTTTCTTAATGTTTCCAGTAGGGCTCTTTGCTCCCTGCTTTATCTTATGTGACTCATTCATTCGTTTTCTTTGCTTTCCAATCGAAAGATTAAGCGCGTAAGAATAAGGAGCTAGTACTGTACTACTTTTGTACTACTTTCCAAAGCGCTATACAAATTGACGAGATTTTATCGACTTATATATATATTAATATATATAAATTATATATATAATCAATATTGCTAAGACAAAGGTAATGACACTAAAAGACAAGAACTGCACCATAAAAATTCAGGATACAATATTGGAACAGTTACCTAGGGTCCATCATATCAGACGACACTATTACTTACTTACTTCCAATTAACTATTTAAAACGGCTGTAAATGCTGCTCATCTTCTTTGTCATTGTCCAGCTTTCGCAGCGACCGGCCACACCTAGTCGAACTTTGGTGTCCACTGGGATGCTGTGACTTTTACATATCCCGTTTAGTGATGCTCCTGCCGTTCGTCCATTATTCAGTATGCTTCTCATTTCAGCTTTGCTTGAAGTGTCGTCTGATATGATGGACCCTAGGTAACTGTATCCTGAATTTTTATGGCACAGTTCTTGTCTTTTAGTGTCATTACCTTTGTCTTAGCAATATTATATTTTCTGCCTATTAAGTCCATCCTGGACACAGGATCTTACAATTCAGCATTTGAACCTCCGATGAACATGATATAAGCTGCGTATATTAAATTTTAAAGCATTCACCCTCCCATTCTCCCACGCTTTGCTTTTAAAGACTAGCTTATAGAAGCCTCGGTTGGCTTTTCAGCCGCGGTTGGTCCGGCCGTCGGCCTCGCCTCATTTCATCACACAATTTTTTTTTTAGTAGGTACGATGTACCCATGAAACAGCCAGTGCTTTTATCGTTACCTTTTCCGCCGTTACGTTAGAGAGCTACGGCGTAATAATACAGCCCTGTCTAACTTTTTTGACATTCAGCCAATTTGACATTTCAGCCACCTATACTTTTGTTTTCTGTGAATGAACACCAGTCACACCATTATAAAATTAAATTATATCTTGGAAAACGATTCTAATTAATATTCTAAGCAAGCTGACTGAAGCTGTATGTTGTTATTTAATGATCAGCTGCTAACAGTAACTATTTAATGCAAGGTCACGCTTTGCTTTTAAAGACTAACTTATAGAAGCCGAGGTTGGCTTTTCAGCCGAGGTTGGTCCGGCCGTCGGCCTTGCCTCATTTCATCACACAATTTTTCTGACTCTCGTTGATAGTAGTAGATACGATGTACCCCGATACAGAAAAAAAGAGTCATATGAATGCAGTTTATTGCAATTTTCTGAATTTCATTAACACTTTGTGTTTTGATAATCTTGGCCTATGTTGTCTGATTTGAATATCATCAGAAAAGTTATAAGATTTCGGGTTTCGTTTATTCGATGCTCAACAGGTCAAAATTTCATTAGGCGAGGACGAGCCTCACCTTACTACAGAATAGTTTAAGCTTGGGTGGGCGCAGTCATCTTTTTGTGACCCAGAAGCCCAATAGATAATATTGACTTAATTTGTCCAATCACATGTCCATCCAATCTCTTAATATTTATATGAATCGCTTATAAATAATTTATGATGCGTGGAATTAATTTAAATATTTGACTGACGTATATTGCCTAAAGAAACGGTCTTGCTCGAGTATAAAACTTTGTCTGGAAACCACTTCAAGTCTTTTTAGTTCTTGTTTTCCAAGTCACTCCCTTAACACTTTTGCCGACTCAGTGTGTATTTGGCTTTTCATCTGGTTAATTCGGGTTTTATAATCTCACTTCCAGTTCTATGTCCATATGGTCATAGAACTGGAAGTGAGATTATAGAACCCGAATGTGGCACGTGTTTTACTTTGCTGGTAGGCCGTTTTGCTTTTGCTGCGTTAAAGATGAAACACCTCATAATGATGACGGAATAAAGAATGCACTCATAGAAGAATACGATAAACTCGGTCCCATAACGTAAGTAACCAAAATTATTACTAATTCGTCTGATTTGTCTGAAATCGTTTGTTTAAAATCGTTTATTAAACTGGTCAACATCAATTTTAATATCTAATTTGATTGTGCTAAATTCCAAAATCACATTAGTTTAGCTCAATCAGATCAACTTTTTAAGCTCTCGCTACATCATGCTTTTATATCTATATGTATGTTTAATTCACGTTATGCAAATTGCATCCTTATTTCTTTAAATGAACAAATTTCAAATAGATTATATATGCTAATTTCTGACTAACTGATTGATTTTTTTCTGCATGTAATGAAAGTAGGGTTCCATGTCATTTAATCCAGTCACTTAATCCTCGCCACTTAATCCCCGGCACTTAATTCCAAGTCTTTTAACCCAGAGTCTTTTAATCCCTGTGCACTTGATCCCAAGACACTTAAGGCTATTGGAAAACGTATTAAATGGTGTAATAAGAATTAAATAACAAATATTTGTGTTACAAAAACATAACCCTAGCCCTAAAGCTAACCCTACACCTGACCTAATTTTGCAGCTCTGGCCTTAAACTCCAAGGCGGTGAATTGAAGGAATCAAGTGTCACGGGATTATTTGCTAGGTGATTAAAAGACTTCGGGATTAAGTGACGAGGATTAAGTGACTGGATTAAAAGGCTGTCACCGAAATTAATTCGGCCAGAAAAGAAGCCTGTTGTTTCTTACTAGATCTGCGGCGAATACACCCTTGTCACTAACAAGAATCAAAAAGAACACTTGTTTTGAGACTGGGGTCCGCGGTACCATAAGGAGACCGCCGAGCGGGTTCAGAGGGTTCTAGATTAATGGCTTTAGCCACCTGCGTCGCTGCTTGCCTGACACCGGAGATCAGCGCCGGGCCCGAAGCTCGAAATCGAGTATGGGCGAACCTTTACCTTTTACCATAATGGTGAACTTTGGTGACATGTTGGGACAACAGTCTGGGTTCACCAATGTTTTCTGTGCATGTGGAATATCGGGGACAAAGTTCGGCATTACACAAAAGACTGGCTTGTAAGGGAGAACTTGGTGACTTACAGAGCAAAGAACCTCATAAACAAATTTCTGATGGACAAAGACAAGATACTTTTCGTGCCGTTGCACATCAAGCTTGGTTCGATCAAACAGTTCACCAAAGCTATGGAGAAGAATGGTGGCTGTTTCACTTACCGTCCGCTTCCGCCCCTGCTAACATCAGAGGTCCAGAGTTAGAAAACTCAATTAACAAGGCGGAACTGGAAGCATGGAAGGCTTTTGTTCTGATCGTTAAGAACTTTATTGGCAACTGTATAAGGCTAGGCATTACGCATAGCTTGTCACTATTATGTTGAATGCTTTGAGAAACCTCGGATGCAACATGAACATCAAAATCAATTACTAATTCTCTAATATGGATCGGTTTCCTGCAAATCTGGAGTCAATTGAGCGACGAGCAAGAAGAGAAATTTCATCAGGACATTAGGGAGATGGAGATCAGGTATCAGGGAAGCTGGGATTCAGTTATGATGTCTGATTGGACTCTAAACTTCTAAAGAGAGATATCCTAACGCTGAGCATTCTAAAAGTTCGAAGAGACGGAAGTTCTTGCCCTGAATTTTTTAATTTTTAACAATGTTGACTTATTCAATTTAAGTGTACTCACCTCTATCAATGTTTACTATACAGTGTTAACTTCCGTAACATTAAATAATTGAATTGTGCTAGAAAACGACTTTTATAACTTAAAAACATATTCTGGAAGAGAAATATAAAAATTGATCAATAACGTTAAAAAGTGCATTCGACTTAGTTATAAGACTAGATTGTTAAAAATCGAATTAGCACAAAAAACTTGATCTAATACAAAATAACGAGTGTCGTTTTCAAGTTTCTAAATAAAAGGTAAAGGTAGGTTCCGTACTCGAGTCCGAGCGTTGGGTTCCGGCGCTTATATCCGACCTGGGCAATAAGCGACGTGGGTGGTTTAAGCCTGGGGTAGGTTGGCATTACTTTCCCCAGACCCACGTTTTGCCTTCGCAGCTTAACGCTGCTCCTCGGTTTACCACCGCCCTCTAGCGATTAAGGCTGGGTTGACCTTCGTGCTTCTGCGGGGATCGAACCCGCGACTTTCTGCACCATCACCAAGTGTTGTTGCCACTCTGCTAGCTTTCCGACCCTGCTAACTGCCCGCTCCAAATTTAAAAGTGCTAAATTGTCCTGGATAAGTTGAAAAATCTTTAAGAAAAAATTGTGTGGCCCAATGATATTGCAATTAATAAAAATTTAATGTAACAGAATATTTGTATAGTGTCTCTTCTGTAGAATCACTCAGAAGCGCTCTCTTTGTGATTATTGCATCTTGGCAAAGAGAGAAATTTTAAGTAATTTAAAAAAGGCCATTGAATTAATGAGTTGCTAAGCTACGCAAACTGGTGTCAAGGACATTCCAAATCTCGTTTCAGGATCTAGGAGGTCGTGTTTGGGGCACACTGAGGAGATCCTGGGTTGTGGACCGAAGACATGGCCGATCAAGGAATAGAGCTAAGAGGATGGAGTAGCTCCATCTATGACGGAGCGGTACAAATAAGAGAGAATACTTCATGTGGCGCTGTGGTTTTCAAGGGATCCTGGTTTTGCACCTGGATTGCTCCCGCGACCCGTTAGAACATTTGTTCCTAAAACTTATGCATTTAAGATTATACTTTTGACTTTAGTTTTGGAGAAGTCTCTGCAATTGTTTTCCTCGTTCTTCTAGTGGTGCTGTGGTTTGCAAGGGATCCTGGTTTTGCACCTGGATACGCCTCACTTTTCAAAGAAGGGTTAGCTGATAAGCAAATATTTAACAGCAGTAATCAGAAAACTAGCTGATGATATTTTTTCTCACCTGTACTTCTTCGCATATACATATATAGCTGGCAAATAATTATAATAACTTATACTGAAATAAGTCGACTTCACTGAGTAACTGCTACTATGCCCTATAGCAAAGTGAGTGTGCTGATTCTAAATCCGAAGTCGAAATTATTAACCGGCATATCTCACTGACCACACAAAAAGCTAACACGCGCGCCAACCTTATTCTCCGAAGTTTCCTATCGAGATCTCCGTCAGTACTTATGCGGGCTTTCATAACCTACGTTCGACCCCTTCTCGACTACTGCATCCCAGTCTACAACCACCGCACAACTAATAACATTACTAAATTCGAATCTGTACAAATAAACTTCACCAAACGCCTACGATGATTTGACAACATCCCAATTCCAGCAGAGACTTACTATGCTTAACATTGAGCCTCTGGAACTTCGTAGAATATGAATTTTTCTTACGCAAGATGACATACGTCGCTTATTTTCCTCTCCCTACCTTGTAACCAGAGGACATTGCTTCAAACTCTATAAATCATCTTCCCGCATACATCTTCCCGCATAGATCCTGTGAAATTCTGCTTCTTTAACAGGGTCATTCATCCCTCTAATGATTATTTTAAGCTATGAAATTATTGCTAAAAGACAAATTATTGGCTCATTCAGAAAGAAATGAGATAAACGCTGCTTCGCAAAATTTGTAACGTTCTGCAACTGTTTATCCTGTTCCCATCTCCCCGAAAAATGCAACTACGATCTGCCTGGAAATGCGTGCTTACTAACGCCTAAACCATGTGTTTGTTATATTAATTAATTATCTAGGTTATTGAAATTGTTCTTTAGTCACAGAGTTATATAGACATTAGATCCTAATTTGGGCGCAGGTCAGAGACAAGCGGTTAAGGAGAGAAAATCTTCTAATAGCTCCAGCCAATCACGTCAAGCAATATTTATATTTCAACACTGGGGAAACCCCGTAGTAAGCAGTGGCGGCTCTAGGATTTGGCAAGTGGGGGGCCGTTGGGGTGGCAACTTCTAATCATGGGGGCAACCATTTGTTGTTTAATGTATGAATATGAATTTTTCATATGAATTTTTCATTTTTCATATATATGAATATGAATTTTTCATTTTTCGTGCCCCCCTATTGAGTGCCTCCCCCCCAACTGGGGAGGCACTCAATAGGGGGCACGGGCATCCCCGGTGGAGCCGCCACTGCTACGAAATAACAACATAATTGCCCAAACAGCAACATGTTCAAGTATCATTGGCAGCTAGGTTTAAATTTTAAATATATTTTTGGAGGGGCTGTATATTAGGCAGGGTTGGACCCTCACCCCAATTTCTTACATTGTGCATGGATGGTTTTATTGAGGAATAAAAATGCAAAACATCCATTGCAATTTGACAAAAGCCACAATTACGTGACTATACGCAAACATTGTATTTCTCAACACTGTATTTCTCAATGCCGGATTGAAGTACCAGCGATTGACACCCTTCGGTATTAGAAACCTATTGATACTCTTCGGTATTAGATATGGTGATATAGGCTACGGGATTTTACGTCGATCTAAAAATAGTGAGCGGCGGGTAGAGGCGGGTTGCCGTAATTGGCTGGAGCCATTAGAAGGTTTTCTTTCCTTAACCGCTTGTTGTCAGAGTCACTTAGTTACATAGACATTAGACGTATCTGCGTCCCTTTGGACGCAGACACTTACTCACTTTGTTCGACCTACTTCGTTTTATTTACGACACACTACTAACAACTACTTGGAGTGAAAGTCAGATGGCATAGGTTGTGGGAAATAACCATTGTCTTTCGTAACAACACTTCCAAAGTGATAATTGAAAATATTATTTCCAATAAGTTTAGGCTATAGCGAACCAACCTGCCCTATTCAGTATTCAATCAGTCAACTTAGTTACATACACATTAGACATCTGCGTCCCTTTGGATCACTCACTTACTTACTAAGCTTCTATGGCACCACTATCATAATGTCAAGGACCTAAGTCGATGGACAATTATTCAAATACTCTTACTGTATTGGTGCGGTATGCGTGATAATATTGTTTGTTTGGAGCACTTGTCGATAGAACTTAGTTTAGAATTGATTTAGCTGTTTTGCTGAGTAAGAGCAATCAACAATTTCGACAAATTTCGATGACTTATCAAGTTATCATCCATAATTTAATTTGATGGGACGCGAAGAATACAGTCATTTACTCAACATTTACTTTTAGCTACGTCACTGATGGCGTTCCTGCCATTCTCGTTTCGATCATCCTATTCGCTTGGCCGTCTCAAATACCCAAATGGATGTGTTTTCGCTCTAAAGATGGCAAGAATTTTAAGTTTCTCGTTCGCAGTATTTTTTTGGTGCCTAAAGAAACTAGCTCCTTTATCGTGTCTGTTGCACAAACTAATCAAAGTGATGTCAAATTAAACACAAATGATGACGCTATAAAATAGTTTGCCAGTCGAAGAACTTATAGAAATACGCTAGTATTTCTATAAGCTCTTTGACTTGTCATTTTCCCAGTCAAAAATGACAGGTAGAATTTTAGAATTTTTTTAGAATTTTATTTTATTACCAAATTTTTTTGGCAAATGCTAAAGCATTCTGCGCAATTAATTATTGTCCTTAACTCGCCGCCTTTGCCTTCAACCGAGTTAACGCCCATTCACAGCTGAGGCGCTTGGTACAGAAACAGAAAGGTGTCAGCTATTTTTCGAAAACTGTGATCAAATACACGAATTCTGCGAAAAGATATAATAGTATCTATATGGAATATGATTTAAATCATTTACGCAGTTCTAAGGAGAAATGTGGGTCACACAAAGACACGGTCGTCAAATTAATTAAATAATTGATTAATTAATTAAAATAATTGATTTAATAACAATAGCTCTTTCTTTGTCATTTTCCCAGTCAAAAATGACAGGTAGAAATTTAGAATTTGTCTAATGCATATTCACGTCGTCAAAAAATCGTCGTTAAACAATTTTCCTCGATATCCATAGGTGTTGATGGTTATTAGTATGGTTGCGATATCTGGTGAGGGCAACGTACAACTGTCCATGAACAAAGACTAGTTATGGCAAATAAACGTAGCGGGGGGGGGGTTGTGCGGGTTTGAGAGCGGGGATTGGGGCCGGTGAGGGCGGAGCAGAGATGGCTGGGGAAGGCGGTTGGGAGGAGAGATGGGGGTCGGGGAGGGAAGTTTGGGAGGAGGAAATAAGTTGTGCGTGTTTCGAGTTATGGAACCGGGGGTGGAGCCGCGGTGGGCGTAGGGCGGGATGGGTTGGAGGTCGGAGTGCGGGGTAGGGTTGGATACTTGGGTATGGAGTTGGATCGGAATGGTTGGATAGGGGTGGTTGTGAGAAGGATGGGGAGTTTTGAGAAAAGGAAAGGGTGTTGTGCGTGTTTTCTGAGCGGGGGTTGTGCGGATTTGGGAACAGAGGATTTAGTACGGGATGGGTTGGGGTCTGGGTGCGAGGTGGGGTCGTGGTGTGGAGTTGGGACGAAGAAGGCGTAAAACGTGCAATCAATCAAGACGCTTCGTTAGGCTGCATTGAGGACGCTTCGTCAATCGCTCCGTCGATTACAAAGTTTGGTTGCCTATGGCGACGATGTCGTCCAACATCTGCCCTGCCTTGTAGCATGACTGACACAATGGACAATGGAAATTATTATTTAAGCTATATACATTCGTTTACAGATAAGAGAGCAACCAGGGTTCCCGCAATGCTCGATTGGCAGACGGTCAGCACTAAACTCCCATGGGGGCCTTTGCTCTTGCTTGGAGGAGGTTTTGCTTTGGCAGAAGGATGCGAAGTAAATTTGCTGTTGACTATCAATCATAATAATCATTAATTTAAATCGCAAAATATTACAGTCAGAGTTAGTTTGCGCACTATATTATGGCTTCAATATGAATTGTCTGCAACCTAAATAGCAGTGGTAGGACAAACCATTTGTTAATTGCTCTTTACTATAGACCTATGATTATAAATTGTTGCTTGGCTGTTACAAAATTCAAGACCGGAAAATTAAAAGCGGATCAGAATTATAAATCGTCATAGCAGAAGAACTGTATACTTTGTTTCTACATTAATTTGAACGCAGGTTTCGGGTTTAGCTGACCTGATTGGCGAGCAACTGGCGGCGTTGGGAGTCATTCCGCCATGGGCAATCGCACTCGTAATCACAATAATGGTGTCGTTTGTTACGGAGATTACTTCGAACTCGGCAGTCATATCTCTTATGCTCCCTATTCTTGAGGCTATGGTAAATATGTTTAGTACAATAGCGTAACTAGCTTGCATACTATCTCCATTTAAGGAGAGCAAAAGCAATTAACTCTTATAACTAGTTTGCCTTGATGATGAATGACGGCACTAACCGATCGACACTGATCTAACTTGAGAAAAAGTATGAGGACTTCACTGTCTTCACGTTTACAAGACACGTCTCGATGCTGCTTATATAAAAATTGACAGAAGAAGGCAGGCAATGATTCGCTAAAACTCGAGCAAATGTCATAAAGCTGCAATAAAAAATAACTTTCCAAAATATGCAACTTTATCATGCATGCGTCATCGTTTTTCATTCTGATTTCAGGCGAATGATCTCGGCATTAATCCACTTTACCTTATGCTTCCAGCTGGCATGGCAGCTTCTTATGCCTTTATGCTCCCAATTGCTACTCCTCCAAATGCCATCGTCTTCTCGTATGGCTATCTCAAGATCATCAACATGGTTCGCTTGAGACATTTGATTAAAACTAATTAATTATTCCATAGTTAATTAATTATAATATTATCAATTGTAACCAAATGATGAATATAATGATGAATGTGATGCTGACTGATGATGATGATGATGATGACGACGACGACGATGATGATGCTTATTATTATTATTATTATTATTATTATTATTATTATTATTATTATTATTATTATTATTATTATTATTATTATTATTATTATTATTATTATCATCATCATCATCATCATCATCAACAACAACAAATCAAATCAGTGCGTTTGATGACAGCTGGCAGTTCGCTGGACACGTCTTTGGCACGCAGGTTTCGATGGGGCCAAAGATTTCTTCCTTCGTGCCGCAGTGTTCGCTGTGACCGCAGGTGACGCACTGGGTCTTGTTTTCCTGGCCACAAGCAGTCACTCCTCGTCGGGTCCCAGATGCACTGGCATCCAGTGGGAGGGATTGTTCAAGGGCCAATCTGTTCGTCAGCTTTTTTTTATTTCGGTTCGTTCACGGCTGTACGGCACGATCCGTCTTCTACGACATGTTCATTGAGAGCATTCTCCTCATTATCGACATCTGTTTTCTTGTCTGTGTGTAAGGCGTTTTCGCTTCCACTGTCGTCGTGAAATTCGCCACTCGTTGTCGGCGTTTCTCGTTGAATTCCAGACAACCTTCTCACCGGACACGAACGCGCGACATTTCTCTGTCAACAGCAACTCATTTACAAAGTCCTGGTCGTCTGGGGTCGAGCAGGACTCGCTGCTGCGGCTGCACCGGCGCCGCGCCTCCTTCAGCTCGTGCTTCTGCTCGCGCTTTCTCATCCGCCGTTCTTCAGCGCCTGATGCATCTGGCTCACACTCTGATTCACGACGAACATCGCCTTGTCGATCTGCTCGCTGAAAGATACGGACTTATTGAAGCACTGCTGGAAGCGGACCGGACCGTCTTCGAACACCTCGGACTCCGTGTCGCTGCACGTCACGGCACTGACGATCGAGACTGAACGACCACGGACTAAGAGCATCGCTGGACTCGGACATCGACCGCTGCTTCAGAATACCGTGCAGCTTTGGAGATCTCTCGTGTAAGACAACGAATTCGCCAGGAAAAACATCTACTAGTTCTTTCTCTTCGGCCTTGGTAATCTTCTCATCTTCATAAGCACATCCCGGAGGTTAAGCAGAGACCAAATCCAAAGCATCCAGCTGTCTTTTTTACGCCGACTACGTTCGTAAAATCTCTCACATCAAGATGCTGAAAGCTGGTTCCAATGAAGTATGCATGCCACGTTACTTGTGACTTTTCTGCTTCGCAATCGTCAACACGACGTTCATTTCGGAAGCATCGATGTGACAACCGTCCTCCACAAACCGACATTTGTTGCCAAACTTCAGGCAACACTGATAATGCAACAGTGGCAATTCATTTTCCATTGACGTAGAATTTCTTGGGAATATCTGACAATTAGAGATGCATCTTTGCCATTCACTTTTCTAACATTAAATATGAAAGTTACAGAAGCCTTATCCTCGAGGCAGGAAGGGCATAACTTGAATGTTCAACATTGGTGTAGGACAGATTGTCATTGTCTTCCACTGATCAAGATCTGAAACATCAGCGGAGTTCTCAAAAATTCTCTCAGCGGAAGGCATATTTTTTAGATTGCCATCAGGACCACTGTTTTCTTCTGCGTATTCAATTAATTTCTTATCTGAAAAACATCCATTCATCAAAGACTTGCAAAATTCACTGACTTCTATTTCATTATCCGTCATCTTTACACATTTACCATCTCGGAAACATGTAGTGCAACTGTTATCAGTTTCTTCGTCGAAACAGACCATATCCTTGCAAGACACGTTGCTGCATTCAGCTCACTTCCACAGTTTGCCTTAATGAGAGCGTCAACTTGAATCGGTGGCTTCGTAGGCGTAAAAGGTTCACTCACAGCGATTGGATGCAGCTCTGGCAGGTTTTTGGTTTTGGACAAAAACACCTTTAAAGCGTTATTGAATTGGATGGCTGAGAGACGCTGGAACAATGATGATTATTATTATTTATTTATTTATTTATTTCTAGATGATTTTTAAACGGTTTTGGCTAAAATCAAGAGCGATTTACAGACGTTTAAGATAAATGCGTCTTGAGGGCAGTCGTTCAAGGGATTGAGATGTCACTGAGGCGGGAAGAGAGTTCCAGAGAAGGGGTTGCCGCGTGTCACGGATCTTTCCCCCAGCATCACCGTCCTGGACGGAGGAGGGACATAAACAATTCGCTTGTTTGATCGCAGCTGCTTACGACAGTCAGTCGGCATCGGCCGCTGTATGAGAGCAGAAATGTACTCCGGGCAGAGAGGGTCGTGCAGTGCTCGGAATGTGACCATACAGCGTTTGTTATACGCTCCGAGATCTTCAACCAGTGTAGCCGTTTCTTTAGCAAAGGAGTCACGTGATTCGCGCTAAAGATCAATTAGCGTTTATTGAAGACGGTCAAGCTGATTATTATTATTATTATTATTATTATTATTATTATTATTATTATTATTATTATTATTATTATTATTATCATCATTATTATTATTATTATTATTATTATTATTAATTTTTTATTCTACTACTACTACTACTACTACTACTACTACTATTACTACTACTACTACACTGGACAACAAACCTTTACAAAAATAATGTAATAGAAATAAACTATCCATTTCCTATGAATATTTCTGTGATGAACACGAATATGCCATTTGTTAAATTTGTGAATTCGCTACGTCAGATCTACTGTATTTTTTAATATATGCAAATGATTGTTTATAACACAAAACCCATGGCTACAGTTATATGCCTATGGTTAATACTTTAAGATAAGTTGTGATTAAGTAGAATTTAAGATAATTTTTTAAATCTTGATCTTTACCTTAAATTTCTTCGCCTATCTCTTGTATATCTGTCCGGTAGCATCTTAGCGGAGTGTCCAGCCAGCATGTTGCTTGACCATTTTCACTGGAATCTTTGCTCCATTGCTGCACTGTCTTGAACACGTTCGCCATGTTCATCGCTAACCATACCACAGTCATCTGTGGAGAAATCTACACGGGCATGGAATAAATGGATCTTCAGAGACATGTTACAGCCAAGTTTATGATACATTTTCTTCTACAAGATCCTTGTAATCTTCTGCCCGAACAGCACCGAGAAAGTTTGTAGATCATTAGTGCTAATTAGGCGTTTCTTCTCTTCTATCTCTTCCATACTTCTTCGTTTGTTGTGTTTTTCAGTCCAGCTGATTTTATCCATTCTTCGCCAGATCCACATTTTCGAATTCATCTAGTCTCTTTATGTCTTCATTTCTGTCACGTTCTGATCAACAGAGTGTCACTGGCCAGATCAGTGTTTTGATCGAGCGTTTTTCAGATTTTTGTTAAAATTTCTTCTCAGTAGTTTACTTCTGTTCGTAAAGGCTCCTTTCGCCATGGCTATTCTCTTTATTTCTTTACGACACATGGCGTTTGTATTCTTCCACCTGTTATTTTTCCACTCCATCAATGATTATTTTTATTTCTCCACCGTGTCTGCTGAGTTTCATTGCCTTTTTAAAATTTATTTTCATTCCGTATTCATTTGATGTTGCATTAAGAGAGTCCACCGCCCTCTGCACTCCTGGTCATCAGCAAACCTGCAATCTTGGTCATCAGCAAATCTCTTATAATTTAACCACATACCACTACTCCATCTTCTATGTTCTCAAAGGTTTCTCTTATGAGTTCTTCTTGTGTAGGTATTGAACAGCAACGGTTAGAGAGGGCATCCTTGTCTTATCATCTCCTCAGTGCTCCTGGTTCAGAGTCTTTTATATGCGAAAAGTTGAAAAAGAAATTGCACTACATGCTGTAAGAATGGACTTGCAAACAGAATGTAGCTGTTGAAGAGAAAAACATGATCAGTGATGAAAAACGTCTGCTACCACCCTTTCACATCAAACTAGGTTTGATGAAGAACCTCATGAAGGCCAGCATTCCGAGGCACACATGAAAAGTCGGTTGACTCAGAGAGGCAAACGCCAAAGATGGAGTTGTTGTGAGTCCTAAGATTCGAGAATTCTTCAAATTCTTCAATGATGATACCAGTTCAACAATTTTCAGCAGAGCGAGGCGAAACGAAGCGTTGTGCTATAAACTTTCTCAGGAATGTTAGGGCAGAAATGTATAAGAAACTAGTTGAAGAGAACTACTGTAGTTGTATGAGAAACTGCAAAGTGTCTCTTCTACAGATCCACATCCTTCATCCCCACCTGGACTTCTTTCCTGACAACTTTGGTATGGTTGCATGATGAACACGGAGAACGTATTCAGAAGCAAATCGCAACAATGATATTAAGAAATTGATCCATGACCATTTTGATCGACACTACCTCGAGATGCCTCCGAACAAGAGACAGGCAAAGACATACCAAGGTGCGAGAGGAAAATGACAATTTTCACAAGCTTGGCCGCATAGTCACAATTAGACTCGAAAATGAGTTAGTGCGATCCAGTTCTTTGCAGAATTTCATTCAATCTCTCCAGCAATTCTTATGTGACCTGTGATAAAATTGGCAAACCAGGAAAAAATATCAGTTTTATTTTTAACGACCCTCCCTGGGTTTCTATCTTCTAGTCCGCCCGTGTATCCACTCAGCCTCGCGGGCTGAGATAAGGCGAGCAGAAGGACAGAATAATTGGCGACAACACCGAGCGAAAGTTTAATACGTGTATATTTGAAGCTTCATCATAAAAGTTAACCATGTGAACATAAAGCACTATTAATCATTGAATAACTAAATTAAATCAAATCAAATCAGCAATGCCGTTTTATACACTGTACTTCTATCTAGACTTACTCAAACATTTCTAGACTTACTCAAACATTTCTCGATAAACCTTCGTCAAACGAAACAGCGATGACTTCCTCTCCCCAGGATGCATTGGCTTTCCCTATCAAATTGGCTATCCCTATCTCCTTCACTCCGTCCACCGTAACGGGCAGTAACTAACAATTAAACCTCCGCCGAAACCCAGAGGAGAAACAGGAGCCGAACAAAGTCAAATCCAAGAAACAACCCAATAAAATAAAACCTAGATTTTCGTCTGCAGCCTCCTATATACCCGTTGCCCAGCACGCCCACGTCTTCCCTGCTTCCTCTGCTTCCCAACCGCCGCCCCTAATGGTCCATGATCATTGCTCCGCCTGTTGTCGGTGCCTTATGCTATCTAGCCAAATAGTACTGATGCAGCATAAACGATATATATATATATATCATATTAAAATCGTTATTCTGTATGTCTGTTACCTTCAAGCGTTCTCATTGGTTGACTATTGGTAGACCTTACTGGTAGTCCTTACGTCGCGATGCGTTCGAAGACGTTGCTATTGGTAACAATTGTTCGTAGTTTAGCACGGTTTAGTCGAGTCATTGCAGCGTCAGAGGGGTGGGCGTGCGACGACGTTGCTATTGGTAACAATTGTTCGTAGATTGCGGAAGTTGCCCAATTTTAACGTACATTTTAACGTACACAAAAAATACGTGTACAGCGTCACAGTTGCGTGATTTTAACGTACATAGGCCTAATTATTACGTGGTGCAGAGCTTGGCTAGGTGGCGTATGTACAGTACATCATTGAAACGTTGTTCAGCATTAATTCAATGATTGGGTTTTAGTATTATCCTGCACTGCGAGCGAAGCGAGCGCGAGCGAAGCGAGCATCTTTCTAATATATATATATATATATATATATATATATATATATATATATATATATATATATATATATAGTCAAAGTGTTTGTGACTGCGACTCTCGACACGATTAGAAGCTTGGTTCTCTAGCTGCGAGATTCTTCGAGTTTTCGATGTTTTTTCTTTGGGGGCTTTCTTCCAGTTCTCGACTTTCTTTACTGGCTAAGCCTTGGGCAGCTGATTTTAATGTTGGTGTGTTTGTTTCTGTCCGGATCTACGCGTTTTCTGCGTTCGTTCATTTCAGTTTTCAGGTATGTGTAGCTTAGTTTACCCCCACTCACTTGGCTTTAGGAAACCCGCCCGCACATACGTTAATGCACCTATTGCATTTGCATTGCTTAGGCGGTCACGCTCTGATGGAGTCAGGGCCTAGTCAGCTATCGCAGAAACGCTCTGGGCTCTGCTCTGCCTGCAGGACGGTCAGGCGGCTCCATTGCAGTGACGGCAAAGTTCACCTACCTGGGCCCCACTCCAACCCCTGCCCCGGCTCTAATTAACTACCATTGCACTTGGGCAGCGAAATGACCGATCCTGTCTCCAATGTACGCTCAAATTCTTGCAAACGCGAACTTAGCACACCTACATTGACGGTCGCTAGTTCGTCGTCCACAGAGACAACACCTAACAACAACGACGGTGACGATCACTCTGTTTTCCAACCTGCCAATTACAAGCGCAATAGCGAAACACGTGCCTAAGTCGGGGAGAGCTGCCGGTTGCCAATTGCTAACCGACATCATAAAAAATTCTAGTCGACCCGTCCATCATTGACCACTGGCGGGAACTAATCTGCTTTGCCCCCTAACTCTGAAGCAAACGGCTAGCGGGGGAAGAGACACAACCAGTCCTCTGCATTTAAAAGGCGAGTGCAGAATTTTCATGCAGAGCTACGCGAGAACCTCCAGTCTCTTTCAGATGCCAGACAAACTCTTCCGACTAAAGCAAATAGAAAGAGCAGAGACCAGATGCTGGCAGTCTCTGTGTCCTCCAAGCTAGAGGACGGGAACATAAGGGCTGCAGTCAGAATCCTCATGTCAGACGAGGAGCCGGTTACTCCTGACTCTCAGACGTATCAGGAGCTGCTGAGGAAGCACCCTACGCCACCGGAAGGCCGAGCTCACATGCCACCGGCCAGTGATTGCACTCCCCTCCAGGTGTCTGAGAAGGACGTTAGGAACAGAATTCGCTCATTCCCCGCTGGGTCATCCGGAGGCCCAGATGGATTTAGGCCACAAATTGTGGCGGAGCTCATCGCCTGCCCCGAGGCTGGCAGCAGGCATTCAGCTGTTACGGGCTTAATAAACCTGTTGCTTTCGGGAACATGTCCCGACCAGGTCCGACCTATCCTCTTTGCCGGAACTTCCGGCCTACGGATGCCTATCCTATGGGAACCCCAGTGTCCTAAAATTTGGCGAATTTCTTTTGACCTCCCAAATGGGCACCCAACAAGAAGACCCATTTGGCCCTCTACTATTTTGCCTACCACTCCAGCCCATTCTGAGAAAAATCCTCCATCGGGCCCTCTCCTCAAACAGTCCACCTGGGATCGCCCACTTGTCCTCAAGGAATTTAATGATCTGCTCCAATCCGACCAACGGCACAGGCACGCCTTAGGGCCATTTAAGCGGAGCACGCCGGGGACTGGCTGTACGCGCTGCCCATCGCTTCCTGCGGACTGCGCATGGACGACTAGACAGTCAGAATCATCGTCGGCCTCCGCCTCGGTGCCAACATCTGCGAGCGACAAACATGCCTCTGCGGAGAACAGGTCTCTGAAATCGGATTCCACGGGTTGTCCTGCTCGCTTGGCCCAGGTCGGGTGCCACGTCACACAATGATAATGACGTGGTTTATCGGGCGCTATCTCGAGCCGGTATTCCATCTGCCAAGGAACCATCCGGTCTTTCGCGATCTGATGGTAGAAGACCGGACGGCCTCACTCTGATCTCGTGGCACGCCGGTCGCAGTCTAATTTGGGACGCAACCCTGTCAGACACAGTTGCTGCCACCCATCTGTCCACTACATCTTTGTCAGCAGGCGCGGCTGCTGAGTCAGGCGCGGCTGCTGAGGCAGCAGCCGTTCGCAAAACAGCCAAATACGCAGACCTAACAACCGATTACATTTTCTTGCCATTGGTCTTTGAGTCCCTCGGCCCATTAGTCACGACGCATAGCTCTTCATAAAACAACTAGGTCGTCGCATTTCCGAGTCTTCCGAAAGGGAGTTTTTTATTTCAGCGTTTATCTATAGCTATCCGACGCTTCAACGCAGTATCTGTTCGAGGAACGTTTCCCGTTGCAAGCTTTGAAGAACCAGACGAGAGTTGACGCACACTATTTTTTGTCTTCGGACAATTTTTTGTCATAAGACCCTCGGGAATTAAGTACCGAGGCATATATATATATATATATATATATATATATATATATATATATATATATATATATATATATATATATGTGTGTGTGTGTGTGTGTGTGTGTGTGTGTGTGTGTGTGTGTGTGTGTGTGTGTGTGTGTGTGTGTGTGTGTGTGTGTGTGTGTGTGTGTGTGTGTGTGTGTGTGTGTGAATTTGCCGGAATTTGCGCGGAAAGGCATATTATGTGGCAATTGTATGCTTGTCTGCGTAAAATTATTTGTAACTCTTTTGTGAGCTGCAGATTCTGCTAAAATAGCCGCAGTTCGGCGTACCATGACTTGTTTTTTACAGGCATTAGCCATCGTTCTATTACTACCATTAGCCATCGTTCTATTACTACTATTGCCAAACTAGAGCCAATTTTGCATTTTTATTGTCATATCCGTGTTTGGCTCATGAAATATAATAAGAAATGACTAACGTCATTTGAGTAATATGACCTTTATAATTAATAATTGGTTCGTTCATTTCAGGCTTCAGTCGGATTCGGAATCAATTTACTATGCGTTCTTGTCGTTACTCTTGGTATTAACACGTGGGGAATGGCCATGTTTAACCTGGATGAAATTCCATGGGCAGCAACAAGCAATTCAACCGCTAGTACATACTACCTAGCTACAACAATTACATAGACAGGAAAACTGCTGACCTACAAATATTACTGATCTTCCAACGAATATAAAACGCAATCGAAATCGTAAACTGTGTGCGAGAAAACACTAATGTATAGTCTCTGTTACAAGTTAGAATGACGAAAGCAGAATTTCCACTAAAAATTGTAAAAAATATATATAACCGGCGTGTTTTTATGTCTCCAAATATTATCTGTTATCAGTTTTTAAATAACAAGCTGTACAGTTTTGTAGTTTCCGATTGTGCGTCTCTTAATGTAGACACTGGCTAGACGCTTCATTTGTTGCGAAGAATGAAATAGTTTGTCGTACTTTGATAGCTAAATAGAACGTTTAAATATGACGAATAATAAAAGGTTCATGTCAATGTGCCTTTTGTTTATAACACTTTTTAGTCAAATCTGAAATCTGCTTATAATAGTAATAATAATAATAATAATAATAATAATAACATTATTATTATTTTATTATTATGTATATAAATTATATTTATTATTATTATATATTATAATATTATTATTCAATGATAAATTATATTTGGCGATTCACTGTTCAAAGTGGTCAGTTTTATATATTATAATATTATTATTCAATGACTGCAGATCCACAGCAGAAATCGAACTAGAAGTACAAGATCGTTTCACACTGGCGATTCACTTGTTTTTATATTAAGTGGTCAGTTTATTATTGTGCCCTTGCTGAGAACACCTGCTATCAGAGTTGCTGATCTGTATAATATGGTAATAAGAGGCTAAAGTCTCTTCTATAAATAACGTTCGACTTAGACCCTTGGAACGAATGCGTCATGAGGCTGTGAACAAACATATTCTGTAATGGAATTGAACAAATATGTTCTTAGGTTCCGGTTGAGTGTTGGTTTTGAAAGTTGCAATATGTTCCATAAAATATGAAAAACATTGTTCGTTCAGTCTCAACAACAATAGCCCATTTGAAGCAGTATAATTGAGCATGGTCATAGCAGATCCACAGTACTAAGATAACTCATTTGTCATTGATTCGAAATTTATTAATTCCATTAGTCCTGGAGGCCTAACGATATTAAATATTGCTATTTTTAAGTACCACATCTGCATTAGAAAAGAGCAGAGTCTTAATTTGTTTAGGTTAATTTAGAATGTTTTCCATTAAATTTGTTGTTTTTGATGACTGTTATTTTATTTATTTTATAGTTGGACTCGACAACGTGCACTGGCACCTGGCACTTGGTAATATAGCGTACAAGAAATTGTCAGTTTAATGATGATAATAATAGTGTAGTATTATTATTATTATTATTATTATTATTATTATTAGTAGTAGTAGTAGTAGTAGTAGTAGTAGTAGTAGTAGTAGTAGTAATAATAATAATAATAATAATAATAATAATAATAATAATAATAATAATAATAATAATATAAATCGACAAACCAGGTAGGTGGCGCTGCAGCGCGTCAATTGATATTACGCTTTGCGTCCTTGATTTTCTTATCTATTTTCTAATTGCGACGTAGTTTCATTCTGTATACGTTAACATTCGAAGATTTTCGTTTTGACTACCTGCCTTTTGTCATTTTCGGTCGGGATTTTGTCAAGTCAGCGCGGAAACTTTGCCAAACTTCACCGTTTAATTTTAAAAATGGCCGCAATTCGCAAACATTCTGTAGACGTCTCCCGTCACTGAATGTCTTCGACTTCGGACCAACCGTGGCCAATTTCGCAGTCTTGACAGAAAGCGAACGGCATTTGCAACGTATATCACGAAATCGGGTAACTTCACAACCGTGACGGTCTAATTCATATGAATGGATCGCACAACAATTCATGTCCAGGGTTACACAGAGAGTCAGTCTTTCACTCTTTTGCCACCCTCTGTCGACCAACGTTCAAACGCCAATCTTTCCAACCGATCAGATTCAGATAAGATTGCTCATCAAAAAGAAGACAATGCCGAAAGCTCCACTGACAGCACCCTACTCATGTTCCAGGTCGGCTTTTAAAAGCACATCCCAACAAGCGCACGCCCTTGTGTGAGAGAGGCTCTAAAGCAAGCTACTTGAAAACAACTGTTTACATTTATCGTTTACATTTATCGAGAGAAGGCAACAGACAGAATTTGGCAATTCGTATTAAGAAAAATGTAACAGAAACATTGTTTTCAAATTATAGCATGCTCACCGCGGAGAAAACTTCAGGTCATTTTGAAACTTCTCGAAGAAACCTTGAAAAGAATGGAAACAACTGCAGCTGCTGTGTCTGCAAAGCTTCATGAGTGGACTATTCGAGTCGCCGTGAGAATTCTTTGTTCATAGGATGAGCCAGTTCTGCCAGACAGAGATAGACTGAAAGATCTGATAAGAAAACATCTTGCCGCAACTGCCTGAATACGGTGAAGCCTGGAAGACAAAAATTCAAGGTTAAGCTGGATTTCAGCAATACTTTAAACAGTTTAAACCGTGCGGCCATACGTTCGACCGTAGCTTCACATGTACCGGACATTTATCCATATTGTCACCTGGCTTACAGCAAGGCTTCGATTCTTCAGTTCGTGAAATTTTAAAACATTTCCTAAAGAGGTGCGCAGCAAGGCGACCCACTGGGCCCTCCTTTAGTCCGCCTGCCACTACAGGAACTACTAGCGCATCTAGAATCACCACCAGTGATTTTATACCTTGACCACATTAGCCATGGGGAAGCAAGCGCTGTGGTAGACAAGGATATCGTCAGTCAAGTCAAGTCATTGCGCCGTCGTCGCTTGGCGACGGTTGGCTACAAGAATGGGTCAGTGTTCTCCATCGCGATCAGTCTTGTGCTGTGCGCAGTAGACAGTCTCCATTAAGGCCAGTCCACGTCGTAATGTTGTCAATCCAGCATATCATTGGTCGCCCTCGTCTTCTGTTTCCTTCAACAAGTTCTGTGATCACGCTGCTCTCGATGGTGTCTTGTGGATGTCTTATCACATGCCCAAAGTAACTCAGTTTCCTTGTTTTTACGTGATTCAGTAGTTCTTTTTCTGTTTTGGCCATGTTGTAAACTGCCTCGTTAGTTAGTAGTTTTGTCCATGGTATGCGTAGCAGTTTTCTTATGCACTTGTTCTCAAAGGCCTGTATGCGTTTCTCTTTTTTTTTAACGTCCATGATTCGCATCCATATGTCGCCACTGGCCATACCAAGGTTTCCATCAATCGCAGTTTTGTGGTAGTGCTTATTGATTTATGTTTCCATAGTTTGGTTAACTTGATCAATACTGTTGTTCCATGGCTAGTCTCTTTTTCACATCCATTTTGCATTCTGCATTGTTTGTTATTTGGCATCCCAGGTATATGAAGCATTCTACCTGTTCTAGTGCTACGCCTTCCACCTTGATTTCTGTGATGTTATTGGTATTAGTAATTATTTCTTTCAATATTTATTGCTATGTTGTATTCTTCTGCGGCTGCCTGTACACGGTCCACCAATTCTTGCAGTTCTTCCGGAGATGTAGCAAGTAGGACGATGTCATCGGCGTACCGTAGGTTACTTATCTTTATCCCGCCAATCTTGAAACCTCCATGAAATCCTTCAAGTGCTTTTCTCATTACTTGTTCAGCTAGGACATTAAATAGGCTTGGTGATAGATTACAATCAGGATTAACGGAACTATAGGAAAACGGATAAAGATACGGAAAGGGGCAAGACAGGGATGTGGAAAGTCGCCAGACTTTTTCAACTTATATTGAGAGGAAGTCATAAAAGCTATTGAAAGATCTAGAAGGTGTCAAACTTGGAGGAAGAAACATAAATAATCTTAGATTTGCAGACGATGCAACTGATTCGGCTGATTCAGAGGAGAAACTGCATTCAGAGGTTCAGAGGAGTAAGTAAGTAAGTAAGTAAGTAAGTAAGTAAGTAAGTAAGTAAGTAAGTAAGTAAGTAAGTAAGTAAGTAAGTAAGTAAGTAAAATCTCGTTAATTTCTAAAGCGCTTTCAAAAGATGCATCGAAGTAGTAGTAGTAATATTCCTATGCGCTTAATCTAAAATGAAGTAGCTATAGCCAAAGGTGGGTCATTCATGCCGGATCATTTAATCAAAAGGGCGAGTGAGCAGGACGCTACAGCTATGGAGGAAATGATTTTATAAAGAGAAATGATTTTAGTTTAGAAAGAAAACATGAGGAGATGTTGCAAGAAGGGGAGAAAATTGTGACTCAGAGTTTGTTATTTGGCTTTGATGTAGACAGCGAAGAGATATTGGAATTGAGTTCCAAAGCTCAGGTGCAGCGTATGAAAAAGCACGATTACAAATTTTGAGAGATGATTGTTTCAGAGGTCGAAAGAGAGTTACATGAGAAAAAATCTAGTAGATCCAGGTTGTTGTGGAACTATCAGATTTCTTAGGTAGACTGGTTTTGATGTATGAAGTGAATTATAAGTCATCGATATTATTTTATATTCAATGCGTTCTGCTATTTTGAGCCAGTGGAGAGATTTGAGTAATGGTGTAATGTGGCAAAATTTAGGCGATTTAGTTACTGCACGAGCTAAGGCATTTTGAATCGATTGGAGTTTACATATGGAAGCCTTTGGAAGATTGTGAAACAGTGAGTTCCAGTAGTCTAACTTAGAGTGAACTATTGAAGTGGCAATGGTGGAAGCAGTTTTAATATCAAGGTAGGGACGAAGGCGACGTAGATCACGAATGAGAGCATAACAGGTTTTTTATAGTTGAGATATGTGAGCTTCAAAATTTAGGGAGGAGTCAAAAGTAAATCCAAGATTTTTGCAGTTGGAACAGGGGTTATTATTGTTATATATTATCTGGGGCTAAAATCAGTGTTGGATTTTCATATTTCTTCATTTGTTGTGGCAGTCCAAATAAGAGAAATTCTGTTTTGGAGGGATTGAGGGCAAGGAGATTAGCTGACATCCACGATGAGATTGACGAAAATGCTGATTCTAGTTCAGAGATTGATGCCTTAAAGGAAGACGGAGTAAACGAAAGAAATAATTGAGTGTCGTCTGCATAAAGTTGATGATTCAGAAGAGAAACTGATTCTGAAACTGAAACTGATTCGGCTGATTCAGATGAGAAACTGCATTCAGAGGAGAATAGCTGATTGAGGGGAGAAACTGCAGGAACTTATAAATAAATTAGCAATAGAAGGATAAAAAAGAAAAAAGACCTTCTGCATGGTGATTACCAAGAATAAAGTAACATCCACATGCAAAAATAGGACTAAACGGCAATGAGTGGCATACTTCAAATACTTAGGCAGTATGATGACCAGCGATGGGAAATGAATAGGACTAAATTCTGGGACTTAAAATGATATCAAACAAGTGGCGATTAATTAACTTCAAACTTAGGCTCAAGTAAAATGATATACCAGCTATATTTGGTCAGTATTATTGAATGGAGCAGAGGATTGGCCAAGGCAGCATTCTGGGGACTTAAAACGATACTTACAAATAGGCACATCTCTTACGAGACACGATTAATTAACCCCTTAACCGTGTATTTTAACTGTAACTCAATGTAAAATGGACGGATATATCCGGGGTTCCCAGTAAAGGGGTTAAGAGTGCTCAAAAGCTATATTTGGTCAGTATTATTGAATGGAGCAGAGGATTGGCCAAGGCAGCATTCTGGGGACTTAAAACGATACTTACAAATAGGCACATCTCTTACGAGACACGATTAATTAACCCCTTAACCGTGTATTTAACTGTAACTCAATGTAAAATGGACGATGGCAGTCTGATGGCAACTATAAAAAAAGAGGCAACTTTCCTGCTTCGGACATGTAATGAGGAAGGGAGGACTGGAGCATTTAGCAATAACCGGAAAAGTGGAGGGAAAAAGAGCCAGAGGAAGGCAGAGAAACACATATGTAGACTGCCTACGACAAGGAATTGAGGGAATAATGAATAACATCGAACTAATAAGAGGATGTCAAGATAGAAACAAAGTGGAAGTCCGTGGTCGCTAACGTAGACATACACAGCACCTAAAGAAGAAGAAGATAGATTACAACCAATTACAACCCCTTTCTTACTCTGAACCAAGTGGATGGCCATGCTGATTTTTGTATAGGTTCCGTAGCAGTTCTACCAGGTGTGGAGGGAAGCCAATCTCTAGCATAGTTAGCCATAGCTGACTATGTCTGATCATATCAAAAACTTGTGTTAAATCTATTAAGCAGAGGCAGAGTGGTTGGTTCCTTCGTTTGCCTTCTCCAATATGATCCGCAGGTTTGTGATGTGATCGCGTGTACCTTTCTTTGTCTAAATCCAGCAAGTTCTTGTGTGATTTTGCTTTCGAGTTTTTTTCTGCATTCGTTCCAGGATAACTCGTAATAGTATTTTACTGGCTTGTGAGACCAGTGCAATAGTCCTGTAGTTGCTGCAGAAGAGTGGATCACCATTCTTGTGGAGAGATATGAAAGTTGACTGCGTTCATTCTTCTGGCCATGTTCCTGTTTTCCACGTTTCTGTGCAGATCTCATGAAGTCTTTCCAGTGTCATTTCCCCGCCGTATCTTAGTAGCTCAATTGCTATTTCGACTGGTCCTGCTGCTTTTCGCTTTTGCAATTTCAGTATAGCGTGACTCTCATCCTTCAGTGGTGGTGGTTCCTTTTCCATGATCTTAATGTTGATGTCTTCTTCTTCCATGTACAGATCTTCACAGTATTCTTTCCATCTTTTACTTACTTTTCCTGTTTTCCTGGTTCGGTGATCTTCTTGCCGTTGCCATCTTTGATTGCCAAGGGTCTAAATGGTTTTGTCAGTTTCTTCACTGACTGGTACACTGGACTGCTATTGCCTTTTCTCATATTTTCTTCTAGCTCACAGCACAGCAATTCTCTTTTTGTTTTTGTCTCTTCGTAGCATTTTTGTGCCTTGCTTTTGAGTGTCTTGTATTCTTTTGGGGATTTCGTTTTTGCTTGGCGTTTCTTTTATATTAATACAAATTTGTCATTTTTTTGTTTTTGTTTTTTGGTATGACTTCTTTTGCTGCATTCAAGTGTAACCTCTTTCAGCTGTTGCCATAGTTCGTCTGGTGTGTTTGGCGTGCTGATACTTTCAAGCTCTTCAAACTTATTAGTGATTTTGAGTTGATAATGCTCTTGGAAATGCTTATGTTTGAGTTTTTCAAGGTCCAGTTGTAATGGTTTCACGATTCGTTTTTTCTTGAATCTAAGTTTCATAGATAGCGTCACTAAGTTGTGATCTGAGTCGCAGTCTGATGAGAGGCTTGTGCGTGAGTTACTGAATGCTTGTTTCCATTGTTTATTGATCAGAATGTAATCAATCTGTGTTCTTGTATTTCCATCTGGGCTTCTCCATGTATATCTGAGCCTGTTGTGTAGTCGAAATAGGGTGTTGGCGATCACAAGATTGTGTTCTATACTAATTTTCTATTAGAGTTTGTCCTCTTTCGTTTCTTGTTCCATGTCCGAATTTCCCCCACGACGTCGTTTTCTACTGCATTTTCTCCAACTCTGGCATTAAAGTCGCGTGTTATCAGCATAAGGCTTTGTTTAGGGGTTTCTATTAGACCTGTGCGCTGACGGTCTAAGGGTCGGCGGCGGCGTGTGACCGCTTTATCACCGGCGGCGGCGGCGCGCCGAACCAATTTTATCGGCGGCGGCGGCGGCGGCGGCGGCGGCGGCGGCGGCGGCGGCGGCGGCGGCGGCGGCGGCGGCGGCGGCGGCGGCGGCGGCGGCGGCGGCGGCGGCGGCGGCGGCGGCGGCGGCGGACTTTATTGGCGGCGGCGGCGGCGGCGGCGGCGGCGTCGGCGGCGTACAAACGGTTAATACAGTACAATACGTGCGACTACAAAGGACACCATATGATATCGTCGTTTTTGTTCAATCCTCAAGGTTTTTTGTCACCCGGTTAATTTGAAAACAATGTTACAAACTTATAATACTAGTAAAAATAAAAGTAAAAATAAAAGTATACAGTTTAAGAAACATTTTATCAACAGAGCCGTAGCTAGTGTATTCGGCGCTCGGGGCAAGGTACGAATTTTGAGCCCATAAATTCCAGTGATGACCTTTTTATGCCTATCTGAGCTTTCACGACATAGCAATCTATATAGCCTCTAGCCGCCCCAAAACCGGTGATGACCTTTTTAACTTATCTGTATTTTCTGTATTTTTCGCCGCAAAAGTGGATAGTCGTGGTAAAAAAACTTAAAAAGTGTCCAAAATGTGCCCCCCGCTAAGACGGCGCCAGGCGCAGCTTGCCCCCGCCCCTAGCTACGGTTCTGTTTATCAAATTATATTGCTTCATTATATATCCCAAATTGACCATAAATGAAAATTTTTAAAAAGTGTATGTTCCAACTAAGAAAACAAAGCACTGCCGACATCAGACTAAGAAGATTAATTTTAAACTAAACTAAGAGGATTTAAGCAACAAACGCTCTCAGTTATGATGCATAGGTTCACTGTTCGTTTAGTTAACTGTGCGCAGTTAATTTTAGCATCACTTTACATGTAGCATCTTTTTAGGTCTTCGCGTAATTCTCATCGAAAACGCTTTTCTTTGCCGTGGCCATTTTGGCAGAATGTAAACAATACAGGACGTCATTCGATAGACGAATGAAGCGAAGTAAATAAGTAACGTGTGCTTTAAATTGTGCTTTGAATTAGCTAGCACATGTTGACTATATATGGTGAAGACAGTTTATCCACGTATTACAACAGTGTTGGTCTACTCTGGTTACATGAAAAAATAATTTCACCAAGGGGACGCCGGCGTCACGCCGATGTTCTCTCGGCGGCGGCGGCGGCGGCGGCGGCGGCGGCGGCGGCGCGCCGATCCTATATTACCGGCGGCGGCGGCGTCATGAAAACGTCGGCGGCGGCGGCGCGGCGGCGGCGGCGCACAGGTCTAGTCTCTATGAGTTCTGCGTCTGTATAGAACTGTTCTAGTTCTTCACCTGGTCTGTCTGCCGTTGGTGAGTGGCATTGAAGTACAGTTACGTTTATTGGTTTTGAGGAGAACGTGGCGGAAATGACTCTGCTACTTGTTGGGTTATAGGATGTTAAAGTCTTAAAGATGAGGCTATGTTCTTGTAAAACCATGTAACTCCATGGTGTTAACGTTTTTGAGTTCCTAAGAAAAACACTGTATGTCCATCCAGGGTTATGAAGAGACCTGTGCCTGTCCATTTGGTCTCTGAAATTCCGCATACTCTCTCCATTTCCTTGCTTGGTGTTGACATTTTACCGAGAGAGTAAAAGACCCATCACATTCCATCCACCTATCTTTATGTTTTGTCTGATGTTCCATTTCTGCGTGGTTACAGAGTCAGTAGTATACTTTTTGATACCCACCCTGTCTCTCGCAGTGTACGCCGCGGACCTTTTAACCCTGGGTGATGTCCGAGCCAGTATAGTACTTTTTATCATTTTAGCCATTCATGTTCTGTGGGGATAGTACAACCAGCTGATGCACCCCAATGTCTTGGTGTCCCTGCAGTCGACTTGCCGTTGTACCAGGTTACACCCAGTTTGCGCCTTGTCGTGTGTCCCGTCTTGTGTCATTGGGTACATCTAGGTTCCTCTTCTGCCGCAGACGATAAGAACCTCGCTCCTGCCCACGGTGCTTGCCGCTCACGTTGGCCATCCATTTCCAGGGTTCCTGCTGAGCCTGTCCACCTCGCGTAACGCCCTAGGTGGTACTTCGGACAAGTTCTTCACCACTGATGGCATAGCCTCAGCAGGCAATCCCTTACTTGGATGTTCACTCCTCCACCACGCTGAGGTGTTAGTCGGTCTCTAGAGAGTATAAATGAAGAAGAAAACACCATCGGCCTAAGTCGGCAAGTGTTAAACCATCTCAAAGTCGACATCTACGTTACCACATCAGCTGAACTAACTCTAACTAATCCGGAGAGGCTTATCTGTTAGCATGGGCGTAAAACACGGGGGGACGGCGGGGGACGGTCCCCTCGAATAATTAGTTGGCGGGGGACAGAGTATCAATTATCCCTCCCCCAATGTTTTGGGCTATATGGTAAAAATTTTTATCCTACCCTATGATGTTGATGCCAGAATTACGCCAAATCCACATTCTCTCATTTCGGATGACCTTTTTTTGCTTGTCAGGGTATTTGGAGAGGGAGAAATATAAAAATATCAGGACGACCTTCTTTTTGGCTTGTCAAGACGTATTTCATGGGCGATTTTAAGTCCCCACCATAATATGCAATACTCCCTCAAATGGGGGGATATTTATATTTCTGGAGGGGTCAACTTTTTAAAAATTATTCTATTTCCCCAAATGTTGACGCCAGATTTACGCCCCTGTCTGTTAGGAAACCTATTATCAGATGTTTTGGATGACTTACAGATGCTTTCCTTTTACTGGATATGAATGAACATCATGATCACAAAAACTTTCATCGAGATTTTCACGTATACTGGACAGCCAGGAAGAGCTTATCATCATATAATTATAATTATAATAGTCGAATTTTCAAGTAACGGATGCACGGGTACACGGAGCCGCTCTTAGAGACAAGAGCCTTCGCTGAAAGCCCAGTGAACCTCGGAGACCAAGCCTAAGCCCCCGAGAGAGGCCGTAGGCTACACTGAGGGGCACACCACCTGCTGAACCACGTGTGGGGTCGAAGGTCCTACTGGGGACGAATGATAATCGTAATCGTAATCGTGATAGTAATCGTGAACGTGATCATCATAATGATTATGATTGTCATAATGATTTTGATCATCATAATCATTATGATAATCATAATGATCATCATAACAATCATCATAATGACCATGATCATTTTAAAAAAATCTTTAATCCAAATTCTACTGCAAAATCCTCAGCTCAAGCGCCATAGAGTGTCTTGCAGTCGTTATCGTGTCCGTGATCATGATCATGGTCATGGTCATGGCCATGGTCATAGTCATACTCGTGGTCTTAGTCATAATCATAATCATAGTTATAATCGCAATCGCAACCGCAATCGTAATCGTAATCATAATCGTAATCATAAGCATCATTGTGATCATGGTAATTATTACGATGATCATGATCATACCCATAATGGTGATCATAGTGATGATCATAATTGTGATCATGGTCATTATGATGATTGTTATGATGATCATTATGATTATCATAATGATTATGATGATCAAAATCATTATGACAATCATAATCATTATGATGACCATAGTTATTACGATGATCATGATCATTATGATAATCATAATAATTTCTGTGATGATGATCATTATGATCATCATAATAATTATGGTCATCATAATTTTTATGATAATGATAATGATTATCAATATCATGATGACAATGCTGATAATGCTGATAATCAATATGATGATGATGATGATGATGATGATGATGATGATGATGATGATGATGATGATGATGATGATGATGATGATGATGATGATGATGATGATGATGATGATTATCATTATACATTGTCATACATTGTCATTGTCATTGCAAGTATCATTGTCATTGTTATTGTGCTTATCATTATCATTATTATTATTATTATTTTTATTATTATTATCAGATTTTAAATAACTTGATTAAAATTATCAAGTTCTTTTATGGATCTCAGAATAAAGATATTTTCAGAGACGATATGCGATCGATCCGAAAATAATACTTGGCCGGTAAAAAGTCGGGCTGGAATATGAATGAGGTGTCAGTTGTTTTGTATTGCAAAAAGAATTGCGCAAAGCAATGAGTTTTGTAAACATGTAAATGAGTATATACGGCGTTGTAGCTCAAACTCACGTTAAATTTTTAAGGGTATCCTCTTGAACCAGTGTCTTGAGGCAATGAAGCAATTTCAAGACCCGAACAGTGTGTCTTATTCATGTGATAAGGCACCTCACATCGAATTGCTGCAGAAGTGCATTGCTTTATAACAAAATTGAACGTGATCACAATCTAGAAATACTATATGGATCTGAAACCTGGGTCACAAAAAGAGAAGATGAAAAAGACTACTATTTGCAGAAATGCCTAAGAAGAATTCTTCGAGTTAGCAGACTTCAAAAACTTATAAATGAAGATATACGGCAGCGGATTGGGCTAAAGAATACCAGCATGGACAAACTCAGAAAAAGGAGGCTTACGTGGTATGTACATGTAAACAGGATGGAAGACTCGAGTCTTCACAAAAAAGCACTCTACACATACAAAGAAGGTAAAAAAGGAAGAGCAGGCCCAGAAAAAATGGATAGACAACATAAAAGACGATTTGAAAGAAAGACAACTGACAATTGCAGAAGGAGGAAAATTAACATTTGATAAAAGGCCTGGAAATGTTTTCTGACTAGCTATTGCCACTAATGAGTTGGCAGAGAGAAATGATGATGATGATGATGATGACGACGACCACGATGCTGATGATGAGGATGATGAGGATGATGATGATGATGATGATGATGATGATGATGATGATGATGATGATGATGATGATGATGATGATGATGATGATGATGATGATGATGATGATGATGATGATGATGATGATGATGATGATGATGATGATGATGATGATGATGATGATGATGATGATGATGATGATGATGATGATGGTGACAACCTAAAAGCCAACAGAGGTTGTTATCATGAAATCACAAGTCACAAATCACATTTAGAACAGATTGTAAAGTAGAAACAGGCTTTTCGGCAGACCAAGATGAATGGAAAGGCAATATCTACAAATGCTAATCTAATGATTCTAATTGCTTATCGAAAATAACTTAAATTAAGGGCATAACCCCCAATAGCAATTCTAAAATCCCGGACGTTCAAATTAAGCCGCGGGAAGGCGCAAAATGTTCTCGGTTATTTGAGGGGCTGAAGCGTGCGCATCTCAATAGCCTTTAATTCAACAGCAGAAGTCTGACAAGCAAAAATAGATAACCAGTTAATTTATATAAGCTTACTTACGTTGTCATATAGATGTGTATATAAATTGTAGTTTAATCGGCTATACAAGTAAAGGGAGGAGCGTAACAAGTTAATCATTAAGCTATTCAACAAGCCAAAAAAGTGTAGACATTCTTGAGAATATTCCTAGCTCTGATAAACTCCGCCAATGGTTCAAGTACCACTTCTGAGAGGGGCGAAAGATGGCAGAGTGGGTTACGCGCTGAAACGTAAGGCTGACGGAGAGTGTTTCAAGCCCCGTTTGCGCCCCTAGTGGCTTTCAAAGAGGCAGTAGTGTCTCTAACTGTAAAACATGGACTTGAGAAATGGCATTTTCAACATTTTCTGCGGCAGTGTTGAACTCCGCTAAGACTCACGGCCATACCTCCGATTGTGGGTGGTTTCATGAATGCTGGCTGTTCTTGCGTGGACGTTAATGGGTCTAATACAGGGTGGGCAAAATACGGCCCGCGGACCGGATACGGTCCTCTACAGAGTTTTATCCGGTCCGCCGAGCATATTAAAAATTTAAAAATTTAAAAAATGACTGATTTTTCCTTAATTTAAACATGTTCCAACAGACCTTTACTGGCGTTATATAAATATCATGACCTAACGTGCACTACCAGTCCGTTAACGCGCACTATTGGGCCTAAAATCTGGAACTCTCTCCCTCCGGCTGTCAGATCTTCCAATTCACTGAGCATCTTCCGATCCAGACTTAAGACGCATCTCTTTCAATTGGCGTTTCCTCCATAGTCCGTCTCACTCTCTCCCTCTGACTGATCTCTGGAATGACCTGGATCTTTTGCGGATTGATTTTGAAGTACCATCGATTGATACCTTGGGTATTAGAACTGGTGCTATAGAAGTGCATAATTATATTATACTACCAGACCGTTCTGAGAACCGTTACGCGAGTTATGCGAGACTTCCGATTTTGAAAATTTAATGGAACTTTAAATAACTTTAAATATAATAAGTTTATAAATGAATATTATAAAAATGAGCATACGTAATGGAATTCCGTGTAAAAAGCGAAAAGTTACATATCGCGTATTCAACAATGAGTGGACAAAGAAATATTTCTTCACTGAGATCGGTAAAAAGCAGTGTACCTTATTTGTGAGGCTGGTGTTGCCGTTTTCAAAGAGTATAATTTGAAGCGACATTTTTAAACCAAACACGGGCAGTCTGGACTTGGTCTAAATTTATCAGAACGTGAGTTGGAGCAGAAAACCAATGCCATGTTTACAAATTTAACACATCAGCAATCATTTAACAAACTTTTATTTATACTAGAGGATGCGACCAAGGCAAGTTCATGCTGTCTTATAATATTGCCAAGCGAAACAAACCATGCATAATAAAAACCAATGCTTCTTATCAGTGATGGGCAACTAGTGAACTAATTACTTACTGGCTAAAAGTTTAACTATTTTTAGTCATCTTTATAGTTTAATTAAATATAAATAGTTTAGTTAAAATGCTAGTATAACTTCAACATTTTAGTTACCAACTAAAATAGTTTAACTTAAAACTTTTTAGTTGGTGTCCTGAATTCCCAATAACAGTCCCTTTTCAACCTATTCTTTCTTGGGTCATTTTTCCTAAATAAAGTTGACAAACTTGTGTTCCTGCAGACTAAGACTTAAATATTAAATAGACAATAATTCATGATTTCAATGGTTCATTTACTGATATGTTCATGTTGCGATCATCGTCTACTCTATGTTCTCATGAACACATACCCGAGACCTTGGAAATAGACGTAAAATTAGTTGCAAAAAGTTTAACTATATTTTTTAGTTTAGTTAACTATTTTAGAAAGTCAGTTTGCAACTAAAAGTTTAACTACTTATTTCTAGTTGAAAATTAGTTTAACTAATGTTTTTTAGTTAGTTGCATCACTGGTTCTTATTTCATGTTGTATTGTGTGAGGTGTGTGTGTGTGTGTGTGTGTGTGTGTGTGTGGGTGTGTGGGTGTGTGTGTGGGTGGGCGGGCGTATGTGTTTCATAAAGCAAATAACTCTTCATTTACTTCGATTTGCAAATGCTTGTATAAAGAGCCGTACAATGCGGCCCGCCAGCTATGTTCGAAGCATATATGCGGCCATCGAGCCCAAAAATTGCCCAGGAAGTGCCGTGGACAAGTTAATTCACATTGACAAAACCACTTTGCAGTTGACAATTGAAGTTTGCAATTGAACAGTTGACATAAGTATCCAGGTACTAGGTGGCGCTGCCAACGAGGCGCGTTTTATCGGTCGTTAGCCTCCGTTAATTCTGTCGTTTATTTGAATGCGGCGTTCGAAAATGATGACAAAAAACTTGCAGTTGGCGAGATTTGAATGTTCTGCCTTCTGTGTAGCGTCATTCGGATCCTTTTGTGACGGGATTATGGTTGTACTTAACATCAAAGCGAACACCTCGCGGTCCGATCTGAATTGTAGTCGCCATCTTGGCTATACGGTGGATTGTCGCTTTGTGTAGCGCAATACACTTCCTCCGTGCCGAACAGTTAAGAAAGTCCGATTCGTCTACGCATATGATCGTCACAAAAAATCGTTCAAACCGATGGAAACTTCCACCAATCTTCTACTAACGACCGGTCACCGTGCAGAGCCGCAACGTCATCGTGGCTGCACCCGGCATCACCCAGTCGTCCTGCTCTATGGCAAGCCAGCCACTGGAATCCTGATGCTCTGGGCGAGAGAGTGCCGAGGGGCACTGTGCAAACCCCACGACACTATAATATATCACGCACTTGCTAGAAAGCCTGTGAGAAAAAAGAATCCGATACTTGCAACCTGGGACTATTGAGTCAAGTCGGACAAGTCTAACCGAAACTTCACTAACGAACTCATTTGCAACCTCTGAGAAAAAGCGTGCGTGGCGAAATCTGGACTTTATAGCCACGTGCACATCCACTTATGAACACTATTCATGAACACTAACAAGCTAAACAAACTTTATCTGGATTCACAGGCGCTCTGTCATCATCGATTCTATGGACTGCTTACTACTACTACTACTACTACTACTACTACTACTACTACTACTACTACTACTACTACTACTACTACTACTACTACTACTACTACTACTACTACTACTACTACTACTACTACTACTACTACTACTACTACTACTACTACTACTGCTACTACTACTACTACTGCTACTACTACTACTACTACTACTACTACCACTACCACTACCACTACCACCACCACCACCACTACTACTACTACTACTACTACTACTACTACTACTACTACTACTACTACTACTACTACTAAGTATCCAGTTATTTTTAATCGAATCGGATCGCCTGTTACTGTTCAATGACCCATTGACTTATCTATAATTTATGCGATTAACCTATCAGTTGACTTGTCGATAAATCATTGTGCTTCACAAGTTTACTGATTATCATTAGCGTAGCCATGAGTGGGCACGCGGACATTTATGAGATCTGTGCTAAACCGATGATAAAATATTTTCGGGGGTTAAGTTGAAGAAGAGATATTTTTATATGCGATATTACAGCTTTCAGCAACTCTATAATAAATTTAAATTAGTCTATAAATATGTACCAGAACATTATTATTGTATATATTGTACATTATTATTGTATAATTTTTGTATCATACTCAAAATCTTCCATTAGGTCCATTAGTCAGATAAGTTTGGTCTGCATAAAGTGTCTGGAAACCTAGATATCTTGTGCGAATGTTTATAATTAATAATGAAATGAATAATGAATAATGAAAGTCAAGAGTAGGGGCTCGGCTTTCGAGCGTTATAAGGAGAAGTAGGGATGACAAAGTGATAGTTTTAAATAGGTTCGAATCAGGATGGAAAGACCGGTGTATTTAATACGCCGTGATAATTCTGATTCCGCCCAACTACTAGGGGGTGACAATGGATTTTTGGGCTGAGACAGCTGTGAAATTTGTACAAAACTTATAAGAAGCTTTTTTGAAGGGTACAAGAACATGTACACTGGTCACGGACCCCGGTGTTTGGTTTAACTACAAATCTATTTATCCGAGCTTGCTAGCGAAGGTCACAACGCTCTCCCAAAATCTCAAGTGACAGTCGGGTCAGGCCAGGTTCGCTTATGGCTTATGCTCCCTACTCTGGAGTCCTGGCGACGCCACTACTTTGGATCGGCTAGCGGCGCATGCGCAGAAGAAAGTGAACGGAATGAAGGCAGAAGAAATTAGATGATTCAGTCATGAGAAACTGATTTCTAAGGTGTTAGTTATTTATAGTTGGATTCGATATCCGTCGAAATGTCCATGGGACCAGTTTTGTTGGACATACTTAAGGACCTAGGTGTTTACTGGAAAACGGGAATTTTTATGTTGACCCCAATTCTAATACTACCACTTCCGCTTATTCTTCAATCACCGGTAAGTAATCCGATACCAGACGCCATTGCGTTGCTGTTAATTTAAAGACAAACTGTAATAAGCCTGCTAATTATTAAGTCTAATTATTACTAATTATTGAGTAAGCAGCACTTCGAGGTCAGGCGCCGTCTTACAATACTGAGCTTTTCGAATCACCCTCTTCCACTGCTCATCGCCTGCTCGCCCCACTGATCAGAAGAATTTATGTCCCCAGATCACGCACTGCTCTTACTCAGCGTCGGGCTTTTGCAGTGACTGGACCCTCCCTCTGGAATGCCTTGAACCCATTAGGCCATTACGGACGGCCTTCTCGCTTGCTATTGATCGAAGACTTCGAGTGATTTGTACTCCAATCTATAATATTAAGATCATTGTTCTGTATGTCTCTCTGTTACCTTCAAGCGTTCTCATTGGTTGACGGTTTAGTCCTTACGTCGCGATGCGTTGGTGGGCGAGAGTTTGACGAAGAGTACGTTTAATTGTTCTGTCAACGTCGCGATGCCTTGGTGGGTGAGAAGCGTACGTTCAATTGTTCATTGCAGCGTCGTTAAGTGTACAACGTCGCGAGGTTGGAGGGCGAGCGTTTGACGAAGCGTACGTTTAATTGTTCTGTCAACGTCGCGATGCGTTGGTGGGCGATGTTCGAAGACAACGTTGCTATTGGTAACCAAACGGTTTAGTCGAAGAAGCGTTTGACGAAGCGTACGTTCAATTGTTCATCGCAGCGTCATAATGTGTACAACATCGAGATGCGTTGGTGGGCGTAGCTTGAGGAAGTTGCGCAATTTTAACGTACACAAAAAATACGTGTACAGCGTCACAAATGGTCACAGTTGCGTGATTTTAACGTATCTGAATCTAGGAATCTGAAGACAATTATTACGTGGCGCAGAGCCTAATTATTTGGCTAGATGGCGTATGTACAGTATATTATTGAAATGTTGTTCAGCATGAATTCAATGATTGGGTATTAGGTATAGGTATTGGATTAGTATTATCCTGCACTGCGAGCGAAGCGAGCGCGAGCGAAGCGATGCATCTTTCTAGTTACGCCATAACTGTCGTTTACACAGTCGTTGAACCGGATAATACCGGTTTCTTCGGTCGGAAATCTTGGATCCGGTAGTATCCACAGAAAAAAAATATAGAAAATCTAGGGGCATGGGTGTAACACCTTTAATGACCCTAGAACTGCGAAGGAGAAAACCCTAATAAACCGGTAGTAGGTAATGGCAACCCACTGCCGTATTTTTGCCAAGAAAACCATGGACGACGAAAAGAAGATTAAGCACAACGGCATGAAGGGGACTCTGGGCAATGCGCAGAGTTCCTCGCCTGGTAGGGAAGGTCATGGGCAGCAGGTGACGCCCGACCATCAGCCAGCTACTGCGCAAAAATATAAAACCCAAAAAGGACAAATTACCAGAATTGCCACATGGAATGTAAGGACATTATATCAGGTAGGGAAACTGAGTAATGTTGTGCAAGAAATGAGAAGAATGAGGATAAACATACTAGGAATTGCTGAAACAAGGTGGGAAGGACAAGGTAAAATTAACACAGAGGGAAGGACGCTCATTTACTCTGGTGGAGAGTCACACCAGGGAGGAGTAGCATTGATAATGGACGAGGAAATATCTAGAAGTATAATAAATCACTGCGGGATTTCAGACAGAGTGCTGATGGTAAAAATCAGAGCACAACCGTTCGACATAAATGTGATTCAGGTATATGCTCCAACTACAGATCATTCAGAAGAAGACATAGATAAATTCTACGACGACTTGGATAAGGCGAAAAGTAACTGTAAATCACAGGAAATAACAATTGTGATGGGGGACCTGAACGCAAAAGTAGGCAAGGGAAAAACAGGAATGTCAGTGGGTCCTGGAGGTTTGGGAGAGAGGAATGAAAGAGGGGACAGATGGGTGGAATGGTGCGAGGAGCAGAGAATGATAATTACAAATACGTGGTTCATAAATCACCCTAGAAGACTTTGGACATGGAAGAGTCCAGGAGATAAAACCAGAAATCAGATCGACTATATCGCAATCGACGGCAGATTTCGGAACTCAATACTGCAGTCAAAAGCTTACCCGGGCGCGGACTGCAACAGTGACCATGCCCCGGTAATAGCAGATGTGAAAGTAAAACTGAGAAGGCTAAGGAGAAAAAAAGAAACAATAGAAAGATACGACTGGAAAGAAATGGAAAAGAGCTATGAACTAAAACAAGAATATCAATTGAGATTAAAAAATAGATTCCAGGTGCTAGGTGAAGAACAAGACATAGTTAAAATATGGGAAGACTTCAAGGAAGCGGTCGTGGCAACAGCGAAAGAGGTAACACCTAAGGAGGGGAGAAGAAGAAAACAGCAATGGATGAAAACAGAAATAATGGATATGATGGATGAAAGAAGAAAAATAAAAGATAAAGATGAGGTAAAATATAACATCTTAAACAGAAACATAAAGAAGAAATGCAGGGAGGCAAAAGAAGAATGGCTAAACAACAAATGTAAAGAAATAGAAGCTAGTAAAAACACAACAGATATACACAAGAGGATAAGGGAAGTAATAGGTAAAAGAAAGGGAGGGTTCAATTGCTCTGGCACTCCGTGCATAAATTCAACAGATGGGAAATTGCTAATGGAAGAAAAAGAGATACGGGAAAGGTGGGAGGATTATATAGAAGAGCTGTACCACGACGACCGAGGACAAAAACCAATAATAAAGGAAATAGATGGATTACCTATCCAGGAAGAAGAGATCGCCAAAGTACTGAAGAAAATGAAGAGAAACAAAGCAGCTGGTATAGACAAAATAACAACAGAGATGATAGCATTTGCAGGAGAAATAGGATTTCAAAAACTAACGGAAATAACAAACACTTTCTACGAAAAAGGAGTTTTACCAGAAGAACTATGCAGTTCAATCTTTGTAGCTATACCGAAAAAAGTAGGCACAAGGGAATGTAAAGAACACAGAACCATAAGCCTCATAAGTCATGTAACCAAAATAATTCTAAGAGTACTGCTACAGAGAGCAAGACAAAAAATAAAAGATCAAATAAGTGAAGAACAGTTTGGTTTCAAAGAAGATAGTGGTTGTAGTAATGCAATCTTTGTTCTAAGGATGCTGAGTGAAAGATGTATCGAAAAGCAGAGAGACCTTTACTTATGCTTCATTGATTATGAGAAGGCCTTCGACAACATAAAACATGAAGACCTATTTGAAAGCCTGAATAAAGCAGGAATCGACGGAAAAGACAAAAGATTAATAGCGGATCTATACTGGAAACAAGAGGCAGCTATTAGACTAAATGGGGAAATAGGGAAAAAGATAAAGATCTTAAAGGGATTGAGACAAGGGTGCGGACTATCACCAGATTTTTTCAACTTGTGTGGGGAGGAGATATTCGAAATGATCAAGGAGATGGAAGGTATAAGGATAGGAGGAAAAAATATCAATAACATAAGATTTGCGGATGATACAACACTGTTAGCGTACTCGGAAAGAGAGCTACAGGAACTGGTGGACAAACTAGCAGAGGAAAGTGAGAGAAAAGGACTAAAAATAAACATAAAGAAGACCTTCACTATGGTAATCACAAAACAAAAGAAGTGCTGAAATGCAAGATTTTATTAAATGGAAGAGAAATAGAACAAGTAACTTATTTCAAATATTTGGGAAGCATTATTACAAGTGATGGAAGAAGTGATAAAGACATAATAACAAGAATAGGTATGGCAAAATCTGCCTTCATGGAAATGAAACAAATATTAACGAACAAGAAAATATTAAAAGAAACAAGGCTCAGAGTGCTTAGATGCTATGTATGGTCAGTTTTGTTATATGGATCTGAGACGTGGAACATATCAAAAAAGATTAAAAAGAAACTGGAAGCGGCAGAAATGTGGTTTTATAGGAGGATGCTAAAGGTCCCATGGACAGACAAGAGAACTAACGAAGAAATACTACAGATGATGGAAGAGAGACGAACACTGATGACTACCATCAAGTTAAGACAGATGAAATTTTTTGGGCACGTGATGAGAAAAGAAGGATTAGAAAACTTGGCAGTGACAGGCATGGTGGAGGGTAAAAGATCAAGAGGAAAACAAAGATCAAAATATACAGACAGAATGAGAGAGGAAATGGGGATAGGAAATAACATCGAACTCCTGAGGAACACTAGAGATCGAGAAAAGTGGAAGTCCATGGCCGCCGACGCAGCAATGCATGGCACCTGAAAGAAGAAGAAGTATCCACAGCGACAATTGTCGAACTTTCCGTTAGGGCTTCCGGTCTTTTTGTCTTCGGAACACCAAGCGAATTTTGACGGCCGCTTTGTTCTGTCGCATCTCCTGTACTGTCTTTTTACCGCAGTACTGATGGTGTTTGGTTTAGATTTTGAGGGTCAAAGCTTAATTGTCCGAACTCGTTTGCGCTTCAAGTGCCACTCTCTTAAAAACGTCACTATTCTGCATGTAATCCTCTTCCTTTGAGTCGACTTCAACAGGATCGTAACCACTTTCTCCTTTGACCTGTAAGTAAACGGTCGAAGTAAAGGATCCGTTGGCATAGACGTCGTTCGGCTGATCATGTCAAACCTATCGAGAAAACTCCCAAATTCAGCAGGATCTCGAAGCTTTGTATTTAGAGAACGGGACTGCCATTAGAACTAATTTTTTACGAAAAGCGGTTAACGCTTTTAAAGAAACTCGTGCTGACGCCGATTTCAACGATTGCGTCCGACATTTCCTCATTCTTGGCGTTTGAAGCAAATCGTCCGCGTGCTCATAATGGCAAACAGCCATGTTGTCTCTGGGCTGTTGTTTCAAGACTGGCGCCTTGTGGTTTGTGCGGGATCTCTGGTGCCTAAGTGGCGATTTTCACAAACTTGCAAATCTTGAATTGTTAAAGCTGTCTAACGCCGAACTTAGAACCGTTTTTCGGTTCTTCCAATTCTGTCTGAACTTTATTTGAGTGGTAACAAGATCTCCGACGACTTGAAGCGCTGTATCGTTGACAAAAGCTTCTTGCTCAAAACAGGAGTGACAATCAAATTCGAAATTTGAGTAATGGCATGTTTTACACATATACAAAATCTTGAATTGCCAGAATAGTTTCCAGTGGCGCTTGTTTTTTCCCCCAAGACCATCGTCTTTTGTTCGTCATTGATTCGTCAGCACTTGGATACGCTATTCGCTCAGACGCAATATAGTAATTTGGATTTGGATTTGGAATGTTTAAGAGACCACTCTCGTCTGATTCATAACAGCGCCGCAAACCTGATTAATTCTTTGTGCAACGAGAGGCACCAGAGTACAATCTAGATTTAATATTTTAAATTACCCCGGACAATAAAAAGAGAGCAGAAGTCCTACAGCTTGACTTCAAGCGCTAGAGGGTAATAGTAAATTAGTAGCAGTATACATAATATATAATAATTAATATATAATATAATAATATACAAATCTGACCTATACCAATTACTGTCGGTGTCAAACAAAGTCATTGCCCCTGTTCAACAAGCCAATTAATGTGGGGGATATGTATGGGGTCTAGCACAGTATTTACGAAAGGATTAAAAGATCTAGAAGCCTGGTTATGCCATGATTTGAAGTGCCAAGAAATCCTGGACAATTGTAGCGATTAGATTGCCATTACCTATACAATCAATTGAAAGCGCTGAACGATTGATATGATAATTTGATTGACACGTTCAGGGCGATCTAAAATTAATTCCTAATTGATCGTCATGTCAACTCAACAGACGTCGTTTAAAACTGCGTCAGTTAACATCGCTAATCCTACGCTCGTTTGAGTACGGGACTACCTTTATCCTAATGGAGGGCGAGCTTTGGCTACACCGCTATAAAAGTAACGAACTGATATAAACAAGCCGCGTTCGTGATGGGGTCGTCGTTGTCATCATCATGACTATGATCATGATCACCATGATAATGATTATGATTAAAATCATCGCCATCGTCATCATCATCATCGTCGTTGTCGTCATGCTCATGGTCATGATCATGATCATCATCATCATCATCATCATCACCATCACCATCACCATCACTCAGGCAAGTGTACGACCGTCGGCTACTGATGTCGTTGTACTCGCCGTATGCATGACCTGACCCAGATACGGTCACGCATATTCATCGACTTGGACTATGGACTACCTGTTGCTCGCAGTTTATACTTCGTTGTTCTCATCTGAGGCGCTATCGTGGCTGTCGTGCTGGTCGTCGAGTGCGTAAACTTCCCACTACTCGATTTCTCGATAATGGTGCTGTCGTCATCGTCTCGACACGATCGCTCTCACCTCCTGCTCCTCGTACCGTACACAACCGTCCGCCACCAACACTCCGTCGCATTCGTCTCGCCCGTCACGCCACTCCGGTCGGGCGACAGGTCGTCTTTGGCAGTCTCAACGTTAGGTCACTGAACAAAAAACTTGACGATCTGCTTGAGGTACGACGTGATCATGCAATCGACGTGCTATTCTTGAGCGAGACCTGGCATGATGCCGAGTCGGCATCCATCAATCGCTTGCGCGCCGAAGGTTATCAGGTCGTCGACCGGCCACGACCTCGTTCGCCGTCTAGCATTGATGCTATATCGACCAACCACGGGGGCGTGGCGGCCATCGCTATGTCTGGAATTCGTCTCACGCGTCTCAACCTCGGCTTAGACCCAGAAACGTTCGAGATGATATGCGTGCGCATCGTGTCTGGCATATCGGCATGCGTAGTCGTTCTTATCTATCGTCCGCCTAGATGCTCTCAACCGTGCAATGGTTGCAGATGAGCTGTCTGATTGCAATGCAATCAGACAGCTCATCATTCATTGCTGAGCTGTCTGACGTGCTGGACCGCACGTCTACAATGACCCACTGTTCGTCGTCGGAGATGTCAACATACACATGGAGCGTAATGATGACGCAGACACGTGTCGTTTTACCGAGCTGCTGGATGCGTATGGCTTGCGCTGTCATGTGACAACTCCAACGCACGACTGTCACGGTATAATTGACGTCGTCATCACCCGCGATGATTTCCCAGTGCCGCTGGTTGATGTAATTGACGTGGGTCTATCAGATCATCGTCTGCTGCGATGGCAAGTTGCGTTCATTCGGCCATCGCCAGTCTACTCGACAGCAACGCGACGTGCATGGTGTCAGCTTGACCCCGACGCGCTTCGACGATGTCTGCAGTCATCGGCGCTCTGCAACCCAGACGTGTGGGCGCCACTCGAAATTGACGACCTCGCGCAACTGTACGTCGAGCAGATCTCGCAAGTTCTGGATCGATTCATACCAACCCGGTCCGTTACCTGCCGTCGTCGTCCTTCAGACCCGTGGTTTGACTTGGACTGTCGAGCGATGAAACGTTCTACCCGTAGGCTTGAGCGCGCAGCTAGAAGGGCTGATCCGTCGATGGTTATGGCGGCAACAGCAGCTTGGCATGCTGCGCGGCGAGAATACAGAGAGCTGTGTAGTCGAAAGCGTGAATCGTTCTGGATCAGGAAGGTTGACTCTGAACGCTCGTCACCGGCACAGCTGTGGCGCTCAATTGACGCTCTCCTCGGTCGCGGTAGAACTCCTGCGTCTGATGCCATCGGTGCGAACGAGCTACATGCGTTTTTCAACGACAAAGTTTCTGCTGTCCAAGCAGAAACTGCTGGGGCCCAAACCCCGTCGTTCACATCAGCGCCATCCACTTGTCGTTTTGAGCAGTTTAAGACACTCACCGTTGACGACATCACTAAAATAGTTCGCGCACTGCCAGACAAACAGTGCTCAATAGATCCGATACCAACGCGGCTACTGAAAAAAATGTCGACGTTCTAGCGCCGTTTTTGGTTGACCTATTCAACAAGTCGCTCACCTCTGGATTGGTTCCGGGCACTTTCAAAGCTGCCTCCATAACACCATTGCTAAAGAAGGCAAATCTTGATTCAGCTGATGCGAAGTCATATCGACCAATCTCCAACCTGTCGGTATTGTCAAAGCTGCTTGAACGACTAGTAGCGAAACAGCTGATTGAATATCTGTCATCATCAGGGCTACTGCCAACATTGCAATCTGCATACCGTCAACATCACTCCACGGAGACAGCTGTCCTCAAGGTATTATCGGACATTCTGCTTGCTGTCGACACAGGTAATCTCGCTCTGCTGACGATGCTCGACCTGTCAGCTGCATTTGACACTGTTGATCACGCAATTCTGCTGCGACGCATGCAGGTGACCTATGGGATTGATGACACTGTTTTGTGCTGGTTTTCATCGTACCTCAAGGACCGCACTCAATATGTACGATGCAGCTCCTCCAAGTCTTCCTCAACGCTAACTGTATGTGGAGTTCCACAGGGATCGGTCCTCGGGCCGATTCTTTTTCTGTTATATACTGCCGAATTGCAGGGGCTGATCCAGAGACGCCAACTTCAACCACACTTGTATGCTGATGATACGCAAATCTACGGCACCTGTAAGCCGTCAGAGACTGCCCAGCTAAAGGGCGAAATATCTGAATGTGTTGACGACGTCGGTGCATGGATGCAATCCAACAGACTAAAACTCAACTCTGCAAAGACTGAGGCGTTGTGGTTGCTCGTCTGCCCGGCGCCAGCACCAGATTCCTGTGACTGAAATACGTGTTGGCAGGGAGGTCGTCATGCCGTCCGCTTTTGTCCGCGACCTAGGCATCTACATTGACGCCGACCTGTCGATGAGGTCGCATGTCACGAGAATTATGTCGAGTTGCTTCGCACTCCTAAGGCAACTACGCAGCATACGTAGGTCCGTCACACCATCGGTGATGCAATCACTCGTTGTTGCATTGGTGCTCAGTCGTCTAGACTACGGCAACTCGACGCTTGCTGGCGTCTCCGGGCACTTGATTGCAAAACCGCAGTCAGTCCTAAATGCAGCTGCCCGTTTGATTTTTGCAGCTCGGAAATATGATCACGTGACGCCTCTTCTACGCGAGCTACACTGGCTTCGTTTCCCGGAGAGGATAGATTTCAAACTCGCTACGTTGGCATTTAAATGTCTCAATGGATTGGCGCCGTCGTACCTGACAAACGCTTTCGGCCGCGTGTCTGACGTCAAAACTCGATGCCACCTGCGCTCGGCGTCTACGACTGACGTTCTCGTGCCTCGAGTACGGCGTTCAACGATCGGTGGCCGTGCTTTTCCGGTCGCTGCTGCTCGCGTCTGGAATGGACTTCCGCCTCACGTGAGGTCATCAACGACGCTGGAGACATTTAAGAAGCACCTCAAAACCGAGCTATTTATTAGATGCTATGATGTAGTGTGACCACCTCTCTGTACAATTCATTTCTGTTTAATATTGTTATTGTTACGTGCCCTTGCAGTCGTTAGACATTATGTCACGTTAATCTTGTCGTTGTATAATAATATAATAATAATCACCATCATCATCATCATCATCATCATCATCATCATCATCATCATCATCATCATCATCATCATCATCATCATCATCATCATCATGGATCATATATGCATACACGAAGGCATTATATAAATACATAAATAATGCCCTCGGTACTTCATTCCCGATGGACTTATGAAACAATTGTCCGAAGATATATAGAAAATAATATCACAGCGTCCGGTTCGAGGTGTGGGAAAGAACGTCGGAAGGCGATTGCGTTGAAGCGTTGAATTGTGACTGATAAACGCTGGAACAAGAAACTGTCTTTCCTTTTGTCTCCGGATTGTTGAGCTACTCGTCGACCCAGCTCGCGAAGAAAACAGAGAGCGTAATTGTTGATGGGGTCTAGCATCTCGAATGCAATGGGCAGGAAGGTGTACGTGGCTGCCAGATTTTGATATTTGGATGCTTTTCTGACAGCTTTGGCTTCTGTGGCGTCTCCTGCAATGAGCGAAGTGGCGTGTAGGTAATGTGGGAGCAACGGTGTCTGCTACCGTTGCGTCCCAGACAAGGCTTCGGTCTTGCCAGAGGATCATGGTCAGAGGATCATGGTCATTCCATCTGGCCTTCCCCCATCGGATCTACAGAGACCAGTCGGCGGCTCCTTTATGGAAAGGATCCCTGTCCTGACTAAAGCCCTCTGGATAAGGTCATTCAACATGGAGTGTCGAGGGACACGGAACAGATGACACGACAGCTCGTGTGAACCGTCTTCCGATACCTGGACGCCGCAATGACAAAGGTGTTTCTCACACAAGTTGACTCCGAGACGGAGGCCAACGACGACTCTAACAGTCTCGTCATCCATGCGCAGGCCGCAGGGGGTTGATGGCATCGCGTGCAGCCAATCCTGGCGTGGTTTGCCGACACTGCTTTGAGTCACGCCTGGTGATACTGTCCTTGGACTGTTTGTGACAAGGTGTTCATGTCCCTCTGTATTAACGGGCGGTCCCAGTTTGTCCCTCTGTATTAACGGGCAGTCCCAGGTGGATTGTTTGTGTAAGGAGTCGGAAGACGGCCTGTGCTGCTGACTCAGGGAACACCAGCCATTCCTAACCCGGGCTTCATGAGTGTCCATATTCAGGCCTGTCTTTTCGAGGTTTGTGGACTGGAGAGGGAGGGTGCCTGCAACAGAAGCCAAGAAGGCAGACGGGGCAACCATAGACACCCGTCGGATCCTCAGGCCGCCTTTCCTGATTGGGAGTGTCGCCTGAAGCCACTGACTGTCAGAAAGCTGGATGTTAAGCATCTTATCTAGGCCTTCGCGCATATTTGTCAGACAATTGACTATAGCGCCGTAGATGAGCTAATGGCACAAAACAAGGGTGCTTAATGGTTGCATGGTTGCGTCGAAGCGCTCTAGCAAAGGATGACCTGCGCATGGGGTGCAGCGCAACAGATAAGAGCAGCTTCGAGTGGCTCAGAGAGCACCTTAGTAGAATAAGGGAGTACTGCCTTGGGACTAGGCGACTGAAGGCCGTCTGTAGTTCTTCTATGCGGTTGGACATGAGTGCATCGAAAGCTACTGCAACCTCTAGTGCTGCGCCTAGCAGAGTTTTTGCCGTTCGAAGTCCTTGATCTCGAACGGCAAAAACAAGTCCAATGTCATATATATAATTATATATATATAATATAATTATATATATAATATAATATATATATATATATATATATATATATATATATATATATATATATATATATATATATAAGCATCATCATCATCTACTAATTTTGACTAGTACGCTATGCATTGTGTTTATTACGCTTTTCAGCTCTTCTATCATCTTTCAAACATATTCGTTAGTTATCTTTTCCATCGAGCAGATTTTTCCATTCTTTTGCCAAATCCACATCTCGTTGAATCTAGTCTATTTATGATCTCTTGCCTCGATTTGTTCGAGTTTCTTACCCATTGAGAGTCAATAATTTTTGTATTTTTAGGTTAAGGCCTCTTTTCGGTGGGTCTCTTCCGTGCACAAAGGCTTCTTTTCTCGTGGCAAATCTTCTTTCTCGTTGAAGAATTCTTCGACAATTTCTATTTTCATCACATCATCCATTATTTTTATTTATCTGCTTCATAGGTTTATCTGCTTTTTTAATTTTTCCTGATCGAGTTTTATTTATTCCGTATTCCTTTAAAGTGGTGTTGAGAGAGTCCATCAAACTCTCTAATCCATCGTTGGAGTTTGCCACAAATGCTTGTAACCATTAAAGCTTGTGACTTCGCTGCTATTCACTTTATAGAGATCTTCAAACCTCTCTTCGAAGCATGGCAAAGTATACATGTCATTCTGAAGTCTGTTGCACTCTGTAACTTTTCTATATGTACCATTACTATCTGGAGAAAATCTTTTGCCGATTCCCGATACGATAGCTTTCTTTACACATAGTGTTGCTAGTCGCTAGTGTTGCTCTTTTTAGTTTCTTCAGAATTTATGCAGGTATAATAAATAATAATAATTTTAATAATAATAATAATAAGCTACTGTTGTAATGTAATGTAATGTAATTTAATTAGCTATTTATATTAATAATAATCAATTAATGTAATAATAATAAGCGCATTACAATTAATAATAATAATAATAATGTCAATAATAATATAAAATAATAATAATAAGCCTAATGTCTTGTCTTCTTCTACTCACTTGATAGAGATCTTCAAACCTCTTTTCGACAGTTCGAAGCAAGCCAAAGTAGACATGTAATTCTGAAGCCTGATGCACTCTGTATCTTTTCTATATGTACCATTACTATCTGGAGGAAGTACTTTGCCGATTCCCGATACGATAGCTTTCTTCACACATCCTAGCTAGTGTTGCTCTTTCCAGATTCTTCAGAATTTATGCAGGTATAATGATAATGATGATGATGATGATGATGATGATGATGATGATGACGATGATGATGAAAATGAAAATGAAAATGATAGTGATAGTGATAGTAATAGTGATAGGATAGTGACAGTGATAGTGACAGTGTCAGTGACAGTGACAGTGACAGTGACAGTGATAGCGATAATGATACCGATAATGATAATGACCGATAATGATAATGATAGTGATAATAATATTTCAGGTGCTCTGTCCAAAGTTCCACACTTCAGCGTCGCCACTCCGCTCTATATTGAGCTCTTATCTTCGGTGCTGAATACTTTTATTCCGTAGTGTAGAACATTTATTCCAGCAACGATGTCCTTGGTCGCCTTTTCTGTGCTCTCCCATTCATCTTTCATTCTAGTACTTCTTTTATTAGGTTTTATTCTTCTATCATAACATGGCCTATTGACCTATTCACTTCTTCTGTCTTGTGCGAAAAGTGTTTATTAGAGTTTTCTTCTCTTCTATCCTCTTCCAGACATCTTCGTTTATTATTTTTTCTGTCCAAGTATCAATTCTTCTCTCGATGACATTTCGAAGGTCTCCAGTCTATTGATGTCTTCCTATCCGGCATTTCTTCAGACGAAACTTTGGCTGTTGGTTACAAACATTCTTGCCTAAATGTCGCCCTGAAGGAATCTCTAGAATTAGCTAAGCTCAATTCTTGTTAACTTTTTCAGGGGCACTGATACTAATGGTCTACACGAGGGCTTAATAATAATAATAATAATAATAATAATATTAATTATTATTATTATTATTATTATTATTATTATTATTATTATTATTATTATTATTATTATTATTATTATTACTACTACTACTACTACTACTACTACTACTACTACTACTACTACTACTACTACTACTACTACTACTACTAGAAAGATGCTCGCTTCGCTCGAAGTGCAGGATAATACTATTGTGGAAAATTTGCATTTATTGTTTATTGCTACTGGAATCTACGGCGTCATACCAACACGTCTGCGGGCAACTACCGGAGATATGGGACCTTCAAACCCCTTATTTTCGATTTACTAACAGTCATCCATCAAATATGTTACTGAGATACGATCTTAAATAAATTAGCGCATGAGCGAAAGCTGAAATTAGAACGCTGGGTCGCGTATTTCAAAAGTTGTAGCTGATTTTTGGTCACGTTGATTATGCGCCTATACACTGTCCATCTATCACCCGGCTTCGCTCGCTCGCGCGGCTTCGCTCGCAAGGTTCCAGAACGACCAATCAGAACGCTCACACAGCCAACCAATCAGAACGCTTGAAGGTAAGAGGCACAGAGGAAGGATTTTAATGTGATAGATAACTCGGTAGGTGGCGCTGCAGCGTGGCAGTTGGTACTGTTGTCATTTTCGGTCAGGGTTTTGTAAATTCAGCGTTAAATCTTTGCCTAACTTCACCGTTAAAAATGGCCGCAATTCGTAACATTCTATTGACGTCGTCATCGTCTCCAGTTAGACGTCTCCCGTCGCTAAATGTCCTCGACTTTGGACCAACCGTGGCCAACTTCGCAGTCGTTACAAAAAACGAAGGGCTTTTGCAGTGTTTGTCGCCAAGTCAGGCAACTACACAACCGCGACGGTCTAGTTCATAGGCATGGTCCGCGCAACAGTCCATGCCGAGGGTCACAGTCACAGGCCAGCGTCCAGATGGATACAATCCTCCGTCGACCAAGGTAAGAACGCGGAACTTGAAAGAGAGACATCCTTTACCCTACAACGAATGTCCGTGACACTCCAGAGATTTAACGCTGTCGCCTTCCGTGGAACTTTCACATAATAATAATGATGATGATGTTGTGTTGTAACTACATAATAATAAAAATCAATCAATCAATTTTTATTTCTCAAGATTATACAGGTTAAACATACAACATTAAATAATTTCTTACTATGTAAAAAAAAGAACATCATAATATGTAAAAACAATATATAATTCGTTTGAGAAATTGGTTGGCCAAAGGGTATAAAACCCGTAAGACGGTCAACCTATTTGGTTTAGTGATTTATAGGTGACAATACTAATTATAGCATTCCAAAATTTTAAGGTAAGAGTTTCATGAGTTCTATAATAACACTGGTTTACATCAAATTTATTGTTTAAGTTTTCTTAACAGATTAAGGACAATTTCAATGTCCTAAATCCAAATATAACATTGGTTTTGCTCAATCAGGTCAACTTTTTGATATATCGCTACTTTATGATTTTTCATGTATACATGTGTTTTCTATTAACGACATGCAGATTTCATTATAATGAAATGGTCAACAGACAGTTTGTTGCCTGCAAAGTAAGACCTGTTCTTGATTAATTTTGGTGTCCTGATTCCAAAAATGTTAACCGTTTTGCCCCATCAGCTCTAGTTTTTGAGATACGGCTTAGTCGTCCTTGTATTTTGGTTCTACTAAAGTGCGTTAACTGCAGAATCCTTAATCTATTCAAATTCTATAATTGAACAGCAAAAATCTTCAATGCAACAACTATTACATATTTAGATACAACTATATTAATGAGTGAATTAGTCGTCATTCATTTTGTCACACTAGAAATCAGAAAAAATTACACTTCAAGCATTTAACATGCAATTGTATTTCTAAATGTTTCCTGGAGGTATGTTGCTGCTCCTGCGTCCACAATTACCTCAAACAGTTGTCATGAATCATGTTTATTTAATTAAATAATATAATTTATTATACTGCACATATTTCAATTGATTTCTTCTGGAAATATAAAACCTTTAATGTTAATAACAAAGACCTTTAGGTGAGAGCAATCAAAAGCTACATAGAGCAAATATACGTAATCATCATGCACTTCCAATATAGGATATATGGCCATATATAAAAAAACTAGAGCTATTAGAGGAAATCTGATGCCATATTTGGAATCAGGACCCATAAATATATTAAGAAACAGGTCTTACTTCTAAGGCAACAAGGCAACACACATTTTTTGTTGCAATGTGATATAGGCAATTATCATGCACTTGCAGTCTACTGTTATGTGACAGTGTCTCAAAAACTAGAGCTGATAGAAAAAATCTGATGCCATATTTGGAATCAGGACCCATAAATATACTAAGAAACAAGTCTTACTTCTAAGGCAAAAGGGCAACAAAAATTTTTTGTTGTTGCAATGTGATATAGGCAATTATCATGCATGTCCGGTCTAGAATATGTGGCCGAATCTCACAAACTAGAGCTGATAGAAAAAATCTGATGCCATATTTGGAATCAGCACCCTAAATATACCCAAAAAGAAGTCTAATTTCTGAGAGAACTGACAAAAAAATTTGTTGGTTGCCCTCTAATGTTACAAAATGCAGTCGATTTAGTTATAAGACTAGATTTTTTAAAACACTTTAGGAAAAAACCTGACCTGATTCAAAGAAACCAGTGTCATTTTCAGTTTTAGCAGTACCTAATTATCATAAATCAGTTTTAAAAACTTAGACAATTTTCAAAAACATTTTTTTTGTAAACCTGTGTAATAAAATAATTATAACCAATAATAATAATCTCAAAACAAAAGCCACCACCAAACAATATACTCCATTGCCAAACCATAATAATAATGATAATGATAATAATAATAATAATAATAATAATAATAATAATAATAATAACTACTAATACTAATAATAATAATAATAATAATAATAATAATAATAATAATAATATGCGTTATTTGGGACGTTATTTGGTCGCAGACACTTTCGCTGCTTCCTACTGACATCAGAGAACATCAACTGCGGGTGCTGCAGCCGAACGTGCAGCCGAAAGGAAAACGGCCAAATACCTTCAACTGTCTGGGTCGTACCGCTTCATCCCTCTGGCTCTGGAGCCAATCGAAGAAGGTCTCCGCTTCTTAAAGGAAATCGGCGGTTTTCTTATGCGACAATCCGGAGATGAAAGAGAAACATCCTTTCTGCTACAGCGAATATCAGTGTCACTCCAGAGATTTAACGCTGTCGCCTTCCGCGGAACTTTCAATACATAATAATAATAATAATAATAATAATAATAATAATAATAATAATAATAATAATAATAATAATCGTGCGGGACACGGCTATAAAACAACGCTCATTTTACGGAGGCATCGCTATAGTCTCGAAACCAGGCATCAACGTTGCCAAGATGGATACAAAGTTAAAACCAAAAACGTATGAACATTTATGCTGTAGAATTGCTGGCGGGTCCACGCCGTTTCTACTGGTTGCTATCTACAGACCAGGCTCAGGGCGTGTTAGCAATCAATTCTTCATTGAATTTGCTACCCTCCTGGAATCGCTAGCCACTTTCAACAGCTCGATAATCGTTGCAGGTGACATGAATATTCACCTCGATAGACCCTCCGATCCAGATAACCAAAAATTCCATAAACTTACGGATGCGTTCGGGCTCCGTCAACTTGTTGGAGAACCGACGCACGACCATGACGGATTGCTGGATGTCATCTTATCATCCGCCGACGATAGCCCGGATGATGTAATGGTGTCGGAGTCAGGCCTGTCCGACCATAACATGATTCATTGAACGATCTCGACGGCACGTCCGTATCAGTCTACATGAAGATACTTCGTAGTAGGAGTTGGAAGTGCTTCGACTCGGAGCAGTTCAAAAGTAGGCTCGAGGCGTCACCGCTCTGCCAACCTCTTGAGTCCTGCAGAAATGCGATTGATCTTGCTGAATGTTACTCCTCCGAAATAATGACAATTCGGGACGACTTGGCGCCAGTGACTGAGATGTCGGCGCACACCCGACCACACCGGCCATTCTACGACGTCGATTGCAGACAGGCACGACAAGAAGCGCGACGCCTTTAGAGGTCTTTCCGGAGGTTCAGCTCGAGGGTCGGATGGAGAACCACAGGAGCTCACTGTCCTTGACGCTCTGCTCTCAAGTCTAGCAGGTATCTGGTGAGGCAGAAGGGTAGGAAATACTGGCGCGGAGCTCTAGACTCTGCTAAATGAGACACCAAGCAGACCTGGAAACATTTAAATACAGTGCTGGGAAACAGCGATAAAAGCCCTCGTCCGCCTTCCTGTTTCACAGCTGACGTCTACCGCCAGTTTATGGATAAAAAGGTCAATGGCGTAAGAGAAAGAACGTCTAAAGCTGGTCCTGCCACGTTCATGGTGCATTCAGGGCCTGGTCTTGTGTCGTTCGCTGCTCCTTCAGAAACTGATGTAATGTCGGTTGTAAACAATGTCAAGCAGATACACTGCCTACGTGGCTCCGCAAAGAGTCTATCGAGGCGCTTGCTCTGTTTCTCACGACTCTTCTGTCGACGTCTTCGAATAGCGGTGAATTTCCATCGTCTTGGAAACATGCGGTTGTATACCCGAACCTTAAGCGGCCAGGTCTGAATAAAAACGAAATGAGCAACTATCGGCCAGTCTCTAATCTTCCCGTCTTTTCAAAGCTGCTGGAGAGAGTGGTCAATAACCAACTTGTCACCTACTTGACGTCGAATGGTCTAATGCCTAAAGACCAGTCGGCCTATCGGAAAAGACCAGTCTCTACGGGAAACTGCGGTCTTGCGTATGTACAATGCTATCGTTGACGCGATTGCTAATGGTCAGCTAGCCATTCTTTGCCTCCTGGACTTCTCTGTAGCTTTTGATACAGTAGACCATGACATTCTCGTTCGTCGCCTTGAACTTACCTATAAAGTAAAGTAAGTAAAGTAAAATCTCGTGGATTTCTATAGCGCCTTTGAAGCGCTATAGAACTCCACGAGAGTAGATGCCATCCAACAGTAACTGCTTATTCTTAGGCGCTCAGCCTCTCTTAAAATAGCTATAGGAAAGGTGTGGAATCAGCCAGGCAATAGTCAATATCCGAAGGGCAGTGAGGCTAGGTTGTTACAGCTATGGCGGAAATGATTTAAGAAACAGGAAGGATTTAAGCTTAGACCTGAAGACTTGAGGCGATAGTGCAGGAATCATAGGAAACGGGCAATCAGATTTTATTGTTTGAAAGTGTCCAAATGTGCGAAGGGAAACTGGGATCGAGTTCCAAAGTTCAGGTGCAGCATATGAGAAGGCACGGTTGCAAATTTTCAGGGATGACTGATTTAGCGGGCGTGACAGAGTGAGATGAGATGACGAACGTGTGGGTCGAGGAGGCTGAGGGCTTAATAGTGACCTAAGGTAGACAGGTTTTGATGACTGAAGTGAGCTATGTGTAAGTGTTATTATCTTATATTGGATACGTTCTGTTATTTTAAGCCAATGTAATGATTTTAGTATGGGTGAAATATGGGAGAATTTAGGTGACATAGTAACAGCACGAGCTAAAGCATTTTGTATTGATTGCAATTTGTTGATGGAGGCCTTGGGAAGGTTATTGTAGAGGGCGTTACAGTAATCTAATTTGGAGTGGACTATAGAGGTGGCGATTGTGGACGCAGTCTTAATATCAAGACAAGGACGTAGGCGACGAAGGTCACGAATATGAATAAAGCAGGCTTTTGAAAGTTGGGAGATTTGTGATTCGAAGTTTAGAAAAGAGTCAAATTTGAATCCGAGATTTCTAGCAGTTGGAACAGGGATTATTGTGGTGTCAGGAGCCAAAACTAGTTTAGGATTGTCAATTTTTTTGAGTTGTTGGGGTAGTTCGATTAAAAGAAACTCTGTCTTAGATGGGTTGAGAGCGAGGAGATTAGATGACATCCATGCAGAGATTGACGAGAATGCTGATTCAAGCTCAATAATAGAAGCATTGAATGAAAGAGGTGAGAAGGACAGGAATAGCTGAGTGTCATCGGCATAGAGTTGGTGATTTAATTTGAGGGAATTAATTAGAGATGAAAGTGGTGTGGTGTAAAGGCTGAACAGTACAGGCCCGAGAACAGATCCTTGAGGCACTCCATAATCTATAATATGAGAAAGAAAAATTTGGCCAAGACAGGACACTTGAAAAGACCGAGATTTGAGATAAGATGCAAACCAGTTATGAGCTTTTTCAGATATGCCAAACCAGAGAGAGAGTCGCTCGAGCAGAATTTTGTGATCTATGGTATCAAATGCTGCAGAGATATCAAGGAGACAAAGGCCATTGTAGTTTGTCTGTCATAAATGTAGGCGAGGACAGTTTCAGTTGAGTGATGTTTAGTGTAGGCAGATTGATGAGCATTATATAGTGAGTTACTTGAAAGGTGTTCATTCAGTCTGGAAAGCACAATTTTTCAGTAAGTTTTGATAGAAGAGAAAGATTTGAGATGGGGCGATAGTTATTGAGATCTTCTCTGTCAAGACCAGGCTTTTTTAGGAGAGGAGTGACAAAAGAGTTTTTGAATGCGGATGGGAAAGTGCCTGAGATAAGAGAGAGGTTGTTGATTCTAGTTATAATAGGCGTAAGCACGGTGCCACACTGTTTGAGTAAAGAGGTAGGTATGGGATCTAGGTCACATTGTTTGTTTGGGAGAGAAAGTAGAAGTTTGGATACTTTTTCTTCAGTTGTAGGAGTGAAGCTGGATAAATTGCATGGAGGTTGTGGGGGAGGAGGATAATGAGCTGAGGTGGTTTGAGTAATAGTGAAAGACTTGAGGACACTGCGAATCTTGGAGATTTTTACAGAGAAGAACTTAGCAAAAGATTCAGCAAGTTCTGACAGGGAAATGGATTGAGGGAGAGGTTTTGAGTCTTTGCGATGGAAAAGATCATTTACAGTTTTCCAGAGCTTACGTAGATTTGAGCTATTTGTTGAAATGATGTTAGAATAGTACTTCTTTTTGGCAGATGTAAGGAGATTATGATAGCGGTTGGTGGTGGAACGAAGATTTAAAAGGTCAGATGGAGAATGTGTTTTATGGTAGGTTCGCTCAAGACGTCTGCGAAATGACTTGAAAGCATGAATGAATGAAAGAGTTATACCAGGGTTTGCTGTTATGAGATGAAAAAGGTCTAGTGATGATAGGAGCATGTTTATTGAGAAGACCAGAAAGCACAGAATTGTATTTATCGATCAGTGATGACAGGGTAGTAGGGGTGTTAGTAATTAGGTCAGATGACTTAATGTTATCACAGAACAAGGCAATGTCAATTTTGTTGAGACGGCGGAATGAGTAGGTGCCACGAGGTGGAGGAGTTGGTGAGCAGACACTTAAAATGGTGAAGATGGGAAAATGATCAGATGGAGAGACTTGACTGATTGCTGAGATTGGAGATAATGATGAAGAAGATGACGTGATAAGTAGATCTAAAGTGTGTCCAAAAGTGTGAGTTGGAAGAGATATGTGTTGCGTGAGGTTTGTCTGTGTGAGCAGCTGCATGAATTGGGTAGAGTTAGGATCATCACTCTTGTCCACGTGTAAATTAAAGTCGCCAGTAATTAAGAATTCATGTGGAGTTGTAGCTGCAGAGCCCAAAAAGAGGTAAATTCGTCAAGGAATGTCACAAATGAGGCTGAGTATTTTGATGATAATGGGGGACGATAAATGTTAAATGGATTAAACAGAGTTGCTCTATCCCGGCTTCGAGACAGATATAGGAGGCAGATATAGGACGAATCATCAATTCGTTTGGGCTTACTTCGCACGCCTATTATGCCAACGACATTCAGGTCTACTCCTCGTGCAATTCATCTGATGTCGAACGACTACGGTCCTGTATCGCGGACTGTATTTCCTAGATCGGACAGTGGACGGATGAAAATCGGTTATCCCTGAATCCAGCAAAGACTGAGTTCCTCTGGTTAAGTACACCTTGAAGGAAACATCTCATACCACGAAATCCGTTTTCAATTGAAGACGCAGACATTGTTCCTTGAACCGAACTACGTCTTCTAGGAGTTATTTTGGATGACTCACTTTCGTTTGTCAGTCACATTAAACAATGTGACTCACACCTGTTACTATCAGTTACGCAGGATCCGGGAAATTCGCCGCTATCTGTCATTACCGTATGCAATTAAACTAGTTCGAGTCCTCATTCTATCACGAGTTGTGATGTAATTGTAACGAATTGTAACGAATTGTAACAGTATCTTGCTCGGACTTCCTGTCATCCAGCTAAATGGTGCTAAACGTTTCAGCACGTCTGATCTTCGGCGCTAGGTGGAATGAACATGTGACACCGCTATTACGAGACAACCTTCACTGGCTCCGGATTCCATAGCGTATAAGTCTTTAAACGTTGCTGGTTTACATTTAGAACGTTAAATGACCTGCCCTGATTACTTAAGGGCTCTTGTATGTAAGCCCAAGTCGTCTGACCGACGCTCAAATTGGTAGTTCCACCCCCGTCTATGACAGCGAAATTTGGGGACCGTTCTGTTTCGAGGGGCAACCCTTTGATTTGAAACTCGCTGCCGGCGGACGTAACTAGGAACTGTTCGGGTTCAAAAATGCTATCTCGGAAAACTAGGTTAATAATGCGGAGAGTTACTACAGTGGTTTTCACACAGGATTACTTAACCTCCTAAACCACTTTAAATCACCTTATTGTTGTTGTTGTTGTTATTATTATTATTATTATTATTATTATTATTATTATTATTATTATTATTATTATTATTATTATTATTATTATTATTATTATTATTATTATTATTATTATTATTATTATTACCTTCCACCTCCATTACCCTGCCATCTCCGGAACTGATTTAAAGGTGATTTAAAGTGGTTTAGGAGGCTAGGTAATCCTGTGCGTTATTTGAGATACATGATAAAACAATATAAATTTTGACTCCACTGGTCTGACCCTCAAATATAGACCGCTCCTGTGCCTTAACCCCTTTACCGTTTACCCCGAGAGAGACTCGGGTTACGTTATCGACGCTTAGCCGTTTACTCCGAGAGGGACTCGGGCAGTAATTTGCAACCCTACAGCTACTGTTGCCCAAGAGTCTGGCTCATTATTATACATATATGGCTTTAGTGTCCATTTATTCGCCATATGGCGCTTATTTTTTAGAATATTTATGCCGCAATCTCTTGAAAAATTGATATTTTCCGATCCGACCCCCTGGACTTCGCCTGTAATGGCGGTTCCTTAGCGACCGCTAAGGAACGTTGCCATGCGGCAAAATTCCTCAAGGAAGTGGGATAAGTCGAGGGAAATCAAGATCGAAGGCAAATCTAAATAGAATAAAAGCAATTGTGAGGTTTATGGTCATAGTTGAATGGAATTTTGCGATGTTCAACCGGAGATCCCTTGGTTCTAGAACCGGACTTTCGCGTAGCGTTTGCAAGATCTGATTCTTTCGATTTCCAAGTAGAAATTCAATTACTAAGGACATTAGGGGTGTTCAAAAAAAGATAAATTCTAAAATGTTATGCTTACTGGACGGTTCGATTGTGTCGATTTGCATCTGTCTGCCAAAAGTAGCCTACCACTTGAATTGAATGTGGCAAACAGTCTATTTTGCCTGGTCCTGGTACTTTAACCGAATAGCAACTTCCAGACAGCCCAAAATGCCAATTCAAGGACATGACGCCTGCAAGCGAGATAAAATAGGTTTTTAAAAAATCCGGTGGCTTTTCTACCAGAGTAGCTGAACCTCTACGTGTGCCACTTTATGCTGTGGCTCGCAGAGAGTGGTGGGTGCCCGAGTCCAAGCCTAAAAAATGTTGGACAAGCAAAAACTGAAGGTCGCCGAGTCAATTTGGCACCTCCATCTGGTCGGTGCCCGGGGCCACGCCCCCACAAATCCCCTCTCCACGCTACTGACTCTATGGACACGGCCTAAAGATAATACGAACAAAATGAGTCTATTATGACATATCTATGATTATTTTAGAGAGCTATGAAGTATTTAGTCCCATTCATTGTGCAGTTTTAGCATGGTTTGGGGGTTCATACATTCAAGGGCTTTGAGGGACCTCAGGACATCATAGAAATATGAAATAAAAAGTGTCTCTGAATTCAGTAATGATAGTAGCATGACAAACCGTCCAGTAGGCATAACATTTTAGAAGTTAGCTTTTTTGAACACCCCTAAAGGACATACATTGATAAAGGGACACTAAATCTGACCTTTACATCAATTCCTAAAGGTTTTATTAGCTTCTACACTTCAAAATCAGAAGCATTTAAAATATTTTAAAGCAACGTATTGCCGTACTAAAATAAGTTGCCGCTTCGGTAACGGATTAAAAATTCCTAATAAACGATGAATGTGTTAATATATATGTCTAATTCATGTACTCGTGCACTGTTAGGAAGCCAATTGCGGCTACACCTTAATCTTGATGGCTGTCTATTGGATAAGCGAGGCTCTTCCAGACGCCGTTACAGCTCTAATTCCACTTGTTCTATTTCCATTGCTTGGAATTATGCCAGCACCTGATGTCGCGAGTCTCTATATCGGAGTAAGTTTGATATTCAGATTAATGTATTAATATCAAGATTTTTATAAAGTTAAACATTGCAAATTAAGGGAAGTCTTGAAACGAACAGGGATGCCAGACTTTGACAGAATGCGATGGAATTAAGAAGCTGGCGTCAGGACTAAATCAAGAAAGAAAAAAATATAAAAAAATTTAAAGAGGAGTAGAAGAGTGGTGCATACTGTCATCCATACTATTTAATCTCTATGGTGAATACCTACTGTCAGAAGCCTTGAATGGATCTCTTCTTCTCTTCTTTTTCTTTCATCATCTATGAAGAAGTTGGGTTTGATGCGAGATGAATCCTGACTCTTGTCGTAGGTGTTGCTTCTTCGAAGTTCAGTTTTTCCGAAAAATCTTTTGTATTATCTATCCACCTTTTTATATTTTGTATTATATATGACTTTATTATGTATTATATATTATTTATTATGTATTATATATTATTATATGTATTTTATATGATCTATTCAACTTTTTTATATTTGTTTATCTTGATTTAGTCCTGACGCCAGTTTGTCTTTCTCTAGTCTTATTGCCTACAATATGGCAGTGCAGGCCAGTCTTTCTAAGGCAGTCTTTCTTCTCCCATTCTTGTCACAAGTACAAACCACTGTAGCCTTCTCCTTCGGATATTGTCATATATCGGATATGTGTCCGTCATGTTCGTTCTTTATCTGGTTACTTCGTTCCTTATCTTATCTCTTCCTGTAATTCCTAACATTCTTTTTAGGCATGCTATTTCGGTGGGCCGCTTTTTCTTTCACCTTCTTTCTTCATATTCCAGCATTCGGATCCGTCTGTCTCGCACGCTCCATCTTCTGTTTTGACCCCTCCAACGTACGAGATTCTTTGACTATTAGCTTTGACTTCATTTCTGATAATTTTTATTTTGTTATTTTTGATAATTTTTATTTGTATAATTTTTATTGGATCAGGCTTCCAAGGTATGTGAAGTTGGAAACTTGCTCAAGCACCTGTCCATTTGCTAAGATTGTTATTTGATGCTCCGTATTTGACAGTACTGTTGTTTTGCTTGCGTTTATGGTCATATTGTATTCAGTTTAGGTATAGCATATTATAATGACTCTCATATAATAATAACTCTCCCTCATTAAGTCATTATTATATATATAATAATGACTCCCCCATCATTATTATATATATAATAATAACTCTCTCTATATTATAATATCCCTTAGTTTTTCAGAAGCCAGCTGAAATACCATGGTCTAGAACACCAAAAGCTTTTTATATCGAGGATTGTTCCAATAGTTTGCTTGTGGGATTAAAAATTTGTTGTTTTGGTATCAATTAAATCAATTATTGGCATTCAAGTGGAGAAATAGGGCTGAAACCATATTTATCAGTGGATAGCAGTATGATATTAAATGCATCTAGGTAGTTTAACGTTCTGGTAAGCATTGCCCTTTCGGGAATTTTAGGAAAACTGAGAGATTGAAAATGGGTCTATAATTTTATATAACCATTTTAGAGACATTTTTATAAATTGGGGTTATTTTTTAATTTTTAGGCCTAATTCTTCTGGGGACTTATTATAACATAGAGAGAGTTATTATTATATATATAATAATGAGGGGGAGTCTTTATTGTATATATAATAATGAGGGAGAGTTATTATTATATGGAAGTCATTATAATATGCTACACCGGTGTGTTCTATTCTTTTTACTAGGTCTTGAAGATCTTCAATTGATGTTGTTATTACTAGGACAATATCATCTGCATAGCGGAGATTGTTGATAAATTTTCCTCCTATCTTGAAACCCCCTGTATATCCATCTAGTGCTTTTCTCTTCAATGCTTCAGCTAAGATGTCAAAGAGACGTGGAGAGATGTTACATCCTTGTCTAACACCTTTCTTTATGGGAAACCAGTCTATTATTCCGCATTCGACTCTGACATTTGCATTTTGTTGTTTATAAAAGTTCTAATCCAGATTAATAGGATGCGGTGGCATTTTCAACATTGTCTGCCAGAGTTTTTTATGTTGCACCATGTCAAAGACCTTGGTGAAATCAATAAAACATAGAAAGATCTTTTGTTTCCGTTCATTAGCTTTTTCAAGTATGATTCTTAGATTTGTGACTTGTTCTCTAGTTCATCTTCTTGGCCTAAAACCATCTTGTTCTGATGCGATTTAATTCTTTTTTGTTCTGTTCTGTCTGTTTTTGTTATTTGTTCTGGACTCTGTCAAGAATGATTATAATAAGAATTTTTAGCATGGGAGACTAATGCGGTCGTCCTCTAATTGCTGCATTGTAATGGGTCTCCTTTTTTAGGGGTAGGACAAAAGTCAATTTAGAATTAAAACAATCATCTGGAGATATGGAACACTCCTGTGTTCCATATCTCCACACAGATTTTATGCATCAGGTCCAGGGCAGGTTCGCCTCCATATGTTATTAGTTCTAATGGAATTTTGTCTGGTCCAGCTACTTTTCTTTTGGCTAGTTTAACTATTGCTTTTATGGTTTCATCTTTGAGCGGGTCCCGGGTGGTTCAAGTTCTGGTTTAGAAATTTGGATAATTTTGAGGTCTCATCGTCATATAGATCGGTACAGTATTCTTTCCATCTACTGAGGATTTCTTCAGAATTAGTTATGACCTTACCATTGTTATTTTTTATGGCCGTTGTGCGGGGAGTGAATTTTCTAGTGAGATGTTTAACTGTTTGATAGATTGGCCTTAGGTTGCCTCTTGTAGCATTTTCTTCTATGGTTGAGCACAGGTCGTTCAATTCTTTCTCTTTGTCTCTTCTTAACATTTGCTGAGTCTTCTTTTTTAAAGCTCTTAAATTCCTCAGGATATTTAAATTTAGTCTCACGTTTCCGAAATATCAGTTGGAAAGTTTCTTCCGAGATCCAATGTTTTTTTCTTAATTTTGTCTTTGCTGAGTGTTACTTTTGCAGCTTTAGTTATCATTTCTGTCATGCTACCACATAGTTCTGGAGTTTTATCTTCGTCTATCAGTTGCAATGCTTCAAATCTATTTTTGATCTCAAGTTCATATTTGGTTCTGTTGGTTTCATAGTTTAACTTTGTGATGTCGATGGAAATGTCATGTCTATTCTGCTGTCTTTTGAAGCGAAGAGTGATGGATGTTTGTACTATGATCACTGCCACAGTCAGCCCCTGGCAGTGTACGAGCATTGTTGATTATTTGTCTCCATTTGTTTGGAACTAATACGTAGCCAATTTGACTCCTGGTTCTTGCATCAGGACTTGTCCAGAGTGTATCTTCTCCTATTGTGCTATTGGAAGATGGTGTTGGTGTATCTATTAATTTTCTAGACAGAAATCCACGAGTATCTGTCCTGCGTTCATTCCTGGCTCCGTATTCATATCGGCCAACACCCTCAGTTTCAATTGAATTTTCTCCTACTCTCGCATTGAAATCTCCAGTTAATATTATAATGCTTTTTTGATGCTTTTGATATGGTTGTCTTGAGGTCATTATAGAACTTTTCTTCTTTGTCAGATTTGTCTGATCTTGGCGCATAGCATGATAACACTGGATGACTGTCAGATCTAAAGGCCTTGAGTGAAAACTAGCCATAATGATTCTGTTTATTGATTGGCTAGATCTATCCAGCTATCCCAGCGAGCGCGTTTTTTTGCCAAGTAATCGGGACAGGCTGGGTCCCGAAGAGCACGAAAAGTTAACCAACACTTTTATGTACGCTCCAGATGGCAACTCCATGGTGCTCTTTAATTGGTCCTCCCGAGCACAAAACTTTATGGCCTCCTATTGTCCAAAAGTGCCTACTTTGTGTCCATTTTGTTTATGATAAGCCATATATTTGTGTGTGTTTTTACAGTTCTTTGCTCAGAGTAGCCATTTTCCTAGATTGTTCAATCCTCTAACACTCCATTGTTCAATGATTGTTTGAGTTTGAATCTTAAGAAATTGTGTTTCTCCAGGTGTTTCCTTTAGATCAGTAGCTAATTTTTCGACAAGCGACCTGTCCCCATTGGTTGTCGCGGACCTTTTTAAGCTGGGCGACGTCCGAACCAGTATGCAGTCGGTATAATTCTTGTTCATCGTTGTGTAGAGGGAGATAAACCACTGAGTATCTCAACCTCTGGTGATTCGCAGTTCTAAGACCATGATAGATAACGGCACCCATGCCGTTAGATGTCTGTGTCAGAACCTTACCATAGCCATAGCCTCTGGCCAAGTACTGGGTAGCGCTGCTGCCCGTACCCAGGACTGTTTATCGACTAGTGAAGTCTGATCCGCCGTGTTTTGTTATTGACAGTGGCACCTCGAGTAGGGTGTGATTCTTCATCACGCAAGGATCATTGACATAAGGATAGGCTAAGGCAGCGGTTCCAAAACTGTGGTCCTACAACATTTTGGAAAGTACTTGTCTTCGATAGAATTGGTATATCGGAGAAGACTAATTCGGGTTCCTTTTAAAACTCTGACAATCGAGAGAACTGAGTTTTTATTAACGCGTTTAATGAATACAATAGTTTGCCAGTTTAGAGACCTCAGGTTTTGAGACAAGCCATATTGCGAATTTGTGAATTTGTATAATCTTATATTTGTCGGTCTGTTCGAAGTCGCAATGGTTGGAAACGTCCGAGTCCAGTTTTTCACTGGCTATCACCGCCAATTGTTGGGAAGATTTCTGCGGGGGATCCAGCCCCGTAAATAATGTGCCTCTAGCAGCACCTTGGCTCGAAAGTTGCTTAACTTATTGCTGTGTGAATTGTGCGTTTCAACTGTGCTAATCTCGAGCGCTAATGGAATTATTACAGTGTGTAAGATGTGTTGCAGCCTGCTTGTGGCGTAAGTTTGCCGTTTTGCTATTGGTTGTCCGGAACTGATAACGTAACGTTTGATTGTCCGAATAAATATGTTGTTTCTCTGCAGCTCATGTGATGTTTATCACCACAGCATCACATATATTATTATTATTATTATTATTATTATTATTATTATTATTATTATTATTATTATTATTATTATTATTGACAATTTCTTGTGCGCCATCATACCAAAATTTCAGGAGCAAAGGGCACATTACAGAGTCCAATATAAATAAATAAAATAAGTCATCAGCAAAAAATATAAATGGAAAGCAATCTAAGGCAGAAGAGAATAAGAGTTTATAGACAAATAAGTCTTAAGATTTTTCTTAAAGGATGTCAGAGAACAGGATGATTTCACAATTATCGGTAGATCGTTCCATGTCTTTGGCCCTGACACTGCAAATGACCTATATATAATTTATATACAAAAATCTGTAAGTTTCACCTCTTAGAATAAATCCAAAGTCCATATTTACAACAGACAAATCCTCTTCAGCAGATAAAACATCAGCGACAAGTAACGCATAATTGTTAACTAACAAATCATTACCTCCTTTACTTTGAAATACAGTAAATTCAGCATCCAATATGCTTCTCATCACAACATCATCAAGTCCACAAGAGCCGACGAGAGGGGCGGGGGTACATTTGTACCCGGGCCCGGCGATAAGCAAAGGGCCCGCGCTGACCAGACAAAATTATTTAAATGTTAAATAAATGAAGAAATCATTTATAATATTTAAAATTAATAAATTAATGTGAATTGTGCAAAAAATCGCCAAAAATGTAAAAAATTGACAGATTTGCCAAATTTGGCCCAAAATTTGCCAAAGGTTGCCAAAAAATTGGCCAAAAATTGCTCAACATTTGAAAAAATTGCCCAAAATTTGCAAAATTGCCCAAAATTGACCCTCAAATTATCTTTCCACAGAAAAGTATTAAATGACGCTACTGTTGCTTGTCAGCATTTATTTAATATGAGGATAAAGGATAACCTTTTTTTGTTTGTCAAGACTTTGAAACAAGAGGCCCGGAATCAAGATGTGTCTCCCATCCGTATTTTCTCTCGACGGCCCACTTTCCACAGTTCAACATCAACAAATGCTACCTTATCTTCAACAATTTGCATCAATTCTGCGTCAACAAAAGCCACATCATCTCCAATAATAATTTGCACCAGTTCTACATCAAATACTACATCATCTGTAATACAACCAATATCCACAAGGGCTTTCTCATTACTAACCATATTCACAAACAAATCTGAGTTTCTGGATAACAAGGTGGCGATTATTAGAAAATCAACTACTGATGCTCAATCACCGGCATATACTGCTGCTCCAATGGATTGCAGTTTCTTGGAGCTTCGTCTTCTGATTAACAGTGATGTAGTTCTTGCTAAGTCGCTATCCATCAGTTGCCGTGCAAGCAATTATTATTATTATACAACGTAAAGATTTATGTGGCAACTAATACAGTGACTGCGTGGACACATTACAAATTATAAATTACAATAGCTCGTGCGAAATAGCCAAGTTTTAAGATTCTTCTTGAAGGTGTCTGGCGTTAGGGAGAGTTGAACTGAAGAAGGCAGGCGGTTCCATGCCCTTGCAGCAGTCACGGGAAAGGCACGATCACCTACAGTACGAAGGCGCATCAACGGAACAACCAGAGAAGCGGTTCCAGCAGATCTCAGGCGACGCCGACCTGCCTGATCTGCGACTCGTACTAATTCCGTCGTCAGGTACTCTGGCCCTATACCGTTCAGGCAGCGATAAGCCAGCGTTGCCAACTTAAACTCAATCCGCTCAGGCATTGATAGCCAGTGTAAGTCTCGTAGAAGCGGTGTAACATGTTCACGAGAAGGGACCTGAAAGATCAACCGCGCCGCTGCGTTCAATACGACCTGGAGACCAGGTGTTTCGGTGATCCGGCGAGCGTCGCGTTCCCGTAGTCTAGTTTGGTCATCACCAATGATTAAACCAGTGACTTGAGGGCAGTGACTGACACTGATCTTCGTACACTTCTGATCAGCCGGAGTGCGTTGAAACAGCTGGCAATTGTCTTCAAGACATGGGTCCTCATCGATAATGTGCTATCGATGTGGATCCCGAGATTCCGGACAGACAACACTGGTTGCACCTCAAGTCCATCGATGCTGATACAGGTCGTCAGTGTCAAGTGTTTCTGACGCTCAGAGGTGATCCATAATATTTCAGTCTTAGCAGCATTGAGTTGCAGCTGATGTGGCTTCAGCCACCTGGTCACCTCGACCAGGCACCTAGTGACACGCTGCAATGTGCCTCTATTGCCATCCATTGCCAACAACTCTACTAAAGACGGAGGCTGACACGTTTGCACCATACATTACAAAGCTCTTTAGCAATTATCTGTCATCAGGGCTGTCCTTCGAGCATCTAAGTCAATCCTTGGGGAGGGAGGTGAGTGCTTGTTAACATCACTGTTATTATTATTATTATTATTATTATTATTATTATTATTATTATTATTATTATTATTATTATTATTATTATTATTATTATTATTATTATCAATCCCTAGATCCTCTTCGGTTTAGCCTAGGTGCGCAAACACCTAGGTCAAACTGCAGGGCAAGAGGCGTAGCGTCCCAATGGCTAGTAAGGCTTTAGCGGCACACGGCGGCACACGCGAAGGCGGCACACATGATGGGTACGGCAAATTTTGGAAGCGACCTTTTCTTATTGTCGATGAGTTTTGGCGAAGGGACGGCAAAATTTAGAAGGGGCGGCAAATTTAGCGCCGACGACCTTTTTGCGCTTGTCGGGTGTTGTTTTGTCGTAGGGGCAGAAAAATTTAGAAGAGGCGGCATATTGACAAATTTATTTAGTGGCGACGGGCCGACGGCCCTTTGTGCTTGTCAGGTGTAATAAGAATTAAATTGGGGCGGCATTTTTGCCAGGAGTCATAGGCGGCACGAGTCCACTCTACGCCACTGCAGTGCAGGGGCATTCGAGATAGATCTGGTGAAAATGAAAAAAATCAAACGGATGGAAGAAATAACCAGTCCAGAGGTTTGGAAGAGAAGAATAGCAAAATAAACTCAATTCGTACTAGCCGAAACAGCTGAATCGCCAACGCTCGGCGAGAAGCTGCATCAAATTTTAAAAGCTAACAAATTCATAATGTGGCCCTCAATTAAATTTTGTTGAAGACCCCTGAATCTTATGTACAGTACAATTCAATAATTTTTGCAGCACTATCAAGTTTATTTAATCATTGACATCATTGTGTTTTGGTGTAGGACACAAGCATCGTCCTCGTAGGCGGTTTGATAATGGCGCTAGCCATTGAAAAGTGTCAACTACATAGACGAATTGGATTGGGAATTTTAGTGCTAGTGGGAACAAAGCCGACAAGGTAAACCTAACTGAGCAGTTACTTTCTAAAGTATAATTATTGACAAAATATAGCCACAAAGAGAATCTCAAAATCGTTATTTATTTAGCTAAAAAACTTGGACAGGAAATTTATAATAATAATAAATAATAATAATAATAATTATTATTATTATTATTATTATTATTAGTAGTAGTAGTAGTAGTAGTAGTAGTAGTAGTAGTAGTAGTAGTAGTAGTAGTAGTAGTAGTGTGGCGGAACGGAGTTGGGTGATGTATGCTGATCACCTGCGCCCGTACGAAGTGTGGATGTCGTGTGGGCTCGCTATCCGGTACGTCCCAGGGTGGAGCTGTACCTAGTGTAATTCATAACTCAGATATTGTAGAGTTTATCGAGAACAACGATATTCAACATTCAGAGCAGCCTTAATAGTGGTACAATAATGCTTGTAGGCCACAAATAATAGCACTGTCGAACTTCACTTGTTCAGGAGTTGCCAACCACAGAGAGCCATACTACATACATTCGCTTGTGCAGCGAGTCACTATAGCGTATGGAGTTGCCTCATTTTACAGAGGTCTGCTTATTTAAAGGTTGCGCGGTGGAGCAGTGGTTAGCGCACTGTTCTGCCAATCTTAAGGTCCGTGGTTCAACTCATGGACCGCGGCATAAACTTTTCCGTTGTTTCTGTCTCAAAAGCCCTTCAGTCGACTCAGCTGTGAATGGGTACGGTGGAAGGAAAGGCGACGCGGAAAAGGCTGGCAACCGCCCTCATTTCAGCCGTTGCTATACAAAACTATTATTATTATTGTTACGTGCCCTTGCAGTCGTTAGACATTATGTCACGTTAATCTTGTGGTTGTAATATTCTTATTTATTATTATTATTATTAAAACTGAAAACTTGTCGTTGTAATATTCTTATTTATTATTATTATTATTAAAACTGAAAATGCCAACCCTTCAGTTCTCCGTACCGTACGGGCGCTGAACCTATGGAAATGTACCTTACTTACCTAACCATTTAACCAAAAGATTGGCGGGTGACTGCCGTGCGCCAGTCTGTTCGACTGAGGCGAGACACTGGTTTATATAGAATACAGCGGCACCCGGATACCATGGAACGCTCGACAACCAATCACAACGCAACAAGTGGCTCTCATAAGAAATATAAAACGTAGGAGCGGTCTAAGACGCACAAAAGGATCGCCTACGAATGGCCTACGAATGCATTATGCACCTCTGG